>MNCL01000009.1:1488070-2088070 GCA_001932985.1 Proctacanthus coquilletti
GCAAGTGATTTCTTCTTACTTATTCCTCTTCTTCCCTGTATATATTTTTATTTTTATTCTTTTATTTATTTATTTCACTGAGTTTGAGATGAATCCCTGCGGTTGCAACATTCTTTGCATTCTTCTTAAGGTGATTCACCTAGAAGGGAATTCTACGAACAGCTAGCTAGAACGAGCTAGTGAGCTCCTCTTAAGACTTGTTTAGATGGTGGCTATGCTGGGCTCTGTGCTGTTGTGCCCCTTTTTTCCGGCGACCGGCACCGCAAATTCCAGGCACTTCTCTTTTCTGACTCTGGATTACCGCCTGCTGTCCGTTTGCTCGCGCAACTTTAAGGTTTGCGGAATTTCTTCTTCATGAGAAAAGGAACACTATCGAGTGATTGCTAAGGCCACAACGATCTTACGAGACATTTTTTAGACTCTTCGTGTGCTTCTTGTTCTGTAGTCAAAGTAATTCTAAGTCCAGAGTGGGACAGGGGGGCTTAAATCATGATTTTTTCTTTTAAGACATTCGCTAACAGAATGTTTAAAAGTAGAGCATTTTTAAATTAGTTATACACTTCTGTTACAGTCGCGTTTTTGTGGACAGACCTCATTAACCGGCCGAGAGTTAACACGCACCCATACCAATTTATGGGATTGTTGAAATTCATAACACATATTCGCAATTTTAAAAGTAAAATGTTCGATAACGCGTGCTGGTTTTTGCATAAAATGTCGGTCAACAAAACGTTAGTACCTTCTCAGTCCACATGTATCAATTTTGAGCATTTTTAGTTAATATTATTTCGCAAAAAGTCAATTCCAGAAAGCACTATTAAAATTTTAACCGCACATTTAAAATATACAAACCTTTTCCTATTTGTAGTGCTCCAATTTTGTCATTTATGCGATTTTGTATAAACTGAAAATACGTAACAAAAAATCAACCAAAATATGCACTACGTTTAATAAACCCAAAACATTTCAATTCTGGTTATGCAGTTTGTATTTAAAATTTATTTATTTACTTACTTATTTATTTACTTTACAATTAGCACGCAGTTTTTTCCTGAATAATTTTTCACGTAGAAGTAATACTTGCGTAAATATTTTTTTCGAATTATTAGCCTGGAAGAGGGATTTTTTTTTTAAATTTCATTATTTTATATGAAAGGAGAATGCAGCTGAATGGGCTTTAAGTAATTGTTTTTTCGGGAACGAAAATGATTTAAGCAATTGAAAAAATGAGATACCAAATAAGAGAATATACAAAATATTACTGAAAATACTTGCCAGAATTCACAGATTATAAAATTTGTCCGGAAGGTGGTGTAGGTCTGAAGTTCGAAAGAAAAATCTTGGAAGTCGAAGGTGTCGAACCCAAGGAAGTAGCCATTTATTTTTTATAAATTTTAATAAAAAATTAGTCTTGTGGAAAAAGGCGGTTAAATAATATTGTTACTATGTTTTTCCACAAAAGAAAAAAAAAAGGAATCTAATTTCAGTACCAAAAAAAAATTTTTTTTTTTTCGCGGTAGCATCTAACCAAGAAAAGTTTTACACTAACTTATACTTACAGTTGAAATGTGGGCTCGTTAAATCTTGAAATATTTGTTCACCCCCTTTAGTCAGAGTCAAAAGCATAGAGCCCAGATAGAAAGGCGGGAGCTAAGCTGCAGAAGGGAACTTATTAACAAATTTCCCTCAGCGTAATTACATACTAAGTAAATTCCTCAGACTGAGATTTTGAAAGCCGCAGAACAGAATGTGTGCAATGTTTCCGCGAGCAATTTACCACCGCACACTTTCCTGGAAATACTTTCCGCAAAAACTCCGCCATGAAGAAATAATTACAAGGTCAAGCAAGTAAGCAGTCGTCATGAGAGATGTAAGCTGTCCTGGGCGTAAGACATCTATCCCAGTCCAGGCCGCGCCATCAAACCTGATCTGTGCCACGACTTTGGCTGGCACTTTTGTAACGATGCCCGAAACGAAAGGCGACGTGCTGTGAGGGCCGAGGTCGGTATTTCTTGAGACCACCAATTCCTGGGAAGAAGTCATTACTTACTACACGCCGGGGCTCCAGAGCAACGGAGTCCGGGACAAGCGCCAGCTCGGGCGCATCTTCCTGGCTGGCAGTAACAAAAATTCGAGTTGAATTTTTCGGGGGGACTAGAATAAAAATCACACTGTGGAGGCATTTCACGGTTGGGCAGCGGCATTAGAAACACGTCAACGGCTTTAAAGCGAGAAGGGCAAATGTACTTGACATGGCACGGCCTCGGTCCGGCCGTAGTGTATTCCTCTTGCGTCTCCTGTGGCTGCTGGAGTTCCCAGTGATCAGTGACCAGTGCCTGGTGCTCACACACTTGTTCTTATGTAACCTTCGGTGCTTGAACGCTGCCTGACTCGGTTCCTGTACGCAACTCAGTTGACCGACCCGTCCAAGAGAAGGTTCACATAGAACCAAGCCCGAATAGGGCTCCACACCAGAATCACCAGCCGAGTGGAGAGAAGATCAAGGAGGTCGCAGAGACGCGGGGGTCAAGAAGGGCCCCCGACAACAAGCTCGGTGCTCGGTCGGCTGGCTCCAGCAGCACTCCAGCAACCGAACGTGGATGAGAAGTGAAGAGCCCTCAAATGTAACAACTGCAAAAGCGGCTGGCGGCGTTGCCGAGGGGCTGCTGCGGCAGCACGGGGCCCCACTCGGGTGGTCATAACAGGGCAAAGCCCACGAAATTAAAAGATCCGGAAACAGGTTCAATGACCATCGCCCGAGCAAGCCATCGCCGCCGAATTTTCGTTTTCGACTTTGACTGCTTGATGTCGCTGGCGGTGCTGGTTGGTGTTTTAGTCGTGCTGCTCCTCATTACCACCGTCAGCGACTCCGGGTCCATGGTGCGAACCCCCCGCTCGGACCCGGAGCCGGAGCTGGACCCATTCGCGCGCGCGTCCCGCAGATAAGATCTGAGAAACGTGGAAGTTAAAGCAGAAGTTCTTCGCTCTCTCACATTCTCACATATGAGCTCGGAAGGTTAAGTGGAGGCATTGGACTCCTGCTTCTTCTGCATTTTTGAGCGAGCACTTAAGGCCCTCCCGAAGTGAACCTGACACAGGCATCGATTGAGGCTTTAGGTGTTGCTAACCAATTTTCAGGTGGTATACAGAAAAGACTACAGAACGAGGTGAGACGAATTGTGCTGTAAAATTTCCCTCGTAATGTGATAATCAGAATCAGTACCTATAATCAGAATAGACATCCGTATTTCTGATCCCTTCTTCGAAGCAGGGTGGGGTTTACATAAAGTATGTAGTTTTTATCATTAATTTTAATTGTGCCCTGGAGATATTCTTTCGGGCATTTGTTATAGATTTCAGCGTTCACACGAAGCTTAATTGAAAAACATTTCAAAGATTTGATGTTTAAAAAAACATTGACTAAACATGTCTCTTAAAATCTCATCCTGTAAGATGAATTATAATTTAGAAAGTAATTTAAGAAAAATTTACGCTGAGAGAATAATCGCTAGTTAAAGTGAATACATTTTATAATTGGGGAACAAATAAAATAAAACATTTAATTGAACAATAACTTTAAACAATGACAAAAGTTTTAAATAAACAATACGAAACAGTAAAGAATTAACTGATATTGGCGAATAACTGAAATTAAGTAGAAAAGAGCAAGACAAGCAGGACTCTGGTTCAATCTCAGTTTGGATAGAAACCTTTTTTTTAATTTCAAAGTATTTCGCTTCGACTATTGCCACCATACCATAATAAAATTAGTCAACATTTTCAAATTTGAATGCTTAGAAATTTTCGCTCACTCGTATTTTTTTTATTAATTTATTGCATTCTTTAATTTGCTCTTTGCACCATATGGAGATCCAAAATAATGTAATAGAGCAATTTGATCACGTCGAACAAAAGGAGTATGATTCTTCGGAAGATATTCGGATGGGTTATGTCCACTGTGGGGGGAGCAGGATTTTGTTCAAGAGGGGTTAGTTCAATGCGGTAGCGGTAGCAGCGCGACAAAGCAAAAGTAAAATCCACTGAGAACCGCATAGAGGCAACCCAAGGGTCGTTCCACAGAACAACACAACTTTTCGGAAAGCAGTTTTATTGTTATCAGAAACAGCTTTAGCCTCCCCATCCCGTCGTTCGTTCATTGTGGTGGTGGTGGTGGTGACCGCTCTGCCGTCACGCTTTGAACATCATCCTCTATGAAATGATAATGGGAGTTGGGCATCATGGGCACATATTGCACGGAAAAATTAAAAAAGTTTTACGAGGTGGACTGGGGTACCACCGTCCTGTGTTCGTTTCACCCCGGCCGCCCAAACTGCTCGAACACTCTCTACCCTACTGTAGCTCACTCTGGCCCTGCAGCTCGACGCAATCAGGTCCACTGGTGGTAATACAACTCGTGCCTTGTCGATCCTGTGCCACTTTCCGCCCTCCATTATTATTGCTTTCCCATTTTCCTCCTGGAGCTCACTCATTTTTCTAGCAGATTGCCAGTATGATTGTCATTATGATGCAGGAGAATAATAATATGAGGCCAGGGCGGCTGTGGCTGGCGTCAGGGTGGTGGGTTCTTCTACCATATACCATCGGTTCTACGACGATGATGGGTTCTATTCCATCCAACCATCCAGAGTTCCAGGGTGGCATGACGGGTGTTCGGGGGCGCGGCGGATGAGCAGCAGGGATTTTGTATTTCCGTCATGTTTGGCTCACATAATACGCTCTTCGGAGTTCTGGTGCTCCTCTGGCTATAGAGGGCCCCACGCAACACGCCATCATAGCCGCTGCCGTCACCGCTGCTGCCACTGCTGCTCCTAACCGAGGAAATCTTTCGTTTTTCTTCATATTTGTCAGTCTTATATTGGCATGTTGTTATGGGACACATATTAATCATATTTCTCCATCTATCATGACCACATTATGAGATTGATATTAGCGATACACCCTGAATTTTGAATTCCGCCGCAATTTGCGCTGTAATGGCGGTGCTGTTGCTCCGGCTTAGCCTCCTCTTATTCGGATGCAGGGATGATGATGCGTAGAATGTTTAATGTGGTGTAGTGGATGGATGGATGGAAGGAAAAGCCCAGTCTCGATTATTAAGATATATATTTGAGGCAGAAGGGAGGGAACCGATATACCGCGAACACGTCACAAATTTTATTGGCTATGACACGGCCACCTTGTGGTAATTCTGATGAGTAATGTTTATCGCTAGAAATTGTTTCCAACAAAATCAGCTTTATTGTAGCTATTGTTTCTTTTCATAATCATGATGCAGGAAGTCTTTCTACTTTATCGTGTTCTATATGACTTCCTTAAAAAATCTAGCAATCAACAGGGAAGAAATTCTTAAAGTGTCCTTGGCATAATGTACATTTTTTTAGTTTCAATATAAACAAGCACTGTCTAGCTACCTGTTATAATAAAAACCAGCCAAGGCAAGATAAGTTTTCCACAGAGGGCTCCGTACTTAATATTTATGCGCACATTTCGATATTTTATATATACCATTTATTTTACGCGTGTAACTATTAAAGTTTGTAGATTATTCTTAACTTGGGTTGTTTTAGTACAGGACATATTATGCGATATTAATTTCAGAAGTTAATATTTCTTCTCTATCTTTAAAATAAAGGTCTTTGATGGCCTTTCCTAAAAGACAGTAATAGTTATTCTATTATTTTATGTTTGAGACTTGTGATACATGGACGAGCAAAACAGGCATAATAGAGCTTCATTGGAATCCTTGGACTCTAAAAAGCAACGATAAGACTTTTATTTCATACTATACAAAATAGGTGAAAACTATCGAATTTGTGGATATTGCACTTTATCCGGCAGCTTTAAGTATTATGTTGATACCTACGTGGTTTACCCAGGAAGGTCAACAAATTGTGAACGACGGTAAAGAAGCAGTCAAGATAGAAGACTATCAAACGCGATTAAGTTTTTTCATACATTAATCACTTCTCTTTTTATTTATTAATTATAATATAAATATGCACATCTGGATAATCATTTATACCTTTTATTATTTTACGTATTTTTAATTCGATTTGATACTAAAAATTGTAACTTGTTTATAGTTAAATACAAAAAATCCCATATTATAAAAATTAATAACGCGTATTATATTTAAAGTATTTAAATTGTAAGGATTTAAATTATTATTTTTTCTATTGTGTGTTTTAATACCGCTCTCTCATGGTTAATTTGCAGAAATATTGAAGGAAAAAATAAAAGCTATAAATATAAAGAGCTCCTTCTGAATAGTGAATACCACCGAAATCGATAATATGCTTGCACTGACAGTAATTAGCGTCCGTAAGGAGCTTGAATTTCCTTCGCAGACAATGACTTCCGTCTGTAAACATAAATTAAAGCAAATTTGATCTCAATCTCTCCATTCAGAACTCCATCGGAGCCGGCTGCCGTCAGAAGTAGTAATTTGATGTCATTTCTGCTCAGAAATTCCGAGAAATCGGTCTGATTGCAGATAATTCATCTCGAGTGGTCAATCAACCAAACGAGCGAGAAATCGAATGGCAGCTCACCCGAGGCTCCTCGGGGCTCCTCCTGTTGTTCCTCTCGAACTCTGAAGTCGAAGTGGCTGGCGGCAGCAGCTCCTTGTGACATTAAAATTCCATTCCCCCGGGTTCTGTGGTAGACGATTATAATTGCCCCTCCTCTCCGCCTCGGCCTCAGACGACTACCCGCACCTGTACATGCTTAGTATCACTTAGGTGTCACGGTGACTCATAGTCGCGATTCGAAATCTTAACCCAGTGACCATTCTTCTTTCGAGACGGTGCGCGTTACACAAGTCACGTAAACGCGCACCGGACAGGCGAATTGAATGTGCATGTCCGAGATGTTTATCCAAGATTGAGTTATTTCTTAATTTTAAATCCAATTGAATTCCGATCGAAGAACAAATTAATTTATATTGCGATTTTTTGTCTTTACAGTGTCGGCGGCATACGTTTCTGGTCCAACAGGACCTGAATCAGGACGCCAACGTCATGCCCCGCTCTATGGACGCTTCGTTGTTGAAGAAGAACTGCCCGCCACACACAGAGATGTCATGCATCACGTAAGTGACACGGTCCCTTTTTATTCTTATGATTCCCATTAATTTCATTTGTTTTTTTCTTTTTTTTTCTTTTTTTCTTTTGTAAAGCGGACGAGTCCGTCGTCATCGTCGGAAGTCAGAGCGATGCAGGCACGAATACCTACGCATTTTCGAGATCCAGCGTCAGCGCCCTTACGGAAACTAAGCGTAGATCTTATAAAGACATATAAACACATAAACGAGGTAAGTAATAGCTTTTAAAATAATTTATGTTATACCTGATTAAATAAAGTGCAGTTCGAATGAAGGGCGAGACAAATTATATACAACTTGTAGGAATAAGAATACGTTCACAATGTTAGCAATACGAAGGATGTCTGAAAAGTTCTAAGCCTGAGATAATTATAGTAACACAAACTGCCTAAGGATGCAGGTCACTAAATCAACAGTTTCTCATTGGTAAACATGGAAAGTTTGGTGTGTGTAGCTAGTTTTATTGTGCTGCTTCGTAAACCTCACACCCTATTTAATTTACCGATGTATGTTCCAAACTAATTCGTAGATTCGAAATATTCTTGGCTGATAAATATCAAACGAAAATACATATAATTTTCCAGACGTGTTCATGTAAAAAGCACTTGGATCCTTTTTATCAAAGCATTACAAATGTCACGGAAAATGAATTCGATTGTGGCTTTATGCAGGCTCTTGGATTTGCAGGGTTTTGGCAGAGTTCGGTTTCTTATATTTAGTCGTTTAATAACTAAAAGGTCATATCAATTCTTAAAAATTGATAAGGAAGCTTCTAAGACTAGCTAGATTTAAAAACAAATAAATATTTTGTTTTAGTATCTCTATTTTTATTTTATTCTGTGTGAATTTATCGGACAATCATCGTATTAATTACTTTATATATATTATAATTATTTAAGTTTAACGATTTTCTTTAGAACAAATGTGAACTAGGATCATTTCACAAAAAGTCCTGCAACGTTCGCATGTTCCAATTCGTGCATGTACGAAAGACTTAGTTGTCCCTTGTATCCCACTGAATTAATTGTATCGTAAATAGGAGTTAATTTGTTATAAATGCTTACTCTCCTCGTGGATGTCCACCTATTGAGACGACCCACATTCCAAATGACAAATTTCACCCGACAATGTCAAATGCTAATAGACTTGAAGAATTGCGACAGACTTGACACCATTATTGACTGTTGGTATGTTTGCTGTTGCTGTGCCCTGTTACCTCCAAAGGCACACCAGAGAGTGGCCAGCTTATTTTCACACCAGGCACACGGCGGCGTATAACTGGCATCCATCAAAATGTCCCGAACATTGGAGTTTGAAGAGGAGCACCTACTACCACCAGTGATGGTGGATGGTGTGGCCCAGCTCCGGTACTGTTGTGCGATTTGAATTCATAGCCATAAAGCAACCCTCCCTCTCGAAAGCCATCGTGACATTTTCGGACGATAAGACGGGGACTGTTCAAAGCAGTCAAAAGGTACACCGCACCAGGACTGCCACTCCAGCCTAATTCTGACAAATTATATCCTCCTCCAGATGAATAGACCAGCCATCCACAAACACTAAATTAAGCAAGCGAAATTTCTTTGTCTTCGCAATATATCAACTCAACTGCCTTCCATCATTCCGTGCGACGGTAGAGGCCCTCTTGTGTGTGCACACTTAATATAGAAGAAGGGAACACTGTGCTCTAAATTTCCTCCGGTCGTCCAATGCCCCCGGTCCTTGGTCCCAGCGCGGGAGCGGTACAGTGCGGGTGACACGGGGCTCTACGAACTCATCCACATACAGCATCCCGATCCAATAGCCCCGATGAAGAATTCTAAACACGTAATTTTTTGACATTTATTACATTCCAGACTTTATCCCAGCATCCTCCAGTTAGAATTATAAAAACAAAAAAGCAGAAAAAAAGTATGAAGGAGCCCATCTACCGCACCACCGTATCTTGTGTCCTGCGGAGTCTCGGCGCACTACTTGCAATGTTGGCAGACGCGGCGCGGGGGAGAGGGTGTCTTTCCAGGGGGTAAGAAAAGTGAGGGGTCTCCAAATGACATCAGGACGTCGTCCAAGTTAAACAAGGTTGAAACCATGTACACCGCTGTGGTGGTGGTGACAAATAGATGGTGAAAAATAGTGTGAACAATCTGCACGGAAAAGAGCGTCCCCGTCTTGGTATGGAGGTTCCCTCTATGGCTATGTGGACATGGATGGGGCGTCCATGCTTGCGGGGCAGATCGACCACATCTTCGCCCACGTCAAGCTGCTTCGCACGCAAAAATTCATTTAACGCACCACAGCGACAATGCTTCAGCATTTACCACAAGTGCGGACACCTCGAACCCCCAGGGGACTAGAAGAGCTAGTATGGTGTCGTGGTTGGGGGTGAATATCTTAGCACCATCACGAAAGTTTATCCAAGAAGGCGGGACCTCCGACTTCAAGTGCTATTCACCCTCGTGAACCTCTCGTGTTTTTTAGTCTGCTGAGAAGGAGGTGGAGAAGGATAGGGAACGAGAAGCGTATCATCATCGTCTGCAGGACTTTTGCAATAACGGTGCCTGGTATCGTAGACCATCTCTATCACATTATTGTCATCCCGAAATATCCCTTGACTAATTCTTGTGCACTCCTTTTCGTCGGGGGAACTAGCTAATTGCCTCGAAGGTCGGGGCGCTGTGGGACTCCGTTGCTCCTTACTCCTTAGCACTGCTAATTCATTTTTAGGTAACATCCACCGCTAGGTGGCGCTAATTCATTTTTGGGTAACTGACGACAGAGCTAGGTTATCGCTCCGACAATGGCAGGAGCTGGTTGAAGTTGAGGCTGCGTGCGCCATTAGGATGGCATAGGGACCAGGATAGCGGGAGGTCAATGTCTGTGAACGATTTTTGCGGGGGGTTTTGTCTTCTTACCCTACCCTACCCACAGCAGCATCTATTGGCGCTTCGTCGGCGCCTCTGATTGTACGCCTACTTAGGCCGATTTGTATTCTTCTCATGTTTCAGGTTCTCTTTTCTGTTTCATAGCAACAAGCTAAAAATGTTCTTAGTGATAATGGGCGAGTTGTGCGACGGAGGCCGCCAGTTGCGTTCTTAGCCTCATCACACCCTCCTACCTAATAATGTTCTTTGCCGCCTGTCCCTCCTCCACCATCGCCTTGGAAATCTTTAGCTATACGTAGGACTACGATAATTTTCCTCCTCTTATTTCTTAAGCAATTTTTCGCCTGTTTTCCTCCTAGCGTCAAGGACTCCTTCAGTCTGCCAAGCGTATCTATTTGCCTTTTGGCTGGAAATTGTGTTTATTTACCGATTGCTGCGTAATTTGCTGGGGGATTAGTCTCTCTTTTGTTTTTGGTCAACTCTCCATTTCACCTTCCAGGGGGACTTCAGATCCAGACCAGAGCTTTCAAGTAACTTAATTGAAACATTTTCCTCTCTGAAGTGTTTATGAAACCTCCGAGCAATCTCGTTGTGTTTTCCTACCTGTACTTGCTATCGGTTTCTTAACCTACTGGGATTGTGTACACGAACTAATTTACGAATATTATAATTAGTTCTAGTTAGATATAATGAAGCAATTCGTCAGTATTCTTGGAATATGAGAATAAGTGGCTATCTAGTTGCATGTTAAATTTTGAAAGAGAATATTTGAGTTTTTGAAATTTTACGTATTTAATTTAAGCGTAGAGATTCGTTTTATATTTTTATGAGAAAACCATAAGACAATCAAATAGTAAATAATGACAAATAATGTAGAAACAGTAAATTATAGTGCATTTTTTTTATTTATTAGGTAGGTATTGATTTTAATAAATATAACTTTTTCTGTAATTAATCTACTCGGAAACCTGGCATAGGGGCGACGTTATCTTTTTCGAATTCGCAAACTGCAGAGAAAATCCTACTGAAATTATTTATTATTGTAAAAACAACTGAAATTATTATCATATGTATGTTTTCACAATTTGGGCCTTCATATTGAATGGATTTCTGCTGTTAAATTGCTTTTACAAAATGAGAATCTAAAATATAACACAGGTTTTTTTAGAAACCATAAATACCCCTTTTTAAAATTTGCTTGCTTCTTTATTTGTTTATTAAACGAATTTCGACGAAAGTTTTATAATTCGATAGCTCGAGGGGTAACTACTATACTGTAAATGTTTGCCTGTTTGCTCTATATGAAGAAGTAAAAAGGAAAGAAGGAAAAAAAGTGGCTAAAAAAAACAAATCTTAAACGAGTCGGAAGGTGAAATGACTTTTATAACATTAGTAGTAATAAGGCGACACCTTGGATAAAAGAAAAATGGACGCGTAATAGAAATGTACAGCAAGGTGGATGTGAATTAAAACATGCTATGAGATGCAAGTTTTTAATGAAAGAAATGCTAGCGTAGACTTAAAGTCTGGTTCTATAATTTTCAAAATGAAAAGAAATACACGTTTCTCTCTCACTGTCGTTATTACGTTGCAAATTTATAAAGTCTTGCTTTTATGAATGAACTTTACGCAAAGATGTTTTCGCGTAAAATGTTGCTTTCATAGGCGTGTCCTATTGTACATCGAGCAGAAAATGCGACGACACGGCTTTAAATATGGCTCACACACTTTCAAGGGGCAAGAAGTGAAAGCAGCAAAACCCTTGATACTTTCATTTCTGGCGGAAAATTAGATGGAAAAAATAATTCAGCTACACCCTGCTTAATTGGGGGCATTAGAGGAGCCATAGTGTGCGTAATCGAACAATAATGGCGGAATTTCATTTGACCTGATAGAATCTCGAGACGACTGGACATCTTCAAAGTGTTCCTAACCGTAGTCTCTTTCATACAAAGTCGGTATGTCTTGAAAAAACTAGGTCCCTTCGAATTAACCAACTCTGCGGGCATAATGGAAGTGCAAATTATACAGAGCGTGCTGCTCTTTGACCCATTCTTCTGGCAGCCAACTTAATTGCTTCTCGATTTTCTGCCCGAGAAGGTAAGGTATGCATAGTAGTTCTGATTTGATTGTGGCACCATTCAACAACACCACCGTTTACGTCTACCATTACTTCTTCTGACTTCGAGAGAGGGAGTAGCCGCCCAACCCTGTTCCAGCAACATTCTCAAACCGCCCTTCCTAAGTCAGTCCTAGGGAACAAATTAATGTTTACGTCGTAAAAACATTTTAGCTCGCCAATAATAATCTTGAAATGCCTGCTCAATGCGGCTGTGAACTAACCCTAACCCTAACCCTTGGTGCTGCTACTGCTGCTCGATGTCCTACGCAATGACTTGCTTCTGCCGCCACCCCCTCCTAAGACGAACCCTGCCAAGGCAGCAGCAGCAGCCCTAACTCCTAGCCGAACCCTCGCCATTTGTGTGAGCGCAATTTGATGTTGCGATTTCTTTCGCATCTGCGAAGGCATAAAGAGTTTACTGAACCCATAGCGTCGGATCCTTCGAAGGGTTCGGAGGGTTGCCGCTGCCGCTGCCGCCTGTGCCACCCCTGATTACCAAAAATTCTTGTCTGAACACACGGCGCACCGCCGAAGCTCCCCAAAAAAACCTTCGACTAGGACTAGGGGTCCGTTTGTGTATGCGTGTGTGTGTCGTCGAGTCGATGGATGTATGTTGAAGGACCGGTGTGGATGCCAAATCGATGTATGTGTATCAGAGCCGAGACAATACTTATCCGTTTGTAAACAATTCTCTGACTGTGGTTGTATGCCCTTTGATGTCCCAATGGGCCGGAGCCGTGGGCCACCCATAAGCAGGGTTCCAACACGAGCGGTGTAGCCACCATCGCAGATAGTCTATAGCAACAGCAGCAGTTAGCAGTACAGGGAGCATCAGGACTCAGGGACTCACAGGACTCTACAGGAGTGTAGCAATGGTGGCAACAACAATTGTGTGTATGTTCAGTACTGTTGGCAGAAATCAGCAGCAGCAGCACCAGAAGCGGGAACGGCACCGGTTCCCGACCCTTGAGTCCCTGAAACTGATGCCACTATTCCTATCCCCTGGTCCGTAGCATACCCTACCAAGCCATTCCGTGGCATACCCTATACCCATGGCTGCTGCTCCTGACGGGTACATTGCCGTCACCTCGCAGCTCATATCGATCTTACTCATTCTCCTCCGCTGACTCGCTTTCCCTGCTTTCCCTGGCTTTCTTTGGTGGCCGTCTTCTCTTCTGGCACGCAGCCCCAACAATTTTTGGGGCGTTGGGGGTTATAGAGGTCTGTGATTTTCCTCTCTTTCGCTCTCTTTGCGCCAGCCGCCGCGCGCTACAACATTCAGAAGGAGCGGCGGCGGAGACACTTGGATTTGAGCTTCATTTTGCTTTTATAAGAATCTGCTAGATTTAGTCGCCATCCCACATCGCGCGCGCGGGAAATCCCCTTAACCCCTTTTAAAGTCCCGGAACCTCTCTCTGTCGTCTATTTCTAAGCCCCCTTGCTCCGTCTGCTGCCCTGGAACTCGCATTTTGAGCTTCTTTTCCTGTTCGTTTCGCCCCAATCTCGCTTTTCAACGGCGGCGGAAAGTATTTGGGGGTATGCCTCATTATTGCGGTTCTCAAAACTTGCAGCCCTTTCCCCCCGGTACGTTCTCCCACCTAAACGCCCCCTAAGGAACTTCTTTTGCTGCGTGTTCTTGGCTTGTGTAACGTCGCGTTGAAAGCTCTTTTTTTTTCCCAATTCCTGTTCGCCTTAAAGTTGACTCCGTGAAGCAGATTTTCGATGTTCTTTAATGTTGGGACCACGGGAGGGATACGGATACGCTTGTTCGTTCGACGAGCTGCATCTTGCACCAAATCCGCTGTTGCAACGCATTCTGCAGTGCAGTTCTAGAGGAGCCCGTTTCAATCGGCACCGCTGCCGCCGCCGCCGCCGCCCGCTGCTGGTGGCGCTGGTGCCATTTCGGGTTGGTGGAACACTTTTCTGTTCCCGGGTTCCCGCACACAGTGCCCATGACCCTGCGCAATGATTTTTCCATTGATGTGCAGCCAGTTGTGGAACTAAAAGATTAAAACGAGACACGGGTTATGGGTTATAGCTGTTTATGCTCTTAACTCCTACCCGATACTTTATAACTCGGCACTAGACGGGTCTGGGCCAGTGAAAAGGCGTCAAGGAGCTCTCCGTCCGCATCGGGTAGTCAGTAGTCCTCACCAGTCTCAGTCATGTGGTCCATGTCTGCTCGAATTACACTTCCCACACTTATTTTGTGTCTTTTGGACTAAAGTCTCAACGAAGGCTAGGTGGGATTTTATTTTGTTGAGATCTTAAAAAAAAAGACAAAAGGACGACGATGTTCTGTTTTATTACTTTGCCGGTTTGTATTTAATTAAAGGATCTAGACTGGGAGACAGTCACGCCTGCTGTGGCAACCCTGGTTTTGAAACTCCCGGCTGCCATTCTCTAGTACTTTAAATTGCATACCAGTTCTAAGGGAAGAATCTTCTTCTTTAAATTAAATCTCAGATTGCCTCCGGGATGTTTGTCCAATCAAATCAATAATTTTATTGCATCGGTTTGTGTTGCGTTGCAGCTTAAGTCTGAATCCGTTTTGTTGACTTCAATTCAACCGCTGTGAATTGCAGATTTTTACGTTATCCAAACTAAATATAGTATAAATTCTATACTTTTAGCGAAATTAATCTAAGCAGTAGTTTTTCCTGTAACTTTCTGACCTTAATTTTTTTTTCGTAAATTTCCTTGTTAGTCCGTTAGTATTTTAATTGAGTAAAAGGAGAAAGGTTAAGTATAACTTTTCAAAGCTAACACATCTCTATTTATTTTTTATATATCAAATTTTAACGTGTCTCCTTTCCAAATCAAAGAGGAAATAGTTAACGCAGTATTTTAACATTTATTTACACAATTTAAACACAAACTTCCACTTCACATTGACGGTAGAGAGGTTTAAATAAGAAATTATAAATCTAGGGTTCGGATTAAAAGTTCGGTTAGGTTCAACGTTGTTACTAAAAGGAAATATAGTAAAATTTAAATTTTATTTATGGGTGGGTAAGGGTACTATGGTATATTTTAAAATGGATACTCCACCGTTGATCAGTTCAGCCGGTTCTAATACCACAGATGAAATCCCAAACTCCTACACAATTTTCGAATTATCAAAAGAGATTAAATGAATCATTGTAATGTTTTTCGTCAAAGAATTGTATTCTAACTTATTTTCTTGGAAAGATAATTTTGCACTAAATAATACAGAAAAATATTTGCTTCTACGGACAGAGTCCTCTTTGACCTTATTACATAATCTTGTTTTAAATCCATGTTGTAGCATTGATTAGGGGGATCCAGTTTGTGTGGGTGCCCTTCCTGAACCACCTCCCACCTGGTAATGTCCGCATAACACGTGAGGGCGGTTTTAAGACAGAAACTTTCTCGCAGACAGACGGACGTCCGTTCGAAGTCAGAAATTATCAAGTCAGCAGTTTTTCCCCAACACCACAGATAATATAGATTTTATTTTGTATGTTTGTATGTTTGATAATTTTATTTTTTTCATTTGCCAGCTATAAAGTTAACTCAACCGAACATATTCACCGCAAATTGGAAAAATTAAATCTCCTCTTTTTATGGTAGCGGTAGTGCTCTGTTTTCTGATATTCCCGAGGGCTATAAAAATGCTCAGTTTTAATCAAACCATAAAAAATATCGAAGATAACAAAAAACAAAGGCATAATCCCTGAACATACGAAAGGAAAGCAGGAACAGCAAAAGCAGGAGCATCTCTCCATTGTTGTGCGGGATGATAACCCATTTACTTCAAAAACTTGTCACAGTAACAGACGGCATCAAAGCTAGCTCAGTCGCCAAAAGTCTTAAACTTTGTGACCCTTCCCTTAGCTATCCGCGGAGGGGAGCCCTAAGGCACCCAACACATTAGAGAGCATAGAGTATAGAACATAGATTACATAGAGCACGAAGTGACTCGTTCTTGCTCCATGTTTTTTGGTCGATGGTGCCGGCGGTGATATATCAAAGCCCGCCGCCGCTCACTACTAAGTTTTCCTTTTGACTGATATTAACTTTTCTCTATAGATACAGGGTGAGCTGTCCAAAAAACAAAAACATCTGAAAATTGCATTTCGAGTACACAAACAACCCCCATGGACCGATTCTCTCTATCTGCACGTAATCGCTCTGAGTGATGGGGCAAAAAGGGGCCGGAGGGGACGACGGGAGCTGGAAAAAGGGCAGCGACAAACAGCAGGTCTGGTAGGGCCGGTGTAGGTCTGGCACTGCTGCTGTATAGAATCGTATAGTAGTCTTCTTGAATCCGGACATAAATTTGAACACATGAACAGATCGACTTGGGCGCATACACAAAAGCGCAAAAGCACCGCCGTCTGGGATAGGGGGGATAAGGGACGGGGGACGGACGAAGTATGCATGCAGCAAGGACAGAGGACCAGAGGACGATATCGGTAATTCCACGTCTAGGTCCTCTGTTGCTAACTCTGCGGCCGCCGTGCAGTGCGGCGCAGCATGGAGCAGACGTCTTCGAGCGAATCTACTCTCACACCAGACATGGAGCGACGCCTGGTCGATGAAGCTGTGCTGCACCAGCTGAGGCACCAACGGTGAAGGTGACTCCAGCACTTTGGTCCCCATAAATGCACCCAGTGATGAGGACACTTTGTGTTCGGGTTTTCCCTAGAAATATTCCCATCATGGACAGTTTTTTTTAAATATATTTGAACATTTATTTTTTCACAAAACAGAATAGAATTTATTATATCATTTCTTTAGTATTTTCTTGTATTTCGTACTTATTTATCTGTCTATATTTAACAAGAAAACAAAAACATTGTGCACAACCCGGAGAGGAATGAGTCGTTTCAAAAATTCGTCGAAATTTTAGAATTTTTTAGAGAAAAAGCATTCCTGAAGAAGCAATGCTGGTTTTAAAATGTATTCTTATAGGTTGAAATCACTTGCCACCACTTGCATTACTTACAATATAATACAAAAAAATTTTAGCGGGCACTAGAGAACTTAGTCCCCAACATATGTGACTTGCATTGAGTATCTAAGACTTATTTAGCAAGGAAGTGGTACAAGCTGTAGAAAAACTGCGTAAAAAATATTTGGTAGTTTTTTTTTTTTTTAAATATTTCATTTAGCTTAGTCGTACCGAAATGAGGACTTCCCAAGAATTAGGAATTTCCTCACAATTCCCAAACACGGATTGTACACAGGATGGTAAAATTCGTTTCCAGGCTGTAGCCATCTAGCGTCACACTCCCAATCCCTACGTGTCCATCCTAACATTCCGGCATCCCAGGATTCAGACTGGTCTGGGAACAAAACAAGTGGTACATGCAGGATAATGCAACTGCCGGCAGTATCGCCCGGGTATTCAATAGAACGAGAGAGTTTGGCGGCGGCGTTGGTATCAGGATGCAGCAAGAAGTGGTCTGACCACCCTTTTTCTAGTCACTGAAAGTCATCCGGCGAGGGTATGAATATTGGGCACTATAACGCTCCCTTCTGTCACCCTATGAATTGCACACGCCAACGGTGTTTGGATGCATCCGTGTACACACACCGTCAGCGCCAAAAAAGGGATTTTGATAGCAACGGTTTTATGGGTGGTGTCTTAGTTATGCAGGCGATCTAATTTTTTCCATCTCTCCCCTTGTTCATTTATCGGCATCAGACTTTAGGGGGGTTAGAAAGACTATACTGAAATATTCAATGCCGATTTCGAAGATCCTGCCGGGAGAGTGCACCACGGCTAGAGCAGGATTGAAGGATACGACAGCGGAAACTGTTGCTGAACAAAAAACTTGAACTTTTAGTAGAACAATACTGAAAAAACTTGAAACTTCTCGAGTGCTTTTAGACGAAGTGCGACAATTCCTCGAATAACACTTTAAAGCGCGGATGTTTTTCCCAGAATTATTATATGGAGTTTATGGCGAAATGACGAGGCCCCCGAATGGTTTTTCTCGAAAGTAAAATTCTGGAAAATTCTTAGCCTTTCAAAACAGACCGTGCTGGTTGGTTCTGCTTTCTAGCATCGGCGGGTGTGGCTGAAGAGCCATTATTTTGATCTTGCTGTTTAGGCGCAGAGTTTATGGCGATGAGTATAAATTTGCATCGGATTCGGAATATTTGAGTTGAAGTTGTTTGCGAAAATCGCCGCTTTACGTGTTTCATGTTGTACTAGTCGTTGCTCGAAAGCAAAACGATCCCTGTCTTCTGTAAATCCTGCAATGTCAAAATAGTCAATTTTAATATCCCTACTTTTATTTTCTGTTGTGTTTGGATTTAAAGGAGCAGTACCAACAAAATTGCTCGGTGACCTGTAATTTATAGCCAACAAGTTTCTTTCCTTTTTCTAATGAAAACGTCATCAATTCGATTTTATGTCTCGGTATTTCCGATGTTGTTTCGAAACATAAAATTCGCGCTGATTAAATGGATAACTACTTCCTCTCCCCGTCGTGTTCGATGTCATAAAGTCGGTCTTATAAAAGATTGGCGTCAATCTCTTTTTTTTTTATGTTAGTTGTCTTTATGGCAAAAATCCAGAATGATCTTTTAAAAATCACCAAAACTTAAATGCAAGGTGGTCAACTATGAAAACTTATAAAGTACTTTAGAAATTTGTAAAGATAATTAAAAACTCGATAAGTCCGATTTATATCTTTTCTATACTTTTATTGCACTATTTTCTAAATACTCGCAAAATAATTTTTTATAAATGGCAGAAGATGAATAGTTAAGTTAACAGCTAATTAAATCTAATTTTATTCATTTAAAAATGTATTAATACAAAAACACTGAAGTTATCTGGTTTTACTATTAATCATATTTTTAATAGTTATCAAATTACCCCTATTAAGTTTAATCAATTAGAGGAAAATTAATAACAATAAGGTTTATGGGTTATATGCAACTAGAGCGGATATAAAAAACAAGGAAAACATAAAAAAACACAATAAATTTAATATGTTTAAATTTTAACCGTGCACCAAATAAAAGCGTATGAAATAATGATTTTACTTATTTTAAAATAATAGCACAAAAATTTGAAAAATGGAAAAAAGAGTTAGTCATACACTACACTACATTTTTTTTAATCGTATTATTAAAAGAAAAATGAAAAATCTTTCAGCACAAATATTCCCTTAATACACCCTAATTTATTGTATTTATTGTAATAAAAGTTTATTTTACTTTTCCGAACGTATCAGGTTCTTAAATTCATCGATTATAACTACAGTGCAAGACATTTCTGGCGCGAGTTCAACTCTCTTATTTGACAGTTTTTATTTGGTAAAAAATGGTAGCAATAATTTAAAATTCATAAGTAAATCCAAAACAAATTCTACAATTAAAACAGAAATCCATCTTTTTGACTGAGAAAATAATTACTTACGAATTTTACATCAACAAAGTACTCGATATTTTTGTTTTTTCCATCTATTAAAAAGTATTCTATCAATTAAATGAAAAGACAATAATCCAATTCGCAAGGGGACCCTAATTGTTGATCGTACTCTTCCTAATGATGACATTGTTGACTAACTACCCTTTGAATTTAGCGACACTTAAAGTTCAATACAAATTGAAAATTATTAACAATTTTCCCTTCACATAAGTTGGAATTTTATTTTAAGAAAGATAAAGGAGGAAAAAAGTAACGCAAGATCGGGGAGAAACGGATGAAAAGAAAATATTTCTGCGTTGTTGTCGTTCTCTTGACACGCGAACCAATTATTCCTCGGGAAAAATGGAGGATGAAATAAGAAGGGAAAATGTTCATGAAGGGTTCGGGAAAGGAAAGCTGCACCAGCGGGAACGGCAGCAGCACCAGTACCAGTACCAACAGTAGCGGCAGGAGACGTGAACAGAAAAAAGCCCTTGAGCTAGAAATCAACAATCTCAGAAAGTTTTTCAGGAAGCAATGAAAAGCCTCCGACAAAACTCTTTTCCTTGGTCGTCTCGGCGTCGTCCTCGTCTTCGTCGTCCTCGTCTTCGTCGTCCTCGTCTTCGTCGTCCTCGTCTTCGTCGTCCTCGTCGTAGTCTTTTCTTGTTTTCTGGTGCGCCAATTTTATCTTGTCGTCATTCTTATATCCCGGCCCAAAGTAACGATGACGGCAAATGCGGAGAGTGCAGGAGCATCCAGCAAACTCCAGACGATGCTACCTCAACTCTTACTGTCATGGAAGTCTTGACACGGGGCTCAACTGCAGTAAAAACGGGGCACATAAATGGGAGAGGTAGATCAGGAAGGATGTTGCACCCGCGTCCCATTTGGATAGGGTATGGTACATGGAGGTGATCCACATCCTATCCCATTCCCTGGTTCTATCGATGGGTGGAGGTGGGGAAGAAGGCTCGAAAGATGGAAATTTTTTTTTGACCAATTATATTCGAACTGCGCACTAAGATGATAACTAGTAGCAAGGATTGCCGATGAAATCAATTAACCCATCGATTTATAATTATCTCTTTTCCTTTTCTGTAGGTCTACTATGCAAAGAAGAAGCGGCGGGCCCAGCAGACCCAGGGCGATGACGATTCTTCAAATAAGAAAGAGCGTAAACTCTACAACGATGGTTACGACGATGACAACCATGACTATATCATAAAACCTGGTGAAAAGTTCTTGGATCGCTACGAAATCGATTCGTTAATTGGTAAAGTATTTATAATCGTTCCCTCCGTGTCCTCCCAGTCCCTTGTTTGCATCATCTATCAAGCCGCTAGTAGTGGTCACTATACCGGGCCAACTAGCATCCTCTGTCGAAAGGCTTACATGAATAAACCATCATTACTTGACTTTCCACACGTCCGAAACGGCCTATTTGGGCGCGCGCGACGAATGTGGGCCATCGCACGTGTGGTGCTGAGCTGCCACTGGCGAAAAAATAGCACGACAAGTAATGTAGCAAGTGGCGCCATCATTTCATATTCATTGAATCATTTCGTCAGTAATTTTGTACTTCCTTCCTTTTGCTCCTCGACCGAGCGACGACCGTCCGGAACCCCTGTCGAACTCATGTACCTTTACGTATTTATTTTTCCAGGTAAGGGTAGCTTTGGACAAGTGGTTAAGGCATACGACCATGAGGAGCAATGCCATGTTGCGATAAAAATTATTAAAAATAAGAAACCGTTCCTAAATCAGGCACAAATAGAAGTTAAACTGCTTGAGATGATGAACCGAGCTGATGCGGAAAACAAATATTATATAGGTGAGTACTATCGATTTTGGCTAACTTATATTTTTTTTTCTTCATTTGGTTCGTTCGCCCGTTTTTATTTGACTCGGCCTTCTGCTGGGAATCGCGTGTCGAAGTAGGGCGGATGGGGGCTCCAGAAATTTAAATGAACCATTGACCAGTACTGGTCGATTTTTACCAATTTTGTTTTACGTACTTTCATGCAGTACTTGAGGAAGAAGAAATTTTAATTACGAAATTTAAACAACCATAGGGTGGAATATTTCCGCATTTATTTTAAACTAAGTGCTTTCAATTGCGAATAATTGTGGCCGTTATGTTGTCTAATAAAACGTTAAAACGTTGTAATTTCTTATAATTTGTAGTTCATTTTCCGTTTGACGAACTATTCGAATCGTTTTGATTATGTGATATTTATGGGAACTATTATTAGACCAATGCTGATACCTTTTGGGTACATTGAAATGAGGAAATATTCTAGAGGCAATTTAAAAATAATTTATTATTGGGAAAAAACGTATAGAGCGATGTATAAAACTATTTTTAGAATCGAAATTTATGATTTGAAGAAGTGCGAAATAAAATAAAATATCCAGTACTTCCCGATTTTATTGGTTTCGTAGCAAATTGTTTCTTGAAATCAATGGAAATCAAATTTGAGTAGAGCGCAAATCAAATTCAATAAGTTTTGTTCTAAAATTCAGCGAACTTTCCCAAACCTCTTTTTCTAGAGGCAGAGACAGAGAGGGGGAAATTTTGAAATTCACAGCTTTTCTCTTATCTATAGTTTTTTTTACATACAAATTTGTTGAATTTTAACCCTGGAGCAACAAAAAACGCTTGCTGTTTTGGTAATCTCATCTAAAGGTCTTCTGGATTTTATATGAGAAAAACAATTTCGTTTTTAAAATTCATTTATTATTTTGGGATGTATTTGTATTCGATTTATTTTTATTATATGTATTTAATATAATATAAATATATAGTTTAAAAGTAGTTATAAATTTTGACGGTGGGTGTTGTGGTTAATAAAAGGAATTATTTCTGTAACTTTTGTTTATAAAGACATATGCTATATCTTGAAGTATGAGTATGAGTTTCTTTTATTTGAAATAATTTTGGGATTCACATTCATTTAATTTTTTTTTCTAATGCCAAGAGAAATCGAATTTTGGGTAATTTGTTTAAGCAATATTAAAAAATATTATATATTCCTTTTCAACCTTTATATAAACAATTTGGAAAAATTTGAATTTATAAGTTTATATTTTAATTCTCTTTTTTTTCTTATCAAATTAAAATAGATAATGTGTTAATAATGTTTACATAATTTCAGTTAAACTAAAACGGCACTTTATGTGGCGGAATCACTTATGTCTCGTGTTTGAATTGCTCTCCTACAATTTATATGATCTTCTGAGGAATACAAATTTTCGAGGCGTATCCCTAAATTTAACGCGAAAATTCGCCCAACAGCTATGCACTGCTCTGCTCTTTTTGAGTACACCCGAACTGAATATAATACACTGTGATCTTAAGCCCGAGAATATACTGCTGTGCAACCCAAAGCGATCGGCTATAAAAATCGTCGACTTTGGTAGTTCGTGTCAATTGGGACAACGGGTAAGTAGCCAGTATTTAGATATAACAAGGAAATAGTTTTATGCGTTGTTTCTTTTTTATTGTTTTAGATATACCAATACATCCAATCGCGGTTCTACCGGTCACCTGAAGTTTTGCTGGGAATTCCGTATGATTTAGCGATAGACATGTGGTCGCTGGGCTGTATCCTGGTGGAAATGCATACTGGTGAACCACTATTCTCTGGCTGCAACGAAGTGGATCAAATGAACAAGATTGTCGAAGTCCTGGGGATGCCACCTAAATACTTATTAGACCAAGCGCACAAAACGAGGAAATTCTTCGATAAATTGGTCTCAGATGGTAGTTATGTGCTAAAGAAGAGCCAAAACGGTAGAAAGTATAAACCGCCCGGTTCAAGAAAATTGCACGATATTCTCGGTGTAGAAACTGGCGGTCCAGGTGGACGACGTCTTGATGAGCCAGGACATTCTGTCTCAGACTATCTTAAATTTAAAGACTTAATTTTACGGATGTTGGATTTTGATCCGAAAACACGTGTGACACCGTACTATGCCTTGCAACATAACTTCTTCAAGAGGACAACCGATGAAGGCACAAATACCGCTAGTATAGCAATCTCATCACCGTCAGTTAGTTCAACGTCTTCAGTCCTTAGTCAGCAGCAGCATCCAGATCAACAGAGTCACGGTAAGTTTATTAATTATTTACCTTTCCACCAGTTTTAGTTAATTGTTAATTTTTTTCTTTTTTTTTATTTCTTATAAGTTTTCACCCATTTAAAATTGATACGAAGTTTGGGAAATCTATTTGAATGCGACTTCGGCAATTGATGGAAATCAATAAAGATGTATTATTCATTTTATTTGCCTTTCTTCATTTTTTTTTCATGTTTAAGTTTTTAATAAACTTTGATGTGGGAAGCTGCAGCTTTTTCAATAGTTTTTATAGCACTTAAAATTGTCTTATTAGTACAAATGTGTAAAAATTTAATAGGAGCCAATCTTTGTTGGCTAACGTGTCTCTCTTTAGGCATAGATATTTGTAAGTACCAAAATGTGTTCCATATCACTAAGCGAAGTAAGAAAATATAAACACTGAGAGATTTTACAGGCTGTATTTTTATTATGCAACTGTAGTGCAGTTTTATCTCGGTAATTTGAACTATTTGGAAATAGAATTGTAAAAATTATGGATGGATTTATATTAGAAAGAGCGGATTTTAATCCTTTGAACACCGGAGAAAGCGATCGCGCTTCCTCATGCATATGCGAAAAAGACCGGAAGCGCTATCGCCCTCCTCTTAAATTTTCCTCAATAAACTGCATAAATGAACTTTTCCTAAACTAAGCATTTTCCTGCAAAAACGAATTAAAACCGCCGGTCTTTTTCGCATATGTATGGAAAAAATCTCTGGCCTTCAAAGGGTTTTCATATAGAAAGTTATGGGGTATAAATTGCATTTTAGTTTTTTTTTATTCTCAATTATGGCTTGAAAAGAACTACGGTTCAAACAAATTAACTTTTTTCTCGAATTTGTTTTTTATTATCTTATGAAATAAGAAATTTGTCTACACTATTTTTGTACATTATTTTCTGTTGATCAATGCAGTAAATTAATTATTGTATGAATACTTTAATTTAAATCTTTCTCAGACTTATTACATTATTTGAATTACAATTGATTGGAATAAGTAAAAAACACTTTGTAAAATTATTCGCTATAAATTTGTGTCTTGAAAGGATGTAGGGACTTGTAGTGTCTTCCATTTCTCTAATTTTTCTCCAGTGTAATATTATTTGAACAGCAGCCGAGGAGAACCAGAGAATCTTAATATAACTGGGTAAAATTAAGTAAAAGAGGTAAGATTTTACGTAGAATACTAAATAGAAATTATCTCATATAGTTACAGTTAAAAATATGGTTTCAAATTATCGTGATATTACTGTATCATCTGTCCATTATCTGTCCAATTTCAGTTTTAATATATTTAATATATTATTTATTTGTATGTAACTCCATCAGTTTTATATTGAAGAACTTCTGCTGTAATTTCTTGTTTGTTTTTGCGAAATCAGTGTAAATATATTTCTTTACAGATGCTTATACAATAGAAACAAAAACTCGCATTTCACAACTAATAGGAATTAAAATGTTTGTTAAAGAAACATAACTTATATGTAATTTTAATTGCGATTAATTTCGCATTTGTTGTACAGAGTTTACATAGACCTCTGATATTGGTTTAAGATGTAATATATGTATTTTCATCAATCTTTAATTTAAATATTGTAGGTAAATCCAGTTTCATACTCAAACTGGCATGTTGAAGAATTTTTTAATTGTTTTTTTTTTTTTTAAAGTTGTTTATGATTTATTAGAAAAAAGAAGACTGAATTAATAGAAGGGCGCATTCAAAAGGTTTCCACAAAATAAAAAAATAAAAATTCGCTAAATTCTTCATTTTATTTTAAATTAAAAAAGAAAAAATTTGAG
Source organism: Proctacanthus coquilletti (assembly GCA_001932985.1). NCBI lineage: Eukaryota > Metazoa > Arthropoda > Insecta > Diptera > Asilidae > Proctacanthus > Proctacanthus coquilletti. The sequence continues at coordinate 1,513,509 of MNCL01000009.1, forward strand.
GTATCGATCCGCTTTATGCTTTTTGCCTTTTTGCCAAAATTCGATTTTGTTATAAAAACTCTTGTATCACGTGTCGTTCACCATTCATTTACTCATAATTTTAGCTTAATTTTTTTATCTATTTATATTGAAAAATAAAAAAAAAAAAACATTGTAAACGAAATAAAACTCTAATACTAACAAAAGGTATACTTTTTCCTCCCTCTCCTGTTCCCGCAACACACCCGACAATCTTATTCCTCACGCTTGCAATGGGATAATCACTCTGTTACTCTCTAACACTCGTATTTAAAAAAAAAAAAAAAAACACTCGAATTAAATGAATACGAATAAAACGGTGCGTCGTTGTAACCGCCTTCGATTGATCGATTGAAATTGATTGAACACGCCGACTCGACGATTGGTAGATGACCGCCGATGACTGGTAGTGCCTCGGGATCATAGTAGTAACACATCATCATCATCTTCTACATCATCATCAACAGCGGCCACAGCAGTAGCTAGCTCTAACACTACTGCTCCACCACTGGTATAACCTTATAATGTTCATCATCACTAAAAGAAAAAGAAAAAAAAAGAAAAAAACACAATGGCTCCAACTAATTAGATTTAAGTTTGTAAAAAAATGACTAAAGTAAATCAGAGTGATTAAGGTAATGAATATAATGAAAAGTGTTATTATACGAGCAACGGTACTCTAACAAAAAAAAAAAAAAGAAAACAATTTATAAAAAACAGAATAATTATATTTCGACAGTCGAAAAATGAAAAACAAAGCAACGCAAGCAACTTGCTCCATTTGAAGATTGGGAGTATCCTTTATTTTGGCTATGCTATGGTTTTTTTCTACTGCCGTTTACCAGGTTATAGCAGAGGTAGTAGGTGGGTCCTTATATTTTTATTTTTTTTGTTATTATTTATTCACTATTAAATACAACGTTTAAAAACGGAACTCAAAAAGTAGGTAAAGCGAAAATATATTTTATAATAGTTTTTTTTTGCAACAATTACAGTATACTTCTAGCTTTATGGTTTATTTATTGTTTGAATTGGATGGAATTTGGTTTTACTGAAGTTGTGAGATAGGCTTTTATAGCCCCTGAATGGGAAGAAATAAATGTTTGATAACGCCATGATTTTAACAGTCATAATTAACTCTTCATCAAAGTTGAAATGTTAGGATTAGTCTGGAAAACAAGCAGAAAAATAGGCTATTTTCTTTCTAAAATTTTTGAAAAATTAAAAAATCAGGCTGTGTAATTTTGGCATTCTTCAATTTTTGAACTGCATCTAGGACGGTGTTTCTAAATAATAAATGATTTTATTTTTTAAGAAAACTCAAGAAGCTGTTGTTATTTCAATATTCTTTAATAAGATTAAATTTTTGAGTGATATATTATTTATTTTTAGCTGTATTTAATTAGATTTAAACTATATTTTCATTTTCCTTCGTGTGTTTCAATTATAAGTTTAAATAAAATTTAACAACAGCGGAATATTAAATTACACTGGTTGATAAGTTTTCTCGTAGTAAACTTATGAAATGACTAACTTTGAAGAATATTTAGAAATATACATTTTGATTCCAGTTTAATAATTAACTTGAGTTTTTAATTCTAAATACAATTGGATTTTAATGTAAAATTATTAAATATTAATTATTAAAAGTCATTAATTCATTTATAAAATTAAAATTTGGTCCGCAAGTTGCTTCTAATTAAAAAGTCCAATCCAGAAAAATTGGTAAAATAACAAAAAACACATAAAGGACGCTTTTTTTCAAATTCAAAAATTCTATATTTATACAATTTTCATGTGTGTTTTACAAAATGTTGAAAGTATAGTTAATAGAAAAAAACCATAGGTTTTTAACTACGATATTATAAATATGCTATACTTAATGTAAGTACTATTTATTTTCACGCCAAATTAAACATACAGACGTTGTTGGCCAGTGCAATTTTTTATAACAATTTGTAAACTTCTTGTGGACAGTGGTGCAGCGCAAATAGTTGCAATTACACAGATCTACTAGAACTTAGAAAAAAATCAAATATAAAATTTCGGTTTTAGTTAGACTATAAGCTTACAGCCTGTCCAACAAGACACAAAGTAAGAGTTTTAATTAAAGTCGTGTTTATGAAAATGTATTCTCTGCAAAGTGTAAAATCATACGTGTTTTTTTCTATATAATTGTAATTCGGTTTTTTTTTTAGATGATTTTAAACACGGGTAAGAATAAAAATGTATATTTCAGTTTTTAAACCTATAAATGCAGATTTGGTGTAAAATGAAGGAAAACATTTCTTACTCGTTACAGGTAAACAAAAATAAAAAAGAAGGAGAAAAAACAAGAAAAAAATATATAAATTTCAGTAGACTCAGAATTATTTATAGTTATTGGAAATTAAATCATTGACGTGGTTGCATATTTTAACTTAAACCATACTCTGAGCTTCTTTTAGCAGTAAATAGATTTTGTGAAATGTTTTGAATCGATTTTGTTTTGTTTGTTTTGGCAAGGGGCATGAACTGCTATATGAAGTGATTGTAATTGCAATCAGGTTAAAATAAAAGTTTACACCATGTCGAGAAAAATCGTTGAACACACATAAACTTAGTTTATTGATTAAAAAACAATCGGCACTATTCACAGAAATTCTAAAATGAATTTAACGCCTAAATTTAGCTTTAAAATTAAAATAGACTTTGTTCACCTTTAAGTCTATCGTTAACGATTGCCTTGGTGGAAACTTGAAGCGGTAGAACATCTCCAAAAATAAAAACTACGCCATTGAGAAACATAAATTCTTTGATATTCAATATGAATAAATGCATCTGCATAGGATGTTTTTAATTTTCGGTTGTATTGAACCGAATATGAAAATTAAAGTTAAGTTAAGATAAAATGTTCAATTTCCTATGAATTAGGGATTGCTTTAAGGTCGACTTTTACTAAAGTAGAATTTAAAATGAATTAAAGAAAATTCATGAAATTTCTAGAACATATTTTTTGTTTTTGTGCTGTCGATAGCTCTTTTCAACAATTTTGAACAGGAATATTTGCTTTTTTGTTCTCAACCATTTGTTGAAACTTTTGTTGCGAATAAAACCAGATTTAACAAATAGTCAAGGATTAGCCGAGCAGTTGATTACGCAGCATCGGAAACAAAAAGTTTGCTTGACATCAAGCTACTTAATTGTTCCAAATTGCTGTTTTAAATAAAAAGTAGTAATAAGAAAATAGTCTGCATTTTATCTGTGAAATCTCACATGAAATGTGAGCTAATTCAAGTTATTATTTATTTTTTCTTTTGAAAAAACAAAATCATAGTGAAAAGAAAATTATTTGGCGTAATTCTTATGGCACTTAGAGATTTCTTTATTAACATTTAATGGGAAGGATTCATTTCGTGTATACGACGATTTTTATGTTTATATGTTAAAAACATGAAATTAAATTCTAGTATATTAATTTTATTTACGATTATAGTTTTTTTTTTTTTTAATTTATCACCGACGCAGTCATATTTTCTAGTTTGATATTTAAAATCTTTTTACTAATTTAAAATGCATTTAAATTTAAAATATATAAAAGTAAATGTTTAATGTGAGCAAGTTGCTAGCTCGTTTATAGGAATTGTGTTTTATTAAAAGTTATAAAACACTGAGACGCGAGGCGAAGAGGAAAAAGAAAGAAAAGATCGAAAAAAAGCATAATAAACATATTAAACAAAAAGTAAAAGTATTTATAACACAAATAACAATAATAAAAAGTAAATATGTATAAGAAGTAAAATATTAAATATACAAAGCAAGCAAAGCATATATTTACGGAATTTTTGTACCAGAAAAGAAAAAAAAAATATAAAGAAGACGTAAAAAAAAATAATTATAAAAGTTAAACTTAAGGGCAGATAATTAGCGAAAAGGAAGAAAAAATAAAAGTTTAAAACAAAAAAAAGTTAAAAGGAAAAGCAACAAAAAAATAGTAAAACATAAAAGTAACATAAATACGATATAATTACTTAAAAAGTATTAAGGAAAAATTTTTTTTCGGTAAAAGTAACGTGTTGTACATATGAACGGGGGATTAAGAGTAAATGTAAAAGAGTAATAATCATAATTTATAATTAATACTATACAGAAAAAATAGCGAACCAAAGAGTAATAAAAAAAAACGAAGAAACGCAAAGGGTAAACATTGATGCAAAGAATAAAAAAAGAAAAGAAAAAATAAGTATGCCAATGGAAGCAAAGAAGAGTGAATAAATCGGTCAGGAAATTAACGTAATCTCACTGCTAAGACTATTAAGAATTTTAGGAAAACAAAAAGGATATTCTCGTTTTGGATAAAAAAAAAAATAAAAAACAAAAAAAAGAAAAGTACTTAAAAAATGAACAGAATATGGGACTCCTTAATATATCCACTTGCGATAGCTAAAATTTGTTGTTGGACTTCGAGATTCGTGAAAACGTAATAATGGTGTTTAAGCGTCGCGTATAATGTTCTTCGATCGAGAACTAACAAATATAATGTAACAAAAAAAGAAAAAAAATATAAATCCGCAACAGCAGAAATACTGGAGAAAGAAATTGTAAAAATTTTTTATGAGAATAAAATAGTTTTGAAAAAAGAAAACATACGTCTCATTCAGTTGGACGACGACAACTGGAAATCCCAACCAAAAAGAAAAAAAAATACAGGCCGTAGGCACGAACAAGTGGACAAATGTATTCTCAAATTGTTTGTAATGTTAATTCATATTGGGGTAAAAGGAATTTAAAAAAAAAAAGAAATTAAATTAAACATTTCGGCAATATTTCGAAATTGTACATTTGTATGAAGCGGTCCATCTTAACCACATCTCTAGCAATTACATCTCTTACTGTACTTCCGCTAACGCGGAATTAATAATTACTAAAAAATCTTTGTCCAGATGGAAACTAACAAAAAGGCGCATAGGTAATTGAAGATTCCAACATTTTGCTGTTATTTTACGTATAGTTACTAACCTGCGTAACGTACTGTAGTAATTTTGTTGTAACATGTCCCATTTTCTTTTGTTTGTTTCTCCTATTCCTTTGTATTATAAGTGTTTTTTTTTTTGTTTAGCAAAAACAGCTTCTTTAAACATTTATTGATCTCTCTAAGTATTATTTTTTTTATTTATTTATTTATTTTGGAGCACCTACATCTACATTACTAGCAACTAACCTTCGCCTTTGTGTTACTTTTGTTACATTTTTATGTTAAGAAGGTTGTGACGGTTGTTAAACACATCGATGTTGCTTTTAGAAATGTTTCTGCCTTCCAGCAGAACCACCGAAAAAACTGAAAATTGTAAAAGTATAAATGGATGCACTAAACGCTATCAGCAGCTTTTGGCTGACTGGGACTGCGATGCGAGTTTCTAAGGTAAGGAAAAAATTGTTTTTACAAACACGGACACTACTGACAATTTTTCTCCCATATTTTTTTAATTGGGGGAGTCTCTCTAAATGAAATGTTCGTAGGGATTTATATTCTTTTAAGTACCATTTCAAATATCAAACTCGTGCTGAAAGCCTTTCTAATTGAAATCTTGTTGCAAGAATTAAATTATTGCCATAGAAGCGTTTCGTGTGTCCAAAAAAAAATTTTCACAATCATAAATAGAATGAAAACACACTAAAATAAAGAGAGATGTTAATTATGCGCGTAGATTGTAGTTTAAATTTAATACTAAATCTATCGACAAAAAGTTGAAATTTTTCTGTTAGCTTGAAATTAAATTGTTACTTAAAAACAATACAATTAAAGAAAATGTGATAAAAAATAAAGTTCGTAGAAGTTCTATCCAAAATCGAAAATGCTTAAATTATTTGATCGGTTTAATTTTTTCTAACAAAAGCATGGATATTTTTAAAAAAGAAAAGAAAAAATGCGGTGATGGAAAATAAATAAAAATAATGTAAAACTTTACATAAAATTTATTATGTAATCTCGTTTTTGATTGCTAATTATGTCAATAGAAATAATTAAAGAACTAAAAACAAAAGTTTCCATTAGTTTACATTTGTGTGGCATTAGCAGCAAAATACAAACAAAAATTCGAATTCATGTTGCCTCAAAATAAATTGTTTGATCTCATAAACAAAATTATAGTCCTACTGCAGTTCTGGGAATATTTCACTTTACTCTTAACGATTAAGCTGGCAACAAATTTGAAAATTACTTCATTGGAAAGCATGTAACGATTCCGCCTTTAATAAACAAGCAAAATAACTTTTGTAGTTTGTACTTTAAATTACCAGGCAGACAGTCTAGAACTGAAGGTCATGTAATCTAGAATTATTCATCACATAAAAATCTGCCCAATTATTTTTTTTTTGCTTTGAAGGATAGACAAGAACTCTAAATATTTTTTTTAAGAAATACTGGCACCATCGTACACGGTTACGTTACAATTTTATGGCATGTCATGTTCGATATCGAATTTATAAAGTGCATTCCAACAATTGATCCAAGTTCATGATTTGAAAGTTGTTTCAATAAGCAGAAGTAACTTTTTAACACTTTCATAGTTAGGAACTCATAGGATAAATGGGATTTGCATGCACGTGCAGAATATGAAATCTGATAATTTGGAAATCTTATTTTTGTATATTGTAATATTTTTTGGAATCCCCGTATATATTATAAAAAATAGTGTATAATCGAAAATTGCTATTTGCAAGCGAAAATATACACTCCGAGCTATATTGTCTATGACCTCTAATTTTGATGGTATAAAAATGAACAAAACCCATTTGATTGCATATAAAATTACTAGTTATTGAAACCCATTTTAAGAAGGTGCTTTTAACAATCGTCACAATCCAACCTAATTTAAACGTAAATATAATTTTTTTTTAGATGTAATGCTTTAAGCAAAGGGTTTATAGTTTAATGCAATCTTATAAAAATACTATGAAATAAAAAAATTATTGTTTTAATTGATTTTAAATTTTACTAATTAGGAATTTTTTAAAGGATTATTACTGCATCCCGGAGCTCATTCCTCCTCGTCATCATCTGCCTCATCGGGTGTGCAATCATCAAGTCTAACAGGTCTGTCGGGGCCAGCGACAACAGCAATGCAATCGTCACATCAGCAGCAGCGTCCAGCTCGAATTGATCAATTGATGAAGTTCTTTGATCAACACCAACAACAGCAGCAGCAACAACAACAACAACAGCAGCAGCAACATCAGCAGCAGCAGCAACAACAGCAGCAGCAGCAGCAGCAGCAGCAGCAACAATCCTTGCACGTCCAGCAACAGCTCCAGTCGATGTTGTCGCCATCCTCGGCGTCTTCGAACTCGTCATCGTCTGCAACGTCTCAGAACAGCACGAGCTATCCGCACGCTATGGATTGCGATCCGCCGTTAATGTCGACCCAGTGTCCACCGCGCGACCCACCGCTGATGTCGACACAGTGTCCACCGCGAGAACCGCCGTTGATGTCGACTCAGTGTCCACCCGCTTACTCCGCAACGCAGAGGTACAGTTCGAACGCGAGCCATCTGCACCATAGGAACAATCATCGGACCTGTGTCCATTACTCAATACCCCAGCCCAGCAGCAACCTTCTAACGCAGAATGCGAGTCTCATCTCCGCCCTGTCGTCCTCGTCTTCTGTTCACAGCAAAGCGCCAGCCCTACTTAACTACGCCCCGGCCTCGTTACCAATAGAATTAGGCCAATCGGGAGCGGGCCTGCTGCTGCAGGATTCGACCATTGTCGCCGCCCCCTCCTCTGGCCCCGGAAGCTACCAGCACCACTACAGTCACCATCCGTTCATGGTCAGTATGAGCGATTCAACAACTGGGCCCAGCAGTCTTCAGCAGAACAAGGCGAGCCGGCCGAACCCTTCAGCGGGGAACACTAACGATCGCGAGGGTTCGCCTATGGTCGGCGTATGTGTCCAGCAGAGTCCTGTCGTCATTCATTAACCCGGGGATAGGTTAAGATTTCCTAAGTAGGTCCTATTTAATTTTTCTCCTCAGTTTTTAGCTCATTATTTTAGATCATTTAAGTTGTCCATTTTTTGTTTGTTTTTTTTTTTTTTTCCTAGAGAAATTTACGTTGAGTTTTGTAGCTCATTTAATAAGTGGTTCCGAGCCTGGTTAAAGTGCACATTCGTATTTTGAAATTCGAAAGGGGTTTTTTAATATTTCGGTTTTATACCTGGAAAATGAAACGCCTGAGCCACATCCAGACGCAGATAGGACACCAGGATATTTATACAAACCTGTGATTTAGAGGATACACATTAAATTTTAATTGTATTTAATAAAGTTAAAGCGTTACATTTATTTCTATTGAGCTACTAAATAATGGAGGAGCGGACTTTTGAAATATTTATTGAAGCCACTAGTTATTGAAGTTACTGATTTACGAATAGGACCCGTAACTGCGAGTATAGAGAAAAAAAAATGAAAACAAGAAAAAAACCTAGCTCTTAGTTAGTGTACGAATATCGATTCACTCTTTTTACGTAAGACCTAGATAAGCGTAGGGCGTAGAATTAAGTTAAAAGTGATAACTGTTAGTTTTTAATCGTACTTTCCGTGGTATTCTCAGTTTAGATTTTTTTTTTGTGACTAGCGTCTAAATATGTAAGCCACTTGATCTTCATTAAAGCTCAGTAACTGCCAATAGACGATATTTGGTAGCGTAAATGTTTTGTAGCGGGGCTGAACATTACCAATATATACGTTCGTAAGTACTTTCTAGTATTTAATTTGCTTAGAAAATAATTTTTCAGCTGTCTCGCTATTGAGCTGCTTTCCAGAACAGTTCAGCCTTTATCAGCAACTTGTGGGATCAATTTTTGTGTTCAATCCTCTTGAGATTGAGGAAAAGACGGGACGGGAGGTTCACTTATTTAACTCGGATTTCAATTTTTTGCTTGAGTAATACAAGAGAAGAAAAACTGAAGTATTTTTAGGTTTTTTTTTTTTTTTTATATCGAATATCCAGGGAAAAAATGTACTGAAAACCAGTTATCTCTTGAACAAAACAAAACGGTTTTTTTTCGTTATCAAGGTGTACGATTGTTTCTAAAATCTTGTTATTTATTCAAGTAGCTTTATAGCAACAATTCAGCACTTTTCCAGATGAGATCAATGCTTTTTGGCCTGCTTGGGGTATATTTCGTTTCACCAAGTTGTTTTTATCTTAAGGTTCAGTCGACGTTTGCAGGTTGATTATACAAAAGAGGTATGTCCCGTTTTTAAGGGTAATAAAAGAAAATATCGCTAAGAAATCGCTGAACAAAAAAAAAAAAACAAGTCGTTGGAGTGATTTTTATTCTTATCGAAAGAGAAAGGTATGTACTGGAAAGTTTGTAAATTAAAATCTGCTGTGATAGAATTATGAGCTCTGTATCTTAGTTTCATAAAAATCTGAACACAAGTTTTAATACAAGTTTATACGATTTCTGTAACTAGCGGAACTGATTTATTACTCTAAGAATTTTGGGTTCTATTTCAGGTTTGATGGAACCCGATCCTGTTTTCTTCGTTTAGTATCAACCCTAGGCTTAGGCTGTCCACAAAGTAACCACAAAAAAGTCATATTTACAAGTTTATATGGAGAAAGCAATAATAAGGAAATTTTTTCAGTTACTTAGATTTGATATAATTTACAACAGGCCCTATATCAAAGTACTTGTAATTTCTTTACTAGCTTCGTACTTTATTAAAAATTCTGCCCTGATTTTCTATTTCAGCTGGGTTGGAATTTTTTTATGTATATATCATAGTTCTCCTTGAGTTTTAATCAATACATAACTGGTTGATAATTTTAAATTTATCCAAACATATGGAACGTACGTTGGTCGGCCTGGCCCATAGGGTTTTCTCCTTGCCAATGTATATTTATAAATTCTATAGAACGACATATTTTAAGTAAATAAACGTGAAGCGTAATGCTACTCCTTGTTTCCGGACAAGTTTCAAAAGACCTTTTTTTGTAACTAAGCGAAATTAATTTTCCAAATTTATTTGAGAGTGTAGAAGTTCAAATGAATTTTTCATATTTTTAGGTTTTCCACCGAAAGCACATTTCACTTTTTCTTCAAACGGGATAGCGGAAAAGTCTTTAAACCAAGTATAGGAGTTTAAAAAATTAAAATAGTCATTCCAAAAAGTTATTGGAGTTGATAATTCCTTTTCTTGCGTTTATTTAATAAATTTACAAGTGAAAAAACTGAGTGTAACCCGACCCGTAATCAATTCATTTCTAAGAAAACGTGACATTTTTTGGAATTTATTCTAGTCTAGAAATAATTTCACGTTTTCTTTAATTTTGTACTATTTTATCACTTGCTAATTAAAAATGGTTTTTGCGTGTTATCTGGTTCTCCGAAAATCTGGTTTTGCTTTACTACTACTACTACGACTACTATTTTTTTGAAATTCCTTTTTTTCGCAATTTTGTCAAGGTTGAGTTTTATTTGAAAGCAATGTTTTTTAGCTTTTCTACTAATAAGCCTTGAATCGAGAATTAATTCGTGTTTTTAATAAGATTATTGCGATATTTCAATCAATTGCCAGGTATTAGAGCTCTTTTAAAGATCTATTCATGGATATTTCCATTTATGTAACAATTTTAATTCTGTGCTTGCCATTTTTACTCGTTTTAGATTTTCGTAAACAAGATGTATTTAAAAAAAACAAGAGCAATCCGTTGTTTATAATTACAAATCTATAAAATTTTGAAATTTTAAATTTTGAATAATAAAAAGCCGAAAAACGAGTCTCTTCGAGAAAAATGTTAAAATATTGCTTTTAATTTTTAGAATTCCAAAATAGTTCCTTATGAAGGTTTACGATTTTTCATACGATTGTTTTGATTTGTGGGAGTCTTTGATTCCCACACAAAAAGCAAGAAAATTTTTTAAAAAATCGCAATTTCGCACGCCATTAGAAAAAAAACTTTTTTTTAATTTTTTGTTTTTTTTTTTCGCGTTCAAATCACATTCTATAAATGGGGTTACATAATTTCAAATGACTTTTGAAAAACTAATTTAAAGTAAGAAATAGACAAAATTTAAAATAAAAATCTTTTTTAAATGTTACAACTAGAGTTTTAACGGTCATGTACATCTTTTTATTCGCTTTTAAGAATTTTTGAGAATAAGCCGTGTGCAAATGACTAATTGACTAAAAACAACATACACTTATAGAGCCTAGCGTATACCAGGTTTTACTTAATTTTGATATGAGACTCGGGAGTGAAAAGGAAAGTGCTTAATTTAAAAAAAAAAAAAAACTAAAATTAAAAGTATGAAGGATTGAATTAATAAGATGAATATTCTCCACGTAACAAGCAAGCCAAAGTGCTTTGATCTCATGTGCTGAGTACGTTGGATCTCGCAGTTATTTTTGAATGTTAAGATAACGAAAAGATACCACTAAGTCTATCCCACCTGTAGTTGTGCACTTTAATCGTACAAAACGCATTAGAGGAAATTTAATTAGCTCATTTTCAGTAAATGCTCGTTCTCTGTAGGTACAGCAGCTGTCTGATTCGATTTCAAATTGCAGCACCAGCCGCAGACTTTACACCATTATTGGAATTAGGTTTTTACGACTGCTAAGATTATTTTCTGGTATCAAGAATGATGTGGAAGAAAAATTTTGAAAGCCGTTCACTAGACTTTTGTGTACAGTTCGACAAGTTGTATTTATTATTTTTGTAAGTAATGCTCTCGAGGCAGAAATGTAATTAATTGTAATAAGCAGGAAGACATAATAGGAGCAATCGTGTAGTGTCTCAGATTCAAATGTAAAAAAAAGAGGAGAACTACGTATTATAAAAGTAGAGAGATTCACTTAGGTCTTTCACTTCAGAAGCCCTAAAAACGATAAAGAAATGAGCGTAGTAGCGCACTTTTAGTTCTTTTTTAAACTGCGGGGAAGTAATGTATTATTTTCCTTGTTTTACATTTGTCGATTTATTACTATTATGATATATTTAACTTTTAAGGATGAATAAAGAGAAAACAAAGAATTTAGTAAATGATCCATTGTTTTTATTGTGTTTTCACATGCTCGGTCTGTAGGAAGTTGAGGAAACGAGATTTTTGGAATTGTTTAAAAATTATAAAATTTTAAAAGTTTTTAATTTCTTTATAAATACTCGCATATTTATAAAAAAAACGTATGTCCTGAAATACTGTGTTTTTCTTTTTAAAGTTCCATAATTGTTATTTATAATAAAATTCGTTTACAGCGATAATTTGGAAGAAATTATTTCATATTTCATATTTCAATTCTCCCAATACTTAAAAAACAAGTCCAAGCTACTACGGGAATGTCTATTGTTGCTTCTTTAGACATAGGGACAATCTATCGCTGCAATTTTACCTGTAACATTTTCTAAAACACATGGCCGTCGTATTTTTCGGTACTTGATGAAAACCAAAAAGTGGAATCTACCGTCCCGACTGGCGTCTGTCGTCAGGGCTACAATGAGCAGCAGAAATTGGCTTTCATGAGTCCATTACTTTTTCATCCTGGAGGCAAAGCGACAAACTGAGGGATTGATTTTATTGTACAAAATCACCGTGAAAATTGGATGCAATCTGGGCCTTATCAATTTATTCAGAAAAAGGGGAAGTTCTTTTAGGGATTTGTTGTAATTTAGAAGCAGTTTCGTTGCTGGTTACAAAGAAGCTGTTATGGAGATATTGCCCTGAATTTTTAATTCATAACCCGATTACTTGAAAATTTCAATAAATAAGCAAACCTACCCCATTTTGATGATCTTTTGTCTCGATCTATTTTCTGTTTTCACTTTGATATATTAAGTAAAGAAATAAACCAAAGAATTAAAAAGCCTTGATTTTATTTAGTGTTCTTACATTTCACTAGGTTAGATAGTTAGGAGTTTAAACCATTACTTGTTTCCTAAAATGCTTCGGCAGCTTATTACCCTTGATTCCCATTTTCAGGGCGTATTTGGCTTGCATCCTTTTCAGGAAATGGATGTCCTTAGCTTTCCTGGCAGCTGCCTGCTGTTGGGTGGTTGACCAACCCAAGGCACGGTATTCAGAGAGAACTTTGTGTAGCTTTTTATCAGATTTTTTAGGGACAAGCGCTCTGTTTGGATTAAGCCTTTGTTTGTAATATCTCATGAGTGACCGGTGTCCAATTACTGCACCAGATGGGAGAACTAGCTGATATTCGTCTCCATCAAGAATTTCTGGTTCCACCTCTTCGTCGACGTTCATGCCCTCCTCCTATAAATGAAATATATAAGACGAATTCAATTTCAAAATTTAGTAAGGCTTACGTGGTCAGGGTAACTAGAACTGTAATCATAGAAGTCTGCATATTCTGCTAGGGCCAGACCCTCGTGGATCATTTGACAGTGGCCTTTGTCGATCATATGTTTGCGGACGGCGTCTAAAGAGTAGAAAGTTCTTCCACGATCATTACACCAAAGGCAAATGAAATCTCTGGAAACTTTTTCAGCTAAATAGAACAGCAGGCCTTCTAGATCTATACAAAATTCTGCGTCTGGAATGAAGAATGAGTGGGCAATGGACATGTGCTTTAAGTTTTCAACGAAATTCTCGCTGTGGTGGTCACAGAAAATGCAGTTGTTCTCTGCGATAGGATTTTCAACTACCTCCTCCCACTCGTCGGAATCGATCTAAAAAAAAAGAAAATAGAAATTTACGTAATGACCCCTCCTCATTCACATTTCTTTATTACCTCTTCTATTTCTTCCTCTTCCATGGGTTCGTCTCTAGGCCTTTTAACTATTTTACTAGTGATTTCTTTAACAGCGGTAGTCTCCTTGTTAAACTTGACCAGATTTTCTTTGTGTTTTTTGCTATTCAGGTGATTATCGTAGGCATTCTGTGAGCTGAAGTGTTTGTGACAAGCATTGCAGAAAAGTATCGTTTCTTCCAAAGCAGTAAGTTCTGCATTTTGCTTTTCCTGCACGCGTTCTTGGAATTCCTCGGCTGTTACGGGCAACAACGAGGCCACCCTTCTCTTCAGGTTATAGCGATGCCAGTCCGTTTTGTAGTGGTCCCGCATAAAGTCATTGGTAGAGAATTTAACACAACAGTTTATGCAAGTATACGACATATTTAGAATTTAAAAATTACTGAAATGAACACGATTACTCCTCCAAGTTTATTTGAATCAGCTGTTGAATGTCTAATGTGATGAAATTGACAAGGGCTATTTAAGCCATTGTTACAGTGGTTTCGAGTCTCGTTATTTATAATAAGTGTTATAAAGATACATAAATCTTATCACAGCATTGTTAATCAAACAGTTCCATTCTTTCCATATTTCAATTTCATAGTTTATGGAACAAAGAAATTAAATTTCTTTATTGCATATGTGTCCCATATTTTAAATTGATTCTCGCTTGTGACATGTGTCATTCTTACTTTTGACATTCCTACTTCACCACGGAGACGGGATAAAAAACAAAAACAGTGCATGGTCCTTTGCTGTAATTTTAAAATAAATTTCAATGGGTATTTCTCAATCGGTTTGAATATTATTTTTTGACTTAAGAATTAAATTACTTGTGCCCAGGTTAGTATGTCGATTTCCATTTTAGTTTTAATTTATGTTTAGTTTTAAAGATTGCGCTTTAAAGATTCCTGAATTACAGTCTTAGGAATTGTATAGAAATATTGGAGGGCATCAAAATCAATAGTATCATATAATAAAATTTACCTCAGATGTTGACTTAAAAAGATAAAGAAATATTTAACTTATTGATAAAAAAGAAGATTCCTGCCTCAGCACAGCCGAAGAATTAAATAATGTTTGATATGAACTTATTTTATTTTTGGTAATTAGTTTAATTTATTTATCTACAGATGTATCATGAAATCTTTAAATCAATAAAATGGGGATCAACGCCTTGTAAGGCATTTACTTTCACAATTTTAAAGACTGTTCTCTCATTGGATTGTCTAATTTCCTTTCTTATGTGAGAGCAACTTTGAAAAATGAAAATATGAATTATGAATGTAGACGAATATTTACTATATACTATTTCCTACGTATTGCATGTATTAGATGCATACAGTACGTTATCTATTCTAGATATATACTATATATTGTATATTATTATAATATGTCTTGTGTACATTGTAAGTATTTTGATCGAAAATCTAGATATATTAATCCCAATAGAAATATCATAGTATAGAATTCGAGTTTTATTATAATTGTTTTGTTTTTTTATATACAAAATTCGTTTTACTAACATTTCCTAAAATTGCAAGTGGAACTGGACAAATTGAGCCGTATTTTTTTCAACTTGGTATAAGAATGGTTTCTCTATAGCGCGCAACACACAGGGAAACATGATTGTTTTTTATATCTTTCTCAAATTAATAATTTTTACGTCGAACTGAAAAAAAGAAAGAATTGCTAGAGACGACCGGTCAAGTGAGTTAGATGTTGATCGCTGTACTTGTGGATTTATAAAGACGGTCTATGGCAAGAGACTTTATGATACAATAAATATCCCAGTTTTCTTCTCATTTTTTGTATAATGTAAATAATACAAAAGGATGATATTTTAGTTTCTCGTCTTATTATAGAAAGAGGAGCTTATTTAAAATAAAGGCACTATTACATCTTCTGTCTTTAGTCCTATAGGCATATTCCTAGTAGTAATTTCGCTAGATATCGTGCTTTTCTTTTTTATCTTATTTGAACTATATTTAACAATTTTTTGGCAAGAAGGAAATTAATTCTTAATTCCAAAATTCTAAATATAGAAAAAGATGGACCTAAGATTTAAAACCAGTTCAGTGAACCACATTTAAAGTGTAACGTGTTCAATAATTTCGTTAAATTTATATGGTTTAAAAAGATTGTAAAGAATTGATTTTTTAAATCAACACACTAGATTCAAATAAAACTCAATACAAGGCAGTTGCAGTGCTAGATGAACGAAGTTTTTCTCGTGAGGTGGTATAAATCACGCGTTAATTTTATTGATTTAACACGCTAAATGAATTTTACAAATTAGTTTTCAACATTTTTCGACTTTTATGAGGTATTTTCTCATCAAAACTCAATTTAATTAAATTTTAAATAATAGTTGGAATTATTTGTTATTAATAGTTATTCGATAATGAGTCCCGCTATGGTAATATTTTTTTTTAATAGGAGGATTGGAAGTGTAGATATTGGCAAAATTTTATTATATTCAATTTTTCAACTATTTCCAGTCAATTCGTTCTGTTATACCAGAAAAAAAAGCATCCGAAAATGTTGCAACAAAGCAAAACCGGCGAATGGAAGAGTGTTAAAGATGACCGACACAAAGGGTAACTTGCCTTTAGAGAATATTTTTACTTTTAAGGGTACAATTGAATTGAGTTTTGAGTTTTTTTATTTTATAGAAAACATTCCCGTCAGAGAAAAGCTTACAAAAAGAAGGGCAGTCTTGCTTCGACCAGTCCTGAACCACAAAGTGTTATTGATGTTGCGGATTCCAGTGATGACTCATACTATAAAAGACGGTTGAGCAATAACTGGTCGCGGTATGAGGAAGAAACCGAAGCAGATTATACAGAAAACGAACAGATGAATGCCGCTGATTTTGAGCTCCTCCAGGACCTGGCGGGCACAGGGTCACATTTTCAATTCAGTTCTGAAAAGGACTGGGCAAATGACACCGAGACCGAAAAAATGATGAACATTTCATATTTCAACTTGAATTTATCACTGCTTAATGCAGGACTCCAGACTATTCCTTTTTATAAGCGCTTAGATTACGGGAAGTCGCTGTTTTCGAAGCATAAGATTAAGGAAATGGACCAGCAGGCTGAGAAGGCTGAAGCAGAATACAAAGAATTGCTCAAAGATGTTGAGGAGGAGATGATGAAGAGGCTCATGAGTGCTAAGAGCAGAGATTCTTCAGGAAAATCTAGTAAGCCGAAATCATCCAAACCTCAGACTCCAAAGACAGAAGACACGGCAACTGCTGTCGATGAGAAAGACGACGAATTGGAGAAGCTGCTAAACATGACCGAGGCTGATACGCTTAAGGAGGAAGTTTCAGAAAAAGTTCCCGATGAAGTATCGAAAGATGATGTTATAGAAAGTAGTGAGAAGACCGAGAGTGCACTTATTGAGGGGAAGGGAGACGGTCAGGAGGTCGAAGGTGGTAATAAGGAAGATATTCAGGATTGGTTAGATGGCATACTCGACGATTGAAGCTTGTCTTTCCCTGATAGCTTTTTAAAGGTCCCGTCAACAACTTGCTTCTTGTAGATTTCGTTTCTGTTTTCTCCTATAAATAAAATAATTGCACAAACATTTATGTGTATTAATTTTGTGTGTTCCCATCACATCACTACGAACACAAACTTGTTTATTGTTTTCGTAATTTTTAATTGGATTTTGCTATTCTTTAAAAAAAAATTTGTTTATACGCATCAAGTTCTTCAAGCAAACGTAATAAAAAATTTTGCGAGTATCTTGTTCTAAACTTATAATTTCCTGAATAGTTGTAAGATTTGTACGAGTATTAAAATTTACTTTTGTTTTAATTATTGTAAAACTATAAGTACGACTTCTATAACAATTTTTGAAAAAAAGTCAAGAACATCTATGCAATGTTTTAGATATTAAAAGTTGGCTTGCAAATTTTAAATGAAGATTTTAATATTCTTATAGAAGAAGGAGGGACAATAGGGAGAAGGACTCTATTTTCGAACCGGTTATTCGTATGGCTTTTACGGACTAATGGACTTTCTGTGTTACAAATTTCTTATTTTAGGCTATCATATCGCAAATGGACTAGGAAGAATGAAGTTATTTAAGAAAAACTCATTTTTAATAATATCTCATTTATTAATAGTCCTCTACACCTTTATTTATAAATAAAGTTTATTCTTACAAATAGCAATAAGGTAACAAAAAATCAAAAGAAATTATTCTCAATTCACTTAGCGGCTATACGTATTCCTTTCGTTCCGAAAAGGCCACTTAGCACAGCGCAGTACTTAACAAATGCTCCTTGTCAGTGCTTAAGTCTGAAGATAACTCCTTAAATACGATACTAGAAGAAGAATTGCTCTGAGATTATGCTAACCAAGAAATCCTCTGAAGACTATTTTCCATTTCATTTTTCATGTTTTTCCATTTTTTTGTAAATTTGTCCTAAAAATATAAACAGCGAATGCTACGAAAATGTGTCTAAAGTGGATACGATCGAAGTAGGCCCCTTGCAGCCTTTAAGGGACTAAACTTGATTTGTACAATTCGTTTAAACATCTTAAATATCAACAATACGTGAGAGTAATATTCTGCGATTTATTATTAATGTACTTTATTTTTAATCTCTTGGTTCCTGTGGTAAGTGGCCTCTTCTCTGTGTTGTTATTTTCTTTTTCTATTATTATTATCCTGTGGATGTGTGATCGATGCTGATCGACACTGCTCTTAGGTATTTTATTTATTTTATTTTTTTCTTGTGTATTTAATGAAAAATATCAATGCGAAATTAAAACTGTCTCCTTCTTGATTCTTATATTATTTGTTTTTAATTTTTTTTGTTGTTATTAAAGCGGAACTTTCGTGTGCTCGTTCAACCCACGTCATCTTTTTACAGCTTCTTGTACCAGTAAAGGTAGTGTTCTCCATCTTCCACCATTAATTCGTCCACACCTGTTGTAAGAAGATGATCTGATTTAGTGGAATTTTGAATTTAAATTTAATTGCAGAAATAAGTAAAGTTATTGCGAAAATTTTTTTGATTGTAAATACCACTTTTCTAAAAATTTAGGGCATAGTAACTTTTACTCACCCACTGGTGCTATCAGCTGATTTCCTGGTGGATTGCTTGGATCAGGTAATTCGGGTAATCGATAGAGCAGCCAATAGTTGTATCTACGGAATTATTTAATTAGCTTATCAACCAAATTAAAGTAGAAAGAAGAATCCTTGTTACCCTCTTGGTTCCTCCTTCTTTCCTGCTAATGTGTGTACGTAGTGACCGTTGGGCCATTCTCTAGCTTCAAAAGCAAACCTGTGAAGTAAAAACACTTTATTGAGAAAAGTTTCAGAATTTCCTTGTCCTTACCTGGGATCGATTTCTGCGGCTTGTGTCATTGCTCGGAAAAAGCTTGTGTTTTTTGGTGATATAAGCGATAGAGAGAAGACCTCCGTCACATTTGAACCCACCCACAGTGTGTAAGTGTAAGACACATTTTTCGAATCAGATTCTTCCGCTGACGAAGTTAGCCCGAAGGGTACTGCAAGCTTTGCTTCACCATTTTCTACAAAAATACAGAATATTCGTATTTATTTCAGTTATTAAAATTATATATTATATTTCCAACGCTATTGTCTTTTTCAGAATTAGTAGGATAAATAAAAGCACAGCAAAAGTTAAATATCTTGCCTGTATATACTCAAATAAAAATATAAAATAATAATATAAAAAATTACAAGTTTAATCAAATTGTTCATCCCAAAAGTAAAAACCTTGGTTAAATTAAAGCAAAAAGGGCTCAAAAGGTATATGTGTACATCAAGAGTACGTCAATAGCGTTCTTCTTTAAGAATATTAAGCAAAATATTACCTGAGAGAGTATCGCTGCTCTCTCGGATGACATGATCGCATTGCAAAGCCCTAACAGCTCCAAGACCTTTCCATCCTAAAGCAAGGATTATATCCGCTGTCAGGCCAACGCCAATACTAGGGTCCTGTCCGTCCTGAAGGGGTTCTTCAGTCCAACCACCGTCTGGCCTCTGCTTACTGAGAATCCACTTAGAAGCCGCTGATCTATTCCATGATCCGGTTGGATCTAATTCTAAGTCTTGAAGGGCTTGCATCGCTAAAGCTGTGCTCCTAAGCGACCCAAAACTTCCTCTAGGATCCTGAAGGCTAGCCAACCCTCGAGCAGGTCGCCGTACAAAGTGTTGCAAGTGGCGATGCCGGTGGTCAGTCACGATGCATCGAAGAGCTAAAATGACCATAGCAATAGTGTCTACGCTCTGATCTGTGACCCCGCTAGCGATGTCTAGCAATCGTCTTATTTGACGCTTGCGTACGTGCGCTGCCGAACTGCAAGCTGCTAGTGTTGTAAGTGCAAATTCATTGTCCTGTGCAGGCTCGTGGTGTTGTAAGGTTGCCACCAGATCATGTCCATGAAATCTTTTGGGGTCCTTACATAACGAGCCCAAGGCCAGAACATATCTGGCTAATTTGTCCAGATTAATCGGTTTCGGAAGTGTGTGGTGTCTATCTAGCATCGAAAGTATTTCTACTTCCATTTCTTTGACGGAAAGAAGATCTTCTAATTCTTGAATGACTTGCAGATGACCGTCTGAGTCTGTTGGATCCCGGGCTCCAGAAAGCTGAAAAAAATATCGTGATGAAATCGAACGAAAAACCTTCAAGAGTTTATAGATCGTCCTAACGCATTATTTATTCTAAATAATAAAGTACCTCCTTTGCCAAGATGACCATGTGGGTATCATTTCCCCATCCAAAATCAGGAGCTCGTTTCTCTTTCAACCAGTCGAGTGCCCTTTGGATACCTTCAGATTCCCGCTTATCCGGGCCAGCAGATCCCAAAATCTCGTGATCTACTATTAAAGATGACTCGTGAATGTGTTCACCATTCTCCTGTAGGTTTGTAGTCATAGTTGTCTGTGTTGATGTTGTGGCTGATCCGCCCGCGTATTGTGATGTTGCCGATGCCAGCGGGGAGGAGAATGTTGGTGAAGCTACCGATGCTGTTGATCCAGCCATCACCAGTGTCGCATGCTGGGGGGTAGTCACTGGCAGTGTTGTAGAATTCTGAGAGCTGTGCGTTTGAGTTGTTCGTGTATGCGTCTCTGAGTTCGTTGAAGATGTTGCCTCTGTTAAAGTCTGTGATATTGTTGACGAAGTTCCATTTTCAGCGGCACCAAGTGTTAGGAGAAGGAGTATGTAGGTGCATGATAAATATGTGGGAGATATCTTTTTCTCTTGAGCCATTTTTAACTGAAAAAAAGGAAACAACATTAGTTTTTGTTACAAAATAAAGATAAAAAATGTAATTATTTTACACTTAAACTATTATTAGAACATCTTAGAAAACCAAATTAAGACAAATGCCTAATAAAGGTTATAAAGGTTTTAATATTCATGGCATGCATTTGTATCTATTAGTACTACAATTTTATTGTAGTGCGTTATTTCGTTTAATTCTCATAAAAATGCATCGAAATTTTTACGATTTGGCATTGAAAGCAAAAGACGTTTCAATTTGAATCAGTAAATTCATTAAAATATACCAGACTTAGTTCTTCAGGGCTAAATCCACCAAGTCTTTGACTGTTTAATTTTGCAAATGCAAAATATTGCTATCACGATTTGTGTACATTAAAAACTATGTATGTTTTCATATTCCTATAAAACAATAAAATTTTAAGAAATTTGTAACTTACAAAAGGCTTTAAGATTCAATAGGTGTATGTTGGAAAAAACGATGAATTATTTTTTTAGCTATATTTGCTCTATGGAATTACTAACAGTCTATTTTATTATTCAGTAAAACTGAAATTAGGTTTTAGTACTCTACTCCGATTAGTCAATGTCTAAAGATTTAGTATTTTCTTGAAAAAAAAAAATCTTAAATTATTAGATAAATATTAATAGCTACTTTTGTAGCTGACGTATTTAGACCTATGTATCAACAATACTTGTAAAAATACTAAAATTAATATAAGTACAATGAAATTCAGTACAATGCGGGGGATACGTTTCGCGTAGTAGGAAATCTCGTTATACAGGACATGCATTATCAGATGAATTTATGCAAGTTTAAACATGAGTCTTATTTTTCTTCAACTGTTAGCTTCGCAGTGCATATATAAACACTAGATACATTAACTTTTACATTAACTTTTCTAAAAAAAAAAAATCAAAAGCTATGTCAAATGTTAAAGCTAAGTACAGAATTACTTGCAATTTTTTTTACGTATTGTAGGAATTCGCATTATGGGGGAGCGCGTTATACGGGAGTTCGCTGCGTTATATGCTTCTTATTAGGTTAGTATTCGAATATCAACGTCGGGCTATTTTGCAGCATTAATTGTAAAGATTACTTTCTAGACTTTAATAAATTAAAAATATGGTCAATGCATTTTAAATAAAATATGAATTTTCGAGGAAGGTCGACACAACCGCACCATACGAGAGAGTCCATAAAACCCACAATGGAAATGCTTTTTATATTTTTATTTTACATTTGTACTTTGGCTTAATCAGACTTGTTAATTTTAGTTAAGGGATATATTTTACGTACTATTTGTAGCTTGTACAGTTTTTGGTAGATGTAAAGCGTACTTGTGTCCCTTTTATTATTTTTTTTAGTACTGCGAACGTATTTAAGAAGACTTGTGCTTTTCAGTTTATGGGGAACAAAAAGCGTTCTGTAAAATAATGCGGCATAAATCAGGAACAGAAGGGCAGACCACCGAATTGCCTTTCAATGGAGAAGTCGGCATTTTTAATGTTTACTGACACGAGCGATTGCCATGAACCATGTGTTCAACTACCGCGGTCTTTCTTAAAAATCTCCCATTGTGGATTGCTCGGGCAAATGAATTATTCCAGCCCCTGAGCCCTTCACCGTGCGGACCAGACCTTCTAATTCGCTTGTTGGGGCCGAGTGTATTCACTAAGTGAATATAATTCTTTTTTGTGCCAGTTTAGCTCGCAGCCGCCCTCTTGTATGTAAATGAGGGAGGGTGGTGTCGCGGTCGCTCCAACTTCCCTTATGGAGTCATAATTGCAAAAAATATTTCTTGCAGGCTTGAATGGCCTCTTAAAATATTCGCGATTCTGAGCGACGTGCTCTATTGTGATGATCATTAAAAAAAAAAAGCGGCGCAAACTGTTTTTTATATGCAACGCTCCGAAGCGGAAGCCATAATTAACAAGGGGCTCTTCTGGCCGCGTCGGTAGTGTCTGTGAATGGCGCTCCTCTGGTTTTGGAATTAATTTAACAAAAAAAGCAGGGAGAGTTTAAAGTAAAAAGTAAAAACGCGGCGAAATGTGTTTGAAATTAATTTTATGCATAATTTCTCCTAATGAAACGATTATCTGCTTTTGTTTTTAATACTTTCGCCTTAGTGCGAAACTCCCGGGAATTTTCGGTAAAAACCAATTTTCCGACGGAACCTGGAAAATCTCTGACCCTAACCAAGATTAATGCAGTAACACCTCCTCCAAACCCACCTCCGTGGCCCGCTTCTTCGAATTTGGAGCTGCCAAAAATAAATAAGTTCACACTCTATACCATTTGTGAAATGGTTAGAGCGGGGGCAGATCGCGGTAAAGGGGTAAAGGTCTACTTTGAACGGTTGATTAATTTCGTGAACATTGTTCCGAAAGGCCAAGGAGGGTTACTCAGAGCTGCCACAGGCAACGAGGCCGAAATGTTAATTTCGATTCGGGTACCCGGATCGGTACCTGTTTCTAAATTAAATGGATTCCTTTCAAGTCACCCTGTGCTCCTCCGCAGCATTAACACATTATTGTCAATCTGCTGGGAGGAATTTGTCCAAATTTAGTTATAATTTTAGAAAAGGGTACCTTACAACAGTTTAAAGGTGAAAGCCTTGTCGTTTCGCTCTACTTGACATGGATTTCCTTGAACTAGTCGGACAACCCTTTTTGACGCCCCTTCCATACCCTCCATTTAAATATACTCTTGTGATGATGACCAACGGAAAAGGTCACTGTGTCGTTTTTTTAAGGAGGTTAGAGCAACTTTTTTAATTTCCTCCGTCTAATTGAATCGCGCCAGAATTTGACCAAGTAAAATTACCTTCTTTTGTTGTCGGGAAAACCAATTATCCAAGGCATAAAGAGGTGCAGATATCATTCAGGGCAGTTAAAAAGTCATTTTCCCGAATTATGATCGAAATCGAATCTTCTGCTTTGACAGTAAACCGAGATAACCTGTCTGCCCATGCCCTCCCTACCCTGACCCAAAAAAAAAAAAGGTTTCGTTTGTAGCACCATTGCAAGAATGAACGACGATAATCTGGGGCTGCTTTGATTTGATTTTGTTTTTTGCCCTTCATAAGAAAATAGGATTATGTACTGGGATTATGTCGGCCATTATCATAATAGAATTTACGCGCGCGCCTGTATCCGATGTACCACGAAAATTAACATTACCTCAAAATCATAAAGACGCTTACTTTATAGCTATTACTTTCGAAAATTAATTACCCTGTACTTTTTGTGGGCTAAATAGAATATTAAATTATTGTAAAAATCATAAACAAGATAGTTTCGAAGTTGTTCCGAAAACATATGGTACATTTTATAAATAAACAATATATATAAAGTGTTAATTAAACTTAAAATTGACCTATGATAAAAGTTCCAAAAGTATTCGTTTTTCAGCTTTTATATTATAGAGTAACAAACAGACAAAGGGGCAAATAAACACAAATTCCTCAAAAGAGTTATTTAACAATATACTTTTATCTTTATGTTACTCATTTATACGCCTCGATTAGCATTAAGAGATAATTGTACAAGCCCACATGACCTCGATTAGATCTTCCTTTCGAAATCAATATCCTCTTTGCAGGCCTCAAGTGATTTTGGTAATATGTGAAGTCTTGTGGACATGCAAAGCAATAAGGGTGTAAAATCTACATTTCTTCTTACGCCCTATTTCCATCAACCCTAGCAATCTGAGCTTTTTGGGGTTTATCATCCAGCGTCAACTTGCGAGACAACAAATCCGGCAACTGTTGTCGTAGCCACCGGAAACGGGTGTGGTCTCAATCTTGGTGCATCCTCCCATTAGTGGCATTAGCGCTTGGATTGTTTTCTCGCCCCAATTCACTCTTTCCTCATTAAGGCTTTGTCTAGCGTCTCTCCATCAAGCTGTGCAATAAACGACAGGCTCTTGAGATTCTATCCCTATGTCTTTGCACCTGGATCGGTCGAGAACCGGAACGCTTTTAGGTGATAGCATTATTGTCATGTTTTGCAAGAAACAAACCTAAAGATCCCATAGGAGAACAATGATAGAATCCGCAGACGTATATTGTTATTCGGATTTTAATGGAAACATACCAAAGAGTTTCAATGGCAACAAAGAGCCCAGGCAGACGTGCTTTGAAGAGTCAGCCACCTTTAGATTTTGAGGCAGTCAATTCTGTCTTGCATGAATTGCTTGCATAATTTGTGTCCCGCACGGCTGGGACATTTTTCACCCGTTTTTACCCACAAAATTGGCTATAGTCTGGCGATGGCGGGCCGGTTTTCGAGCCCAGGGAATTTTTCAAACCAAAAAATTTATGTGCTGCACTTCTTTCGTGTGGAATTCATCCGTTTTGCACATATCTCTTCGTATATATAAGGGAGTCGAATGTAGTCCTAGCTCCTTAGACCCCTGTTCCAAAACTACCAGAGCCGTATCTTACTTACCGCCATGCCGCCTACAGATTGGTTCTTGTCACGTAACGTCGCCGCAGAATTACAGCGGGAACGATGTACACCCTATACCTTACAATGCCCCTGTATCCCCCGCGGAGGGTTGTGTGCATAGATAACAAAGTAAATGTTTCCAGTCAACGTGGCGCGGCGGTTTATGTACGTTTTATGCTAAGCCGGTCTTCGAGACAAACGCCATGTTGTAACAGAGTATCTGTAATTTAATTTTGTGGGTAAATAAATTTTGGTTGTATACTTAAGTGGCAGATTGTTGCGGATAAGATTTGCCAGAAATTTCGTTAATTAGCTTGGGGCCTTAGAGCGTCAATCTCGATGAACCTACTTAGCGCCCAAAGTAGAACTCTTGTTTATTGCCCAATGCCTCTATGTCAGCTATTCGGTTTTATTAGGCCTTAAGATGATTAAGTACAATGCACGTAATTTTAAGTAAATTAATAAAACAGGATACAACATGGGTTTAATATTTTCAGTAGAATTTAAAGGCTCATTGTAATTTTTACGTTTAAATGAGGAAAATTTACGATTTAATTAAAAAAGTGGTCTACTACATGTTTGCAAAAATCTTTTCTTGTATAATCCTACAAAGTTATAAAATTAAAACAAATGGTGAAAATTTAAGAAAAGGATTACTTTTAAGTTATAAAATTTGGTATAAAAGAGACAGTTTAAAATATTTTTCAAAATTTCTCACATAATCAAATTAAACAGATCCTTTTAAAATATCACATAAACAAAAAATTCGTTAAGCATAAAAATTTTCTATTTTGTCAACACTTTTACTTATAAATTAGTAAAGTAAGAATGAAACTCATTTGCTTAAAATTTACAACCCAAAATTTCTTACTTTGTTTTACAAAAAGATGCAAGTTTTTTAGCGTATCTGGAGGTATGTATTTGTATTCATTAGTTGCACTCTGGAGCTCAAATTCTTGGATCAATCTAAAAAAACGAGTTGTTGTTGGATTTATTTGGTGGGCGATATAGGACATGTGACTCCTCGAAAAGTTCGATATAGTGAAAAAGACGTATTTTGTTTAAACCTGAACAATATGGCCGGCAAAATAATTCCAAAATTATACATAATAATTATAATATAATAATTTAAGTTGTGGACACACTGTGCGAACACGTGTAATACTTGTACGACCTGCAATTTAGTTGCCAGTTTTTCATTTTCATGGATATTGCTATTTTAAAAACGAGTTCCATTGTAAATATCTTCGATTTTTCAGTTTAGCGAGAAAAAACGGGAGCAAAGAAGATAAAATTTTAGCATAAGGGTTACGTTCCTTCTTTTGTTCTTTATCTAAAAGAATCCCAAAGGTTTTGCAAACTCTAGCCACTAAAAATGAATGAATAGAAATGTGTAGCATTAAAATCTTACCTCAAATTTTAGTGGATTCATAAAAATTTAATGACTATTCTGTAGAATGGAGTTTCCAGCAATTTTTCAACTATAAAAAGGGTTAATTACAATTCTGAATCACCATCCAATTGAATAAAAGCGCAATTTGGACTGGAAATAATAGTTGCAATTTCAAAGGCCGAAATGAGCCATAATTTGCAGGGTTTACATTTCCATTGAGCGTAAAAACTGACCGTCTGCTAAAATGGTGTTTTGGACAACGGATTTAAGGGGTGACCGCGACAAAACAGAACGTCGGCGTAATTTACGACGACCGATTGTTCCAGGCCTTTTGGTTTTGGGGGTTTTAACAGAAAGCCACGGGTCAGCAGCTCGACTGTGTTAATTAACTGAAGCCATTTATCATCGATGTGTGCCGCGCACCAAATTAACAAATTGCTAAACTTTCATCACGATAACTTATGGAATCTCTGCTGGTCAGAGCAGCGAAATAAATCCTATTGTTCTGTTCCCTTGTTGTTCGATGTAGCCCAGTTTCCTTGAAGCACACAAATTCCAGTTGCGGATAAAAACTGTCTCCTGTCAGGCAATTTTAGCTGGTTAAAACCAATTTGGAGAATCCGCTTGTAAAAACTTTTCAAATTAAAAAAAAACATAGTGATAGGGTTTTTGAAGCGATTTTTACAACTTTTCCAATAGCGTTAAAATGCAACCCTTTAGCTGTGCCTGGCGCGAGTAGCGCGAACTCTTCCCTAGGTTTTCTCGCAAACTTTTTAATGAGACAATGGCGAGCTCAAGAATTATAAAATTTCATAATAAAAAAAAGAAAAGCTATTTACGCAGGACAAAGTCGGTGGGCCATTTACGTGCATCGGTGGTGGAGTAGAGAAGTTGAGTGCAAAAGTGCACTTCCTCCTTTGTCACCATCGAGGTTAACGATTTCCTCGTCCTGTCCCTTCTTGAAGGCGAATGTACTTAAATATGGATTTGCAGGCAGCCCCCCTTCCCCCGCGACATCGTCAGAACCCGGTCTACGAAAGATAGATACTGAAGCACGATTTTAAGTGAATTAACTTCCTCAGAATGGAGAGCTACATTGTAATAGAATATTAAAAGGATGAAAGCAGTGACATTCTATGGAGGTGTTCTGTACTGATTTCTACTCCTCTAGCTCAAGGATCTGACCTAGTTCACTGGGCCCGGGAAGGAAGGTAGCTCCCGGCGGCGGCAACGGCGGGTAGGGCTAATTTAAGGCGAACCCGATGCATTCCGTGTCTACTGTGCACGAATTTGATCAAGAGGATGCGACTGAATAAATGTTGGCTCAGAAGTTGTAATAAAGGCTCCTTTGTAGGGCAAATAGAAATACTGCACTGCTGTCTTCTTGCTAGATTCGGCTAGCTTAAGCTTCGTTTCGACATTGTTGCAAGATTGCTTGGAGTGTCACTTCTTTCTGCATTGCCAGCTAGTTTTTGGTTAGCATGGAGTCTCTCTTCTAGTTCTTTTAATTACAATTCTTTCGCTTAATTAAAAGTAAAAAGGACGTTCATTTCATTTTATACAGACATTGAAAGGGTTCGATTTGGTTTCTCTCTTTCGAATAAGTAGGATTTTGGTGTATGATCAAACATTAAAAAACATAAAGTCATATCTGAAAATAGACACTGAGGAAAAGAAAAAATACATGCAAATACGATTTCCCAGATTTCCGAAGAAAAAACGAATTAAAAGCAGGTGTATTGAATTTTTATGTAAAATGTATACTGGATTAGCATAAAATTTCGAAATAGAGTTTTCCGTATATTGCTGCATTCAAATTGCTACGTTTATGTACATATGTATTTATTCTGTATTAAAAGAAAAATTTTCATATTCTACTTTTTCTTATAAAAACAAATTAAGCCATTTTAATTTCATGGAAAATATAAAGTAATCTAAAATACATATTAAAATAAAATTTAATCGAAATCGAATAGTGCACATAAAATTTTCATTTATTTTAGTACTCTCGACAAAAATCGGACACTTATGGAATGACCTTGGTGTATATTTTTGGATTAATTGATGTAAATTAGGATTTTTACGAATGAACAGTTGAAATTCACAAGTAAGAAACACTTCTAATGTGAGTGAAATTTGCAATTTACATGTTATTTTATTTTTATATAATTTCTTGTTCTACATTTGCAGGAATAAGAAAAACTAATGACATAAACGTACAGAAGATTTGCGATTTGTAATCTTCATTTGATTTCTTAAAATCCTGAAAAATTGGATGGTCCTGTATTACTAAATTACGTTTAAAAGTTAAAGATTGAACATAATTTAGTCTTTTGCTCGTAACATGGAATATAAACTTTTAATTTTTTTCAAAAATTCATTAACCTGATAAAATTTTCTTGCATACCTTTAATACGATCACAATTTCACCTTTGTTAAGTTAGTGGAATTAGTTTTCGAGATCCTATTTTAAAAAATTGGTTTCTCGAAAACTAATGGATAATTCCTCCTTCAAATATTACCTAATCTGGCCGAATACAAAAAATTGCATGTAGGTATCCGATTTCGCCCTTGTAGCTTTACCGAATTTAGAGAAATGGATTGAGTGACTCACGAAAAAATTTTATAAAAAATTGAGAAATCATTCATAGGATAGAAATAAGCAAGAGTGAGTCAGATTAAGTAATTTTGTTCCGACATTTCATGTGACGTATTTTTTAAATCTCAGTATTTGTACGCCGATAATTCTAGCAGAAAATATAATGCGATATAACAAAGATACTCTTATTTACCAGCCTTTAATTCCGAAGAAAGTCATGGTTACTAGTAGAATCCTTTTATTAAACGCAAAAGGATTTCCAATTCAATAAAAATTTATATTTTCTCTCTTTTGTGCACAAAAACCAAATAAACCTTTGAGAAAGATATTTATTACGTTTGCACAGGGTTCAACGGGCAGAGCGTGTAAATAGAGCTTTCAGCACTCAAAGAAATTGCCGCCGTTCGCATATGTGCTCTATGCTCTTAAGCATAAAACTTCCATAACACGTTTCGGTCGATCCCCATTCGAAATCAGGACAGGGTGCCGTAAAAACGAAGTCGTTGCAGCTCGAAGAAACAGAATTAAAAGTCAAAGTTCCCTTTAATTAACCTCAATTTACCCCGCGAGTGAAAACGTAATTAAGTCAGCCAACACATATCAAAGAAGTTAACTTCAAGAAAGGTAACTGTTGTATTTGGCGCGAACGATCGTAATCCCCTAATCTGCTGACTTCCATCCTCTGAAGATGGTTCCGTAGAAAGGATATGTCTTCGTCTTCACACGAGTCCGCACACCTGGAATGTATGGGAAAGCAATTACGAGTTGCGAAGTAATTTAATTTTCTGCAATTAATCATCGCCTAGAAGAAGGAGCCGACAAAGGTGTTTCCTGCGCGGATTTGTTCGCACGATGGCGATGCCACGTCGAATGCTTGCCTGCCCGGCACCTGTTTGCTGCTTGGTCGCGAACACTTCCATTCATTTAATTTGTTATGTAAATTTTACGTTATAATTTTGGCAATTTTCAGTTCGAAAGCTGAGCACACCTAAATTACAAGTAGAGGCGGGTAAAGGGCTAAGTGCTTTTGTCTTCAGGTAAACGTCTCGACGTTGGTGCTTCTCAGCCAGCCTTTTCTTGGCGAACGTTCATTTTGTGAAAATATTTAACGAACTTCAGTTCGAGGACGTCTGAGCACCTTCGAAGAAGACGTTGTGCAGAAATCTCCGAAGCCGACAAACAGACGTACAAATAACACCATCCCACAGTCACAATTCCACCTGCCCTTCGAATATACCTACGGGGTTATTCACGTAGGCGTCCCTGGGATCATAAGGATTGTTGCTCCTAGTTCGGCATTCTCGTCTAGAGAGCTGGAATTTTCGAGGAGCATCGGCAGGAAGAAGTGCTCCCGAAGCTATTTTTCCTTTTGAAATCGAATGGGCCCCGGGGCAGAATACTTTACCTTCAGCTTTGCGATATTCCGCAGTTCAATTTGAGCAAACTATAAAATCTCTATTTACGTTTCGATTTGAATAGCTAATGAAATGGGTTCGGCGACTTTCAGAGACCGTAAAAGTTGGCGCCCTTTTAAAGGACTTACCTTGTTAGGCGGAATAGTCCCCGGAGGTAAGGTGAGCAACTATAGTCAAAAAAATTCATGGACAAAACCAAGTGTCTGGCGGGCTGATTTGATAGGATGGCATAGATGGCAGTAGCTAGAAAATTCGGCATAATTTTTTTAAAATAGCAGAATTACACATGTAAGAATTTTAAAATGTGTTTTTACGAGAAATAGCGTATAAACATTGAAATGTGCTCTTGACGACTATTTAGGATTTCAAGCAATAGACGAACGCAACTTGAACGTACATTTGTGATTTAATTACTTTTCTTAGTAAATTGTTGTTTTATTGTTGTTTAAGAAGTTTTGTTCAGTAAGAGTTCGACAAATCCCCTTTTTGGAACTTTTACCACATTTGACGAATATTCATTTCAAGTTCCAAGGTAATCTTATTTTGCATGGGTTTAAAACTTACCCGTGCAGTTTCAGTAAGCTAAATACCTGCATAATACTTTTTTTTCGAACAAGTATTTTCATATAATCATATACTTTTGATATAGTTTGGAACTTGTGCACACTGCACACTACACAAGTTTATCCATTTTCACCGAAAATGAGAATTTTTTTTAAAGGAAATGCTTTTGTAATTTTGAATACCTTTAAATTTGTATATGGATTAATATTCGAAAAAATTATAGTAAATATATGATTGAAAGGATTAAATGATTACGCAAAAAGATTTCTAGAAAATTGTCATGTTGTTTTCATAAATATAAATTCGAAAAATATTTGTGTGTTGAAAGTAAATATTGAAAATGATTACTATAATTTTAAGGGATATAGTAAATCCAATAGATAGCCTAAACATTTTGAAATTGAGTACCTCTTGAGTCATTTTCTGTTTTATACATTTTTAGAAAATAAGTAAGAATCAAACCTCCAATCCAATCTCAAAGGAGCTAGACAACTTACGCTTTCAGTGCTTGATAGAATTAAGATCTCAAAACCACGTTTACTAAATACTGTTTCAAAAAATAAGATATTTAAAGTTAGCTTCAGCTTTAATTTATATTCAAATAAAATCCTTGAAATAATCTTAAAAAATATAACTGATAAATATCCCGGAAAAATTTTATACGAAAGTAAATGAACTTATAGCATACCGTAGTAGATAAAGGTTCTTCTCATATCAATTAAATTACATTTTATAAAGCATCTTGAATTAATGCCCGATTAAAAAATATTACCTTATTGCAAAGTACTTTATCTTTTATTGTTTAAAATTTATAGAAAAAAGTAGGCCATGTTTGCGGAAATAGGGACGTTTAAAATTCCAGAGAAATACTCGCCAACGATTTAGGAAATAAAAGCGTAATTTATAACTTTGGTTAATTTTGAGACTATAAACAATTGCCTTGAAGTAGGAAAATCCTTAAAATTATTTTTATATTTATGGAATCTTTCCCTTTTAATTATCATACAATCATTTAATTGATTTCGATTTTTGTGTCACTGCAATTTCACTATGAAGTTAAGATACTTTTCTCCAAAAGTAACATTTGCGTATTTCGTCCTCATTACCTTAACTATAAGTTCAAAAATAGTTCGATTACATTTTTACATGAACATAAATTTCGTAAAAGGCAAATAAATCTTCAATTTTAAAGTCAACTGGAGTTGTGTTAATTTTTAATGTTAATTTTATTCATAAATCGTCGTGTAAGCGGCGGCACTCAAACCGTGCGCTATATTTCATCCAGACAAAACCAGGAGCACGAAAACATGGATTTCATCATAAATGCGTAGTGTTCTGTTGGCGCACTATAGACATTATTAGCAATAGTTTTCGTTGGACCCTCGGGTGGTTGGCTACTTCTATAGAGCCCCCGAAGGGTCTATTACGGGCGTCTTGCTGAGCAACTTGTCAACGTGTAACCAAATCAGCACTCACAACTTCGAACTTAAAGGCATATGACGTGCAAGGACTTACCTCTTCTCTTTGGTGAAATTTAATTCAATTTATAACTCCAAAGTGTTAGAAGCAGCAGTAGCAGCGTTGTTGAAAACGTTGAAGTAAGTCAACTTCTTGGTGGATGTCAGGAGTACGAAGTACGTGACTGTACGGCGCTATTACCATGAAATTCAAAAAGTTGTGCTCGGAGCCGCCGCAAAAACCATTCTGGAAGAGAAAGAACAGAAAACAGAATAAATGGGACCGAATGAGGAAATTCAATTGTACGAAAGCGAAGACATGTTGAACTTGTGTTCAACCCCGGCAATGGACGACTAATTCGCCTTCAGTCTTCAGATATTCTTTAATTAAATGAAACCAGCTAACAGCGAACAATGCGAGTCTCTTTTAGGAGGCCGCCGCTAATTCTCGCCCTGTTGCTGGCGCCGCCGGCGGATAAAACTGCCGATGCCGACTTAAAGACCGCGTGCAGTGCAGTTCCGAAAATTAAGAAAATTAAGCTACAACACTTCCTCCGAGTGGGAGGATCACGATTCCTGTCTTAAGACTCCCTCGATCTGGGGAATGGAGAAGGAACAATGATGTTTTTCTTGTTATAACGCCGGAGAATGGGCCGTCTTCGAGTAAGATGTACTTCTTCTTTATATGCACCTTATTAACATTTTAATTGGGCCTTATTCTCAGGAGAGCCGACACACTCAGCACTCGGTTGAGATACAGAACAGAAGTTTACGACATGTACCAAGTTCGAAGTAAGATAACTAAGGGGGTTTCGCAGAAATGCCAAGTGAAATGTCGTGGGAATGATTTTATACGACATTAAAGAGAGATTTAACCTAAATAAGAAAAGGTTTAGAAATGAGTTACTTTTGTAGTATTATAAATGGGTAATAAAACACAAAGTTATTTAAATTACAACAGTTTCAGTGACATTCGATTTTTATTTTCACAAAAATGTATTTGAAATGGTGCCTTTTAAAATTGTGCATTTCTTAAAAAGACTGGGTGATTTCAGAACTTTTTTAAATGCGAAGAAAAAATTTTTATAAAGTATTAAAAATAAATACAAGTGTTAAATCGTAGAACTAAAACAAAACGTTTTCACCAATATTTGCAAAAATTGCTCACTTTTAAAATCAAAGTGCAGGATTTCATAATTTTCTAAAATAGTTTTAAGGATTTTTATATAATTAAATAAAAGCGTTACGTTTAAACTTCACTTTATTTTCATCAAAGTGGTCGTTATTTTCAAGGCTTATATTTGTTTTTCGGAATGCACATTTTTAAAGTACTTGTTTTTTATTCTTTCTCTTATTAAGCCTATGGTTTTATGGGGTCGAGATTTTGTACTCGGTGGACTTAGAGACATAGGGTATCAAATTGAAGATCGCCTTCTGCAGATCTCAAAACAGAAGAATCGCGATCAAAAATATCCAAGTTACAGTCGAAAAACTTAAAACTAATTAGATAAAAAAAAAACAAAACACCTTTTGGTTTGGTTACATTTGGTGACATTTTTAATGGATTATTAAATTAAATGAAAATAATAAAATACTAAAATGTGTAAAAGAATAAATTTCACTTTGTTTTCTTTAAAATGTCCGATATTTTGTCAATCTTTTGGTGACCAAATTTACCCCTAAAATTGGGGATTTTGTAATAAAAGCTATCCTAGATGCTGACCGGATTTATGAACTACTAAAAAAATTGAAGATTTATAAAGTCTATTTGGAACAGTAATAAAAGCACTGCAAACTAACGTACATTATGATGACATACTCTCTAAAGACAATGTAGAAATTAAACAAAAGCTAAGTAACATTTTTCGAATAGAAGTTTAATAAGAAATGATTTAATTTCTTTTAATCAAAGACAGAAACCATTCAATATTTTTATTCTTAAAAGCAATACTTTCGTTTCAACTAATAAAAATTCTAGTCGCGCTTTTTATTCGAGATTCCGAAAGTATTACTTAAAAATAAAAGTTCCATCCAGCAAAATTCGATCTTATAAGTAGATGTCCTTGTACTTATGAATCCAGTTGGCTCTTCGAGATGAAAATAAGCAAAACATTTTTAATGCATGCTTTAAGGATATTGAATGTGCACTCAGTGAGTCAAATTGTAAATTCAAGATATTCAGCCCGTACTCAGGGCCGTACACAAAGAATAAAGATGGAAGCAAGTGCACTTAATTTTTAAGATGTTGCTTAACAGCACTCTAAGATCTGTTCTTTACGTGGTAAATAACTTCAGGCAAAACAGGATTACACTATGGAATAAATTAAAACACCTCCTCGTGCTTTCTAATTCAACACTTGCATTTCAAAACCATAAGTTTACATATAATTAGTACCTCAGTCTAAGGCGGTTTATGTTTCATAATTTAGCCCATTAAAATATTTTTAGCTAGTGTTGCTGAACTATCGATTGAATTAAATATGGACTGTGTTGAAAATTATATACCAATGTTTCTAAACATATCGCTCTAGTTTTTAAAGTAAAAGGGAATATTCAAGTATCATTTTGAAGTTACGAATTTTTTTTAAATCCATTTGTTCTAAACTCTATTAAATGAAATAAGTTATTGAGCGTTAATTATCTCATGTGTGCACAAAAGAGTGTGTAGTGAAAAGATATAAATTCTCGTAAATTAACGGAATATATTCCTACTGTGCAAGCACTACAAACTTTTATACGCCATATGAATTGGAGTTCATTAATAATATTTAAAAGATTCCATTAATTGAAGTTCAATTTACTACATCTCTTATTAAATAATGGAAAAAAATAGTTAAAAAATTAAATAAGTACAGATTTATTATCGGCAAGTGATGCGAATATGAGCATTAAATAATTAATTGAAGTATAGTGTATAGTGAGTATTTAAATAATTAATTGAATATTAAAACTTTTTGATTACATTAATTAATTTAATTATTCTCCTGTAATTAATCCTGTCTATTTTGCGAAACATTTGAAAGTAGCTCCTCTTTTGATAGCATCTTCGCTGTCAATCATTAGGGCCTTGTTCACAGTTTTCCTTATTTTCGAATTTAAAGTGCTTCTACAGGATTTGCCTGTGCACAATTTATCCTTAAAGTAAAGTATGCAAATACAACAACCTCGCTTCATATTTTAGTTATTAAAAGACATTTTTTAAGTGGATTGAATTTTTCAGCACAGGTATAAATTCCATGAGTGTACGACCCATCGATGAGTTAAATATCCCTTTCATCTTAAAGGAATTTTTATCTGTTGCCGTAAAAGTCTCATAAATGTTACGGATCTCGCGAATGTTTAAGCCAAAGGTTAAGAAGCCCTTCTTGCAAAGGACTCCGGTAAAGATGAAAGATAAGAAGAACTTCAAGATGAGTTCTTCTAAATGTCATCATCATCATTTTTGGAACTTTGATGAGCATCGATGTCATCATCGACACTGTAATCTCATCGGTTCAAGGTTGAGGGTAGCTGGAGACTGTGAAAATAGTGTTCAAATATTTAAGCCACTAGAGAATCTTCGAGATGAGAAACAGTCTCAAGGTGTTTAAAGGTATTTTTTGGATATCATAGCGTTTACACATCCAGTTAACGCAGTTTCCTTTCGTGATCCATATTACCTTAGGATCATGATGTGCAAATGATGCTAACAATGTGATATTATATCAATGACATTTGTGCATTTGGAACAGAACAAAGCCATGTATTCTTTTCGAGACTTTAGAAAAAAAGGAATATTTAATAGGCTTATTTGATAACACTTTAAGTTAAAATCGCATTGAAAAAAAATATCGCCTTGTCATTATTTTTCCATAATGTTTATAAATTTTTAAAAAAAACCATGCCTCTTTTGAACAGTTTGATAAAATTTATATTTCGAGAATATTAAACAGATTTATAAATGGCTTCCATATTTTTTTAATGTTTAATTTTTCACTGACGCCCTGTATTCCTTTATCCAACTTCGTCTGTTAGGAAAAAAAAGTTTCCTATTCAAAATCTTTGTCAATCCAAGACCTTCAATTGTTTCTGTTTTTAAGATTTAAATCTATCTTGCACGTGTAAGAAAGAAAATAAGAAAAAAGAACCCTATAAAAATATGAGTCGGTCACTTATGTAGGGATTTATAGAAGTACTTTGGGTCCTGTCTCCCCTGACATCATTCATACGGTGGCAAGTAAAACCCAAAGACCTGGAACGGCCGGAAACCTTCAACTCTTTATCTGCGCAGCGTTCAAGCGTGTTCACCTAGAAATTTATATTCCACCCACCGAACATTACCGGGGACCCTAAGTTGAGTCGACGTCGACATACGACATAGGGACATATGTCAGGAGTGGTGTCCTTAAAAACAAATTATGGTCATGATCCATTTTCTGTCCAGCATAGGGCGGGGGGGACGATAAATATTTATGTGTTCAAAAGACACCACCATGAAACTACATTTCGTCCGCAGACCGGTGTCCTGATACACGTTTGTGTATCACCGGATGGGTCCAGACCTTTTAGTTCTCGGTTTATCTGCGGATATGGATCCGGATCCGTTCCTACGTATGACATTGACACAGCATCGTTTCACCGAACATTGATACCACTCTGTATTGTAGGGTAAACACCGGAGGGTTGAGGGGATTCCCCGGTCTTTCATTTTACTTAAAAGCTTCCGATAGGGATCGCCGTATGAGAAGGGTCATCGTCGGGGTTGCGGTCTATGCTTGGTGCCCACTCTGAATCCCTTTCGGCGATAGTTCAGCATTAAATAAATTTAAATAAGCCAAGTCGTCGACTATTATTATCATACTGAATATGCCTGCTACGGACTTTCTGGTGCTGGTCCATAAATTCACCTGCACTGCTCGTGAGTGAACATAATATAATTTGTCCTGGCGACGCTTTCACACGAACGTGTACAAAAAGCCGTTTACCTCATATATCTGTCCGAAGTTCTTTCACATCCATTTCACTGTTTTGTTGGACTTTGGAGGTGGATGTGTCGTACTTTCCACAATTTGGGACAGTTCATTTATGTTCAGCTCGCAACCAAAACGAAATTGTAGCTTATCACGTGGAATGAATGAAAGTCGCAATGGAACTCTATAATTACATCAAACGAAAGTAACTCCCAACAAATTTAATAGTATAGAGGACTATATGGACATTAAGTTGGATTAGTTTGGCACCTAGGGTGTTTGTTAGTTTCAGACGAAACTAAATTGAAATTTATGTTTATAACCTAAAAACGGGTCGCGGTGCCGTTCTTGATAATGCGTCTACAGTAGAAAATTTTATAGTTATAAAATTCCATCTCTGCTAATCCTGACTCCCACTTTTGTATGTTTTTTTTTTCAATCACGCTCTTCAACCAAGGAAACAGTTATTTGAAATGTTTTAGGCAAATTGATAGAGATTACCCGAAAGCCTGTATCTGCCTATAAATTTGATTTCTGTCTAGTTGTTTGTTGTTTTTGAACATAGTTTTTCAGATTTGTGAGGTCATTTCACAATAACCATTATCTATCACCATTTGTCTGTTTTCTGAGTTGTTTGTTGTTTTGATATCTTAAAGCCATCGGGTACATGTTTACAGAATTTTCTCAATTAAATGGTTTACAGATTAATTCCAAATACGCATTGAAAATCTTCGTTCAATTTTTTAGTTATCTTTAGTAAAGTCACTGTTAGTATTAACCCGTTGCGGTCACCGGGGGTCCAAAAGGCGTCACCAGTTTTTCAATAGAAATTCTTTTACTTTTTTTTTAACAAATGAAACGTTAATTTTTGGATAAGTAAACAATTGGATCTTGTAAAGAAGACCTTTTTATATATCCCAAATTTTTATGAGGTGAAATCGCAAGTAATTAATAAACAGTAAAAGATTTCCCGCGTTGGATCCCACGTTCTTATTTGAAGGTGTGACCGCAACGGGTTAAAACGAAAATTTCAGACTAGGATAAATTTTGTAACCATTTTGTTATGGTGAATATTTTAATTAGATGTAATTATACCATAATATTACGAAGTGAACAAATATCTATTTCTTTTTGTGGGCAAAAGCACTAAATTTGATTTCAAAATTTTACATTTACGATTTTTGAAAATCAATCATTTTAAATATTTTGTAACTTTAAAATTTTGAGATTTTGTTATACATTCTTCCATTTTTGAGGTAATCGAGGTCAAACGCCCAGAGAGCAAAGTGTATGTTTTTTCGTGGTACTATTTTAGTATTTTATCAATAAGTTTTACAAATAAAGATTTTTTTTTAACCAAATTTGAACACATTCGTTGGCCCGACCTTTAATACAGGACGATTTGGAATTTTGAACAACTTTTATTTGATGTGAGAATCAAAGTAGAATTATTGATTAATTGCCACGATGAAAGTTTAGAATGCATAAATATTGATTACATATGATGCTCCACAGTTGAATTTAGCTAAAATCATCTATAATTTCATGAGTAGTGTTTTCGACATATCTCGCAAATTCATTTCGCAGGGTATTACAATTTATTGCATGATTTTTGTCAACACAAAAAATGAATGGGCTTCAGTAGATTAAGCACAAATGCCGGTATATTTCCGTATTCCATCAGGGAAGGTCTCTAAGCTTTTAATCACAAGTGATGAGAAATTTGAATGGTGGTCCCGCGGGAAAGGAAAATATAAATGAATCCTCCCGGTACTATATCATTCCCGGAACACTCAAACAAAGGAGCCATTAAAAGTTACTTCCATGCGCGCTCTGTACGGGCCACGGACAGTACAAGTGGTACGAGCGACGGGCGCAAATCCTTCACCCGTCCGAGATAACTGGGATAACCGGGATAACCAATACTTCTGTGAATTGGACAAAAACAAGAGCTGAACAAACACAATATGAGCTTAAAGCGCGCCCAAACTCCGGACCAGCTGCGGATATTTGCGTTTTCACCACATAAATGTTAGCAAGGCGGGTTCGCCAGGGCTCGCAGGGGTTCGCCATTGTTCGCCGGTTAATTCCCGAATGGAACCTAAAACCTGACACCGCAAAAATAAATGCTAAACATTTCTTCTGCGGGTCCTTTTCGTGTGCTGTCTTAAAAACAATGCCGGAGTGCTCGTTCCATTCTGGAGTTCGTCCTGCAGTTCGCGAATGTTTGGCAGTTCTTTTTACAGGATTGTTCTTCCCAGGCGGTAGTTAAACTGCAGCCACGGAAGAACTCCAGAATTTCGCATTTCTATGCTCGTCGACAATTCTGGGATTGCAAAGAACACAAGACCCCGGGCATAAATCACTTCCATGTAAATGAATGCGTTCGGGATAAATGTTTTTCGGCTGTTTTCACTTATACAACCTGCTCCACATCCCGACAATGGGACGACAAAGAAGCATCCTGCTTTGGAAAATTGTTTTCAAAACAGGCGAACTTGTTAATGAAGTGTTTATGTTCTCCCTGTTGGGACTAAAACTCTTCCAGGCGTGTTACGTTGACAGGGGGAGGCACTACATTCAAGACTTAGATTGTTAGCTTTGTCGACATTTGTTCTACATTAAATGTGGAATCTCTGAAGAGTTATCGTTTTCAAGATTATTGATTTTCAAAATTATTAGTTTTTAAGGCTGTATTCTCACAAAATCGGTTCAAGAACTTCCATTACCGCACAGTCATTTGTCGACAACACACTGAAATATTTCTGAAATCTAAAAAAGTTGATGAATTTGTGAAATTACACGGAATTACAGTCAGATGAGATACATGGAATACAATTAATCAACAGAACAATTTAAATTTAATCCAAAATGTTCTTATAATAAATTATTAACTAACCCGATGTTAACATATTAAAGACAATTTCAAATTTTTCTAATATTACTCCCATCCGAATTCGAACGAGAAATGTTTTTAGAAAAATTAATTTATAAATATTAAAATTCGAAGTTTATAATGAAATTTTTATTTTTCACGATCATTTTGTTTTGTTCACGTGTTTTATAAAAAGTGTGAAGCTATAGTTAATTCCTACTTTTTATGATGAATCTTTTCAATCTTATTCCTTAAATATTTTGTAAAATAAAAACTGTAGTACTTTTCAACTTAAAGTATTTAAACAAAAAAAAATTCGATACAAACAAGAAACTTCTTAATTTCTGTAATATTCATAAAATTCAGTCTGCGCTTTTATAAAACAATTTTGTAGAAGATAAATCCGAAGGGCCAAGATCGATATCTTAAGAAAAGTGGCCCTTGGAGGAGGTGAAAATTAAAATTTGGTAAAAACTTAATTAAGTGCTTTGTTTGAAAGTTCAGGATATCGATTTTAATATTTTATAACGTCCATAACCTTTATTATAACCCATCCACCTTTTTCGTGTTAAAACTAGGCTATTTGTTACATTTTATTGGAATATTTTGTATAGAGGGAAGCGGTGTACTACTTTTATTTAAGTCTTTTACTAAAAGTGTGAAAAGTGGGCTAGTTTGAGCTGTAGTTTTTTAGTGAGTCAGTTAGACATTGCACTAGGTAATTATACTTAAGTATCTATTACACCTGAGGTTCGAAAAATGTTTTGAAATTGAACTTCAAAGGGATTTGGTATGTCATTTATTAAATTTATGTTCTAAAAGGGCTTAAAAGTTATAAAGTGAGTCTAATTTGTCAAATATTCATTGGTTTATAACAAGCTCATTCCTATAGATGAAATTCATCAAGAGCAGTCCTGTCGGTCGTAAAATTTGGACTTTAGGGAAGTAAAACAATTTAACAGTAACCTTTGTTCAAGCAATCATCAATCATAGTGTTCCTAAGAACTCGGTGCTATTTTAAATCTATTCAGCCGTGTCACAACCGTTTAAATTAATTGAAGGCATTCAATTTCAATTAAAAGCTCCAAAATGTTGATCAAGTGCCCTTAATCTCGTAGGACTTAGTTATATTGCTAGTATTACTCGATTGTGGAGGTTAAAGGACCAGGAGAAACCCCTAATGCCGTGACAGATGTAAATTAAATAAATTTAGAGTAATTGCCCCCGCCAGACCTCAGCTGTTCCACTTACTCTTAATCGATCCTTACACCCTCGAGCTGCAATTCGTTCTTCGGTCGTCCCGGAAGACTACTCAGGAAATCTGCGTTCCTTCTCTTGTTAACCGATGAGTAACGATCGAATTAAAGAAACTCTTGGTCGTGGATAAGGACTTGGGCCACCTGCTGCCCGATTGCCCTCAGTTCACGTAGAAGACGTTTAGGGCTTCTTCCAAGGAAGTGTCAGCTCAACATGTTGCCACCTCGATGGGTGGGCGGTGGCGGCGGTGTTGGCAGGGTTTTCAATTCATTTGCGCTAAACCTTAAGACTTGAGACCCGCTGAGATAAATGAAAATTCAGCGCTCAAGTGCTCCGCGACGACGTCTTCCAAGACGTAAACTGACACATTTATGGGAAACCAATTTAAGATGAATTTTATGTCTGCTAAACTCCCAGCAAGCGGGGCCAAGAGCTCCGATATAATCAGAAGCAAAATGTGCCACTCGGGACTTATCATAAAAGACACATCGGGAAGCTTGTTAAGGAACATATTTGGAAATATTTTCGAAAATAATTCTGACTGTCTGGTGTTCCGAAAAGGGACGGCAGAGAATTTTGAAATATCAATATAGACTATATCAACGATGATTCGTATCGACAGCCAAACGTACAGTGGTAAGTAGAAAAAATAAAAATCGACTTTGGATATTTTGGTATGTTTTTCCAACAATTTAGAAAACAAATAATTCTTCTCGATGCAAATCGGATAACTGGCTTAACTCAAATCGAATCGACGTGACTTTGCATGGCTCCCCTGGATGTACTCCGTTTGCTTCGAATGGAGTTGAATATGCTTACCTGGGCTTGGCTTGACTCGCTTTTTAAAGGTTTTAAAAAAATTGACATTTGATTTGTTTTGACACCGTTCCTTTCAAATTGGCCCAATTGACTCTTCTTGGTTTGCATATTTGGCCTGAATCGACTCAACTTCGGTTAAATAAACATCAGGACCTTTTTATACCATTTCGTAAAAACTCTAGACAAACTTTGACCATTAATCATAAATCTGTGCGGATTTTTATTATAAAAACAATTATTTAACAAAAACACGGGGAAATTTAGGCAAAATTAAACTGGCAGGTGCGTGATTTATAAGAAACAGACTATCTCCTTTTTCCTGTTCAGTGCATACATGCAGAGTTTAATTAGATATACGTACACTGATTAAGGTTTTAACAAATAATTGTTATACTTTTTATTAAAACGTGTGTATAAAATGTTTTATAGCTTTTTCTAGAAAAAAGGAACTTCGAAAAGTCATCATCCAATATGTGCTAAGGAGTTTCATGACAAGTTTTAACTAAGTAAAAAGTAAAATAAATTACTGTACAATTATATTAATTTTAAATAATAAGTATTTAAGCTTTTTATAAGACTTAATTTTTCGACAAATGAAAAATTTGAGATTCGACAATAGAAAAAAACTGATTAGCAAATGGGTAACTATACAAATTAAAACAATTATTTTGTTATTTTTTATGTATGAAATTTTTTAAATAGAATTTATTGATAATCTTCTTTATATATGTGATATTTCCATCCCTAGTCCCGGATGGGGAATTCCATACCCCTGTCTTTCGTCCACATGATAAGAAGGCCATTAGTGTGACTGCATGTGGACTCGCTGCTTAAGTAGAATTAAGGGATTTCTGACAGAACCCAACTATCTTATCCCATTTGGAATTCTCCCCCATTTAAAGCTAAGTGAGCCCTCCGGGAGTGGCCGGCGATATGCCGAAGATGTATAAAGTTTTAATAGTGAATCTGTGAATTTGCACAGATAAGGGAGTTGCTCCGTTTTTCTAGAGTTTGAGTCAGCATTAGTAGTTAGATATCATGATTATGGTTTGTCACATATTTTCCAGGGAACTTCCTGCCCGCTCTTTCTAAAAATTCGAATTAAATCTACAGAAATTATACGAGATGGTTGGCGCGAACTTTTCTAAAGTCTTTTAAATATTGTAATCGGGGTACCTACGTTCCCTTAAATTTTTTAAAATTCCCTTTTGATAGAGGAGGGCAAAGTTTCAAATTTCCAGGGCATAGTTAGAAGAATTTTTAATATTTCTATAAATTAGAAAGTTCGCCGTGGCTACAGCCCAAAGTCAGAAAAACTTAAATCACATAAAATAAGCCCAATGACACAGCAAAGCAGAAGTTTTTATTGCCCTTTTATGGTGAACTAAAAGTGCCAGATGCAAATTTCGCGAGACACTTTATTCTGGACGCACTTTATTACCCCTGCGCGCAAATACTGAAAAATATACCTCAGAACTCTTAAAGGTAAGACTTTAAGAAGACCATCCAGAGTTTAAATTTCTCTTATCAGTTAGGACTTTTGAAACTTTATAAATTTTTGGTCTTCATCTTTTTATTTTTAGTTTGTACTTTTAGGTATATTTACAACCAATGGTAAGTGTATTTTATCTCTTGGACGCGTAATTTGAAATGTTCCTACTTTCGAAAAACTACAATGCTTTAATTTCTTTTTATTTGCTAAAAGACCAGATATTTTGGGATATAATTATATGAGTGTTATAACCTTTTCTGATTTTACTAGTTACCATAATCACAAATATTTTTATATAAAAAGCCCTTTTCTTTTAAGGTAATGAGTTAGAGTATACTACTGGGATTACTCGTATAAGCTATATCACTTCTATTATAGAACGTTTAAACGTTTAAACGTAAAATCACTAAAGTAATTTTTGAGAAACCGATTTTTCTTCTTTTCGGGAATGAAGATGTGATTCTTGGACATCTTTTTATAGATCACTTTTCACGTCTGGCGAAAATGAAATAAAAAGTAAAAAATCAGTCATAATATTTGAAAGATTTGTACCTATGGCACAGAATTTCA
The DNA here is from genome assembly GCA_001932985.1 of Proctacanthus coquilletti. Taxonomy (NCBI): domain Eukaryota; kingdom Metazoa; phylum Arthropoda; class Insecta; order Diptera; family Asilidae; genus Proctacanthus; species Proctacanthus coquilletti. The sequence continues at coordinate 1,558,382 of MNCL01000009.1, forward strand.
AAATACTACTCTATGCTTGCTCATGTTTTAAAATCCATATAAATTTATTGCAAACTACCTCCAAAACTTTCGTGAATTGTAAATATATAATTTGACTACTTAAACTTTTTAACAGTCAACTACAGTCAGAAAAAATAAGGCTGTACACAAATTGGTGGAGTTTGTAACAAACCCGTTGAATTTTAAAGTTACACTCGGACAGTTGTACTTTGCAAAAGTTTTCTGTTTTCGATTTGTCCATTGAGTAAAAATTTATTTAGTCATCGGAGTTGTTAAAGTTCTTGTAGAATTGTTGTACTACTTCTAAAAGTACAATTAGTGGCATTTTAAAATGAACAACTTTTATTTTTTTTGTAGTTAGATTCTAACTAAAAAATTCACGAAGACTGCTAGCAAATTTGACTTTCGTATACACAACACGAAGGTAAGGTAGAAAATATGCGAAAAGTAAGAGGTGTTTGTGCTTTAGCTTAATACACAGTACCTGTGAAGTTGCTTTGTCTGAAACCATTAGATAACAAATCCTAATTAACAACATTAAAGATTAAAAGACACTACAGCATGAATGCATTACGGCCGGTACCTTGCAGCAATTAATTTAAATTGTAAGATTAAATTGCACCCACAAAGTGTTCAAATTTTATGCTCGAGGACGGACCAGCCATGTGTGCATCAATTTACGAAAATTTCTTCAGACCGGGAAAAGTTTAAATTACAAGCGCAGTTGGTCTAAAAACTTGCACCGGTAAAAGTTTCTTAAGAAACTATAAAGGAAGATGTCAATATTGGCGACAAGAATGTGATGGTATAGTCGACCAAAAAGTGGCTGGATATGCGTACTCACATGAAAGCACTTTTGTCGCGGTAATGAAACTTTTTCTCCGAGGACAATGAAGATGTTCCTGCAAAACGGAAAGACACATTGATAAGAAAAATGGAAAAGTTTTTTTCTGAAAATGAGAAAAGATATAAAACCAAGATTTGCTGCCGAGTGTGTCTATAGCGTTCTGGTGCCGTTCCGCCGCCTTTCAGCCCTCTTGGGCCGTGGACGTGGCAAAAAGGAACACATGTTACAAATTGCAAACTTTCCAATTTTTCTTCTACTCTCTCTATGTTTTTTTTTGCTAGTAAAGAAAAATTACATTCGGCTGCTCGTTATTGCCTCGCTTCTGGGTTTGGTTCTCGTCCTTTTAACGAGTTTTGACCAGCGGAATTCTCCAGCTCCATCCGTTGCTGGTCGCGGGGTGCGGGACCACCCCGTCCACCAGAGCAATGACTAAATCCTTTTTGGTTATAGTTCAGTTGCCGCAGTTTAAAGTTTTCATGCTTTTGCCCATGTTTGATATTTTAAAGTACTTTTAAATTAAAAACAAGTTTTGTTATGCACATGACGTCCGTTCAAAGAAGTTTCCTAAAGCAACTAGCAAGCTGCTGCTAGGTAGAGGATTTCCTTCAAGACTGTCAATGGGCTTAAACTTGCCCTTAGTACGTAATTTCATAGAAATAAACGATCGTTTTGTTTTTATCAACAATACGGATAGACTCAAACGATACCATAATTACTTTTCTAAGAAGTACGTGCTGCTGTAGCTGACTTTAATGCTCCTTTAACATTTTTAGCAAGTACTTTGAAATGCTGGCGAAGCACGTAAATTAGCCGGGTCTTGGTAAGGTGGTGTAGTCCATTACTGCAGAGTGTAATGAAAAAGTTGCTTGGTGAAAACTTTTATTATGTTTTCTAGCATATAATACTTGTATTGAAACAATTTTATAAAATTTTCCTGTATCGAATTTTGTTGTATGTTCCTGTATCCAATTTTTCGAAACATGCTTCTAAATTTTAGTGATAGTGTAGCTTTCTTTTAGTGCAAATTATTTTTCAATTACGGAATAAATTTTATTAAAGGCAAATCGCTTTATATGTATTGTATTTTGTTAAAAAAATGCAACATAGTGAACATCGTAAAAATAATTGAAAAAATACAGCGTTAGAAAAAAAAGAAATAACAACTCGGAAGACGAGATTTAAAAAAAAAATTGTTTAGTTTATAATCAATCAAGAGTTGATGGTTCTTAAGACCTGCTATAATTAAATATAATACAAATAATAATGCAGGAATTCGTATCAAGTTTCATCAAAATTGATTTCGCAGTTTTCAAGACACGATTTTAAGAAATAAGCCTTTGCAGTTTTGAATGAAGTGCAATTTGTTTTAAATAGCTGCTTAATGAAGGCTGCAGTTTTATGCTATTAAAACAAATAAGCCTATGTACTAGGTTAAGAATATGAATTAAATTAATTATTTTTTGTTTTCGGAATCACATTTTTATAATATATTATAAAGTATGAAGAGCCTTGGGCTTTAGCTTTAATTTTTTCTCGGTATTTTGCATTATCAAAGGGCATCAATTATTTGGTTTGCATTATGTTGGATCGATATGTCTTTGAAGATAAATGTTGATGCAATGACATATCTCAAAAAATAAAATACACTAATTATTAAATTTTAAATCTAATTAATTTATTAAAAAATAAATTGCAAAGATACCGAAGTTATAAATAGATCTTTTTAATTTGATATATTTTCTTACGTCAGAAATGGTGTCAAAAAATTATTATTTGTTAAATAAGGGTCATATGAAATCATATCTGCGTTTTTTGTAATTTTTTTAGACAAAATTCACATGCAGTATCCAATTTTCGGATTTCATTCACAAGGAACATTTCACTTTGAATCCCTTATATTATATTATAATTAAACGAGATGTTAAATTTGATTTTTGTCCAAATAGTGATTTAACAGCAATTTACATAAACTGGCTGGATATGCATTTTAATAGTAGAAAAATTTAATTCATGGAAAAAGAAGGATTCATTTTAATAATGTTCATGATAGTCAATTTATAATTGCATATTCCTTTAATTATTGTCATCCGAAAATAATGGATTTTCAATAATCACTGCAATAAAAATTTTAATACAAAAGAGATTGGAGTTGTTTTAAAGAAAATAGGATAAATGAATTCTATTCAGAAAAAAAATTTCATATTTTTTTAGAGAGAAATTGCATATTCTAAATCGTTTTCGCTACCTTCAATATTTTTTCTATAGCGTTTAAATTAAATTTTCAGGTATTACATTGAAACTAAAAGAATAAAAAATAAGTAATTATAGGTACAGAGTTATTTTTAAGAGTATTTTGTAATTATTATCCTTTTGAATGTATTTTGGAACAAGTGTTTACCTTTAATCAGATTTTCGAATGATTTGCAAACAATCTCGTATTTATTAATTAATTTTATTTATTTATATTATTATAAGCAGCACAATAAACGAAGGATATTTATCGTTCTACGTCATGTAATTAATAATTTCATGCGCCCTACTTTGACGACAAAGTTCTAGCTTTAATATGCTATAAACTAAATTGTCTTCAGTTCCGCTCCATTACCGGCAATTTAAAAAATTTTATCCATCGTCTTTAAAAAGAATGTCTGAGTTTGAATGGACGGAAATTAACTTTTTGAACCACCATAGGAAAATTGAAATGAAGTCCTATGGATGCTTTCTATTAAACAGCACAGCTCCCTCGCTCGATACTGCTCCTAGGTAACTTGCAAGGTTTCCTTGTTTAAAGTCTAACAGCAAAGAAAGGTATCGTGTACACTATTTTATATTATCTGTACGGTCCCATCAAAATTCCTTGAAAGTGCCTAAACTTGTCAGAAATTGTTTTCTTTGTTGCCACCCCCAATCCAGAATATTGATGGGCCTCAGTCCGGATGGGGACGACTGTGTGTGTTTTAACAGGCTGTAATCTGGCTTGATTGATTTGTGCACAAATTCACTTATCCAGATGAACATTCGAGACCGCTTAACTCAAAGGTAAGCCAATATAATCCCTCTTCTGACCATTACATCACTAATCCCTTGTTGTCATGATGTGCAATTCGTGATCTTATGGATGACCACTAATGAGCGTAAGGGAATCTATCAGGATTGCAAGGCTTTGCATCTCATCGTCGCATTGAACAAGAGGACGAGTCTTTGTCTTTCCTGGTAATCAAATTTCAGATTGAATTTCAAATTGGGTGCATCGATTGTCGTGCAACAGCAATACGAGAAACATGTAGCAGAAATTGGTGGCGTGTGTTTAGGTTTCATTTGATATGATGTGTCATTGCACCTGCTTTAATCTTCTCATGTATCCTACCTTCTACGGGTTCTACTTAAATACTATAAGCTTATAAAGACTTTATATAAGAGAGATTCTATTTATGTGATGATTTTCAAAATTTCTTAAAAGACTATTCACTGTTCTCTAAAAATTTTGTTAGTGTGTTCTTGGGCTGTTGACTTGACTGCTCCTTATCAAGCTACTCGTAGTTTATTAGACCAACATGTGCTGCAAAAATACTTCGTTGGCAAAAAATGTATCCTACTTACATTTGATTATATTTAATCCTTTTCTCTTGTCTAATATACTCGCTGTTAAAGATGATGGCAAGACGTTACCATCCAACATTTTTTTGTTTGTATTATTTGCGGAAAACTTTTTTTCCCGAAATTTTATTTTATTTTCCAGCAAATAGAGAACAAAATCGCAATGCAAAGCTTATGTGAAGTTTTTTAAATTTATTATTAGTTGAACACAGGATTTAAAAAAACCGCAAAGATTTTTGATTTAGTGGCATGCAAGCAAAACACGCGATATAATTACTCATAGTACAGCACACGCCGCATACATGTGACATGACACACGTAATATTAACACAAGATTATGCTTTTTTCCTATTTCTTTTTAATATACTTCGTTTTCTTATATGAGTTTGTTATTAGACTATTTACTTATTTATTTCTATGCAATTTATTTATTATTATCTTGTCATTTTGTTTACATTCATTTATTTACTCTATCAATGTTTATAGACAGGAAAAAGAAGAATCTTCTCCTGAGTGATATAAAAGCAAAGTACTAAGGCTTACTTTCTAAAATATGTAGAAATGAAAAGTATTTTTAAATGGATTATGAACTAACAAGCTTCTAATTCTTAGCTCACAAGATGAAATACTTGGAGGTATGTTATTGACCTATTAAGGAAGAGAAATCACCAGCAGCTTTCAGGTATTTTGGGTCATTGTCTCCATTGAGTGGGCTTGTCGAGGAAAGTATTCACAATACAAATGGGATCAAGAGTTCGCCCGAGAGGTTCACGTTTTTATTGTTACCCCCAACAATACGAATAAAAAGGAGTAGGAAAATAAATTCATTTCAGAGGACGGTACTGAGGATTTCTGCGAAGAGCATGCACTTTGGCTTATTTAATTAGAAATCTTCCACCGGAATAAAAAGCCGATTGTAAGAATAATAGAAAAAAAACGTGAAAGTAATAAATGCAGTCCCGGCCTGCGGCCAAAAGACGAGGCTGGCAACGAAGTGCAAACATTTCCCTATATACGCGGTAGTTTTGCTCACTAGCTCTAATTTTATATGAAGAAATTTATTTGGAAAATTACATGGACGACCAAGGTATATCGGCCCTGGGTATCCTTAGCGCCCTTTGTGCGAGTGGCTTGCCCTGTATGTTCCAATTGGGTTGAACCAACACCGATGACCTTTGTATTATGAACTTCCCAGCATTGACAGTCTTTCAGACCTTTAAAATTCCATTAAACGTGAGGCAGAACTTGCCTTTCAGAAATTCCCTTTAGTTCCGCACTGAAAGTTTTCCGAGGTGTTGGGAAATTTAATTTTCTTTCCTACGGGATAATTGGGGCGGTTGGTGTACGTGCAAATTTTTATTTGCTCCCCGCAGAGAACTTTTTTAATAGCCGTTCGTTTTAATAAAATTACCAACTGACCCAGTCGATTTTTCTCTACCATCCAAAAACCTTTGTTCGTGATAAATCTTCTGTTTAACTTATAAAGTCCACCATTGAAAGGTTTTACGCCAAAAAGGAATGAAATCGAAGTTAATCGGTGAATTCGAATTAAATGGTTAGTCGAAGGGAGAGTATTTGAGCTGCAGCCCTGTAGCTATTTACGTACTTTTGAACAATTCATTAAGCCGAAAACTTTTAATTGCTGTACGACGCAAGGTATAGATGGTTCATTATTTGCTCGGTTACTTCACTTTTCACTTCATTGTGTTGTAGACAATTTAAACGGGTCAATGCCCTTTTTGGTACTGGAAGAAAAAAAAGTTATACCAAGTTTTTTCCCATTTTACTAAAGGTCTTACATTGTCCAATTACGTTGAAAGAAAGCAACCAGAAAGTTCGAAGTCGGGCTTTAGAGAGATTTGGAAGTTTAATGATCCTAGAATTTGAAAATTGGCTTATTTGTATTATATACATTTGTATGTTCATATGGTCCATTCAATTTGTCTTAATTTGAAGATCAAACTTTCTTAATTTATCAACAAAGACTTTGCCTAACAAAAATATACAAGTATTTATAGTATTATTAAATTTTACATACTTCTTTTCTTATAGAACAGTTCAGATAATATTTTAATATCAAAATTTCTCTAATAGAAATTTCATTCCTCTAGTAAATTCCTTAAAACATCTAATAATAGAGAAATTTACATTTCAATTTGTACCTGGTTTCAAATTTTCAAATAAATGTAGCTATCAAAATTTCCATTGTACAATTCAAGAGACCAAATTGGTATAATAGAATCCCATTTTATGAATATCTATGTATCAAAGAAGGAAATCCATTTTCTGGAAAGATGAACCTAAAGTGCTGCAGGATACCGGCCATTAATAGAGCACCGATTACGTTTATCGAATAATGAAAGTAAAGTTTAGCCAACAAAACAACTTGTATAACAATTTCCATTCTGGCTGCATCGCCAGGGGAACGTTTGTAAATTGCAATTGACTTCACCTAACTTTGTCTAGAATGCAGAAATAATTAACTCGTGGCCGAACCTGGGGTACAAGAAACTTGCGGATAAATAATTACACCTGAATAGCTTTGTGGCTGCAGCCTTATCGTTCATCTGTACCTGGAGACAGGCCCATTACACCCGCCAGAGGGTATTTTGGTTTTTCTATTTTCTCTCGAAACTCTATTCAGGCCCTTTAACGAAAATACTTTGAAAATTATGCACATATTTACGTAGCGATAGAATCTGGGCCAGTCGCGGGATGGTTTCAAGGCACCGGAGGGAGCTTCTTTGTAGGAGCAAACAAAATATTTTATGGTTTCCACGTCGTAATTATGTGTTCCATAATTACGTGATATCTGCTGGCGTACCTGCATATTCGACAGGTCTAAAGACTTTACATATATGCAGAAAAGTTGGGACGTTTTCGGTCCTCATCCATGTCATGAGATGCTGTTCTCAGGGTTGGAAATACTTCCGGAAAGTTTTACATTCCCTTTGAATGCAGTGTAGACAGGAGCTGTCCAACTTCTACACCATAAGCAATTTGTATTTAATTATGGGTTTTCCAGAAAGTGATTTTAAAGCAAATTTAGTGTTTGTCTTTCCGAAATGTATACAAAGTTAAATTTAGTATGAAGATAATTTGATGATGCCATTATTTTTGCCCTCCTAAAGTAAATGTTAATTAACTTTACAGAGTTTATGAAATTTTTAATTACTCGTATTTTATTATTTGGACTGAAATTAAACACAATTAATATTTTTACTTGTTTAAATAATATAACTCAATAAAACGATGGGCCATAACAAAAATTGAACTTATTAAGAATTGGATAAACTATGAGATAAAAGTTTTAATATACTTATATTAAGGATAATACGAAATTTTTACATCATTATAAAATTTAAAGAGAGTAAAATATACTATAAAAACTGTATACACGACATTAAATATACAAATAAATTAATTAACATTGTTCTAGTATGATTTTTGTCTTCTCTGTAAAAACAGCAAGGTGTTCTTAAAATAAAAGGCGATTTTAAAAAAATAATGTTTGTTTCACTTGTGTACACTTCCACAAGTAAAATGTCTAGGAAAATTCATTGTCTTAAAGAGGTTTTTCCTTGACAACACTGTTCCTATCGTCCTATTCCTGAATTATCCCGTATAATGATACACTTTTTGCTTGCTTAAACGCGCTCTTGACATTTGAAATGGAGCAGACGGGCATTACTTGTAATGTAATTATGCGCCATCAGGACAAGCGAATATCATTAAAATAAAGTCTACCGGCAATGCCAAGGTCCAACATCTCAAAAGGCTGGCAAAAATGTCAATTTAAATGGAAAAGAAAAAATAAAGATAGAAATGAGAAAAAAGTGCTATGACTTTCAAAACGTGTACTGAAAGTAGGCGACAAGGATTTACGAAACATTTCGCGCCTAGTGAATCCAGATTACGATCTGTCCGAAAAGATTATTTAGGATTGTACCATTTTAAACAAGTATCACAGTCGCTCGTTAGTTTAATTTTACATTATTTCACTTTCAGAATTGAAGGGATTAGTGTGAAGCAGATTTTATTTAGTCCAAGTACAGAAGATAAAGCAGGATTTTTAATTGATGAAATTAGGATTTCGTAAGATTTTTAAAAGCGAACTTGTATCTACGAAATATTTCGTTAAATGCACGAGCACTGCAGATTCCAAACTTTATTTCAAAGTTGTTATACAAATCTCGTTCTAATTCTCAACTTCAGAAAGAATTTTTAAGGTATGATTCTCATTTTTTAAACGACTTAGTGAACAAGCACCTGCATTCTGTTTAAAAGCCATAGAGGGTGGGATTGAATTCAGAACCCTAAGGTGGAGTTGTCAAAAAATTTTATAACTATTTTGGAAATCGTTAAAAAGTGGTAGAAGGTGAAACGAACGTAATACTTTATTATAGAACATTTTCCATTTTATCAAAGAATTGTTCAAAATATTACCTTTTCTTCTTCTTCCTTAAGGCATGTAGACTACCTTTCCTTTAAGGTAATAATTTTCTCTCTACGGAATTCAATCACTTCAATTTTTTTCTGGAAATAATTTCAGGAGTCTTTATACATTCTTAACGACCGTCGAATTGACGAGCTCAAGAACGTAGAACGAGGAGACGGCAATGAGAAGGAAGAAGTAAAAATTTCACAGCAATTTCAATCTTCCCTTTTTTGTGAGAAGGCGTTAAAGGATCCTAAATCCATGTCCTTCCTGGATGCTCCCAGATTATTTTTCTGAAGGCTTCCTCACTTTCTTCCCCTTTGTTCCGTCTTCACGTTCAGCAAATGGCAACTTCATGTGTCGGGAATTTTAATACGGTTGCCCTTAGTTGTCCTTGTGTCTCTTATGGTGGCGGTTTTCCACAACCTTCGAGCGCTTCCGTTTTCTTCCGCTTTCTTGCGTTCATACACGGCGAAGTTTTGTAGGGTACCCAGTTGTGCGTTTTCATGCTTTTGTAGCGACGTCTCCTCCTTTTCCCTTACTTTTACCCTTCTCCCTTAAGACAACTTCAAGGAGGAAATTATGAAGACAGAATGAAAAAGTGGGAAAAAAGAGGAATCATTTTCTCAGGGATGTAATGACTCGGTGGTATATAAAGTCGTCGTTACTACCACTACTTGCACACTGGAGGACCCCTGTAAATGTTAAGTCTCGAAGAAACGCAGATAGAGGTTGTTGCAATCCAATTAATTAGTCTTGGATGTAAATCACCCATTGCGTAGTTATTGCTCCGTCCATTGAACAATTTGCAAAAAAAGAAATCGTCCCAAGAAAAAGGAAAATCTGTATCCTTAAGAAAAGTTATGGAATTTGCTGTAACTTTTAACAACCTTTTTGAAAATATGAGTAAATTTTATAAAAATATTAAAGTAGATAAATGTTATTAAATTTATAAATATAATATAAATATAATTTGGGAATTAATAAAAGAAATGTAATAATAGTAGAAATAATTTTAAAAACCGGATTACTTTTCAATAAAAGGATTCAATTTCCAAGGAATATACAGTACACCCTCGATTAACACGGTACCTGAGTTACACGGAGTCTTGAATTAAATTTGGAACCGCATGTTCTTTCGTGTATGCATCTAGAGTATCGAATAACGCGGACACAATTAACCGAGGCTTGAATCTACTCTTATTAAGAGTAGTCAACTTGAGTTATAATAAAATTTTCAGAAAAATTATGTCTTCTAAGGAAGTTTTAAAAGCATTTCAAATTAGACCTAAAATGCCCCTTTCAAAACATTTTAATTAAAGTTTGCATTACTAAGTTAATTTAAAATCAATACTTAAAAGTTAATTTGAAAATATATTTTCAATATGAATAAAACATTTTTTTAAACAACAAATATCCTTTTTTTTATTTGTAAGTTTTTTATTTAAAATTATAATTGATATTCTCTTAAAGAACATTTTATAGTATAATTATTGATTATATTTATAAGAATTGCATGTACCAAACTCTCAACGATGTTCAATCCTTTTTTTTTAGCCTAGTTTTTTTATTTCTAGGTATCTTTTAATTTTTAATCAATAAGTAAGAATACTCAAACCTGCTTTTGTTTTATTAATACTGATTCCATTGAATTCCTATTTTTGTACTGAATTATATTGCAGCCGCTTTCGTGGAAAATTAGATCGAAATCGTTTTCTTGGAGAATCTTGTAGTAAAAGTGAGTGTCTGTGGTAAATTTGGGGGTGGTGCCCCACTTTTTGAAATCTTCCTATGAACATTATATTCATTGTTATTGTAAAAAAAAATAAAACAGGTCCGCATTTTGGCACTCTAAGGCGTTCTACAAGAAAATATTATGAAATTATCGATTCTGACGACTAGAACTTTTAAGAATAATCAACTAATAGGCATCCACATACCTGGAATTCCTTTAAGTACAATGGTTTTTATCTTTATAATTAAATTACGACTAACTAAATTATTGATGCAAATTGTATTTAATAAACATTCCCTGTCTCAGTGTTTTAAATTATAGCTTTTAATTTTCAACGCTAATTTTTGTTAAAAGATATTTAAACAAACAAAATCACTTTAGAACTAGATTACAAATAATCAATTGAAAACTACATAAAATTCTATTTAAATCATTCAAATTGGGTCTATTTGTTTTCCTCCTTTCATGAAAAATTATGATCTTAAATTATTACTACAACTTTAACAGCGATTTAAGCACTTTAATTAAACAACGACGATAAATTAGATCTTAAAATAGGGGACACTCAGCAACATCAAAGTAAAATAATTAGAAGTCGTCAAAAATTCTACTTTTATAAACAAACAATCAACAGTAGTTTTCCAAAAAAAAATAAACTAAAAATTTATTATGAATATGTACTATTTAAAATGTTAAGATTTTTATAATTTAATTGTATTTTAACGAATTTTTTGATATTAAGTATAAAGTTCTTTTAAAAGTAAACACTAACGAAGAAAATATGTTAAATAAGTAGGAATAAGCATAATGAAATGAAGCAGTTAAGATTTACCTTGAAAAAAATTCTACTAAAAGTTTTATCATCAGCCGAGGTGTTAAATACCGTTTTTTCCCACCATAAAAGTAAATTAATTTCAAAAAGAAAAACTTAGCTTTCGCACTCAATTCGTGTTCAGCTGGCACCCAGGAACTCTAATAATCTTGTAGAAGTCAAGGATTTCCTATTCGTACTCTTAAAAGCATTCACCGCGTCCTTTTTCAACACTAGAACGACGATGCCCTCGGCAGCCCGTATATTTAGCTCAAGGAAGGAACAAAGGGACTCGTGGCTTCGGGGCTTCTTACATTGAAGGAGTCGGTCAGCAGCCTGGGCGGGGGTGTTGTGAGAATTGCATGCATTAAGGAGCACTACGAGACTCCTTGTAAGATGACGCTAAGGGGGCGGATACAGCTGCGGAAAAATACGGAGGAAATTCTTATAATGATGGGAAATGGAAGCAGCGCGGAATGTACAAAAGTTAGCTCCGCTCTACCTCTGTGCCCGTCATAAGAGCACCATTCATTTCTTAATCTTCCAGCACATTACATCCATAAGGCCATTACACCTCAAGTGGTGTTCATCTTTGTCTAGCCGAGCTCGCCCACTTCCGTTAAATATCTCTTCTTGCTTGGTCTTTGCCCAAAGTGCCTCCCGAAAGAAACGAACTACTTTTGCTGGTTTTGCTGGCGCCCATGGGGAGAACTTTGGCCACAATCTAGTCTATCCTGCTTCGGATATACCTTTGCTTTTCGACCACTGTTTCTTGTTTGCGCTACTTGACCCTATATTGAACTCGCCGCCAGTGTCGAATACTATGTCGTTTTCGGCCATAGGGTTAAATCGAACAAATAAAACAACTCCCCGCGTTCCCAAGAACTTCGTAAAACCCGCCAAGCGGGGAGTGGTATTTTGGCCATCAGAAACGAATTCCTGGAATTCAGGTCCAAATCGCCCCGGGGAGCCTTAAAGATGAGAAAAGAGAAAGAGTAGTTAACACGTGGAGCTAGAAATTGATGCTATCTCGAGTCAGATTTTATGGGCACACATTGTTTGGAGCGGTCGTACCTTGATGGCTTTTCAAACTCGTCCAACATTTTCGAGTTCGGCACAAAAACAGGATAACGCAGCGGAAGACCATCCCATCGGTCATAAAGTTGGAAATTTTTATTGGTCTATTACACCACTGGGACAAGTGCTTTGGGTTCTCTCATTCTTTTTCACATAAGATAAACTCCTTGGACTTGGATCCAAATTGGAATATAGCTCATACGACGATCAGGTCCTTGATGAGGTCCTTTGGGCTGTTAAAATTTTTATGCGATTACTTTCCGCCGTGTTCTGAAGGAATTATTGAGATTAATTTAGTTTGAAGAATGACGATAAAAACTTCGTTATTGCTATAATTTTTTAAATTATACGATCATTCTCTTGGCAACACAAAAGTGGAAGCAGGTTGAAAACATTACGTTTTTTTAAAGGTCATATGGCATGAATTCGAGGAGAGTAGTACTTCTTGTGTCCGAAAAAAGAAAAAAATGCTGCTATAATTTACGAATGCTCTTGTATATACTTAAGCGCACAAAGAACAGGTGCAACATTCAGTGATAAAAATTTAAACGACTTTGATTCGCTAAAATTTATTGCATAAAAAATGCAATTTTCATTAAACATTTTAGATCGCTCTACTAAAAATATTAACAAATTACTTATAACTTTCTTATTTATTTATTACAATAAATTATATGGATTTTTATACCAAAAAAGTTAAATTATTTAAATTTATATCGAAAAGTTTTTTGATTATTTTCTTTGTCAAGGAATGAACTTGAAATTGTACTGTTCAATCTTGAGCCTGTATTCTTCGAGTGTTTTTGTAATTTTGTCTAGTAGTCTTCACCGGTTTTCAAAACTCACATCTCTTGTTTTCTGCCTGATTCCAATCCCGTATGAGCTACCGCGACTTTCTCTTGAGTCGCACGAACAAAATAAATTTAATATTTTGATTTAAGAAAATATTCAGTCATTAAAATCATTATTTTCTTGCTTAACAAGTATATGCATTCAAATTTTATCTACATGGCCACCATGTATATTTAAATTTGTTGGCAAAAGTTATACCCTTTAGAGTTACTATAATTGCTTTTTTAGAAATCCTACTAAGTAAGGAAAACGACATTCACTTAACATATTTAAGTACATTATTTCCACAAGAGTTGCGAGTAACTTTTTAATATAAACTATTAACTAAACCTTTGTGCTACTTTATACTGCTTCCATATTTTCTTCTAGGTTTTCAAAAATGTATGTTAATACGACAAGAGCACATCGTAATATAAAGTAAGCTCTTAAGTTTAATGTCTTCATTTCAACCTCTTTTCGTGTATTTTGCCGTCATTAAAAATAAATCAATAGCTTCTCTTCGAACTCTTCTGAACTTTATTGTGAATTTTAAATCAAAGTAAACTCAAATAAAACGTTTAAAATTGTAAAAGTAGTTTCTCAGATTTTCCTAGAAAATTTATTTTTTAAATTTAAGCTTTCAGATATAAATTCAGTTAAAAGCATCTAATTAAGTTGATTGAAATTTATTAAAACTAATTTAAATGATCGGAAATAAACAGCATAAAATAACGAATGTTTTCTATGTCAGTCAATTTAAGGATGGATTTATTTTGATTTTTAATCTATGTGAAATCGATGTAGTAGACGAAATTTCTTATTTTAGTACTTTTAGTAATTAAAAGCGAAAAGAGAACATTTTAAACTTTAGAATTCAGAAAGAACTGAGCAGTGAATACTTTTATTACTTGAATTAAATGATTAGGCAAGCAGACCAACGAGGTTAGAAACATTTTTGTTTGTTTTTATATTGGTTTATAAGTTATTTAACTTATAATTTTGATATAATAAAGCACAAAAAAAAGACAAAAATATATAACTTATATTTTAAGTAAGTCTAAAAGTAGAAGTTTCAACAAATCCCGCGTAATGGTTTGTGCGTGCTACGAGTTTGAATTGTTATGGAAAATTCAGCCTTGGATTCAAAATAAGTCACTTACAAGAAATTTGCAAAATATTTAAGTCTCTCGCAGAGTTTAGATGTTAAAAGAAAACAATGTTATTTATCGTTTAGGAAATAAATTATTGGTTCATGACATGATTTGGAATATATTTCGGCCTGTATACGATAACCGCTTTTTATAAATGGTTTATGCACTGATGTTAATTGTGGTATGCATTCCTAAAAGCTTGTAAAATTTCTCAATTAGAGAGAAACAATTTTAGCAACAAAACGGAATAAATCATGAGAAATGACAACGACTGTATCCATTTATGCAAGAAGCAACAAAGGTCTCCAGGTCTCACCGAGGAACATGCTTTCCTCATTTTCATAAATAAGGCGATAAGCCGGATGCTGTGCTCTGTGGTCCATGAAACTATGCATTGTGAAAAACGTCCACAAGGAAAAATTCTCAATTTTCCATGGAAATAGAAATGCCGTACGTTTCCATTTTTGCTCGCTCTTGTTTTGTTTATGTAAATCAGACGTGATTTGCTGAGGAAAATTTTTCTCAAGTGCCGCGAAATATTAGATTTTCACATTTGAAAAGCTGCAATAGTAGCAGGAAAATAGATAAGAGTTTGAGATCACATTAGTCAGCTTTTACTGTACACAGAAAGCCCTGCGTCGTATACAAATTCGCTACCTCCTTCGGGATTTTCTATCAATACTACTCTTAAGTGGCTTTTCTTCGAACTCCTCTACAAGTCGCAGAGACGAAGCCTTATTATCATAGGGTATCAATACTTTGTTATAGCTGAAAAATTTCGATATAGTTTAAATTCTGCACGAATGTGTCCTAGCACCTTTCTATATTTCCATAAAAAAAGCATGGTTTTTAATCGTTTTGAATTATTGAGATTTTGATTTAAATTTTTGTTTTTGATGGTTAAATGTAGAAAACGTTAATCAATCCACTTTCTGACAGTTTTGCAGAATCGTTTTCAATAATAAATTAATATAGAAAAATTTAATTGGATAACGTTAAAAAACGTCCAAATTTCAATAATTCGACTTATATAGTTCGATTCTGGGCGTTCCATTCACCAAGATTCAAATTAGACTATAAAAAAGTATACGTTCGTTTTGTGTACTCGATATCCGCTTGTTTTTCTTCATTTTTCCTTGCATTATTGAGATTTCTCACCTGAAGCAGGAGGATGCACAGGATAGCTTTAACTTATAGAAATTTGAACTGAGATGTTTAAAACGAATATCATCATGCTTGTAGTCTTATGATTAAAAAGCGGTTATGATTTTATTTTACTATACAAAATCTATGCGGACATTCAAAAGAAAGACACTACAATCAAAGGATTCAAAATCTTCCTAAAATTGAATCATTGTTTCAACCCAGCCATTAAAAAATACAAATAGAAATTGAATCGAATCAATTTCACATGTGAACAATCCGCAGACCGATTAAATTCTGGAAATTAGCCCCGGCTATCGCTTCTGAACAGGGTGTCGACACTTGCAGGAAACCAGTTGCGGCAACGTTACGACAGTTCGAATTGCATAAACAAGGGACAGTAGGGCTGGCAGATTTATAAGGCATATTTATAGCCAGCATTATGCAGAGTGCTGCCTAACCGCAGAGTTAAATAGCAGGGTATCTAGCAGCAGGGTGTAATCTGCTTTCACCATATAGAAATGACAACTGCTCCACTATTCTGACTATACTGAACAGGGCTGGGCCCGGCAGTAATCTAAGCTGTTCAGGGATTCAACTCGGTGGTATAACTCATATGAAATTTTAGATACTGATGTGGACATACATTGGGCTTATTCAGCTCAGCAGATGGTCTTTATGGACTATGGAAACTCTGACTCTTCTTTTAAGATAGCAATAGCTTTGCAACTGGCTATTGCCCTGTCCTGCGATTGGGATCGGTAATCTGTTCCCAGTTTCCAGCAGGCTTTTCAGGATTTGCTTGCATTTCGATGAAAGGATTAGTCCAGGGTATTCAGGCGAAGGAACGAATATGGGCATACACTCAGCGTAAGTCTATAGGGTGAAGATTCCTCAGCCAAAACTACGATTGCACTGCTGATGGACTCCGTGGTTTAAAACTTTCAATTTTTGCTAGTCGGAGTTGTGGAATTAACTCTCGACTTTACGCCTAGGAGCTCCGGGGCCAACTGAACAGCACTGAAGTCTTTTCTAAGAGGTAACATAGGAATAACTATAGGAATCAACTAGAACCAGACAGAAGGAGAGGGATCCATCTATGCCAAGGTTCTATTCATAAATCAAAGTTAATGCTTGAGCTCGTACACTCGACTGCAGTATTCATTTCACTGGTTACGAATGGGTTTTGATTACTTGCATTTGCCTGATCCGCCTAAGTCAAAGACCTTACGAGAAGGCTCTTATCCTTTAGTTGGGTGCAAATTGGTAAATGAACCTGAAAAGAGGTCACAGTAATCAATACTTCTGCAAAGAGCCATATGAAACGTAATTTGAGAGCATTAAAGGGAACTTGATAAAACTTTTCAAGTACCAAATTTTCACTGGAATCAAGATAAATTGTCGTTTATATTACATTTTGATATATTTCCGTATTCCAATTATGAAATCCCACTTTTTTATGGATAAGCAAGAAAAATGACTTTTGAAATGGATTTTCTTTTGGATTATCCGGAATATTGAGTTTAAAAAAGAGTAGATCTAGTAATTTAGTGTACATTAACGTGTTCTCTGACTTGAATTTTTTAAATGTGTTAGTTAACTTTGAATTTTAATCGTAAATTATTCTGTTCAAAATTTAAAATCTGGTTTTAGGAATTCAAGTCTGTTTTAAATATTTTCGTATATGAAAAACTAGACTTTTTAACATAATTCAGGATCGATTACATTAGTTCCAATATTATTTTTCAATCGGATTAAACATTAAATCAATTTTTAATATTCTTATCCGCCGACTTTAAACTGTTATTACGTGAAAACTGTGCGTAATTTCAGGACAAGTATGAGAACATTATTTTTAGCAAATGTATCATAATTTTCGGTACAATAATTGGATCTTTGAAGGAATTCATTTTTAATATATAAAATTGCTGTAGAACGCGTTCAAATTTCGAGCCAAGTCTCTTAAGTCTCAAGTTGACGTGGGTAGATTCTACCTTATTAGCCCCCGAAGGTTATATGTGTTTTAATAATAAAGAGGGAAAAAAATGTTTGTTTTTGTTTTTTAAGTTTTGAAATTTTTAGAAAACTAATTTGTTTGAGGAAACTAATTACAAAGATTCTTGTATATAAATAAAGTAGGCCTGTTAAGTTTTACTATAATGTAACCACTTACCATAGTATCTTCTTAAAATAGTACCTATACAAATACATTGTTACTATACCATTAGCTTGGAACAGCTGTGAGTCTAGTCTATTAAATTATATCAAATGTGAGCGAGATTTATTTACCAACAACGAATTAAAAAAAGAAAGTGCTTAAAAGCATAAAAGCACCTTCAGAGATAATCCAACTTAGTCAAGTAACGAAATTACCATAGGATTAAGGATGGGTTATCTAACCTTTTTTGTTTTTTTTGGGATTCTCATCTACGTCTAATTAATTAAAAAAAAAAAATACAAACACCGCAAAATGCACACTAACCCAAAGATGTGCTGAGACATACGAGTTTTCGTTTTTTCTACAGCACTGGGTAATAGTGCGTCTATTATTTACATAAAATTCCGAAGTCCCTCTGGTTTCGTTTAATTACTTTCTCGTGAGATTCGTTGTTACATTATAAAAATGAATTTTGCGAGATAAGTACGGTGAGTGTTCGTTTGCATATGCTTAATGTGCTAAACAGCCATTTTGGGCATAACCGCCTGTGTCTGGTCGTCCTCACATAATAGTAAATATCGTGGCGTACAACTTATGTTTTTTTTACAACCTAGAGAAACGTGATTTTTAAGCAAAAGTCTGGAAGAAATGTCGACTTTGTTCCCTTTGCCTTTGTGTCCCTATAGTTCTTGTGCTTCGTTTGAGAATCCTTTATTCCCGAATAGCACCTCCTACATCCCCCTTACACATCGCCAGCATCTTCTCAGCATCTTTTTCACATCGGTTCCTCTTTTTTCCGGAGACATTTTACTATGTTCGTCTATTCAAGGCAAAAAAAAAGAAAAAGTAGCAAGAGAAGGCTAAGGATGGGGTTTGTTTGTCCCTAACAATATCTATTTTGAAAATTTTATCATGTACACGTGACGCATACGAAATTTCCTGTTTGGCCAATGTACACGTTCCTTCCTTCGACTTCGACATGCTATACGGAGCTACGTGCTCACTTTTATACCTTTTCAGGGCAAGTTTTGAGCTGTTTAAGCCCACCCCCTGAATGTAAGCGAATTTAATAGACACTTTTATATATGCTTGAAGCGTGAAAATTGAAAAATTCCCAAAAAGAAATCTTTGAGCGAATAATAGACTTATGAATTGCTTACATTACAATTGAATAGTGCTCTTTTCTGTTATGAGAGAGCCCTGTGTCTGTACCTGCAAATTTCAGTATTATTATCAAGTGAACCCCTACCTATTGCGGGGTATATTCAAATTGTACCTTTGCGTTAATTCATTCGGTATGAAGAGGAAACATGTATTGGTGATTGATAAAGACCGAATGCTTAGAAAAATCTAATATTATATTAATGATATGTACTTGTTTTTAAATTAAAAATAAAATAAAATAAAATCATAACTCAAATTACGTGTTTGGTTTTTCTTTTTCAAAGTATTCTAACGAAAGGAGTTTTCATTTATATAAAATTATTGTGGTTTTACAAGTGTGGGTTTTAGAAAGTCAATAAAACGTTATATCACAAAATTCTATATTTCTACTAATTTAATAAAGAATTTCTTAAGAAATAAGAAGACGTTATTACAGCTACGAAATCTTGCAAGCTTTTATATTTAAAAAAAAAAACTTTATGCAATATTTTAATAGTATACTTGTCAAAGTCGTACTTCGTCTTCAATACCCCGTATAAGTTTTGTCTCACGCATTGTATTTACATGTCACAGCTAGAAAAGTGTAGTTTTATTGTGTAATGTTTTCTTAGTACTTCTCAAGATTTTCGAAAACTAGACGGGGAGCAGTAACCCTTCAGATGAAAGTGCTTAGTATGCGGGTAAAGTTGCGGAAAACAACTGGTTTGTCCATAAAATGATAATTCTGTAGAAGCAGAGTTTCGTAAAAGGATTGTCTACTTGAAAATTCATCCAAAGTCACTACGTTTACTTGTAGGAGGCCTATAAAGTATCTCCAATCCTAAACCAGTCAGCTATAAAAATGACCCGAGATAAACCGCACAAAGGATTTAATTCATGCACCATATCCATTTAGCAGGGAACGAAAATCCGGTCTTGAATCTTTTACGATGGACATCGGTCCTAAGACGGTCGCTCAAGACCGCACTATTAAGCCCAGGGACGTCCCTATCTTGACTTTTTTTTTTTTGATCCCCGAAAAGGTTCCGCCTCTGAGTAAAAAATTAATGAGGCAGACATTATTAGCATTTTCACTCTCGTTTTATGGGTGTTGTGTCTTCCGGAAATAAAAACCCCTATTCCTTTACTGGCCCTCCCCAACCGCCACCCGACGCGCCCTATGTCGACAAGAACCAAATCAAAGTGATAAGTATGAAAATAAATCGTCTCGGCCCCATGAATGTTTACAGAGTTTTTCTGCAGATTGTTGGAACAGTCTCGGTCCAGAAAAGGAGAAAAAAAAATGGATTTCTTGCTGGCCTTATGTCGATATTGGCTATGTTTATTGTGTCCTGATTCAGCGGAAGGTCGTTCGAGTTTACACTTTCTAAGAGCATGCGAAGGGCTCCTTGTAATGCCCACTGGAGTGTGTTTTATGCGAACTTAAATTTATGTATGTACGCTCCTTCGTAGGAGCTACAAATTAAACTTTTATAAGGTAGAGGAGAACCCGATAAATAATTGAGGCAAAAGAAATCAGTACTGTTGAATATTTTCAAGATTTTAGCACTACTATTTCACACAAAAGTGGATAGGCGATATTTTTTTCTTATTACACTTGGGATGTACGATGTCGGGTTTATATCATAAAAAGGGTTTTGTAATCCAATAAGTAGCATCTGGGACTTATGCGGTACTGGAGAAACAAAGTACAGAATATTCCTTGAGTTATTGAAACTTTGTACATTTTATACGATGGATTTTATATCTTTTTATATAAAAAAACACGGAAAGCAAAAAAATCAATTGATATAATTACATTTAAAAACATTAAATAGATATACATCTAAACCTCTTTCTACGCGATTTTTTTTATGCGAATTCGGAGTTATTCAAATTCGGATATGCAAAATAATTTTTTTACGCGATTTTTATTCAATTTTACGTGACTAAATTAAAGTCGAAGTTAGGAAATATCCGCAGTTTAATAAAATTTTAAGAATAGCAATGTATGCAGTCAGTAGTTCTTTTACGTGAATTCTGTTTACGCGTATGCTTTAGAAACGTGTCTATTGCGTAAAAAGAGGTTTAGCTGCATGTAGATAAAATAAAATAAGGAATAAAAATAAACTGTGGTAGTTTTTATTTCATACCTTCTTGATAGAATTCGAAAATAGTTAGAAAGCTAGTGTATACAGGTTTAGCCTTTTAACGTAATTAAATTAATATTTATTGTGGTATTTTAGAAATAAACAAAGACGTTATATAACGATTCATCTCTTGATTTATACCTTCAAAATTATTGTAAAGACTTCTGTGTTCTTCTTTAACTGGTTATCGAATTAATTACTCTTGAAGTTTCGATTTCTTTTTTTCATAAGTTTTATTTCTTTGGTGTGGTTTATCGGGCTTAGAATTTATATGACTCGAAATCAATAAAAGCTGGATGTCTGGAAAAACTGGTTAGAGTATAGAGTCAAATCAAATCTACTATTGCAACGAAAGCAGAACAACATTGTCCCCATGTTCCTGTGACGTTGTGCCTGCAACGTGTAGAGTAGGATTTCTATCCTGAGAAAATTGCCTACGGCCGGGTAATTGATTTACTGGAGCCAGCGTTATCTGTGACTAATTCTGCACTCGAAGCTCACACATTTGCCAGATGGAGGCAATCCAAGGGACATTGTCAAATCCATAGGGTCCTTAATCATTAGCAGAGCAATTGTGACTTTATCCTCGGAATCCTCGTAGAGCTCCTGAATTTAGTGGGGGGGGGTGCTCTTGAATCGGAGTGTTTTCCATCCTAGCCGGGATACTCCTGTGCACACACACACACACCCTGCAATATACGCCCATAAGTGGGTATCCGTCGCAGACAGGGTACTCCTCCATTTTAAAGCTTTAAATCTACGAGGAATCCATGCATTTTCATCAGTTAGTTTTTACTCTAAAATGTTCTGCCTTTTCCAGAAAATTATTTCAAAGTTTACTTTCCAGGGATTTAAAATTTTAATTAGCTGGTTGGAAAGCTTCGCGCCCCACTGGTTTTTACTCAATGCAAATGCATCCGCACACATGGGATAAGTCCCACAGGAACTCCACAGATATTTACATTTTCTGTCGCATTACGTTGGTCGGATGGCTTTTAACTGCTTTAACGTTTATTAAAAAAGAGGAGACTGAGACGCGAGCTCATACCCTCTAAGAATATTTCACCATTTATTTAGCAGCTATAAGCGCCCGTATCTTGTGAAAGTAGCTTAAGGGCATTGAGGTTTTTTGCTTGTTTATCCTCTCACGATCTGTGTGAGATTTTGTGTTGTCTTTAATATAATTCTTTTTGGTTCTGTGCTAAGATTAAGTTGACTTTCTATTATTATTTTCGGCTATAAACACGCGAGTTTTAATGCGGAATATTACGACGAATAGAAATGATGTATTTCTTCACCCGCAGAGGGTAACTTAAAAGTCGGTCACTTAAAAAGTTGAAAGGATATTCACAAAATGTAGTGTCGATATATTGAAAAGTAATTTTACTTTTAGAGAAATATTTAAAGAAATTAAAAAGCTATGAAGTCAATGTTACAAAAACATTTCTAATAATTCATTACTGAACAATCTTCAAAGCAGGCATTTTAAATTTAAATTTTATCGGGTTTTTTGTCCAAAATATTTACTTCTACCTCAGTCCTAGGTGCTATGAATTCCCTTGTAATATAATTCGTAGCCTTTTCGAACCTCAGTTTTTCATATGAGAATTTTACTCATATTTAACGACATAGTATTGAATAAACATTATTTTTTAGTAATACTATCAATTTCGTGGCTTTAAAAGAGCTTGCTTTAATCAAAACTCTTTTAAAATCCTAACGAAGTCTTTAAGAACCCCTAAATAAGTAAAAATATTATTTATTTTCTTTTAGATAGAACAAGTTCCTAGTGACATTATCAAACGCAATAATTCGAGGACGTGTATCGTAAGACGTTTGTCCAAACTATTCAAACAAGAAAAAAATCAAAAAGTGATAATTCGACTGGTTGAATGATGTCAATTTTAAATCACTGTTAAGTGTAGATATTTTTATTAATTAAATTACAAGTAATCAACTTTTTGGTTAATTTTTTTTAATTAATTGTAAAAATACGGCCTATATTTAATTTTTTTTTCTCACAGAAAATACCAACATGTTGTAAAAAATCAAAATGTTCGAAATTAGAGGTTTTTAACGCAATGGCCTAAAAAGCAGTTTATTTAAATTATTTACTTGTGTACTTTAATGAAACCCCAAAGGCTCTTTTTTCCTTGCTGTTTCCGAATTAAGATTTTTATATGCTGAATCAATGCAGAAATAGATTTTTACTACATACCCGTTAAGCTCCTAGTTCCCCTAGGTTTCAGTCAACAACCTGAAAGAAATAAAAAAGGAGAGAGAATTTAGTTCCATGGGCACCATGTGATTATCCTGGAAAAGCCTTTCTGTGTTTCCCGAATTGCATGAGTTCACATCGCTTCGGAGGTCAGAGGTTCGTTACTTTAACAACTCAAGACTCTTTCGTTCAACGTAAAAAAAAAAAATCGAAAACGGAAGAATGGGATAGGGTCTGAAAATTCGATAAAATCAGTTGCAGGTTTCAGGTCAGGCTTCAATTAGTCAAGTTCGAGAGCAATTAGTCAAAGTGACGGACCCACTCTCTATCTAATTCATAGCAGGAAGATAGATAGTCCTCAGCAATGGTACAATGGAGCATCAAACTCTCTATGAAGTGCACTATGTCTTTGAGGACAAAGTTTCTGAATTTAACTACCTATAACTACCTTTAATAATGATTAAATAAGACTACACGTGTGTCCAAAATGTTTAATTAAAATATTGACAGAATTGAGTTAAAATATAAGTTGAATAAAATTAAAATAAAACGTAGTTTTTTTATTTAAAGATTTTCCGTTTTTAATATTTCAGTTTTCTGGAACTTTTGAGAAATAATATTTAAATGATTTTTTTTTTATTTCTTATTTCTATTTTTTATAAAGGCAATAAATTTCTATATTTAAATTGCTGATTCTTAAACCTTTTAAAATTAGAAAAAATCTCTTTGTGAGTGAATTGCGTATTAATAAAAATTCAAAGAACGGCAATTTCCTTTGAAGGTAAAATCGTATTGAAAATCGCAATCAAAAACGCAATGTTTGTTAAAATCAAATGTTTACCTAATTTAAGAGGATATTTTAGGAGTGAAATAATGAGTTAAATTATATTTTTGTAACATTATTGAAATAATATTATTTTATTTTGTTGTTTTTCAAGATTTGCTAAATACCAATTTAAACACGTAAGGCTACTTCTACAGTCTGCTACTATTTATTTTCTTTCCATTGGAGTTTTGTAATGATTTCTATGGAAAATGTAAGCATTCAAATATAAATATTTACACTACAGTCCCCCCCACAATAGAGGCAATTTCTCTCACTGACTTACTAAGTAGTTTTCCGATTAGAAGGGAATATCTCAGATTTTCATCTATTCCCAAGGTACTCAAATGGAGTCTTCATTGAGAACAGCTCCATCGCTTTATTTCAATGGACCATATTGCGTCCTTATCCCAGCTCTTGATCAGCTTAGAGACCTGAACAGTGTGGAGCTCCTGCGTCATTTCTGCAGCATGCGGCACCGACGTTTAATACAACGACCAGGAATAATACACCTAGTGATTAATTGAGCTTCATCTGTGCCGGATGTTGCCATTTTCAGTAAACTGCTTAATCCTGGCATCACTCCAGAACAAATACTTGCTAGCACCCCTACTGTTCTCCTTGTCCTAGGTGCACCGTCTGCTTGAAATGTTGCGTTGCAGACGTTTATTGTTAGCTGTGTAGACTGCGAACCTTTGAACCCCACACTCCACACCGGACTATTATATTTGTTGCTCCGTCCAAAGTACAACGTGGAATGTAAAGGAGCACATATCAAAGATCTGGAAATTTCAGGGATTTAATTAAATGTGCTGTACCCCACTGGGGCGACCTCTATCTGGAAGGAAACCCCTGTCTATTAAATCCGGAACTTCAGAGCATCTGGACCCTATTCAGCCTGGGAATTCGCTGATCGAACCTTAACCCCAAAAATCTAAATGAAAAAGGTGGCCAGTGAATTATTCAAATCTTTAAGCCTTTGAAATTCAATAAAACTCCCAGAAATTTTCAATTTCGGTTCTGGTAAAATTCTTCGCACACAGTCGCAAAAATCCCTCAAACCCCTAATGCTGGGGTATGCTCAGGAAATACCTGTGTGCACCTGAGCATAATGGCTTAATTGCGTTAGCCTAACATAAATGTATACGTGCTATACAGGCACCATACATTGCCCTCGGTTCTGAAAATTCAGTTGTCAGGAACTTGGATGCGTTCCGGGAGGCCAGAGGGTTAGATCTACGCCCCGATCAAGGTAACAACTACAGCAAATTATCTAACCTTTGAGTGCTGTTGGAAATTGTTTTCAGAGCCCCAGACCCGAAAGGGGTTTTGTCGGGATCATAAATCACCGCCAAACTTACTGAATGGTCGGTGCAATGTTAATGGTCGCTATGCGGAGGATGCATATGGCCAGGAAAATGGCGAACGTTTCATTTGCACTGGCGAACGTTTGTCATTATGGAAAATGAAATCTGCCAACTTTAATGGCGAGTAGCCTAATCTCTCCCGAGCCCCTTTTCGTTCACGGAATCCATGCGCTTCCGGAAACTCTGACTCGGGAAACCCAATCTTCTCCAAGCCCCCAAATCCCCCGGATACCTTGTACAGAAAATCCCTTAGTTCCGTGAACCCGTGTAATGAGGCACAGCTTTCTGCTGGGATGAATAGAACGAGCTGTAATCGCCGAAATGAAGGACTTTTAATTAGGTTAGCTGCTAGTGTACACCATACACGTGTGCTAGGTGGGACGGCCCTTTAAACTGTTTACGTCGCTATAACAAAGCAATTGTCTGGCTCAATGTCGGAAATGAAGTGAAGTGAATTATTGCTGCAGAGGGTTACGATAGGACCCGCTGTTAAAGCGCTACTTTGTATGCACCCGACCTGTAGCAGAAGGTTTTGATTTAGAAACTTCCTAAAGCAGTTCGGATGCAGAATTGTAAGACCGAAGTTGTTAGAAGCATTTTCTCTTTTCAAGACCACTCTGCCTGCTGAAATTGCAGGTAAATGGATACGTGTTTACAATTAACACTTTAAGTCTCATTAACTACCGACACCATTAAAATCCTCCTATTAATTAATATTTTACTATCAAGGCATTTTTCTCATAAAAAAACAATGACTATTATTGCTGTAGTATTTTTAATTGTTTTCTAAACTTTGTATATTTGTATTTTACTTCAAATAAAGTGGACATTAGTGAATTTTCGGTATTAATTCGCTTAAAACAAATCAGAAAGGCGTTCTACTTATTCGATTGCATTGGAAATCAAGCTCTCACAATAAACTGAAATGAAATGTCCTTAGGTTTCCAATAGATTTAAATTTCTCTACTTTGAAATGTACACTTCAACAAATTTTGAAAATATTTTGTAAATAAACGCGTAAAATTCGGATTTATCAAGTTGAGTCTTTAAGTAATCATATTAACTTCTCTTGAAAAATTATTTTTTTCAACGGTTTTAAGGTTTACTATAGACAAATTATTTATCTTTCTATAAATTTATACCTTCGCAATATAAAAGCAAACAACTGACTCCTTTTACTAGAACAGCCTTTAGTAAAATTCAAGGAAATCAGTGCATCTATGAATGTTTATTTTATGTATTTTTTAGTATATGTTAATTTGTTGAGATGCAACCCTACATATTTTTATAATAAAATCATTTAATTCCATCAAGTAGTGCATTTGATTTTTATAAAACTAACTACACTTTATTTTTTATTTCACTTTTATTTAAAATTTAAATTTTAAGAAACTTTAGAAATAGAATAAATGGCCTTTGTTGTGAATCACTACTCTAGTTTTATTGTGTCAAATGTAGAAATTTTTAATTTTAAATTTTTTTGTTTAAATAAAAACGAAAATACTATACCAGATGCAGGAAATATGAAATTGATTTTTTTTTCTAACTTCTAATAAAAAAGTTTGCTTTAAGATTTTGATAATTAAATCAAGTAAACGTGACTATATCATCTTGTAAGTAAGTAAATATTTAAATACTTTGTTAATTTATAATGAATCGCGATTTACAAATAAGTATTTAAGTATTTTTATAAGAGGTTTATTTATCACCTTTGCAAATTTACGATATCATAAATTAAAATACAAGTAAGTGACTCGGTTCTAAAGTGGGCTGAGAATGTTTAGATAGCCCAATTAATCCTGGCAGGTTCCTGGACGGTTCTCATGTGCATGGCAACAAGCGATTATTTAAAAGCCTTTTATTCGAAATAAAGACTTAATGAGCAAGTAACATAAAAAGCCTTCATTAATTCGGGAAACTGTCTGTTTCCCGTCCAATTCATTTGGAAACATGGTGCCCCGGGGAACGCATAAAGCCAGCGGCCCACGGGAATATGTGCATCGCATGCAGCTATGAAGAAGGAGTCGATTTCGTGCTTTCTTAACCATTAATATTTTGTAGGTTTCATTAATTCCTTGAGTTTCCTCTGGTTACAACAGTGACTAATTAAGGTATCCTCCCCCTATCTCCTGCTTGTGGTCCCTCAGGAAAATGGTCGGGTAAACTTCCTGCATTCATCGCTCAACCCACTTTATCGAGTGGACGTTCGCAGATAGGTATGGTGGTTAAAGAGGGCAAGATGGGTGCTGACTGAAACTGTACTGAGGGTACTGGTGCCCAGCCAGCCAGGACAAAAGTTCCGGGAACGACGGGACCGGAAAACTTTAAATTCCACTGAAAGCTTTTCACAACATTAATGAACCATGCCTCACCGGTAAGTTACACACGTGTATTATGCCCCTGTCACTATACATTACTGTGCCCGTAGAGTCCTTTGTTATGGACATAACCCAGAAAGTGGGCTAAAGTAGGTTGAATGGGCCCTCCGAAAGTGATTTTGTTCACGTTTTGTCCAAGAATATGCCCATGCCGCCCCAAGAGATCCTGGTCATAGTTTCCTGTTCCATCAAAAGGAAATCACGTCCTCCCGCCTTTATTGCTCCCCACGGATATCGATTGCAATATTGAACTTTATGTACTCTTGAGTATCGTACCACGTAATTTGTCGCAGACTCTGTGTTGGGACCTCTGTGGCACTCAATCAGTTCAGATTTGCAGACATTGTCTTAGACTTACCCTCGTAACACCTCCCTAGGTGTTACTTCGATTAAGAATGAATCGATACAACCAAATAAAACTGAATAAATCAATAGGTTTCATTCTATAGTATGTATTTTTAGTGTTGATGCTTTTCATTTTCGTTTTCACTTTTATTTTTATTTATTTTATGTGTAAATTTATTTCGGACAGCGTTACTATTTTACGTCTTAAACACTGCACGTGTATACTTTCTTAAAGAAAACAACAATTTCTCAATCTACGGTTCGCCCATTCTTAACAAAAAACTTAAATCTTAAAAATTTTTTTTAGTTAAATCTAATGATGAACTAAAATTGTAATCATAAATCATAATTATAAAATTGTGGATTTTTTCTTTCAATAGAGTAAAATAGTATTACTTTTATATACGTTTTTGTTATAAATGTTATAATATCCAACACAAAATTAAGTTTGTGAATAAAATTAGAAAACATACCCTAGAGTATATCTCCGCTAAAAAAAAGTCTATAAGTTTTATTAATTTTGTATAAATCAAAATACACTTGAAGTGTTTTACAAGTGGACAAAGTCCAAAGGGTTTACTAGAGCACTTCTAAAAGGATTTGTTTTATGATATGTATGCAGCAATGTACGTAGAATTATTTTAGAATGACCATAAAACGTAAAATCCAGATTTATTATTAACACAAAGCAATGACATTTTTAATTAATAAATAAACTTTAAAAGGGAGTTAAAAATATAGTCGTAAATTAGAACCATGAAAAGCCAATTTATTTAGAGTTAGAGTTTAGACAGATGTTATTATGCTCTCATTTTACAAGGTGGAAGTGAATAAAATTGGTGCTTGCGGAAAGTTGTGCGGTCTTCCATGCCAGCTAAATATAAAAATGTTTTATGTCATTTTTAAGACTGAGCGGTTTTATTAATTTTGCCTCTCATTGAAAACTTTCAGCAAAATCTAGAGAATCTTATATGAGCAAACCTTCCGAGTTTTCAGAAATTTTTATAGACGGTGGTAGCTAAAACCATAAGTTTACAAACGGTGGACTTTATTTCATTACTGATTTATGAGCTGAATTCAGAAATTTCTAAATTTAACATTTTAAAAATACATAAAAAACTAAACTCTAATTTTCAATTTCTTTTGCAAAAAGCTAAGAGAAGTTCACAAAACTAAGAAAAGTTCAAGATGTTACTAATTGAGAAATAAATTTGAATTTGTGTTTGATGTGGAAAAACATAAACTTTAATTGACACAACGTTATGCCCTTACCGTATTTTCCCTATTTTGTGAATATTGCTTAAGAATCAAATTTACCAGAAAAAATTTCTCCAATGAGTCTTTGATTGATCGAGTACCAAGACTTTCCAAAGGTTTTTTTCGAAAAATCGCTATTTTTTAAATAAAAAGCTTATATTAAAGTATCCGTATTAAGCCAAATTTAAAATCTCCACTAGTATATCTTTTAAATAAATAAACTCGCACATCACTGCTTTCATTGCCTTTTGAATTTTTAAAAAAATAACCCTTGAATTTCCGGACTTGACCATGATAATGCCGAAAATTTTATAACATAGTACTAGTACTAAGTGGGTTTGACTGAAATGCGTCTTATAATATTTAAATTATTAAACTGTTTTATAGTAGTTATCGTTCTTCTAAAAATTGCTTCTTTAATGTTTCTTCTTGAAAAAATTACAAAAGAATATTTGAGCTCCTTTTTCTAGAGCTCAGTGGAACGTGCGTAGTACTGAGTACTTCATTTAAATGATAAATTACGAAGTTGCGTAGCGTAAATATTAAGGAAGTTAGAGGGTGTTAAGTGGAAAGACATAAAACTGTGGGTACCTCTTAAAAGTTCCCGGCCGTATGTTGTACACATTTTTATTTATCCTCACGACCAGGAGGAAAAATTTGTATTATGTAACCTTTACCATCTTTTTCTACGGAAAAAAATTTAGTAAAATTAATTCAGTAAAAAATATAAATTTTATTATTATATAGAATTTTTCTAAACCAAGTATTTGATTCAAGGTGGTCTATAGTTCTAATTGTTATATGAAGCGTCAAGGAAATTTATCCTTGGTTGGTTTTTCATTATACAAAGTAGGTTTCGAAGTCACAAACACCAAAAGCACTCAGTGTAGAAGTAAAAGTTTAGATTAGTTACTCGTATCTATAACTATACGTATATACTAGTATTGATTCATTTTAACATGGACGTTGCTTCTGTGTATCTTTCTTATGTTCTTCCAGTATTGCAGATAGCAAGGTGAGGTCCTTTTACGGTACCCATCTAAGAAAACTCACCTCAATAATGTCATATGGAACATGAGAAATGTGCCTTGTACGATAAATTTAAAGAAACTTTTTGGTAAATCCTTGACACTGATACGATAAGGGTTGGTACGGTAGGGAGAAGCCACGAAGACGAGGCAGGTAGTTACCTCTTTCACTTGGGACCAATAAATGATGATGTCATCGCACATTTTCGGCTGTTCCGCCGGGGTGACTTCCATCTGATTGAATAATACATTTCCGGATTTATTTCTCTTTTAAGGCTGGAAGGCCGTAACGAGGCCTTCTGAAACAATTCAATTTGCGGCTCTCTGCACTGTACGACCTGCACCACCTGATTTATTCCCAGGCAATAAAAGCTCTTAGAAGTTTGTAAGGCCTTACGGAAAGTTATCTCTGAAATTACTTTTAGTGCCCGTGTGAACGTGATTACCCTTTCTGGCAGGGGAGACGTTGGGGGCTCAGTGCGCCTATGGTCTATTAATGTTTTGCTAGAATACGATGGTAGCACGTTCTCCCAGGGCCCATTTGTACATATACACTATGGTTAAATGAATAAAACTGGCATCACCATATGATTAGAACACCTTAAATCAAGATTCCATTATTTATGATGGGCTAAAATGGATCGTATTCTATTATAGCCTTAATTATTATCTTCCCAAGGAAAGTATTTTCCTACATTCAATTAAAGGGACGTGTAAGAATTTTGCACTCGGAATAGTGATATATATTTTTTATAGGATTTTTCTGTAGATTTCGAATATATTAGCAGAAGTATTTCACCTAGTCTGATATAAAACGAATGAGGTCGTTTTTCTACCATATTCAAACATTTTTAATAAACTTCACTAAAAAGGAGATTTTCATTTCATTTATATGAAGTTCTTCGTATATAAAAATCCTAAATGTTAAATTTATTAATTTTAATAAGACTGTTTTGTTAGTAGGAAGATGCTTAAGAAGTCGTTCCATATAATCGCTTTTAGAAAAATCAATACAATACTCTCCTTTTTAATTCATCGCGGTCGTATTAATTTTTATTCCATTTTGTTTTGTAAATTCTGGACCAAGTAAATTTTCTGAATAAAATTTCATCTCTAAAAACCCTTCATTAGGTTATTAAAAAAAAAAAAATTATAAAAATTCCAATTTTAGTTGGTAAACATTTATATAAGTAGTAAAAAAAACGATGTCTCAAATATTAAGAAGGGTTCGGCAATTTTACCCTTTATAATCTTTAATATTTGTGTAAATAGCATTTTAAAGCAAAAATAAAAAATCAATAGAATATTTTATCTGAATAAAGAGAAAAATATAAACGATACTCTACCCTTTAATATTTATTTAGGTATTTATAGAAATAATTCGTTAAATATTCCCAAAAGAATAAATTATACCTCAATTCAAAATAAGATAAGCCTTTTAGTAATAACGTCAGCTTTTATATTCACAAGTATAGCATTATATAAAAATGTAAGAAAACACACTAATCAGCTGATTCAAATAATAATACAAACACATATACAAATAATTTCAATATGGCCCTTTTTATTTTGAAATATTGGATGTATAAATCTATAAAAACTAATACAGGATTATAACAATTTTAATATTCGGTCTAAAGTAGATTTTTTAAAAGTGCAACCGCCAAATAATGCACAAAAAGTTTGTGATTTTATTGCATAATATTTCAAAAATTTCATAATTTTTCGATAATCTGGCCTATGTTCTTGCACGTCATCAATGCATGCAATTCTATAGTAGTATGGTGTTATTTAAAACTATGTCGTACTAAAGACAATTAAAAAAGAGTGGGTTTATTTTAATAATTTTCTTATAGATTTCTTCGTAAAAAGCCTCAACAAATCAAAATTGCATGTTAATTACAAGATTTTTTAGGCTAAATTTTAAAATACTAAGTAGATTTTTTTTTATTTTAAATGACATACGGCAATATCAACATAGGGCAAAATTGTGATATCAATTCTCAAATTAATTATGGAAATATCGACATACGCTTTTATTCTCCTTAGCCCATTTCATTTGAAGTAGAGATAGTTAATTTCCATATTGTAAAAAGAATTTATTGATTACATATTTCTTTTTCGATAAAATACAAAGATTTACATATTTCCCCGGAAATAATTTTCTTTAATACGTTTTTGCTACCGAAACTGCTGTAAATAAAATTTTTATTTCATTATTTTTTATTATAATTTTTTACATATTTTGATTGTTTACATTCCATAGGCATTTTGCAGAGTCTCAATTTTATCTAGGCCAAATTGTTAAAAATATATGAAGTTAAAAGAGAAATATGGATGCGTGTTAAGCTCGTAAAAGCCTGAAGGACTAAAGTAGCCATACAAGTGGAAAGAGAATTAAAAAGTGATACTGAAAGCATACTTCATATTTCCATGGTGTCTGATAATAACATGAGGCATTATCGCTGCAGGATATAAAATTCCTCTCCTTAATTAAATCAAGATGTGACTAATGGTGCGGAAAATGTTGTCGGTAACGAAGTATATATTGCCCGTCCATAAATCACATACATCAACAAGCTTTTGTGAAAACAACTGACCGCATACATCAATAATTCGTAATTCAATTAACTTTTACAAATTTTCTTGACATTTATATAAAATTAATGGCGAACCAGGAGCAGTATCAACCTGGCCAGTGCATCCATTTATGGAGTTCAAGTATGGACCACATTTAACCTAACAGCGTGTTGTCGTACGGGTAATTTGAATTAAAAAGTTTTTTCGATAGGTACATTTTCACGAGGTATGAAAAAAAAAATATGTTAAAACAAAAGTTCTACTGACGTTAATTCAGGTATCATTAATCATATTCTAATAAGATTAGGTAAAAACATCTTTTGCTGAAACATCGTTTATTTATTATGCTTGGCTGGTAGAACTTCCTAATTCAGGAGAGAAGCAGTTCAGTAAGGTTTGATGGGGAAGACGACGGAGGATTTTTGTTAAATATGCAGACCAAACAAAGTACCTGAATGAATTTTCTATTTTAATATCAAAATTTGCATACTTTATTTAAATTAATAAAAAATATAATCGACTACACCAAAAATCATTTAAGCGATTTTTGAAATATTGGCGCAAAAACTTCTAATAGATCCAATTTAATTAAGAATCAGGTAAGAACGTAAAATTAACTTGTTTTGAGGTTTACTTTATTAAATTAAGGAAACTAAGGCAGCGCGTACAAAATGAAAAATGTGGCATTATTCAAATCATTTTATTAAACGTATTCTCAAGTATATTATTTTTGATTTAATGCACTTGTTTTTTCTAAAAAGCAGTATTTTGGTATTTCCTCAAAAAGAGTTAAAACAGAATAATTTTTGAGATTTTTTTGAAGGGCTTTGATTTAAGTAGGACCATAGCATAAAACGTAAGAAAGAAAATTAATTAAGGACTCAAAGCTTCCTCCAAATCACCAGGAAATAAAATTGCTCTTGTAATGAAATTTTCAAAATGCCTTTAAAGAAGTTCTCCTCGAATTTAAAGCCATTGTATTGAAAATTTATTTTGGCCTTTATGCGGTAGTGTATCGATTCTCTCTCGGTTTTATAAAAACCTTCCTGTAAGCTTTAATAGTGTATCAGTAGTTCATAAAGGAATTTTCCCACCATCGGTGTCCTGAATCTTTACTAAATAAACGATAAAATAGAGTTTCTACCCCCCTTTTTGGATCAAGAGACGTCTGCGTCACTTTCATCCCACGTGAGCTTCTCCATTATTAAGTTCAAAATCAATACAATCTTCAAGAGCCCTAAAAGGAAGCTATTCTACTATAAGGCCTATTCACCAGTTTTCCTCCATTGAAAAAGAAAGGCCGGAAAATTTAAAAAGAAGGAAATTTGTTCAAACCTTTAATTCTTAACTTCAATTCGATGTCTGGAATCTTGTTTTTTTGAATAGAATGGAACCTGTACACCACTGAATTAGTCAAGATCCATTATGGACGTGAAATTCGGCAGGTAATCTTATCAGGGGGCACTAATCCCTCCTTAACATACTTTAAATCCTAGTGGGTTCTTCTCGGAGAATTTGCCCAAGAAATCGCCGACTGCTTCGGGTTAAATACCCTGTAAAAAAATTGTTTTCACCACTTTAAGCCCCAGTGATTCCCAGGGGCATTTAAAGCCAGAAGAATTTTCCCATTTGCTTCCAGAAAATCCATTTACAAAGGCTTAATGCTTTTCAGCATCTGAAATCCACTCCCCTTGTATACGCCTTGAGTCCTGACTTCACCTATAAGAATCACAAGTCGAATCGACATAGGGGAGCTGCTCCTGAGCCCGACGACAGGATGCGACTGAAGCCCGGAGCCCCATTACATGAAAAAATTAGATAAACATAAAAAACATATCTTATCGACGAAAAAAACGGAATCGAATGAGGAATTCTCCGTTTCCGAAGCTAAAGGGTAGATGTAGTCGTCGTCGTCGACGTTGCGACGGCGGGAAAATGCTTCCAGAATTGCCCAATTTTGGAGCCCATAACGTGCGGGGTGTCCTATCCAAGCCTCCTTGTTTTCCCGTGTTTGTTATCTCCAGAAGCGCTCCTACATAAATCTCGTGGCGCCTTCTGAACTGCCGAGCAAAATAAAATCTGTGTTAGACCGAACCGTCCTTGTCGGTGTATCCAAGCACGTCACCCCTTTCAGTCTTCCTGTTGGAACCTGCCCTTGACGGCGGCTTCCATGCACCCTATCAAATCCTATCCCTGTTATGTATATGACGACGATCCCGCATACACATCCCATCCTTTTCAATTCCTGTTTTTTCCCGAAACTCTTTCAAAGCGTTGCCCGTATACTCCTTGTTGTAATTGAGACGAAACCTGAGAGGCATCGTACGCACACACCTACGAGGCGAGTCTAGCCTAAAAAGAAGGAAAAGAAGATGGGATTCACGGACTAATATTTTTAAAATTTCATTTAGCATCCACCAGTTCCCTTAGGATTTTTACTAACCTCCCTTACTAGGGGTACCTTAATTTGTATTGAGGGTGTTGATAAAATTGTTAAATCATTGTAGAATTAGCATAACTTGATTTATTGAGGTATGCAACAACGTTAACTTATTTAAGTCTTCGAGCTTTTTATTATTACAAAATAAAACATTAAAAACTTAAAACTTAAGTTTTAATATTCTATTCTATAATAAAGAAAAATAATTAGATAAAAAACATAGTTCTGCTAAGGATAGTTATAAATTCAAAGAAATTAAAGTGTAGTTTTAATAATGAATTTATTTATTTAATGAATAAAATTACTAATAGCCATATTTGGTACCATATGACAAAAACTAGTCGAAACATTTCAGTACTGCTTCCTTCTTTATTTATTCCATTCCTTTAATAAACCCTGAATAAAAACTGATACTAAAAAATATTTTAGTTTTTCATTTTGCCAAATAAAGTACAACGTGCCGATTAATGGTTCAAATGGTAAAATTAAGATAATCTATTAATAAAAAAACGAGCTAATATGAATGGTAACTCTATGCTTATCATATGATCCCAAAACGAGCGAATTGCTTCTAGCCCTTCTTCTATACATTTATGTACGGCAACCTCGTGTACGAGTGTTATTGACACTCCATTGGACTTTAAAATAATCAAATCAAGAGGATCAGAACACGGGTGGAATAAAGGACTTCTGAGCATCTTTCAATGGGAAACTGGCTTAGAGCTCGGAGATAGCGACCCATCCCAGTCTGGAGACCGCATTTTAAAGACTAGCGTGAGCACATGTTCCCCGAAGACGACGACGAGCACCTTTGTTTATATTCCGATCTTCCGCGGCTAGACTTAGGCACAAGTCTTCTGGCGTGTATTATTCCTCAATTGTTCCGCCTTTCATCCTTTGAGTCGGAGAAAAAGATGAATTCAAAGAATTCAGACTGCCGCTTCCCGACCCCGTCTTACCCGCTCGCCTACCTCAAGAACTTTAAAGTGCTCTTAGCCGTACCCTCGTCTTATCTCTTCGCAAGATTTATTTCAAGCTCCTTTGCAGTACGCGCCGCGGTGTTCATTTGCTTGATATGAGCTACCCTCGGGAACTTGACACCAATCACTGGATTAGGTCTGTCGGGCTTTTTCTCTCCTTCAACCTACGTCTTCGGGAATTCTCTGTTCTCCGTGTAAGTTCAGCAATTTGTTTCTTTTTACCGGGAACTTACTCAAATACCTGTGCCTACATGTAGCATCGTAAGTGTTCTTTGAACTTGCCGGTAATAAATTTACTGCTTTCATCTTCTTAATCAGAAATTATGCAATGGTATGGTATTTTGGAGTAATCTTTTTGAAATTCCGCATACAGTCTTTCTCGATGTGTTGTATTTATAAATAGTTTACTTATGAAACATAATTATGTGCATACATCAAAGGAAGACATTTCACAAAGATTGTGGTTATAGTACTCTGACGATAGATCCTTATCCAAATTCTACCTTAAAAAAGTTCTATACGAGAACCCACATGATTTTAGTGCTAATCTGAACTGCCTCTAAGACTGTATATCGTAGCTTGCTATTTTAATCTAAGGAGATCTTGTTAGCCGTTGCTGACGTCATTCTCCGTATCTTTCGATGGCTTAGGGATTTAATAAGTTCTAAGTCCCTACTCAAGAACCAACCACAAGTTTCCTAATTTTTAAAAATGTCTGAATATTATGTTTTTATGTTTTATGTATTATTATGTTATAATTATATAAATCGATTCCTTCCAAATACAGAGTTTCTTAAATCGGTGAGTACGATATTGCGAAATTTGTTTTGTGAATTTCATTTAAAAACTGAGGGGATAAATTAATTGTATTTTCCCAACATCGGTTATTAAAATAATCGCATATATAGAAAAACAGAATTTAATAAGTACATCATTGTTTTATTGCTTTTCATTCAGTTCAATAATGAGTCAAGCATTTTTATACTTACTACTACGTAAAATCTTTGCATTAATGAATTCAATAGGATGTCTCTCAAGAAGTTGCTTGGTTGATAGGTGAGAAACATAGACCTGCATATTTCTCTTAAACGACGCATTTTAGGAAGAAGGGTGTCAGAACAAAGACTAGTTAAAATAGTATATAGAATCAACTGGCAAAAAGCAGGATATATATCACATATTTAATGTCTAATTTTAATTCTAATGAAACGTCTCTGAACAAAAAACTGGATCCATTTTTTAAAATATTGTCTATTCATCGAAACGTACATGTATATACTACATATGGTCTATATACATAATTATTGTTGTAAAAGACACCCAACTTGATTTAACACTTTTAATTTTTGTGACAATTGCAAATTATTTTACTTATTATTACTTTTTTGAAGAAGGGTAGGGTGCAGAACGGCGCGTTTCCAATAGTATTCGTTATACCAACGAAGAAAATATTTGATAATGATTTAAAAACATCTAGAACTCTAAAAGATAAATTTGAACAAATTTAATTACCAAAAACGTGTTATAAATCACTATGGGGGCATTAAGCCAGACCTGACGCAAAAAGTAGGTAACTTAATGACTTTCATTTTTCTAAAACGTTTCAAATCACTCCATAGTTAAATCGATTCATTTGGTTAGAGTCTAATCAAAAGACCTCATTTTAACAAGGTTCCGTACATAATGGCACCCGGTAAACAAACTCATTCGTTTCAGTTGAGCTGTTACCGAACAAAAAGAGCCAGCAGGATTTAGCCCATGGCTAAATGAAAACATTAAAGCCATCAATCGTAACTTGATTAGCCCAGGTACGTACAACTTCCCTTCGCTTAAAATTATGACCATTTCAACCACGGAACACTTGTTGTCGTTTTGGAACCCAAAGTCCAACTCGTAGTTTCTCACCGGCCCGGAGTACCGGCGCCAACTTTTCCGGCACCAAACAAAACTTTTCCGATTCTGCCGAGTAAAAGAGGCGCTGTAGGGAGTACAGGGCTCGGACTTTCAAAGAAA
Source organism: Proctacanthus coquilletti (assembly GCA_001932985.1). Classification (NCBI taxonomy): domain Eukaryota; kingdom Metazoa; phylum Arthropoda; class Insecta; order Diptera; family Asilidae; genus Proctacanthus; species Proctacanthus coquilletti. The sequence goes on from MNCL01000009.1 coordinate 1,596,892, forward strand.
TAATTTCTAACAAAGTGCTCTGGCCGCGGGGATTTTCGCTCGCCACCGCACCGACGGTGATATAAATATATTGATTAATTAATTATAAAGAACAACAGCCAAAGAAAGGAATCATGCACACGAGTACACCTCCGATTCCAAACGTACTAGTAGTATCTTTCAACACCGCTTAATAGTGTTTCCCAGTGCGGCCCGATTGTCCTTTGAGTCCTTCGGCCGGGTGGACGTAGGGATCCCAGTTGGCCCTGCAGTGCATGCACTCTGTGGCTCATGAAAATTTTATTCGCGTAATTATCGCGAATATGTGTATCGAATCGGGCTCATTCATGTTTAATGGTCGTGGCGAGGCATAATGACGCAAGTGTTTTAGGATATCCATTATTTAGTGATAGGTAGAACCGTGGGAGGAGCCTCGGTCCGAGTTAAGGCAAAACAATGGCGTGCAAGGGCGTATTTTAGTTGCTAGTGTGGTGCTTCAAAACCGGGACATTTATGCTGCAGTTTACAGGCGGCAGGGAGAAGGCCGCTCGGTTCAGTGAACTCAGCTGCATTTCAGTGCACCACTGCAGAATATTGAAATTTGATTAGCACAGTAATGTGCACCTCAACCTTAGTCACAGAAGTAGTTGCCTGTGAATGACCTGCTCGCTACCTGCTCCAGCGCCGTCATTAGCGTCCTACCGCTGTCATATTGTGAAAACATAAAGCGAAGATGTCCAGACGGGGGGCCCCCTTTGCATACTCGCCCGATGATAGAACCGGACGCAGAAGGATGTCACAAGTTTGGTCGTCAACCTTAAATCGTCCCTAACCGCGCTCGTATGCAAAGGTTACGAAAGTAGAGAAATTGAATCCGAGGAAATACGGTAGGATGCAGGAAGCTATGCGAATTGGATTCCAGGGCAAATATTGAATAAGGCTACGAAAAATTGGCTGCAAAAGGTAAAACGAACCTTCAGTGATTACTAGGCCTTAGATAACTACTTAAAGACTTTGTAATGGGTTGAAGATAATCTTCACCTGTCGTGTTCCTGGCAACTTAATTGACGGTCGGTATTTTGAAAATAAAAATAATGTCTCTATTCAAAAAAAAAAAAAATACAGCACACCACAGAGTTCTCAAAATCGACTTTAAATCTAAAGACACAATTTATTTGCAATGCCTAAAGAATTTCCTTAACTATGTAACTTCTTGTTTACAGTGACTTATCTCAAAAGAAACAAAATAGAATCTTTTCTTTGTCTGCCCATATAACACCCTAGAATTTCTATAGACTAGTTAGTTTTATCAAACACAAATTTGGCATAGTACTAATGCTAACTAACTCGGATGTATTCGAACAGTCATAGTCGAAAGCTTACAAATTTCACTTTCCTTTGAATTTCAGGAAGCTTGGGTTTGGTACTTCCCACAAAAATTTTCTTATATTGTTTTATGTGGAGTATCATTTAATAGGGCCTTTATAATGATTTCAAAGTTATTTCTTAGTCGTCTTTTGTATGGTTTTCAAAATCTTGCTGTGCATATCTCAAAAGTTAATTCTCTTTCCTTTCATTTCCAAAACTAGTAAATTTAAAATATCGAATTTTGAAATTCTCCACACGTCCCCGTCAAAAGTACTTTTATGCTATTTTAATGAGGGCATATTATAGGCGAATTTAAGCCAGTTTTGGAGAAAAGCGGATTTTATGATACAATAAGAAATTGGTTATTATGTAAATAACCTTATTTTAATTGAAAATTGGAAAATATGAAAAATCTCTGGGTCTTAGAAAGGTAGATACAGAAAATGGGAGAATTATTCCCGTCATAATACCTTAATACTAAATTATAGTAAGAATTTAATCCCTCACACACGGATCCTTTTAGCTGTGCTATCAGATCCAAATATTCTGCAGAAAAATAGTGGTACTATAAACAACACGTAATAAGATGAACAGTACTATCACTTTTCGAAGAAAATCAGAGGAATTGATTTTGAATCAGATTGCGATTTACAAAGAACCTTTTGGAATTACGAGTAGTGGTTGAATGGTATACCTTTGTACGCGTACACTAGAAGTACGTTTATTTACCTCGCATGTTCAAATTGCTATGGTTATGATAACCACTTGAAAGAGTAAAGCGAAATTGTTGGCGACATAAAAACGATGATTACTCCCATAAATTTAAGAAGTATGTGCGAGTGCGCCGTTTAGAAAGTGGGCGATGTAACAGAGATCTTTATTTTTGAGCATCAGTAAAATGTACCACAAAACACCTTTAACGTCTATATGACATGAGTTATTCGGGAGCATTAAATAAATGCTGTAAAAACATGACATTACAATTATGTTCTGTCCCCAAACGACTCCAATTTTATGAAGATTTTAAATTGTTCCTGGGGGTCTTTTGCCATACTTTAAAGCTTTAAATTACTTTTCTTCCAGCTGCTCCTGTTATCGCACAAGTGAAAAAGAGAACAAGTAAATGAATTCCGGTGATAAAATACGTCTTACGACAGGTGCAAAGCCATAATGGTCGCAACCAATCAAGTCCCCCGTCTAGGGTGCTCTTTGAACGAGGTCCCGGTGTAATGACACCTACCCTTTGATATGAGCATCCCCACAGGCCATAATATTTGCCGGTGTTGATCTTACCTGATAATCATTGAACACCTTTCGCTAGAGACGCCTTGCCCGACGGTTGTGGGTCGTCTGCGGATATTGCATGGAGTTTCCCGGCCGCCCGTCCTCTCGCCCACGCCGCCAAGGAAGCAGCCCGCCTCCTTGATGAGCAGGGAAGATAGGGCACGCGAACAGCTCTTCTTTTTTATAATGTTCTAGCCTGCCGTGACGGGAATCGAACATGGGGAATACACGAAAATTATGAATAAATCGATCCGCGCGGAAAAACATTACGCGGGATTTTGAGCAGTGCGGCGCGTGAGCGGACAGAAAGTGCTTTCAGAAAAAAAAAACAATAGAAAATCGAAAATAGACGGGATGGCAAGTTAAAAAATTAAAGATGAACTGGAATGGGAGAAAAAGGGTTTGGGGGTTATTTGTATCGTGTAGAATTTTAACCATCGCGAAGGACATTGGTTTGCCCGCTTATAGAAGTGAATCACGACAGGTGTACTGAGCCCAACGACTTTTTGAACCTTCCGATCGAATGAAAATGTAACTTTCAGAAAAATTGCCCGAGCGTAAAAATCATATTTGACGAGAAATCAAGAGTCGCGGTGGTGATATAGTTAGCTTTTTTATGTTGCATATCAAAATCGTTAAATTGTATACCGAAAATCGAATTTTTACTCTACTACTTATTCAGAAAGTTTGAAATCTAAGGAATATTCTAAGAGTTTTAAGTTAGCATGGAAAAAGCTTGCAAAGTTTGTTTTGTAAATTGTACGAGTTTTCGAAGGAAGATAAAAATGTAAATTTTTTCTACTTTACTTGAATTTTGTATGCTCATTCTGGTAAAAGACAATAAACCTATTCCTCTCTTTTCTATTTTTAAAATTTTCTTAAATTATGGACTTTTCCTAAGTGAATAAAAATTTCGTACAAAAAATTACTTTTCATATCTCAATTCGTGTAATTCGAAATTCGCGTAAAAGCAAGTTTGGGTGTGTTTCATTGAAAATTTAAAAAAAAAAACAGGCATTTCTTCCATTGCAAATAGGAATTATTTTTTAATAGCGACATTTCGCAAAAAACTTGTAAATTAAACGATTGTAAAATTACTAATTTTTTACAATATAATCTTTTTCACGAAAAGAAATGATATTTTTAAAAGTCTGTGTTCCGAGGTGAACTAATTTTTTTACAAGGCAAACAAATTTTGTTAAAAAATAAAAACACAGAAATGGGCGAGTTTTGAACTTCGAATTGGACAAATCCTTTAAAAGATACCATCACAAATAAAAAAAAATATTATAAAAATTGAGAGAAAATCAAGGTTGCAACCTTTCGTCGGATTTAATTGGCGACGATGTTACAGACTCCCAGAGTCTAGTTCATAATTTAAATTTATTTTTTAAGTCCTTCGTTTAACCTCGATTCGTTTTCTGTCAGATCGATTTTCTGATACATATTTGCGTTTAATCAATTTGGAATCCCGGCGGAGCACAAATATTCGGGTCCACTTGCACGTGCAACTGGAATGGACTCGGATGCTGAGGTATTTCACGAAATGAATATTCTGCACCAGTAGTGCCGAGACTGTTCCGATCAGTCTGGAGATTTCCAATTAAATGAAGCCAACTCGGTTCCAACTCCATTTGTATTTATTATTCACAAGGACCAAGCAAGATGGGGGCAGGCGTAGCAAAATTCCAAGGAATTTCCGTCGCCGCCCCCTCTAGAAGAGAAATTTCCAAGGAATTGTTATCTAGAAGGTCTGAACTGGTTATGTGTACGCCTCAAGACCTAATCATAGAAGCTGCAAAGTTGAAAGAAAAGAAAGTTCAGGGAGGCCAAACTATCCGTGCTGAAAGGAAAAATTGATATCTTACGAAAAATTTCTTTTTTTCTTTAGAGAGGATTTCCGCCCCATGCGAATGGGACTCCATTATATCCGGAGAATCCCATGCCCCATGTCTGGCGCTTGCTGATGAATTGCAGCATATAATCGCTATTGCCGACTCTTCTACGGATCGTCGTGGGGAGGTTGGGTCTAACGAAACAAAGGACGAATCAATAATTTCCGTGACATTTATTTTCAGTCGCCGACTTCCGTTTATGGTAACAATAAAACGCAAAACTTTTCCAACTGTCCTGACGGTGTCTGCCGCCATCGCCGCCGGTGGCCCCGTGTGCACCAACCTTCAGGCTTTTATGCCATAGTGCCCAAATAATGAAAGATTCATTCGATGGGCTTGCATGTCGGGTAATAACGTAATAAAGAGTCGTCTTCATCAAGACGACTTAACCCCAGTTCCTCGCCCCAGACCCTAGCTGTTGCTACCTCAAGGGGGGAATATCCTTTAGTCTTCTAGACCTTAAGGGCTATATGGGAGTCCTTCCTCGTCGCCGTAATCATTCCTGACTGTTGCAAAGTTTATGTAAATTGGAGTTCCTTGGCATAGACATGAATATCAATACGCGCATTCATCGGCACTTCCCCGTACTGAGCTGGGACCGGCGATGGCTCCCATGTCAATGACCTTCACATGAATTTATTCAAATGACTCATAAGAACTTTCCAAATACACCACGAACAACAAAGTGGATTAAAAATTGGTGGTTGCGGTACGGTCGAGAACAGAGCCCCTGGGCGACAGTATGGGAAATTGAATTAGGGGGCGGTCACGTGTTGACAAGATGTTCTCTGGCCCATTCCCACCTCCTGGCAGGCCCTCTACCTCGGGGAATTCCAGGGGCAATTTGTCACTCAGAAGTCTGCAAATTGAAATTGAAAGAAGAAGCAGGGAAAGGTCCTTCAGCGAGATAAATTTAAACAAACTCATGGTTTATTCAACTGCAAATTATGACAGTCCCGACAACTCCTTTTGGGGGACCTACTACCACCTTTCGTCGTGCCCTCCGCTACTCCAAAAGTTTTTATTCTTCCCCTTTAGACTGCTCTTTAATTCAGATTTGATTTGTTCCGAGTGAAAATGAAGGGAATGTTCGAAGCACTCCGAAAAGCACTTTACGATTTAACTGAATTTTAGGCGTGATGCCAATGACCCACATTTCCTTTACATTGATCGCAAAATTGTGCAGTATTGGTTCAAGGTACAATCTTAGTGCCTTAAAATATTCTCGCCATTTGTACGAGAATTCAAAATTCTCTGATGTATTCGTAGTTTAAACAGCACAATAAAATTACACAATCTTTTTAATAATTAAGACTACAACGACGCCAATCCATTAACAAAGAGCGATATGCGTCAGTGTGAAGATTAACTCATAATGACTATTCAGTTTTCAATTAACTCATTTGAAGTGAATGAACATCAAAACGTATATCAATTTTTAATAAATATAGCGACCTTCGTTGCATCGTTACAATATAATCTAATTAATCTAATCTTTACCTTTAGTTAAATCTTTAAACAAGGAAAGGAAAGGAATTTCTTTTACGAAAAACTTTTTTCTCAAATTCACTCTAGTAAAAGGACAGTAGTTATTAAATTCATAATCTATTATTTATTTAAAATAATAACAATACAATTTGGAAATGGATTGGTTAAAAGTATACATTTCCATAAAAGAAGATTGTTAAACAAATGTACTCTTAAACATAAAAGTCTCCAAGTTGATTAAAACTTTAAAATATCCTTTCATTTAAATGTTTGAGCTTCAAAAATGGCTTTTGTATCTCATCAAGCAGTAAAGAATTTTAAATCGGTTGAGTGTTAGTTTAATTTTATAATTCCGAAAATTTTATATTGGATTTTTAAATTTAAGATTTAAGATTCTGCTACATTCTCTTTTTACAATTCTTAATTAGAAATTTCAAATGGAAAATTTACACTTTTACTAAATGAATCATTAAAATAACCCAAAAAGGCTTTTATTGTATATCTAAATACAAAGTAATAAATATTTAGTGCGTTAAATATTAAAAATAGACAAGGGTTTTGAAGAATTCAATCTTTTTCATATTTTATTGCATTCTATTTTTAAAAGGCAGCACATAAGCTTCAGAAAAATCAGCTTAAATATCTCATTATTTTCTTTAATGCTTTACTAGATATTATTACAATATTTTTAAATTTAACCTTCTCTTTTGGAGCCTAACACAGACAAGAATCCAGTCCTACTGAAAAGTATTATATTCTTACTAATAAAAACGCCAGGCATTTTTCTTTTTTGATTATAAAGACTGGTTGTGGGTCTAAAGTTTGATTGCTTTATTAAAATATTGTAATAAATACTAAAGGCTACAACAATTATTTTGTATTCTATAAAATTTAAAAGTTTTTTTTTTTATTTTTGCTTTATATGTGATTTATTAATTTAAAATTATTTTATTCTTAATTTTAGTACAACTGTAATATAATAAAATTTAACCTCAAATTCAATTTTACCCTAAAAGGCATTCAAAAAATAGTTAATTGAAATACCTGTGCTGCATGATTTGTTAGAAAACCAACAATAGCAATGACCAATGGATATTTAATTTCATTAAGTACACCCATCACGAAAATAACTCTCACAATTCCATTCCACGTCCTGTACATGCATTTCCATTTGATACGAAGTCCTTCAATTTATTTAATTTTACAGGTCGTTATCACAACACCCGAGAACTCTTCGTTCTACATTGAATTTGGTGAATGCGGCCGTGTCTGGCGCTGGCACGACTCTTCTATTATCTCAGTCAGGTAAATCAAGGCAGGTATTATACGGCAAAAATTTACAAAACGTTCCACGAGCATCGAGACACGAGCACGTTATCCAGCACTTTACACTTTATGACACACTATATTTGATTCGTGATCAATGCAAGGGCTCGCAATGGTGGCCTCGCTGGGAATAAAACCCTCGTCCGGAGCGGATGGAACAACTGCATATGAAATGCGACTCGATTCGGGAATCGGACCTTGTATTCATGCTTTAAATATTAACAGCATATTTTCTTAAAAAATTTAAACCAAAGTCATTTTATACACGCAACAATTTCAGATCAAATCAAAATTTTAGTAGCAATAACTCGTGATTAATCCGGTCATGACGAGAAAATATTCTCGTAAAAGCTCCAAAGTCTTATATAGAAAAACCTACAAAATTAATTGATTTGGTTGTTTTGTGTTTCTTTTTTTTTCATTAAACAGGGAGAACAAATGTTCTTTTCATGATTGAGAAAAATTTAGGAAATTATAAATAATGGAAAGTACGAGTTCAATAGTTTGCTTACCAAAAGTACCACTACTTTTAATTTTAGATCTTACTAAATCCTTCAAGGACAACTTAATCCGAATGTCTTAAAAGTTAAATAAATGGTATTAAAATGTTTTTCTACGCAAAATAATCTACATTATACGTTTCTGTTGCATTTTAAACGTTTACGTTATTTCCATGTATGCATTATATAAATAATAGCAGATCAGTAATGGTTTACTTCAGAAAAACTCTTTGCATGTTTTTTTCAAATAAATTAAAATTTTCTGATGGGTTATTTTTAACGTCTAGATCTCGATATTGTTCTCTATGCTTTTTATGGAATATATTCTTTTTATTTTTACTTTTATTAAAATATTCGTAAAGTAGATTTAATTTGAATAAACATTGGAATTCTAAAATTTAAGGTGCGTACATTAAAAAACGTGTGACATCCGATTTAAAATGGAATCGGACTCATATTTTAAGAATTATTATTTTAATACTCCGATTTTGAGGCTTATATTTTAATTTTTCTATTTGAATTAAAGATTTCTACTTTTATTTTTATACTTTTTGTTTGTTTCTTTTTTATATCAAACAAAAACATTTTATTTAGTATATGTACAGATTTTATAGAAAAAGTAACTAAAGTGATAAAGTAACAAATTTTTTCTACTTACAGACGAATAAGTTGCAACTTTTTCCAGTGGTCCTCATTTCGGAACATTGAAAAACAAATATTCATAAGGACAACCAGTTAACAATGTCCTAAAGATCCACATCAACTAATGAAATAACATTTAATTTTAAATATACACATATACACCAAATAATCTTTTATTAACGATAGAAAAAATAAGTTTTTCAATGCACTGATCATGGTTTCTAATAGTCGCTCCTTTGTATACCTGTATTTTATAATTTTGTAGAATTTTTTCAACTTGTATTAAATTTGATAGTCAAAAAATGTATAAGATTTTGTATATCTTTTTAGAAACGTTTTAAAGCAAGTAAAATATACACTTTGGATTTTGTATTTTATTAACTTCCAATCCTTGTTCCCGATTTCACGCAATAAACTCAAGACAAAAAAAATTTTTTGGTTACTTGTTTAACTTCCAAAATTTACCTCTAAAATTACAAATTTCACCTTTTGTATTTCCAGCAGCGTAAAATAAAAGAAAAACTTAACAAAAACTTAAAAACTTTATACTATATTAAATTTTTAATTCTACAGAATTAAATAGAACATATATAAAAAATCCTGAAATTTCTTTCTTGTCCACGATTCTTGAAAAATAGTGTATCATTTGAAGCGAAATTGCTTTCTTTTAGGCAAAATAAGTAGTACTTATCTGTAGATAATCGTGATGTATTAATATCTTACGTATGTTCATGATTTTATAATATTTTTAAGTTTTTTATAGGTTCAAGATCGTCAGATATTACCGAAAAGAGGTCTTTTAGTTTTTACTTCATTCTTTGTGAGAAAGTTAGTAATATTTTTTCACATATCACTTTCCGAATTTTGAAAATAGTCGTCATATACTTTTTGTATTTCGAAATTTCTAATTTTTTCAAATTTTATTTTCCTCGTTTTTAAGCACTTACACAAAGTGGTAATTTTTCTACAAATTTCTTAAACAAAATTTATCAAACAAGGATTTTGTGTTTTCACTTCATTAGCTTTAAACTTGCTGTGATGGAAAAAAAAATTCTTGTTTGGCTAGGAATTTTACCGCCCCAAACTGTTTCATAAAGTTCTTTTAACTTTTCACGCTTTTATTTAGTCCATTAAATACTAGACTTCTCAAATTTTCGCTTTCTAGGCTTCTTTCTTGGATAATATAATCTCGATATTTCATTCATTAATTACCTTTGAAAAATTACTCCGAATATTTTTTTAGGGATTTAGGGCGGCACAAAACTTCAAAAGGATGTCCGAGATTTTAGCAAGGCTCTTGCCTAAACGTTTTAATGCCAGTGACCTATATTTTGGCTAAAAATAAAATCACGCTAGACCTTTCCCTACATCATTCTTTCAAAGAATGAGTCATCAATTAGAGTATACTATGGCTATCCCTACATTAAACAACAATTAGAACGACCCCATTAAAACCTTCCCATGCTTTAGCAAGTAAATTAGCCAATGCGACAAAAAATTGGACAACTTTAAAGAGACCTTAAAAGCTCCAACCGACTATGCGATCCCCGCCCCCGTCCGATGTTTAAACATCATAAAAAGTGAAACTGAATCAATTTCACTTTTCCCTTTCAGTAGACAAGTCGTTCTCAAATCGCACTACTTAAAACGGGCGCCGGTCGCTCTCGATTTATCCGAGAAATCGGTCTTTCGACGACGGTTCGAACGATTCCAAAGCAGCTCGTCGACGTCAGGTTGCATAACACTCAGTGGAGGTTCGGAGAGGCTGCTGGGTGTCCTTGCGAAATCAAATCGATCGGAAGCGCCTGACAGTTAGTCATATGTCGGCGGGCTGACAGCCCTTCCAAAGGACTTTCCATATCCGACACCCCTGTAAAGTTACGACCTACTGTCGACAAAAAAAAGAAAAGAAAAATACACGAAAAATTCTATTCGAAACGATATTAGTCGCCTGCCCTTCTAGGGGTTTCCCATCGGCAATCTGTCAGCCAGGGGAGAGAAGGGTACCTTCCGCGCAGAGGGAAATTCAATAAACAGCTGATTGCATAATTTTTTGGATTTTCTAGAACGCGAACATTTCGAAGGACTGACAGCATTTGGAGGTCTTTTCAAATCCCTCTTTCCGTACCATATAAAAATTCAAATTAAAGTTAGAAAGGATTCCATACGTACGATTATGCACTGCAGGCCTTCTTATTCCGGCACTCCTCTGATGTGGCCTTGCCGGGCTGTTTCCCACAAGGAGTCCCCTACTTCAACCGAGAACCCAAAATCACTTAAGACACTGGCACGATTACACTGAGAACGCAGGCTGATTACTTATTTATGGTACACAAAACGTCTCAGACCGACAGGAGACAGTGGCTGACTTTGACTTCCTCGCACAGCACGAACTCGATAAACCTCATGTGCTTAATACACCTGAATCAGCAGAATCCAGAATCCACCTCAAGACAGTACTGTACTAGTGAGCACACCGAAACAAGGATTGACCTTTTGCTCTGGACTGACTAAAAGAGTGTCTCTCTATCCCCTATTTTAACACCCTTAACTCCCGGCTACCGTCGGCTGGAGCAGAGCTACTTCGCATCCAACTCGGACAGGGGTTAAACTGCGACTAAAATTCTGTTCCGGAGTCCTTGATGAGGCCGCTACAGCTCTAAGGATTAAGGATATTTTCCCCTGAAAAAGTTCCCAACGAATAAAAGCACCTCCAGGAGATGGAGTAGCTCCAAACCCGCGCATCATTGCCTCCCCTTTGGAGGGAGCATATAGGCCTGAATATGAGAAACGAAGACTTTATGGATTTGTGCATGACAACTGTTCCGAAAGTGGATTATCGCTACGACTTAATGGACACTGTAATCCCTTCAAACATTCTGGAATATATGAGCCAACTAGTAGGATGATCTGGATCTGGATCGAAGAAGGTCCCTAAGCAGTCAAAGCAGCCCCTTAAGTGATCCTTTCCTGTTCAATTGGAGACAACGTTGGAAAAAGTGCTCCTCCTAAACTGAAGACAATTCAATTTATTCGAAAATAGAAAACAGAAGACAAATGAGGCAAAATCGCCAGAACTTGAGAAGAATTGTTTTGCTATTTTCAGTCTTCCAGGTTAAAGACCTTTAACTGCGGTGTGAGTGGGCAATTTATTGCCTCTGATGAAATTCAAGGTGGAACGGGATAATGAATATACTTCCTTGAAATCTCCTTGATGAAGTTATTGAAAAGCTTAAATTAGAGATTAAGCGAAATGATATTCCTTAATTATAGTACAATTCTTCCAATACAGAGTTCTTTTGTTATCGAATACAGGAATTTTAGAACAACTACAAAAATTGCTTATTTAATTTTTTAAAATGTAAGGTTAATATTTTACAAATAATTTGTTCAATTTTCACTTTTTAATTATAAATTAATATGATTGATTTAAATACAATAAAAAAATATATTATATACTAATTTTTCTTGTGCACGATTATTTCTTTAATCCATTGGTGACTTAAATTTTCAAGTATATTTTTATATAAAAAAAAAAAATCAGGCATTCACGAAAAATTGTACTATTTTTTCTTTCTACAGTTTTTTCTAATTGCGAAAATCAATGCAATTTTGTTTTTCTAAACAATTCAATTAGATATAATTAATCAAATTGGGCCTACAATATTTTTGAACTAACAAAATCGATAGGCTTTGTAATAAAGTTTTTCATGTATTCCATTTAATCGAGGAACTACAAAAATTTTTAAGTAAATTATGTGTTCATATAATTTCGTCCATGGTAAGAGATTGTTTATGTGTGTTATGTTTGTTAACAGTTTTAACCAAAATGGCCAAACCGATTTTAATAGGACTTTTAATTGAAATTTTTTACCAGATCCGAGTAAATTTTTAAAAGGGTTGCACATTTTCAAAACATCAGGGCGCGCTACAGTACGCATTTAAACATCACAGTAGTGCTCGGACATGATTAAAAGTTGGTATCTAGTAGAGTGATGGCCGGTGTTTTCAAATTAAAAAAAAAAAAGTTATATATTAGTGGTTATATGTATTAGTCTTTTCGCAGAATGAGAGACATTTCCTCCATCTAAGAATCTAAACAAATTCCTGAAAGGTTCAGCAAAGTACTTCAATAGTTAAGACTAGGGTAGTGATGGAGCGATAGAGGACTTCTCCTGGAAAAGTAAAGGGTGCCAGGGTCAAAACCTGCTCGGTGCAGACAAGTACTATACTATTTTGAAAAACAAAAACACACTGGTCTATTACGGAATATGATCAAAGTGAATTTAAAGATGTGAAAATCTTGGAAATAAACTACAGATATAGTCCAAAGTACCTGGAAATTAGCCTCGATAACGGTTAATTCTCCAGAAGCTGTTCATTCAAAATTACTGCCATGGAGAAATTAAGGTTATTTTCCCCAGAACATCCCATTCAGAACGAGGATTTCCCTCTTTTCCCCAATTAACCAGCAAAAAGGTGCCGCATCTGCGCACTTGATCATCGATTTGTTTGCATTACGGTGACGTATATCTCTGGTGTCCTTAAGGTCCTCAGAGCTCCTCCGGGGCAGAGGCGTAAACCATAAACAAATGCTGCACAATGTGGCGAGCACCGTCGTCATATTCGACTTCATGCGTCCCCTGACTTTCCCTTCGCCGACGACACCGGATTCAATCCGAGTATGAGCGCAAAAATCCCAACTAATTGAGAAACCGGGAAAGGACCCGCACAAGAAAAAGGATAAGAAAAATGCGAGATGTCACAATCAGTAATAAGGATCACGGTTTCGTCTTCCGATACCGGGTGGCGGCTTATGTCGTTCGTTCTTTTCGCCACCCTTGTGCGCGTTACACGGCGGGTATGTTCCCAAAGGAGATGCGGCTGGACGTCGGATCCAGGGGAAAGGCATGATAAGGGGACGAAGCGATGAAATGCGACAGAGGAGCAATTTCTTTGCCGTGTACGAAGAAATGTGATAACGTGCACCAATAACACTTTGATTGCGTCTTGTGACTTTCTTCCACCGGTCTCCAGGCCCGCGCGCCTGGAGAAGTATTTATTCCGCGGAAATATTAATTTTTTTTCTTATCCGGCTGTTGGCACTTAGCGTCGGCATGGGATGTGTACGAGACTAATCCTTGTTGCTATCATCTCGTCCTAACACAATTTGCAGTTTTCTTAATAAGTTTTGAGGGAAGAACCGTCTCAAGACGTTGTTGGGTGCCGCGCGACAGTTGGAGTTGATTAGTTGGGACCACCCTCTTATAATTCTATTTTAGCTACGTTAGTTGGAAAATATGCTTTTTACCTCAGGTGATGGATGCCCATAATTTCACGGCACGTTTAATTCTTCAGTGCGGTGACATTTTTAGAAATTCATTTCTTTTTGCATTTTATAACTAGGAGAGAAAGAGTTTTGCCTCGTTAGCTCCTTCATTTAGGGCATTTAAAAACCTTCTGGGCTGGCATTTTGTCTCTAGAACATAATTCTTGGTAATTTCAGCTATAAAAACCTTCTTTTGAAAATGAATGGGGCTAAAAGTTGCTTTACATAGATCCTGAGATAAAAACACACGTTAATTTTCTATGCATACAAATATTTCATAATAGTATTTTGCTTTATTCGCGGAATGTACGGATAATTAAATCTTAACAAACTTGACTGAATTTTAAATTACATACGCCAAATCAAATGAAATCAAGTAGAAAATAATTATTTTTGATGTGGTCTTTTATTTTCTTAACACTTTTAAATTCGATCTTAGCAATGGAAAAATCCTTATTTAATCGTTTTTGTTAAAAGACGCAATAGTACAAGCATTATATGTCATACATTCACCAGTTGTACGTACAATTTCTGTCCCAATATCCTAAGAAAATTCTTTTGGTTTTAATTTATTTCAGGTTCATACTTATTTTCACATTATGAGATTTATTGAATTGATTTATATTGAAAATTTTCCGGACCCAGCAGAATCTATACAAATAGGATCCCATGATCCGAACAGAACCACAAAACACAAAATTAATTAATAACCACCATGCTTTTTGTGGATTGTAAATTTTTAATATATTGACTAGTAAAATAATTTTTATTTGATATTTAACTTTCGATTGTTCTAATTTTAGAAGTAAAATAATTTGACTAATTTTAAATTTCTATAAATCCAACATTATTTTAAATTCTATGTACTTGAAAAATATGTCTCATACGATTTCTTAAGGAAGAAAACTACTTTATTACTTTCACTACACTAAAACTGCTACTCTACTCATTGGTCCTTAATTTATATATACATTTTAACATTGTTTTTTTCTCGACAGTATATTTAAAAATCAATTCGTAAAGTTAGAACTAGTGCAGAATACCATTTTTGTGATATCAGTTTCATATGATATCAGATTTTGTCGTCTTTAATTCGAATACTTATGGCATAAATTTCCATGAAATACATTAAAATATAAAAAAGACATATTTTTAAATTTAATTTCAGTTGAAAACAACGTGTAAAATTTATTCCAGAAATCCAGACATCTTTATTATCCCAATTATGTTCAAAAAAAAAGGTAAATTACTTTAGCTTATAGGATTCTAGTATAATTGAAATAATTAAAGAAATTACTTAATACAATTGGCTTGCAAATAAAAGTTTCGATACACCCACATAACCATAGAAATAATTTCAATAAAAGCATTTTGAAAAATCTTTTAAACTGCTTTTAAAAAGCATATAAAAGTAAATACGATAAAATTCTTAAGAAAAAGCGTTTTTAATTATGGATGCTAAGCGAATATTTGGATGATGTTTCAGAAATGATTGTGGATTGTTTAGAAAGTATCACAAATTTATTTGGGAAGGATGTTAAAGTAATATCGTAGAAGTGTACTACTATAATAACAGAAAACAAAAATCTAAATACAAAATTTTCCCATAGAGCTTATCGGTGCACATGAAATACGTCTATAATCCTGATATATCCCCAATGCATTCGTAAAAAGCACCTACGTATGTTTTTTTAAGTCAAATTTAGCAGATGAACAGACTCCGATGGCCAGGGATGAATTCGATTTGCCAATATTTCCATCCCATAGGAGCCAATTTCCATGCATTGCAGAACAACGTGAAAATTCTGCTAAAAGATCCAAACATCCCAGCAAATAATAGGGAGCCCTTTTCATATTGTGACCACTGATACCGAAGCGCTAGTGCTACAAATCCTGACCTAATACCTTTGATACCTATTCTGATTCGCCCACCTGAAGGAGGAAGGATAAGTAGACAAGAAACATTGTATATCAGCAAATCTTGCTAAAAATACGAGACCAAAAATTTTACTGCTGATAGAATTCTTCTACTTGGGGGCTGTGAGGTGGGGCTTGGTATTGTCAAAGGCATATTTACGAGCAAAAGAAATTGGATCGAAGGACACAATAGGAATATAGGATTCGGCCGATGGCGCAGGAAGAGGGACATGTTATTTTTCAGAGTTCGCTGCGTCAAAGGATACTATGTTGAGTTTATTAGAAATTGATCCTGTGCCCTTTTTATTGCACACGAATTTTCTTCAATCGTCTTAGGAATTATTGGACGTGTGATGCCCTCAGCTTTTCCTGATTTATCAACACTTCAATGAAAATAAACGAATAAATAAAAATATACAGCAAATCGGCCAATTGAATGATGCTGGCAGTAAAACCGGGTCGGCTCAGGCGAACTGACAAATGAGGCTATTAAAGCGATCCTATCTCGTTCATAAAGCAACAATTAATTTCATTCGCCGAGGACCACAAGGTCTGCATAAAAACGCGCGTTCACCAAAATTAGGCGAGATAAAAGGTGAGATAAAAGGACAAAAAGCGTTTTTAAATGGCATTCCCACCATCCACGCTCTAATTGGCTCGGTCCTCCGGCTCGCATCCTAGAATCTCGTGGCGAATTATTCTATTCCTAGCTGGGATTCGCTGGGAAGCGGGACACTGCAGATGGATTCTGATGGGTGATAAAAGCCAAATTAGATTCATGGCGAAAACAATGTACAGAGGAGATAAAAGCGAAAGGAACCATGTCCCGTGTCCTTACCCGTCGATGGGACAACTTTAGGAAATTGTTCAAACATGGACGTTAAATGTCCCCGTACAACGACGACGGTGTCCCAGTTCCTCCAGAAACGGACCCTCTTCACCTGGAATTACTTGGGGCGATCGAAAATCCGATGAAGTCATCTCCAGTAGTGATGAAGAGAAATTACCTTTTAGGACTGTTTACCAGGCTGTAATTGATAGGCCTTGCTTGCGTTGCCTGCCTCGTTGATTACACATTACTTCATTACTTAATGGATTTCGTTAAGAATTTTATCCATAAAAAGCACCGTTTAATTGACCAATAGCCATTCTAGACATTAAAGAAATATTTGTTGATTTCTTGGAGCAACCTTAGTTTAACAATTTATTCAGCATTTCATTGGTTTTGTAATTTTATCCGATTTTTACAAACATCAACATTTGACTTATTTATGTTCGGATTAAATTACAAAATTTTCTAGATTCGCATAAATAAAGACCCAAAATTCTGATATATATGCTTGAAAAAAAGAACTTATTAAATTAAACTTAATTTTTATATGACAAGCGGGATTTCTTTATCTTAAATTTATTAAAAAAATTACCATGGATTAGTTACAACCTGAACACGTGCACAAAAAACCAATGTAAGAAATTTCAATGTTAAAAACTTCTATACATGATTTATCCCGTCTTTAAGGAAAACTACTTTTTGAAAAGTTTAAACAATTCTGGGACAAAAAAAAAATAAAACTCTAAGAAGCCTCACTGCCTCAAAACCGAAATTGCATTATGTAAGTATATTTTACTTATTACTTTAATTATTAAACGTTTGCCTTTTAATTTTAAAAATATATTTAATTTATATGCACAATAAAAGTCCTGGTATTTTGAATAAAAATATTATTTTTTAAATTAAGTAACGACCCTTAATTTTTATTTTTTATGCTGGTTATTTTATAAATATTAATTATAATCATTTCTTAAGACCTACTTGGAATACAGCAAAGTGAACTTGTACCGAATTAGAAGCTATGAACTATGATTAAATTCGGTTTTTTCATGAACCTAAATAAAATATATTTTTATTGTATTATTATCAATGCACTGAAAAAAAAAATCCCAACCTAATCAACAAATATTTGATCATAGTAAAATTCACGAGCTGTGATAACAACCCTTATCGTTATATTAAAATAGAATTCGAATTTTTTTTAGCAATACAAAATGAAGGTTTGTCCGTAGTCTACTTTTTTTCATTAATTTGTGTAATCCAACGACTTTGAAATGGTTGCTCCACATCTTTTGCAGCCGTGATCGTCTAGTGGTTAGGACCCTACGTTGTGGGCGTAGTAACGCAGCTTCGAATCGTGGTCACGGCATTGTGTTGTAACACATCACTCAACTTTTCGATGCCTTCTTTGTAGAACGATTTGTCTTTGCTCTCAAAATAGGCCTCAGTTTCGGCAATCACTTCCTCATTTGAGCCAAATTTCTTTCCCTGGAGCATCTATTTGATATCTGCAAAAAGCCAGTAGTCCCTGGGGGCCAGATCTGTAGAGTACGGTGGGTGGGGAAGCAATTTGAAGCGTAATTCATTCAATTTAACCATCGAGTTATGACGCGGGGCATTGTCTTGGTGAAACAGCACTTTTTTCTTTTGCATGTAAGGCCGTTTTTTCTTGATTTCTACCCTCAATCGATCCAATAATGCCATGTAATATTCGCTATTGATAGTTTTATCTTTCTCAAGATAGTCAATGAACAAAATACCATGCGCCTCCCAAAATACGATAAATAAAAATACCATAAACCTTGCGAGCTGACTTTTGAGTTTTTGGTCGCCTTCGACGACTTTCACCGGCTGCTGTCCGCTCAGCTGACGATCTTTTTGATTCAGGTGTGTAGTAGTGGATCCATGTTTCATCCATTGTCACATACCGACGCAAGAAATCCTTTTTATCTCGCTTGAACAGCTCCAAACAGCACTCTGAATCGTCGACGCGTTGTTGTTTTTGGTCCGGTGTGAGCAAACGCATTCGCACCCACTTCGAAAGCAACTTACGCATGCTCAAATTTTCGTGTAAAATTGTAAACGCACTGCCTTCTGATATCTTTAAGGTGTCAGCTACCTCAAATTTTGACATGTATCATGCATTGTCACGGAAGCGGACATGGCTTTTTTTATTATTAATTAAAATTTTATTAATAAACAAAAAAAAGGAAACTGTTTTTTTTATAGATAACTTACTTCTGCAATGATCTTTGTGTCAATACAACGGAAATTAAACTTAATTTATCAGTGGGACTCATATTAATTTAGGAATTTAAATTAAATCACATTAAAAATTTGGCAATTGGGATCAGAATAAAAATGCTAAAACAAAAAATAAATATTTTAGCTTACGTAATTTCAGATCACATTTAGTTTTTTTGGGGATCAATTTTGTGGGTCTTCTAAAAAACCCCAATTATTTTGATTAAGCTAAATATTAAAATTTCAAATTATACTAAAATTATGAATGTTATGTTTTTCAAGACCTACTTAATTGAAAAAGTTTCTTCTAGCAACATTTCATTATCATTCTTGCATTAAATAAAAACATGTTGACTATTTTTATTTTTTCCTTTTTTCACATTTTGTTCGCTCGTAAACTTTTTCAAATATATCCGGAAAATATTTTTAAAATCTGTGCACTATTAGCGGAGTAATTGCTGGAAACGTTGCTTCAATAGTTTTACGAAAATATTTACACAGCTAATAATTATTTTGTGAAGTAGAATTATTATGATAATTAAATTTATTTCTACTGCAAAAAAAAATAGTTAAAATTGAATTTCTTCATAGGGTTGTTAGTTTTAGACATGAGTCTTTATTATAATTAAACATTCATTTTATTTTTTATTTTCTCGGATCTTGCCCCAATAATTGAAATACTAGCCCTTCATGATATTTTTAGATGTTTTATAGTTTATTATTTTTGTTTTCCATTTTCAATGCACGATCATGTTCCAAATATGAGAAACTTTTCATCCGAATAAATATCGAATTAAAATGAAGGCATTCTGGGCCCAAATTCAAATGGAAAGTTCCTCCTCAACCCATTAAACCTCTAACTAACTAATTTTTGTAATAAGGGCATTTTAAAAAGTATAAAATTTCTGATTAAAAATTTCATGTGTACTTTTATTATGCAAATTGCATATTCGTTGCCCTAACGAGTCCCCTTTATCCAGATAAACTTCTAGTCGGCAACGCATTTCAATTATTTTAATTCTGAAAACCTTTTACGAATATTAATTAAAAACTTAACGTGAGTCCTGCTGAGCGCAGTCTGTGGCACGCACATGGCGAGTCTTAGGACCCTCGGGAGAATCGGACTCGCTTATTTCCGGGTTGCCTTACCCAAGGGATTACGGCAACAGTCAATCAATGTCGTTTACTCTGCGACATCATAAGTAATTTACCTTCCCCTCCCGCCGTCCGGCTCGTGGAATTCATAGTTGTACAAGATTAATGTGGACATATCCGCTTCTGGCATCGGACACATTCCAGAATTTCAAATGCAAATTGCTTCTCGGGATAAACTTGTCCTGCATGAACGTAACTCCCAGCTCCGAACTCTCCTAATGGGGTTTCCGTAAATTGTTTATTTGTGTCCTCCCCGTCGTCGTCGTCGCCAGAGGAGCAGCATCCCAATTCCGTCCCGATTTCCAGCTCGGTTCGATTCAGAACTCTCGTAATTAGATGAAATACTTGTACTTGTGTTTTCTCCTAATAAACGCAATCTGCTAGTCGGCAGAAGGCTTAAAATGGTAATCGACTTAAGTGACACTTTTGGCCCAATTAAGGCACTCCAATTACTTTCATTACATCAATTAGGCTATTGCCCCAAAACAATGCCGGGCAACCCGGGGATTCCCCTCGAGGGACCACTCTAAAATTTCACGTCATCATAGAAACAGGCCAGGCTGATATTCCGAGGATTACGCCTGGACCGAAACCTCTGCACAGATTGCGATTATAATTTTTGGGATAATTTAATTTTTGATATTTTTCATATTTGCAACAGATGTTGTTATGATTTAAAATTTCACATCATGAAAATGTTGCTAGAAGCTAAAATCTAGTTTTACACACTTAAGTAATTGAGGATAAAAACTAAAAGTAATTCAATTCT
Source organism: Proctacanthus coquilletti (assembly GCA_001932985.1). Taxonomy (NCBI): domain Eukaryota; kingdom Metazoa; phylum Arthropoda; class Insecta; order Diptera; family Asilidae; genus Proctacanthus; species Proctacanthus coquilletti. The sequence goes on from MNCL01000009.1 coordinate 1,617,620, forward strand.
TGAACTGGAAATAAAAAATGCAATAAAAAATTGGATAATTTTTTTCAAAAACTTTACACGATTTTTTTATTTTGGACGAAACAAAAAGTATTTTATAAATCTTTATAATTGGTTATTTTTTCTCGAAAGAATTGCCACAATTGTCGGAGCTATCAAAAAATAAACTATTTTTCTTTGCGCGGAAAACTTCGAAACCATTTTCCATTTTCTCAGTATAGTCGATACGTTTCCAGGAAGATCGGCAACCCAATTTTAATGAATCGCATTGTACCTATCGGATTTTTATTTTCAAATAGGTTAAAAGTTAATTTTACACATTTTTTCCCTTGTATTTTATTATATCATTATTTAGGTAATACAAGAAATCTTCGCGATTGAATTCGTCGGAATAAGCTAATACAAGAATTATTTATTTTATCCTTTAAATAATAAACACATTAGTAATTAACAACTAACGGGATAAGTAATTTAAAAGTTTGAGAAATTAATTATCGTACCTGAGCCTAGATCAACTAAGACCTGTATCAATCGAAACTAATCGATCGTTAAAATTATGAGGAAATAAAATAATTAATCCGTTGTATTAAAACAAAAAATAAAATTAAATATCTGAATACCATGAAATTTAAAACTCTCACTTTTTAAAGTAATTTCAATAGTACTTGATGTTTTTGGATATAACTTTTTCTTTTGTAGGGATAATCGTTTTAATTGTTTCCGATTTGGTAAGGGTTGCTTTTCTTAGTTTACTAGAGCGTAAGGTGTTGGGATGTATTCATATTCAAAAGGATCCTAATATGACTGGTATTCCGGAACATACTTGCTATGCAATTAAATTATTTACTAATGAGCAGCTTTCTTATTTTCTTTCGAATTATATCGCTTATTACTTTTCTCTTATATTTTCTTTGTTTTTGTCTTCATTAGTTTAGATGTATATACAAAAAAAAAAAAGATATACACATGTACGTTCTAGCACGTATATTTAACGAGCAAGATATAGACTATCTTTCATTCCAAAATTCCAAGCAGTCCATTCGGATAGGGGAAAAATTGCCTTAATATGGCAATAATTTTCTATGCATATAACAACATACCCTAAATAAACAAGTTGTTTTCCAGCTACGTCCCAAAACAATTCTAAACATCGCCTACATGCTTTACGCCCTTAGGAACTGGTATCTTATCATTTAATGATAAGACAACACCCGTGAATAAAATAAAGTGATTTTTTATTCTCATAAAGAAAACAAAATATGTCCCCATTTATAAAATTTTCTCATAAAAAAATCAATTAAAATCGTAGATCGATATCCCAATACTGATTACTGATTTAAATGAATTTACAACTTATTCAAAAACATGGAATTTTAATTAAAATGGTAGAAAAAGAAGCGAAAGCCGAAAATTGCCCACTAATCAAATCATTTCATCTCCAATTGACTAAAGGGCGGTGGTGGTGAAAGTGAACCATTGTCGAGCCATCGTTCTTCGGACCAGCTATTGAAGCTCTGAAAAAATTGAAATCCCCATTAAGCGAAAGAATGATTTCATTTGAATGGCAAACAGTGAGTCCTTCGACATTTCGTTTTTTTATTAAATACCAGTCAGTTCCGGCTGGCAGACTGCAAACAGGAGCCGAGCAGCGAGCACATATTTCGCCGCCGAGTGTCATGAATATCGTCTCCGAATTGATTCAGACTCCTTTATTAACTCGATGATTCGTCCAATTCCAATATGAACAATGGCTGTCCAGACGGCGATGACAACGAGCAGCTAAAACTTTCATATTCGATATTCGTTAGCTGTGGTCCGTCTGCGGAGGCAATCGATATTCGGATCTGGGATAGGAACCGGAATAAAATCCCACCGTCGAGCTGACTGGCTGGGAAAACAATATTCCACTTCTTATCCCGGAGCTGGTGTAAACAGAAGACCGAGATTTTGCAGGGAGGGACTACATACATCCGCACGAGTGTGTTCCCAACGGCTTGGCTGGCCGACGACGATGGTTGTCGAAATCTTCAAAAATTTACAAAGGCAATTTAGGATATTCCTTAAATGTCAGGCCCTAGCTGTTCGGATGATGATGTGAACTTTCTAAGCGTAGGGGATTTCTAGCACTATTCAAATTGAGATTTTTTAAATTTAGCTGATGATGTAAGGTTTCCAAAATTAAATATACACATTTTAAAATATAGTTTTTCATACTTAATTTTATACTAAGCAACATGCTTCCGAAAAATAAATAATTCTTGGCAACGATTCACAGAATATTGCAGTATCATTTAGACGTTCCGAATTCATAGTAGAGTAAAGTTGACATTTTTCTAGACTCTTCTTTAAATCTATTCTCCAATTTCGTGCAGTATTAGGTGTAAATTTTTAGACATAATAAGGCAAGAGAAAAGCGGACTTATATTCATTTCTTTTCGAAAACACGTTTTATAGGATATTGAATAATCTACGCACTTTGCACTATTGCACTATTTAAACCGCAGGCAAGAAATTGTTTAGATCAATATTCACTAGGGATGTTATGGAGCCCCGTAATCGTAACCGAACCATCCATAACCGAAACTGATAAAAGATTCTTAATACATCCCTATCCATATCCAGATCCAAAATCTCATATCTCTAAGAACCCTAATCTATGCCAACGTAAGATTATTTAACATTGTCCGAATTACGTAAGCGTTATTAATGTTTAGTGTGATAATGAGTATTAAATTATACATAAAGCTGTTTCTGTCCATTTTAAACTTCTTAGAATAATGGGACGAAACTTAACCATGAAGATTATCGGTGCAAAAATTCATCATCTTCAATTCTTTGTTTATTTGAATTTCTGAAAATTCCGAAATTTGGATTTGGTCACTCATTGAAAATGGAATGCGACATCAACTAATAAACCTAATTTAAGAACAATAAGTCTTTAATAAACATTTTTCGATAACTAAAAATTCAAGATAGTTCCAAAACGTGCTTTAGACAAGGAAATCTTATATTCTTCAATACCAAAATTCTATTAACAGATTTTACTCAAGGGGTTTATCTAGAATTTCAGTTAAAGCAAAATGAAAACGTCTCCACCTTGTCTCTGGTATTTTAATTACTAAAACTATTCTACTGTTTATTTGAAGTCGTACCCCGAGTACGAGGAAATTTTAAACTTTGGTGGAATTTAATTATTGCCATGGTACCCAGAGCGCAGTGATATAAAGTTTCTTAAAAACCCGTGTTTCAAATTGCTGTCGTAGGGATTTAATATTCTCTCTGGGTTTTCTGTGTACTCCCAACATTACCCATTCCTGATATGCACTTTTCAAGAGGATTGTCGATGTAATTTATAATTTTCATTCTTATTCTTTTTGCAATGTGTCCCGGAAATTTGATATATGCTTCCAACGATGGAAAAATACTATCTTCAATCGAAAACGTAAAGGTGAAATTATCAGACGGACGGTTTTCCACCCCCTGGCGACGGTTGGCAACTGCAGGGTAAGTTTCAAAAACCTCAGGTACTGCTCATTTACCATAATAATCTGAAAATTTGCAATGCAAAGAATTTGAGATATTGTGAGTACGCCACTATACAGATGGGATTTGCTAGGCAAATATACCCCATCTCCAAGTCGTTGTTTGAGCTTCCTAGAAGATTCAAGACGAAAACGACGACCACGACGACGTTGGTTGCTTAACCGATTCCTCCATCCACCTTTACCTTGATGAAAGTACAGGTAGGTATTCTTCTTGTGCACCTGCATCAGAAAGAATGTCAAGTTTTTGGAAAGTGCAACCAACCCCCGGAATGGATATCATAAGGGAAAGAGGAGGCCAGAATTGCAAAGTTATTGGAGATGGGTTCTTCTAAACTTTGAGTAAAATTATCCAGATAAACTTCAAGTTTCGCGTAATCCACGTGGATTCAGTATCGTCAAGAAAAAGTGTCCTTTACATCATCTCTAGAGGGATTCCCAGTGAAAAAGGTTTTCTTTGAGAACCATCTACAGCTACTGCGGGAACCGGAAAGGCAGTAGGTATAAGGAACCTCACTCTGCGGCCTCTACTCCCGATGTAGATAAGTAAACACTTTTGTGGAACACTGACAGGGAAACACCAGAATAAATGTACATTTGAGGAACTTTTCGGCTCTCGACGAGTAACTTGTTTGTCGGTGCGCTTTGACCCGTATTTTCACACATTTTCTTAACGAGGTCATGTAAACTTTATAAGGTCGTTGGTTCTGTTCAAATTTTCCCCAATTCTAATTACGTGATTCTCTGGGTTTTAGGGTTTTTCGTCGAGCTCTAGTGTCTCTAGTAGTCTGGCTAATTTGTATGAAAAGTCTTTTTTTATAAATTTTTCTTCTTTTTGTTTTGTGGAAGCACTAACAATTTCAACTGAAGGAATTTACATTTTAATTATTCAAAAAAGGAGTACCACATGACTATGACTAAAATGGGGTACGTCTTCACAAATGTGAATGGATATAGGAATACCAGAAGGTATATAATTTAGCTTCATACTAAAACTTTCATTTCTGCAAGGACGACTCTAATGAAGGTAAATTATGGCTCCGAATTAAAGAACATTTTTTTGCTAATTATGTAATTAAAATGGGAAATTATTTTAGGATGCTTAAAAATGTGTAACTTTAAATAAATGATTTTTTTTTCAACAAAGTTTTACCGATGTTTTGGAATTGTCTACATTTCCACAGATTGAATTTCTACTTTAAAATAAATTTATTATTCATGGAATTATACACGTATAGTCAGTCCGTGCACAATAAAAGTAGAAATCGATTTATAGAAAAAGAAAAAGAATAAAAAAAAAACACTTAATGAAAATCGTGATTGGATTTTTACTTTCGCATCACGATGTTTATTTTAGCATGCTGTTCGTTGGCTAAAACAATAAAACGATTTAAGTATGGAGTTGGAGACCTGCAGTTCGAAAACCTATGGGGATCGCGAGTCATATCGGAGAAGCATTCAGTAAACCAACATAGTCAAGGTGGAATACCATGGCGAAAACATTTTGTTTGAAATTAATTTTGGGAAGATTAAGTTTATAAATTAAAATTAAATTAATAATATTATTAAAAATTTTCAATAAAAACGAGCAAATATGGCCTTAAACTTTGTTTCATGCAATAACATTCAAATTAATTTAATCTTTCCGAAGCAATCGATGTACATTCATAAATGTATACAATTTGGACTAACAACCTGCTCTGTCGTCGATTAAAAGTGGCCAATTACGATCAGTTGTAGTGAATTCCGCAGAAACAAAAAAACTTTATTAAAACAACAAGAAATTCTCACAATTTACTCTCTTGTAAGAAATACTTTTCACTAAAAAATATCTTTTCACCGGGAAAATGATGAATAATTTCAATATAATTTTTTTCATACACTCAAAATATGGAAAAATTTTGTTCCAAAAATGAAAATCTTTTTCTATATACCGAAAATTAATGAAATATCAGAAGAACTCAATTTTTTACTCAAAACACAGTTCAAGCCTTAGATTTTTATTTCACAAAAGTATAATTATATTTAGTTGAACGGCGTTTTTTCTCTGTATAAGGTTTTATATGAGCTCGCAAAAAGTTACACTTTATTAGAAACAACCTAAATATATTTATTTACTAATTCTAGCTGAAACTCTAATTAATAATCTAACTCATTGAAAAAAATGGCTTTTAAAAATATCATCATGAGAAGAAGACAAATGGTGTTGTTGAGATGCCTTTAAAGTTAGTAGTATAATTTACCAAACTAGAAACTCGTTTTTTAAACTTCCTCCCGGAAATTCCTCTTAAAGTTAAAATAAATACAAAACTTACCTTTAGTGACAAAGTAAACATCAAAACAGACACTTAACAATTTCCTTGGCAAAAAAACTTCTCGTAAATCTAGAAAAGTGTAAAATTCTTCTGAAACTAGAAGCAAATATCTTGTGGTAGGAGTGTCGGTCCTGCGAAACATTAATTAACTCACCGAAATTTTCAGTTCAGCTGCACTTAAATTCCTCAAGTGTTTCCCAGTGCTGTAATTGAAACCGCATCAACCTCCTGACAACGTTATTTTACTCCTACCTGTCGTAATCTTCTTCCAAAAGTCGCGAAGGTGTTTTCCAGTTTACACAACCTTGGAAACCGGGCGGAACGCCGTAAATTAGTGGAGACTAAACGACAGTTTGGCGCCCCCATTTACCTCCGGGTAAAACTTTTTGTGCACTTCCAGATCCAGCGTCTATCCAGCATTGCTTGGAGATTTAGGAGGAATAATCCGGAAAGCCCGATGAGAACTCCTGCCAGTGAAATTAGTCGCAAGTTTAAGAGGAGTGTAATTAAAGGGCTCTAATTGAGGAGCAACATGGCCGCAGCTATGGCACCCATCCTCTGTTCGGGCGTATAGTTCAAAACCGCAGCAGTGTAAGGTTGACGAACTTACAAGTTTATAAGATTTGATATCTTCGTAAACTGGTTTTATCAGTATCAATCTTTAAAAGGATTTTCAATGTAACCGTCTCACTTTCTGAGTAAACCTTACAAGAAACGACAAAATAATGATTTACGTTGTACCTTCGTAATCGCAATATTTATAAAATTAGATTGCTAAAGGCATACCAGGGACAATTAATAGTTTTATATGTTCATATTTTAAAAGAAATAATACAATATTATTCTGGCCATTAATAATAAAAGGAATTCTACAAGTTGAAAATTTCTAAAATCAAATACAAGATCCTTTAGTGTCATTTTTGTTCACACATGTTCTTTTAACACTTTTTTAGCCACTAATAATTGCAATTTTGTTGAGATAAACAAACGACAAATTTCATTTTATGGAAAGTGGTAACGAAATAAGGATAAGCCTCCAAAAAATATTTGTATTATTTTTTTCTAAATCTTTATACTAGAACACCATCCAGTACTTCTTTCCACTAATTTGGATAAAGGTATGGTAGGTGAAAAGCCAAAATAGTTGAAATATACTCTTATTTTCAATATTAAATCCAAATAGTTTTATCCTCAAATAATAAAAAACATTGTTAAACCTATAGGTACTGATTTTGAGTTACAGTTTGAAATAAAAAATGATGAAATATTCCAAAAACAACATTCATTTTATTTATGTATAATTTCATATTTTATTAATAAAAATAATCTAAGCAAACACAGCATTTCGTTATTTCAAATAAATTTCCAAAATTTAGCAAAATAAAAAAGGAAAATTTAGAGTCGGGATTTTTTAAATATATCTCGTAGAAAGTGGCAAACAATTCCAGTTGTAATCTTCTTAAAAATAACATGAATGCCCTTCCAAACATTGGACGTCAACAAATTTGATTAAGGCAACTTTGCTGGAGCAGATTGACCAGGCACCGGGAGGAAACCTCGGAGATCTTCCGACTACGACCAAAAATGGTTTCCCATACGTGCATATACTGAAGGAGATATGTTTAACGATGCTAACGATAAAAAGCTTTAATTATGTTTGCAGCGCGTAAACATGCAGATTAACTGGGATCCGGGATCCAGGCCTTTGTGAACAATTTTCTATGGTCGCATTAAAATGCCCCCGCCACCGCTCGAGTCTGCGGCTTACTTTTAATTATGGCAATTTTCAGGGATTTATGCTCTAATTACAGCGCTTCATCCCCCGTCAATTGATAATGTCCTTTACACCTTAATTAAGGATGCTTTTCCATTCAAGCGGACAGAATCCCGATAATTCCCGCCTTCCTGGGCTGAGGGCTGTTCATGATTAACGGCCCCGTCGTCTATTGCCCGCTCGAGGTGTTAATGTTAATAAAATTAACAGAACGCCGCCTCGAGTCGAGATACGTGCTAGCAACCAATGCATCCCGTGACGACGCAAAGATAATTGTCTCAGCCTGTATAGATTCGATGACAGAAATTGATTCACTCTGGGTGTGTTCTGTTGTATATGGACTGCCCACTTAAGGTGCTTGTCCAAACAATGGTCATCAATGATTTATGTCCGCTTTATGTCTCCTTTGTTGCCACCTTGGGGCTCGCTATTGATATTGCTATGCATTTAATATGCTTAAGGTTGTATTACAATAACACCTACCTTGGATTGCAATGTCCAAACAAATTTATAATAAAAATACATTAAAGTCAGGAAGATATCGATCAGCGGATTTCGAAAATACCATTTGTATGCAAAGCCACTTACAAAACATTTAGTAAAAATATTAAAAAAAGGTTTTTGTGATTTTTACAGCGGTTATTTTGTTTTATATTCATGTAACGATTTATTGTACAAATTTATTAAATAACACAAGCGAAATTTTAGTGTAAAGCTACAAAATACTCTACGTTTATAAAAAGTGAGTAAAATAAAAGTAAAAATTAAAAACGAGATATAACAAAAAGTAAATTAAAATTGAACCTTTTTTATTAATAAAAGAATGCAATTACTTAATTTACATACAAATAATCCAAAATTAAAATTCAACATGCAATTCTACAGATAAGAAAAAATAAAATTGTTGTTTAATTTATAAATAATTAAAATATTTTTAATAAATCATTTTTATTTTGAAGCCAAATATTCTTATAATCAAAATTTCCAGAAGGCAAAGAAGTTTCGTTATGTTAAATTTTATTTGGATGAATTGGTTTAAACGCCAAATTAAAATTTAGGAGCCTACTTTTATGATTAACTTTTTTTTAAATTCTTGAATCCCTCAAATCGCAGTGACGAATTTCGAGCAACTTATTCACTTTCCTAAATTTGCAGTAGTACGAAATTATTCATAATACCTCGTGCATTCAATCAATTACCATCTTTGATGGCCATTAATTTCTCCTGTTTTGTTTCTCACCTAATGAAAAGTAAATAAAATTGTACGAGACCAATAATCAAAACCTGTTTCATAGTACAAAATCATCAGAGAGGATCTGCCTAATTCCTGTATTCGCTTTAATGTACGTAAGTAGCTTTAAGTAAAGTAAGGAACAACTAAGACCCTTATTTATATTGCTTCATGAATAATGAACTCCTGCAAATCGGACTCCACCTAATGAAACACTCCTCGGGCTCGTAATTCCAATAAAACATTAAAGAGAAATGATAGGAGTTCTGTACAAATGTAATCTCTTTAGTCGTCAGACAGAAGAAGGTCGGCCCAGCTCTGGTCCTTGACTCGTTCGTTCTGCCCGAAGGAGGAAATTTGCCAAAATCTTAAATTGTCCCAAAGGTACTTCTCGTAGTTTCAACGTATGTGGGAGTTAGGTCGGAAACTTTACTACACCAGTTCACTGACCTACCCTCTCTGACGTGTCCAGGAATTAATTTCATTGTGTAAATATTCCTCGAGCTCTCAATCCTTGCTCCTCGAAATCGTCCTTATCGTTGAACGTTGTTGGCTGAGAAAAACGCAATTTACGAATATATAAAACATTTCATCCTACTCTGGAAATCCGACGAGACTTAAAATCAAATTAACGAGGATCACGTCTTGGATTTCTAAAGGAGGCGGGCTGTAAGAAAAAAGAGCGGACTTAAGCAGCTGTCTTGCTAGACAGCTATAATCCTCTTAGCCTGTAAGGTATCTTATGCTGTGCAAATCCTCCTCTCACTCTTGTTTCGCTTCTTTTTAACCAGCGAAAAATATTTAGCCAGAAAACTTTATTCATTTCGCTGCTTTTTAAGGAAACAAAAAAATAAATAAATAGAGGGAAAGGGTAGTATTCGTATAACAATTAAAGAAAGATATCGATTGCCACTGTTCTTCCATTGTTCTCGGGCTAGAGGTACAAGTAGTCCTTGGCGTTCTTCCTTGGCTCTTCTATCCCGACCCTACCGTCGTCGTCCTCCTCATCATTTGGAGTCGTTCGTGCTCTGCTGGAACTGAATCAAAATAACCAGGTACGTTGTTATCGCACTGCTGAACTGAAAGACACCCATAGGACACAGCAGAAATTAGTGCTATGTGAAAAATTCAGAAAATTTTAAGCAAAAAGTGGAAAATTTATATTCTCAGATAAATCATGCGACATGTCTAGATAAAAGGAATTCGCTGCCGGTGCTCGCGCTCTTGATAGGATATTCACGTCCCGTCTGTTCCGCATCTTGGAGATGAATATGCATTGGGTAGTGTATAGTCTAGACGTCCCGTCATACCTCAATGGTGCATTCCAGCATACCGGAAACTCTAGGTTTCCTTCCAGATACCATCATGGTATTTACCTATATAGTCGAACGTTTATTCCACCCCTTCGACCGTATCGAACACTACTAAAATATTCAATGCCTTCTCCATTTGAATTTTATTTATAATGAACATTCCTTGTCACACTTCAAAAAATATATTCGAAGAGAAAATTTAGGAAATTTTTGAAACGACTGTCCATTAATCTAAATGTGAATAGCTTCTAATTTAAACTAGATAATCGAATTTCGTATTTCTTTTCATTGAAGGCAATCATGGAACGCTTCTATCTAATTAAATTTCCTATAATTGATGATAACAGACGCATATTCCGATAGCGATATAAATCTTCTTATTAATAAAAAAAATGTATGTATTTTCTTTAATCTGAAAAATATAGCATTAGAATTTAAACCAAAGACTATCAGTAAATATTTAACCAAACAAATTTTCTTTAATTTAAAGAAGTGTTTAATGTGGCTGTGTTATGAAAATTATAAACAAGAAAAACCTGATAAAATTTCTTTTCTTTCTTTTTAAGCACATGATTTTGAATATCCTAAATCTTATAAACACACATTTATATAAAATTAATGCGGAATGTAATCAAACATTATTCACTGGCATGGAAATGTTTTTACTTTTGTTTGATATTCTTTTTAATCTTAATCGCAATGTTTGACCTTTTGATATTTCATTTTTTGACCATATTTTCCACAAAACCACGATTATGAAAAGTAGAGTATTTGCAAAAATTGATTTAACCTTTTTCAAATATTACACACCTCGTTACCTGAATTGTGTATTGAACCAATTTAAGGTAGCTGACAAGATGTATAATGTAATAAAACGTAGTTCCGCCATTTTAAAGTAACATTGAAAGAAAAATTCAGGTAAATATTTAAAAACTTGTAGTGCATGTAGAAAACTATTCAGGGAACTAATGAAATTTCAGTTAATAAAATAAGGCCTTCGTACCACGGAGAAAAATTTTAAGTTACAAAAAGAAAATGTTGGAAAAATAAAATACACTAATAATTTTGGAAAGTTCGTTAACCCTATGTTAAGGCAATACCTCACCAAAAAGTGGCACAATATGGCGGAAGCGCCGAATAATGGGGAGACAATAGGGTCTTTTGAAACTTCCAAATTTAAGGTTCTGTTGACTCAATGGGGCGTCGTTCTGCCCAAAGTAAGCCCCCCTTAAAGCCCCATTTCAGCCAAAAGGCCTAGTTGCTGCTGACGAGTCACACGCCTAGCTTTAGACCTGGATCTAAGATTAGAAGGGTAATGGCACAAAGTGCCGTTTATTTATCACCATTTGTTGCTATTTTGACGTTTTTAAACCCCATATGATGCAGAGCCCGCGGCAGCCGTTCCATCTAAGGAAAGCACCGCCAACTCCCGCCGCCGCGACCATAACGGCGGCTCTCAACAAGTTCCCGCTATCAATCATTAATCCACTTAACCCTTTTTAGGAATTCTCGCTCCACGGGTTTTCGCCGAATCATTCACAACTCGTTACACCCGGCTCCTTTTGTATTCAGCGATGACTCCGCGCGCAGCGGGAATTCAGTTGGGATGATGGGTCAAAGGGGAAAAGGAGAGGGCAGGGAACGATGGTAAATCCCAGTTGCGTTCCACACAAATCGCCGGGGGACCCGGCGTGCAAGAGCACGATTAGCCGAGGCAGACCGGAACAGACTCCCTGAGGAAATAAATTTTGTTTGTGCAAGAAAATTAAAATATCCTTACCGATGTCAAAATCTGGCGATCAATTTTACACATGCCACACGCAGAGAAGCCGGGATCCTCAGACAACAATTGCTGCCAGAATTTCTTCATCTGGAAATTAAACGAAGAAGGAAATGAGATTTATTAAGCACGAACAGCGCAAAAACAGGAGTTCCAGATAAAACACTAAGCGACATTATTTCGATCAGGAAGAGCGCCGTCCGTCCCAGAGGCCCCGAAAAGTTCCCGCCTGAGGCCCCAATCGATAAGGTCACCCGACCTATGGAGGAGCAAACTACGTCACAGCCTCCAGTAAGCTTAATCGAGTGGAATTCGGATAAGTGTCGCTGGATATTCTCACCTAGATTGTCCATTCGCCGCGTAATTTATACCCGGGGGCAGGAGTCGACAAAAACGACCATTCCTGCGAAAGGAATATCTAAGGGAATTTCCTTATTATTTACGGCTCAATTCGCTCTTCCCCTGGACCTCCCACTTTATGAAGTTTCTTCATTTTGAGCGGCATTTGAAACCTTGCCAGAAAAAATCGCAATTTTCAGGATAAGGTTGATATGAAAACATTTTACTCGACTGTAGCTTAATTCAAAAGTGCCCGATAAAAATATCGTCTGTAGGTTTAGGAGCAGGAGCATGTTCATTTAGATAAAAATGCCCGTAAAACTTCTAACCGAAAAAAATCGGGCTGCACCCAATGAAATTCGTTTTACTGAATTAAATAATTTTAGTTAAATTTGTAAATAAGTACCATTCCCATTAAAAGGTGATTTATTTAATGGTTTAAAATTGTATACATTGTAACTTTAATTGAAAGAATCTTTTTTATGCTTTTTTTTTTTGCTTTTTCTTTAATCAATGTCAAAATAAATTTTAAGAAACACGCCAAAAAATTCTAAATTACATTTTTTTTTTAATTTTCAAAGCATGATATTGTTTGAATTAATGTTTCCATTCTTAAACTTAAACGTATAGAGAAAAAGAAAACTATAAATATAAAAACTAAAGTGTTAACATTGAATATTTTATTTTATTTTTAAGATTACTTACAGTTTTTTGAAGGCGATCATCAAATGGATTTTGTGGAACTCCATGCACCAGCCGTAGAGTTTTCTTTGCCTATAAATAATTTTTGAAACATTATAACAGTTTTCCTTTATATTAAAAATAAAATCTAATAAATGTATAGAATATTTCTTGTTTTCTTGCGCGCTTTTTAATAAAACTATAGTGAAGCCACCTATTCGAATTATTTAAATTATTATAAGTAAAACAGTTTCAAGATTTATAGAAGAGACGTTTGTTTTTCTTCTTTGAATTACTATTTTTTACTTTAAACGTTTGTTTTAGTAAATTATTTACCTCGTTACACCATTTAAATAGAATTATATTAAATTATACCTAAAGCTCATTCTTAAAATTAAAGTATAATTTCAATTTATTTTTTTACTTATGTAACTAATGCTATCAAGACGAATCGAGCACTTGTCGATGTAAATCGGTTTAATGGTTTAAAAATGACTAGTCACAATTTTTCATGATAGAGTCTTTGACTCGGAAGGAATCGACTAATATTTGTGCAGAATCTAACGTGAATATCTTATAAAAGACATAATTCTCAAACTTTTCCAAATTTTTGGATGATTTATCAAAAGTTTACCGTTGTGAAACATTAACTTTTGATATCTTATGTTATAAAAATATCTCCGCTTACCTCCTGAGTAGTGACATGGCAGGGTTCTACAATCAAGAGAAGGAGCAGGCTATGATACATGATCCAGGCTGACTGCAGCCAGAAAAAGGCGCTATTCTTTGTCCCCAAAATCTCTTGTAGTAAGAAGTAAGCGGTTGCAACCAGGTGCAGCAGGCAAGAAATCAGCAGGAACAAGACCGCCAGTCCGAACGCCCTGCAAGATAAAAGTTTTATGGGAAAAGTTTTTAGAAGCCATCAAGCAATCCGGCAAAGTCCATTCTCACCTGGACGTGTTCCTCATGCATTGGCCGAGGGACGCGTGCAAGTACGCCAAACGAGCCATTAGGGCACTGCCGCTGCCATCGCCGGGGGGTCGAATTAGACCGGCTGAAACCAAATAAATTAGACTCATTAGCATTTAAAAACAGAACCGAAAAAAAAAAACAAAACTGGTAGCAAGTAGTGGCGGGGGAGGTCGACTGTAATTCCGGCTGACATTTTAATTTGCCGGGTATTTACCCATCGCCGGGACTGACGTTGATTTCGTTAGAAGTGCGGCATCGAATAACGTCAATCACGGCGAGAATCAATCCCAGTCAACCGCCAAAAACAATTCAATTAGCGAACTCGGTTCCGGATGCCATGGCCGTTGATGTATTTTAAAATAACTTCGTTATGATAGGATTTGAGAATCAGCAGGGCGTACTGATAACACGCAAATAGCCGCATGTTTGATTGCGATACTCCACACGCTGCTCCCGCGGGATAATTGATTCCTAGTGCTTAACTCTTCCGGTCATCGAACCAGCCGTTCAGGTCAATCATCAGTTTTAGTTATTTTATTATTACCACTTTTATTACCAAATTTTTGACATGATGCCACAAGCGCATAATTTTCGAAACTTCATACCGCATTTGCTTTAATCAAATATTAACACGACTATTTTGTATTTCTATTCATGGATTAAATTGCTAGTAATAAAATATGCATACTGAAATAATTTATGACGGTATTTATAAACAATTTTGGATGATTCGAAGCTCGACATTGTGAACTAATGGGAAAACCGTATAAAACATTAAACATGAGTATGTGTAATTTACTAATTGCTTAATTTCAAAGGTAATATTGAATTGAAAGTGTCAAATTGATGGAACTACATGTATCAAAAGAAGGGAAGAGCGATAATATCTGCAAATTAATTAAATTAAAGGAAATAAAGCAATGGAGCAAAAATTTAAGGAACTGTAGATACTCAGAGGATCAAAATAAAAACAAAAACTCTGTTGTTTCTTCAAAACTACATCAAAAACTTTGTTGTTTCTTCAAAACTATAGCTTAAAATTGGTAACAAAGGTATCCTAAAAACTACTGATTTAAATACGTAAAAAAATATATTTTGATACAAAATATCAGTTCTGATTTTAAATATTTTATATTTTTGTTTTTTTCAACTTTTTCTTAAGTTTACAGTATTCTCAAATAATAATTTTTTACGCATATTGAAAAATGAACAAAATGCACCAATGCACTAAATTATTATTAGAAAACGTGTTAGAATTGTAAAAACGAAATTTTGTGATTCATTAAAAATATAACAAAACAACAATTAATATTTGTTTATGGATTTAAAACGAACTTTTATGTTTTTAAACTTTTGTAAAACTCAATATAGGCCTACAATTTTATACTTATTTTATTATTATAAATTCTTATAAATATATAAAATAGTTTTATAACCTGCAGCGGGAAATGTGGAGTCTAATGAATTCGAGTCATCGTCGTTTTTGTTTGAGAACAAAATTATTTTAGTTTTAATCCCATTGCAGTAATAATTTGAATTTTTTCTTTAGTTTAAAATATTATTATTTTTTAAATCATTACACACTGGTTATAGAAATAATTTATCATCTGCATAAAACAGTATATTACTTATAATTCAAAGTAAAAGATTAAATTTTATGGAGATTAAAGTGAAACATGTGAGGTCATCCTTTTTTTTAAGAAAATTGAGAAATTAAAAAGAAATTGTTGTAGGTGTTTTACAAATCTCGATCGCATTACAGGTTTTAGGAATATTAAAAACACAACAACCATACCTTTTATTTTATAAAAAGTTCCGAGAAAAGTATGAGGAAGATGTTTTGTTGCTCTTGTGATAGCCCAAAAATATCTCTTTATCAATCCCACATCCAGAATTTCGGTTTCCATTAATGTCGTCATTTTCTGAAAGGAAACATCGGCGTGGGCTCATAAATTGATTAGAGATTATAAGTAAAAGTTCACACTGTCCTTAAAGGTGAATATTTGAACAGGTAATACTCAGAAAAGTAGCGGCTTTAAACTTTGTGATAAAGATATTATAAAACAGATAAGGAACTTTTCAAATTGTATCTTTTCACAAAACAATTTTCCTGGGATGTGCCAACTTGGAAAATACATGGAACGGGTAGATGCCAGGGGTATATGGCGCGAGTCCCAATTCAATTTGTTTCACACCTGTACCCGCCTGTGTGCGAACGTACAGCACACGTCGAATTTTGTTATTGGCCATCAATCAATAATGAAAAATTTTCATCTCATGGAGTAATTTATAATCGGATTTTGATTGTCCCCTGATTGACTCGAAGGATGGATGAGCACCGGGGCGGGTTGGTGTGTTTCATTAAGATTAATTCGAGCCGATTATCGGTGTAAGTAGTCGTTTGCCTATAAATTTAATATTTCAATTAAAGTGTAACTGGAGCTCCCGGTGGATCCAACTAACCCAAATCATCCTAATGTTATTTGGTACACGGTCTAGGGGTTCTGTTCGCGGCTTAACCACAGTCCCTCATCGGTTCCTTGGGGCTCTGCTTGAGACGTTCACGAGCTCACGGCTGCCAAGACGGTAGTCGGTCATTAATCAACGTCGGGGTTCTGATCCCTTTTCATCTTTTCCTTCATTTTCGTTTATTTCATTGTGTTTTTCCTGCTTGAGTGATTGATGTGTTACTTGGGGATGGAACCGAGACGTCTTTAGGCCCTTCAGATCACCTTTAGAGTTTTGGAAGCAACTTGGAGCAATTTGGGTAATGATGGACGGAGCATAAGAACGTCTCCGTAATTTTTGACGACTTTCCATCAAAGAAAATCTTTTAGCTTGCAGAACCTCAGTATAAATCCGAAATAATTGCAGCTAATTGCAAGATAGAAGAAACGAAAACGACGAAGGCATGTAAATTCAGCGAGTCTGTCCAAAACTCAAAAAATATAGGACTAAGCTCCAATTCAATTTTTCGGTAGAAACAATCAAGAAACTTTCTTAAGTAAATTGCAAGGATTCTTACCCTTAAGACCATTCAAAACAAAAAGTCACCTTGAGCAAGAAAATCCGACAGGCCTTATTGAGACCATTAAATAAGTCTAGTCGGCGGATGCCAGCCGAGTTTTAACTTCTCAACAACTTAATGGAAGTCTTAAGGAAATGAACCTTGAAATTCTTTTAAAACGAGGAGGAAAAAAGTTTGAAAATATTTTTGAATTTGTAATGCTTTCAATGCGCACTTGTAAAACCAGGTTTTTAGGCATAATTAAAAAAAATTAAATTGCCGAAAGAATACTTTTCATTATGGATAATGTTGTTTAGTACACTTACTTTGTTACCCTATTTCAAATCACAGTCAAATCAAAACAAAGAAAGCAATTATGCTTTTAAAAAAGAATATTAAATACTGTTTTATTTTTAAAGATAAAGAATTTGTTAATTGGAAATGAAATCTTAAATAAAATAAAATGTTAGTTATTGATCCAAAAACAGAGGTTAATGAATAAAAATCAAAAACAATTAATTGATTAAATTGACCAAAAGTTTTTTACTTTCAATACAAAATGAAATTGGACAATTTTTAATACAAAATGAAAGTGGACAAAGAAGGTTAATAAAAGTTTTAACATGAATACTTTCAAATTTTCAAAAGAGCAATATTTTCACGTTCAAAGAAAATCCTTCCGTAGTAGGTACTCTATTTTTAAAATTTTCTTGTAATTTTTTAGAAAACGCTAATTTTGAGTTTTTTTCTGTGCATAAAAATTGTTCACTTTTGTTTCAAATCAAAGAATTAATTTTAGTCATAATTACTTACACCATATTTTTCTTTTTTAGAAAATATTTTCAGTTGAACTTAAAATCCAAATGTTAGCATTCTTAAGGAATGTAAATGTAAAAAATGAAATAAGTTTTCGAATCAAATCATATTCTGTAAAAAGAAAAAATAATTGTTATCAATTGTTCTTTTACTATTGCATGAAAATTTTTAAAATACGTACAGTAGAAATTATGAAATTATAGAAATACAGAAATTGTCCACGATTGGAAAAGACATTTGGCCAAAAATTCGACATTTAATCCTTATATTGGTTATTTCAATTATGATTACTAGGTCTGTTTTTTTTTCGCAACTAATATTTTGGAATTAGCAGATAACTAGAACCTTTCAAGTTTTGGTAAAATGCACTACAAGCCAGGTTTGCCCGAAGGAACGTTTTTTAAATTAACCTTTCTTTATACTTAAAAGTGATGTATGCATGTTTGTATATTTCTGGATTGGTCTCTCATTCTTAAATAATCTAAAATCCTAAACCTCAAAACAATAAGCTATAAAATTTTGTTTCTCAGCTGATTCCACTAGAATTATTAGACGATTTTATGTCATAATTATAAAATTCATAATTTTAACACGCTGCGATGGTATCTTTATAGAAATAAAGAGTAACTAAAATAAGATTACGAATAATCATTATCTTCTAAGTAAGAACTTTCCAAATCGCCTGCACATTCTATCAAATAAATTACCACTTTTTCGTTGTACAGTCTTCAGAGATCCCCTAAAATTGGAAAATTGCAAAAATCTCAATTAAGACATCTGTGAAGAAACCCCACAATTTTATTTAAATCTCAAGGCGATATAATTCACCCGCTTTTGAGATCTAGACCTATTCTCGCTTGATCTGCAAGAATTAAAAGGCGTAAACATAAAATTTTCATTCGCCTCAGTGTTGTCGTAGAATTGTAGATTGTTGCCACGGATGGGACGAATAAAGGTGTCACTAGAAGATGGATGCTGTATGCTCCAGTAAAGGCGTGAATATATGTTCTATCCCCCTATCCTGCAGGAGATCTCATACAATGGAAGGGGAGGAAGAAGTCCAAAGCTGTGGATTAAATTTAGGTACGCAGGTGAATATCCCGACACGAAACGTACGTTTTTATAATCTCAAGGGGAGGAGCGCGAGACGCCCAATGCTCTGTAAGACACAAGATGGGGATCACATCCCTCAGGATAATAAATTGGAAACGTGCGTAATTTCAGATCAAGCGGGATGTATGCGACAAAGTATCGGGGAAGAAATGTTTCATTGACTGCAAGCACTTTGGCTTTATTCAACTTTTAACCGGAACAGCGAAATCTTGGCGACGGGGAAGGAAGCAATTTCGTGCTGGAATTTAATTTTCTCACGAGTAGAAATTATTGAGGGGATGGCTCTATCTTTTTATTATATTTACCATTAATTAATTTCAATAAATTTTATTCTGAACAATCGTAACTTACTTAAACAAAGTAAGCAATTAGTTTTCGTTCATTAAAATTCTTTGCTACAAAATTACAACTTGATTTAAATGATTTTGTACGACTTAGTGGCTTTCTTGAAATAAATGTTTTCTTTCTCATATTTTAGTATATTAAAAATGTTCAATTTACAAACAGTACGCACGTGAAAAATAAGAAAAATAAACTTTATTTTTAATACACACATAAAGAAGTGCACTCTATTTTTACAAATGAAAAATATAAATTCAAAAATTGTTGTAAGAAACACTTTTTGTGCGAGTATATTTATGAAAATAAATTGGGAAAGTTGTTAGACTGTGATTTATTATCGGTTCTTTAATTTTATGCAATTATTTTTTTCTTATTTGTCTATCGCACTATTACTATTAAAAGAATTATAAAAATATAAAACCTGCTGATTCAATTTAAAAAAATCTTTTATTATAAGCAGATTATGCATTTCTTTGCATTTTTTTCTCAAATTATTTAAGAAGTTCCATCAAATTCAAACCTTAGGCAATTGACTGGTCAATTTAAAATATAATTTATTAACTATTATTTGTTTATTCGTCTTTTATTTTCATTTATCTTTATATTATTCAAGAACTAAGAACAAAATGCATTCTGCTAGATTACTTTCTTTTAATTAGCCTATTGCTCAAAATATATTTTTTATTATTATTTCTTAAATATTAATATATTTTTTATTTTATTTCACCTGGGATTAACATAAACACATGATTTATTTTAATCCTATTTCTCACTAAGCTGAAGGTAAATAAACTTTTATATTAACAATTGCTACGTAATAAAATTAAACCTTGTTAATAATTTCCTGTTTGATTTGAATAATTTGTAGCAATGCTCAAAAGCAAATATAATTTTTACCATTTCAAATTTAATGTTTCCACTTAATGACCTTTGGCGTGGTACAAACTAAGCAAAATGCATTCTACAAATGTAAATAATAAAATAAATTGTATTCTAGTTTATCACTTAAAAGCATACACTTCATAATTTACGTACAGTGATGGGTAACAAAGTCGAGGGATGTGTTCCCCATCATCATACGGGGCATACAGTGGAAATGTATGGTAAACCTATGCCAGATTTTAAATGAATAAAACCGGATATATAATGTATCATGTAAACACACAATCAAATCAATTAATTTTGCAAATTGCAAGAACTCGATGTTTACACGCTTCAGCCGGCATTGCAAACATCATAGCAGAAAATAAATAGAATGAAAACGACCCAAAGCAGACTGCTCTCTACCTTCGACCATCATGCGAGAGATAGTTTCTGCTCGGTTGGGCGCATAATTAACTAAATAATTATAATTAATTAATCTCATCGGATGTAATCCATTTCCTCACTTTGAGGATCAGCAAAGCTCATTGGGCTAGAGCGTTTTACCGCCGCCCTGTACAAACTACTACGTACCATTAATTAACGATGGCTTCGTATCCGGTGACACCTTCTTCTGGTTTTCCTGGATATTTGATGACAGCACATTCCAGGACTTACCGACTGCGACAGTTCTCACCAAAGCAACTGGAATCGCTCTGTCGCTAAATTTAGCATCTGAAACAAGAAGAAAGAAAAAAATATTTGCCAATAAAGTGATCCATCATCGTCAATTTCTTATACTGTTTCTAAGAACTACTCCCAGCGATAGATTTACTGAGAAAAATTTATGGAGTACTCGCAATTGATGTTAAAATGGGAAAATAAAATGATTAAAACTCAATTTACTACACATCGCTATGCATGAATTACAAAAATTCTAATACTATGATATAAAAATTAAAATAATTAAAACCTAAAGAAAACGACAATCATCAAAACAAATTTAGATTTCTGAAAATAATTTAGGGTTTGTGATAATATTTTTATACTGAATTGAGTATAATCACAAGTACAAATTGGTTTTAATAATTTTTCACTTTATTTTTCGATAAACCAACTTTTTATCCGCATGCGCAAACAGTTTTAAACTAATTTCATAATTCGCTAGTTTTTTATTTTTATTTTCAATTAATAATACTTAATAATTTCAAAGGCCTATAACTTCTGTTTTATTTATATTTTCTATAAAATGAACAATTTGTTTTTAAATTTTACAGAAATAAAAATAAAAGTAAAACAAAAAGTAAAAAGAAAAATGAAAATATAAGTAAAACAATTATTTTCTTATAGTTTCAAAAATGCAAGTACAAGTTTTATATCAAAATTCACAAAAATAGCGAAGTTAGATCATTACAATCAGTAAAAATGAAAAAATCGAAACGTTTTTAAGTAATTATTTTTAAAAAATGGCTACGCCTCATAAAAACAAGATCGATCCCATCATCTGAAGAGTATTTTTAACGAACGTGCATTATGTTTTTTTATATCTTGTTAATTTTTATTTATCTTTAATAAAATTTGTGTGAAATTTTTATTTTTAGATCCGTCACAAAGAAATCACCTTTAAGAAAAGGAAAAGTGGAGCATGTCTTGATTTTTTAGTTCGTCATTGGTACATTCCGGACTTTGCTTAGCAAAACTTAAGTAGAAGGGCCAACAATGGGAGGGTGTTTAATCTTTCATGGCCAACTCCGAACTTAGGATCAAAGGATAGTCGAATTTCTTATTTATATAAATACCCATTAGTAAGTACTTAATCTCCAGTTAGGAGCAACCCTCCTAATTCAATAGGTCTACTGACCTGCTGACCTAACCTTTGACCTCTGCTAGCCTTGGCTTGCTTCCATTTAATCGGAATTGAAGTTTCATGGCTGGAAAGTTTAAGTATCAGAGCTAGTTTCTTTGAAAATAATGAAAAAGAAATATATTCCTTTCGAAGGAACTAGTGAGCATGGGATCAGCGAAGGAGAAAGGGTTCTAAAAAATTATGAAAACTCCTACTTTATTATTTACCGACAATGATTAAACTTAGTAGAATTTATAAACAAAACAAAAGATTAAAACCTTGTATTAAAACTGCAGTGATAACATTGTAACTCCTTTAAATTCGCAGCTGTAGGCATATATTAAAGGTAGTATTAAATGCATACCTTCCTGAAAGAAACGTTTTAAAGCCATATTTAGACGACGGTACCGTCTTCCAAGACCCATAGCAGATTGAGCGAAGTTTATGTGAAGAGCCGTCAGAACGTAATAAAGGCTGTAGAATGGAAGATACCAGTGCACAGTGAACCCTACAAATGGTAGTTGGTTAAAACGTTGTCCGAATAAAATTTTAATGCTATGGCCGCTCACATGAATCATTGCATACCTTCTTCCGGCTGGGGTTCATCTGGTGAAATTAAGCGTAAATTGGCATGAAAATGAAAAAAGAGCATCCATTAGGGGTGAAAAATTGCCCCATTAAAATAAAGCTGCAGCGTCATGTGAAGGAACATTAATAAAAGGGACAACAGGGAAAAACGTGTCAGGGAGTGTAAAAAATAAATTTTACAAGAATAGAATTCCTTTAAAAGTGTAACGAATATTTCTCTTTCCGCAGGAATAGTTTTAACGAGGAATCTTTTGTAAATCTTACCGCTGTGTGCCTTTTTTTCTCGAATTTGTTCAAACAGTTTATTCCATGTCCATAAATCTAGGCCTAAAAGAAAAATATTGTTTCATTTATTACGTGAATTGTAAACTCTAGTAATTTCAGTACATATCGTTTTTTTTTCAAATTTTCATAAAATAAAACCGAATCGAATTGGGACAACAAAGGGCATAGCCTTCGTTTTTCAGAAATGTCGAAATTATTAGTCTTAAAATTAAATTCGATCTCCTAATGGTTTCGGATTGTTGGAATCGCAATTTAATGGATGTAATAACCATAAAGTCGGATCATGTTGACATAAATTATTTCTCTTAAGAGCAAATAAAAAGGGGGAAAACCGATTTGCGGAACATTACCCAAAATTTTGATTTATAGAGATCTTTTTGGTGTACTTTTGATGTAATTTCAATTATGTGAAAGAAGTTCCAGTTGAAACATTTAAGAATTCAGTTTAAGTTTATTCTTCGAGTCATTGAGACTTTTTACCTGCACTAAAAAGCCACTAGAAGGTTGAATTGCAGAGGTTTTATTTGGATTATCAGAAAATCAACAGGGTTTACTTATATAAATTTTGTAGGTGTCTTTTATCTTGAACTTAGGTTTAGTAATCCTGTGTTTTATTAGTTTTACATAACTTTAAAATTGGTCAATGACCTTGCCAAAATTGGCAAACATTTATTTATTTTTTTTTTAATTCATCGACTTATTAAAACAGTTTTCATTAAGAATAGCATGACGACGCGAAAATAATCTGAACTCCAAAATTTCACAACAACTTGAGCATTTAAATACAAAACTATGTTTAAAGTTACCTATCAAAAACGTTAGAAAAAGTAATGTGGGGCTCATCATCATATACGCTCTAAATCGGTCTTTAACTTCATTCGTGTATGGGGATAGAGCTTCATCAACCTGAAAAAATTTGAAAATTAAATTTGAGCCAAAGTGTTCCCATAGATGACTGCAACAAAATAAAACCTAAAACTAGCCCCCTATGAAAATGAAATCCTAATTGAATTAATTGGCCACATGTTGCCAGGCAATTGCAAGAGGTATTCAGTTCCAGCATTAATAATTGAAGCTGTTACTTGGAACGTTGCATTCCACATTCGTAAGGCTATCACGCGGTTTACACACCTCTTTTAATCGCCGGTTCGAATCCAACGTTGGCCGCAATCCAATTAAACCGCAAATCATTCCAGTGAAAGTGGCTAGAGCCACAACCATAACATCCATGCCGGTAACAACCTTCGATGTATCCGATTTGGTTCTAAAGAATGCTCTTTATTGGATAGCAATTTAAGGATATGGAAAAAAAGGTTTGTATCAATTAAATTTAGAAAAAAAAGAACCTAATACAAAATGTTAAAGATTATAAAACCGACATAAATTCTAACGACTTACCATTACTATAATTACCAATAATAATTTACCAACTTACCTCGCAGGGGCTTTCAAATCAGTCATAATAAAAAGACCCCAGTAAGTAGTAAATTCTATAAAAATAAAATTCCTGCATTCAGCTTCTGCCTTCAAAATACACTTTTTAAAAGAATCTTCATAGCTTAAATTTACAAGTACTAAAATAAAAACCAGATAAATTAGAATTTGACATCATTTTCTCGTATGTCCTTAATCTCAATGAACTACATCCTTTAGTAAAAGTCTAAACTCATATTTTACGTTTTGTTCTTACATGAAGCTATTTCATCGGGTCAACAAATCACTTTTGTAACTGCATTGATAACAACATTATTCTGAGATTATCGAATAATATCAAAATAGGACGGTATTTAATCTACGGGTTGGATGGGTATTTAATACTTTTAAGTTAATAATCAAAAAACAAATTATAAAAACGCCGCTTAAACACTTGTTCTAGACCTCTTTATACCTTTTAACGTGATAAAGATACCCATTTCCAAATACCTAAATTTTATAATTTAATAACTTTAATTCATCCGCGGTCGCACAAATGGAATACGTGATAATTTGGGGGGATGTATATTTATATTTGCGAACTCAGTATAGAACACCTTGTAGGTCAAACACGGAACAAAGAATTATACTATAACTCCACCCATTCCAAATGTCGGATAAAGCTATAGCTACCCCGATTTATTTTTGGACCAGTGATCGAAATCGAATGATAGGAAATTTCCACCTTATCCAAAGACAGGTAGGCAAAAAGTGAAAAATTGTAAAAATAGACGATTATAACATAACTTTCGGAAATTGAGAGTTTGAATAATTTGAAATTTTGTTGAAAGTGGTTAAATACAACAGAAAGGAGTTTATCAATGCTTTTTCCACTTCTATCCTTATCAAGGGTTATGTAAATAACATTTTATTGTATCATTTAAGCCATGTGTTTTTTTTTACTGCATTTGTTATAGTTGAATTGTAATAGTTGAATTTCTCAGTAGGAATTTTTTAAAACTAATTTATACAGGTGCCTAAAATACCTCCCACCGAACTGCATTTAAAATTCAAACCTACTTACCAAGAATAACGAGCAACAAGAAACTGTAGATGCACAGAAAAGTGCTTCGTTTAATTTCCACCTTTCCGCTCGAGTGACCCTTCTGAATTATATACGGTGCTAGACCCAGCACTCGGTTGAGGTTGAATATTCCCCTGGTGGCTTCGGATATTTCCATTTCGGCACAGGTAAAAATTATCCTAAAAATAATGAAATTAAATTCATAATGAACTGGATTCAATGAAATTGGGCCACTGGTTGGACATTAGCGGTATGCTCAATAAGGCAATATTAATTTAATTAATTATATCAATTTCGGTAAATGCGGTTCTCACGGGAACTAAATAATGTGAAAAAAAAAACGGAGACCGGGATATTATGAAAATTCAATTCGCTTTTTATGGTATCATTTACTGCTGCTCACATTGTTATTAATTCATTGCTATATTACAGGTGGTAATCAACAGAATAAAAAAATACTTCCAATAGATTAAAACGAAATCTTTACAAACAAGCCCAAATTAAATAAATAAATATCATTACTTATATTACAGGGATTTCTCGATTATCAACTAAAAAACTAAATTACATGTAATTATAATAATTATAGCACATATTTGTAGCACATATACAAGCATATAATGTCCTAAATAAAAGACATTTTTGGAACTAATTAACAAGAAATTATACTTTATTTTATTTTACTAAAGTATATTTTTTAAATTTTTAATAAATAATTGTAAATCGGTTTTTACAACATGATTCAAAAATTAAAAACTGATTCATATAAAACTTTTTTGAGAAACAATAGGATTTTCTTAATGTGTAATTAATTTAGATTATTAAAATTTTGATATCAATATCAAAACACTATTCAGAAATCATTTTTTATGAATGTTTCTTAACGATATTTTTTCTCTTAGATTGAGCTAAAATAACATGCATTTTCATTGTTTTCCACTCTAGTTCAGAATTACTCTTATATTAAATTTAAAGTAAATTAGTTTTATACATAGAATTTCGGCGTCTTTAAATTTAAAAATATCTGCAGAGATTTGTAATACGAAAAATTGATTTAAAAAAATTTATCGATGTATCAGCCTAGAATGTAAAAATATCCATTTAATAATTGTTTTCTATTCGAATTATCGAGGATTTCGTATTATTGACTCCTATCGTAATAATGCGTTGTAATTCAAACATGAAAATTAAACGACAAAACTAACACACTTTGTTTAAGTAGTGTGAAAAAAGGAATTAAGTATAGAAAACAATAAAGATTTTCGAAAATACACCCATTAACAATTAACAAGAATGCTTTATTTCTATAGGACCATCGTTGTCTTACCTTAAATTTTATTGAAACCTTTTTAATTAAATTTGCTTCTTGTAAGGATCACGTTTCACTTAAATCTCTTTGGTATAGCACTATTTGAATTTTAAAGCACTATCTTGAATTTTAAGCCATGTGCTTACGGGGAACAATTCAGACACAGTAGCACTTTCACGAATTGAACAGAAGTAAGTTGCGATTAATTACACCTATCTTTATATAGTCGAACCCGGGGGTGCTTCAACAATTTATTTTGGTCACCTAAGTTAGCATCTCGTGTGAGCATTGAATAGTTTGAAATTCATGAGCAAATAGAACCATCGACTGTCCCTTGTTTTGCCATCGCATTAGGGGGTTCACACCTGAATTTATTTGAATTTACAGGGGGTTTAACGGGTCGCATCTCCTATCTTGATGATAATTTTTTAATGAAGTTCATTGCAAACAGACCATCAGAGAACGCATATCCACTCATGTGTACAGGTAGATAATTGTTTGTCGTCCGTCCACCTGGACGGACAACAAATCGCTATTTATTTCAATAGTTAAATAGCACTACAGATACTTGCACCAATTATCAACCGATTTAATTAAAGGAGATCAACATATTAAAATTGATGAACATTATCTTTGTGTAGTGCAAATAAAAGTTTTCATGTATTAAAAGCGCGATAAAGTGTCACGTTGCACTGTGTGTATTTAACTACGTACTCTGTAAATAAGAATTATTTTATCGTGTCAAGCAATAATCAGTTGTTATTAATATTTGATATTGCGTTCGCTTATTTACGTACTTAATTACAATCAAATTATGCCGAATAAACTCGTGCAAAAAATCGATTATTAATTAAGTTTTCATTTCTGTTTGATTTTGTTTTATGGAAGTATTCCAGTAATATCAAAAAATCGATTTTTTTTCTTTTACACTCTGTACATTTTTGCAGAAAGTACATGTTGCGTACAAGCGACAAGTTTCACTCTATTTGATTTTAAAAATATGAAGTAATTTATTTTAAAAAAATTCTAAGTAATTTCGATTCAATGAATAATAAAGTTATAGCACCGGAAAAAGATCCCCAATAGCCCTTTTCGAAGAATTTTACAAGTTTAAATTTAAATTTTAATTGGTCTCTGAACTCGTCAATCAATTCATACAAACACCTTCAAATAGTAAATTATAATGTTTATACAATTAATTTTTTGAGCCCGTCCTTCTTCAAGATCAGTTCTTAAACTTCGTAGGAAATTTTTAATTCCTAATTAATTTTTCTTTAGTTTTATTTTTGCTAAGATAGCTGGAGAAATAAATATAAAGAACTGACCAGAAACCTCCTCAAAGTGTAATGC
The DNA here is from genome assembly GCA_001932985.1 of Proctacanthus coquilletti. Taxonomy (NCBI): domain Eukaryota; kingdom Metazoa; phylum Arthropoda; class Insecta; order Diptera; family Asilidae; genus Proctacanthus; species Proctacanthus coquilletti. Next base: position 1,645,578 of record MNCL01000009.1, read on the forward strand.
TTTTACACAATCATATTCCATAAGAATTCCATTTTTTAATAAATATAAAGAAAACTATAAATCGGTTTTATTACTCTTTTAGAAAAACGGATTAATTACGCATAAAACGACTTAATAAAAAACTTCTAATCTTTTAAAAATATCTAGTATTTTTTATGTGTAAGATAGGACTTTCTTAATATCATAATTCTTCATGATTTCTGTAAAATTTCGAAATCAAATATTTCTTTCGTTTTCGAAATTCCATTTCCAAGACTCAGGTAAACAAAGTGGAAAAATGCAGTTTTGAAAAAAAGCTTCTTCTTTGTGTTAATTAAATATTGCGAGATTCAGACTAAGAAAATATAGTTTAAAGTAAAAAACAATTCTATCAAAGATCTTCTATTAAAGCAGGCATGTAGTGAGGATAAATTTTAAGCGTTGTAAATAGGATGAATAATGAAATGTTTTTGTCATTTATTATAATTTATTTCATGATGGATAAAAGTGAATAAATATTAATAAATCTCTAAAAGTATTAAAAGCAATTATTCATCGAGCCATGTTTCCTCTTCATCTTTAATTTCCCGAATTTTAATGTCATCATCTTCATCATCTGAATTTGTAGGAGTATTAGTATTAGACAACGACGTCTGGATTCTTTCTAGCAAATCGGCTGCAACACTGGCAAACTGTTCCCAAAGAGCATCCGGCGGTTCGCCTTTGAAAATTCGATCTTCATCTAAAAATTCAACCAAATTCTCGGAAATGTAATCGGCCTCCTCTTCTCCTAGTGTACCAATAACATTTCCACTATCGATTAGAAAATTCCAAAGCGCTTGACAAACAATCTCCGCTAGAAACCAATCCTCTTGTGAGGCTGATTTCTTTAGAATATCCCGCAGAACAAGCGGACCTCCAAGCTCCCGGAACGGTGCTCGTCTCTCCCAATCTCCTAGAAGGTTAACTAAAACTCCCGACGATGTAGCTACTAGTTCATAGTCGTTAGATACTAAACACTCGACGATTGCTTTTAATCCTCCAGCTGAGCAAAATGAATCGCGAGCAATTGAATTTCGAGTCATATTTCCAAGAACCCTTGCGGCTTCTGCCCGTCCACTTTCTGGACCTATCTTGAGCGTTTCACATAAGGCAATATTAAGGGATGAAATTCGTTCTCGAACACTTCCAGGCTCCTTGGTTGCTACACTGTCCTCACTATCAGTATTTCCTTGGTAGAAACTTAAATTATGAAGAGCACCTAGTGTTGCGTGAAAAAGCTCCTCCAATTCTACAGTCTGGAAAATAAAATTTCCTTAGTTCTTTTCCTTTATTTAATTAGAGGTTTCCGAAAATGCGCTGATACAATTGTGTCATAAAAAATGTTTGTCGTTTCAAATTAAACAAAAGTATTATCAATTACCAGTTGCCGTCCTTTTGTATTATTTGCTGTATTGATCAAATAAAGCAATGTGTCTCCTAGTGATCCCTTCATTCCTAGTCCATAACCGACATCCGGGTTCACGCTCATGTTAGCAACAACCCTTACTAACTTTATAAGAACATCAATCACAGTATCACCCATTTGATTGTGAATTGTTAGCTTTTGTTTTGAATAGATTTGCAATGTTTCTAAGAGATACTGCATTGCAACGTCATTATTATAAAACTAGGAAGAAAATATGTCACTTAGAAATAAAATTAATTCAGTAATTCTACCTGAATTCTAGATACATCGAACTTTGCCATTATGTTACCTAGAATGTAACCTAGACGGCTTAGTAGGGAGAGTGGTTTCTCTGGAACACCGTTCGTTACTTCACTACAAGGCCCTAAAAGCATTCCAATTCGGGCAGAGTATTCAGATAAACATTGACAACAAACATCATGTTCAGAAAGAACGCTAGAATTAAACATAAGCACATTTTAAAAATTATAAAAACAAAATTCTTAATAAATTTAAGAATTTTGAATTAAATCATGAAAAAATAATACAAATATGGTGTAAAAAATTCTATAAAAAAGGACGTAAATCTTTATATAAATAAGAAACATGTTTTAAAATTATTTAAAAATTAATGAAGCATAACAAAAAGATGATTAAAATAATAACTATAATAACTTCACTTATAGAATCAATATTAAATGGCACATGCCAATGCCCCAAAAAAATATGATTAAAATGAAACGCAAAGACGAAGTAACCACAAAGAATCTCCTGTTCGGCAATAAGATGTTCGCCTTGACTGGCTAAAATCCTTTTACATCTTTGAGGAAAATATCCAAAATGGTAGGAGCACAAAATAAGATTATGTCGGATAAGAATGGAATGGATGGAAATAACTCAAGGAATTACTAGGTAAAAAGGGAAAAAGGCGCTGAGGGAATTATGGAACAGTGTTTCATCTAAGCAAAATCCTTTTAGCGCGCGCGGCATTTATCTTAAAGGAATCTCTTCTCTTACCTCAGAGTTCTTACAATGTTCGACTGTATTTCAACTTCGCCAATTGAAATTTCAGTAGCTTTAATGAGATGAGGACATGCCAGTTCTAGTCGAATTTCCTGAGATTCCTTTGTCTCCTTAATGATGGGGTATTCACCACCTCCTTCAGTCCTGTTCGCTGTGAAGGGCCGCGAATTCTTATTACCCGAAATAACTTGAGGAATACCAGCCAAGGCCCTTAAGGCTGCGGCTAGCTGATAGAGAGCGTGCAAGGGTGGTCCGCATAATTTCTGAGCAGCTCCGAATTCGTTCAGCATTTGCAAGTGCAAAACCATTAGTTGAACAGCACCATGGCGGGCGAGACGCAAGGCGATGGATTTCTGCTTGTTACCCACCTGAAGAATGGCAGGTGATTTTCCAGTGCCTCCAGAGGACGGAGCCAAATTATTTGAATTTTGACTAGCGCTAGCAAGAAATCGGACCGCTCCATATCCATAGATGCAAGCCTCGGGTTCCTCCAGGGGACTAGCCCGTCCTAAGCCGTCTATTAAGAGCTCAGGGACGTCAGTATCAGAGAACAGATAATCATTTGTTTCATTTCGGGCCACTTTGAAGACTAATTTGCATGCCCCTGTTAAATTGCTTCCAGTGACGCAGAGCTAAGTGGGAATTAGGATCCTAGATTGGAGTCCTTTAATGTTTTAATGAGCTGAACTTACCGCCAGAACCACCCTCGCCACCGCGAGTAGGATTTTTGGCGAAGTGCACTCGACCAGACCATAAAGTGCTCCTAAGATAACTCCGCGCCAATTACCTTTTGCCCCCTTCACCCGCGTATATAGCTCGACTAAAATCTAGCAAGAAAATAGTATAATTAAAATTTTGAGGTATTTCCTACTCAGTAAAAATTGCTTTGGTAATTTGTTGACTATACCATTTGCTCTTTCAGTTCATTTGAAAAAATTCCAATAAGTTATTAACTTCCGTATTTATACTATGAGTTAAAAAGTTGCAAAATTGAAAGAAGTTCTAGAAATTGTAATACAAGAATATAAAATAAGTTTTTTCTCTGAATCATTATATAAATAAAAATAAAGCTTAAATGCTCTTGTTCAAATTTACGGAGAAAAACCACGTAAAAATTATCTATTGTATTTTTCATTAGATACCAAGATCTACGTTTTGTATTATGCACATATAAATTTTAAAATAATTGTGTACGAGTTGAAAAAAGTGTTGTGTGCAATTATTAAAAACATCTTTCGTTCGTTACGTGCTAAGAAAATAAGTCACACTATCTTGAAACTTAAACAATTCAATCAATTAAATATTCAAAAATGTAATGAAGTGCACCGATTAAACTCGAGAATTAACCGGCACCTGTACCCTCCTATTGGGAGCACCCACAGCACGAAATTGCTAGGAAAAAACGAAGTTGCCAACCCTTTGTCGTCTTTTAAAATTCTTGATTTTCTAGATTTCCATAATTACACCATGGGAGGCAAGGGGTTGCTCCTTCTTCAGAATTTTAAAGACTAAAAAGTTTTCCAATCTTGGCTCTTGGGGAACTTACCGCGTTTATGTGCTGAACTGTTTCCTCGTTGCACTCCTTGATGCCAGCATGGGCCTTAAGCAAGTCCAATAGGGTTTCGGTCGTTGATTGCGATAGAAGATCGTTGCTCCTCGAAAGACGTGTTTTAGACAGAATATGATTGCTAATTTCTTTGGAATCCTCCGTTTTGATGTTACCCTCCTCTTCTGGGACCACAACATCAAGAGGTTCTAATGATTTCGAAGGTAAATCAAAGGATTTTGTTTGCCGTTTTCGTAGTGGATGGTGTTTAGTTTTGATTGCAGGTTTCACTTCTTCCTTAGGTAATTCATGTTTATTAATTTGTTGGATCTCATTGTCCGTGTATGATCCATCAACACTTTGATGACGCCGAATTAGATCAGGATGTGGTGGTATTTCCTCAGATACTAAAGTATAAGGAGACCGAGATTTTGTTTTTTTAATTCTGTCTATGTTTAGATAGAGAGAGTAAACAAATTTCAGTATATGTGGCATTAATTATATTTCCCTGAAGTTAAAAATGCATAGAAAATATAATGTCAGTAAAACTATTTCCCAGAGCTTAAGGTCAACGAACTTTGGTGTTCTTACAATAAAGATAAAATTTACAATTGTGACATCATCTTTGTCATCAGAAAAAACACATATTTTATTCGAAGAATGAAGTAGTCAAATTCGACAATGACTTCTTAAAAAAGAAAATAAATCGCACGCCACGTTCATATCCATAATGAAATACAACGACGAAATTGTCGTACAGCCCAAAAGGCGTAAAAAAATATTCAGAAATAGACAAGGAAGGCAATTCACAAATGGAACTGGCCAATTGTTTAGGATCATGAAAATCGGTGCTACTTTGTACATTTGAGTGTTTTATGTGGTTCTTCACCCAAGACAATTTCCTGGGTGGCTCTGACTTCAAAAATTGTGTCATTTCACTAGACAGAGAAATAAATTCCCGGATGGATTGCGTGTAACATGCAACAGTAGCTACCAGCAGATTCTCTCCATGTAGTCGATGTGTCTCTGTCTATTTTGGATGAAACGGATTCTAATTTAAAAGCTCAATTGTAAAAAAAAAAAGAAGATACTTGGATAAGGATAAGCGTTTGCCACAAAAGTGCCCTTATGGTCATAATCCATAGCTCGGTGGTAATCCATGAGAGAGAATGGCCAAAGAATATGACTTATGTAACGACCTCCGGTAAGCACACCCTGGATCCAAAAAACCTGCTGTTGGATATGTATACACGCCAATTTGCCATTTTTCATCATAACGTATATATCCAGAAAATTTATAATAATCTGACACAGTAGTATAATACTCCCAGTGTGGTTTCTGGTTTCTACCCGGCCTTTCTATTGAGTGCCTCATGTAACTAGGGATGCATCGACTAGATACAACCGTTTCGATAGAAAGTACTTTTAGTATATCGATGTGAATTGAATATCAACAAATTCTATCTGCATTAAATGGACAAGAGCAACATGAGATAGTCTACTTGATGCTGTATATAACTTAAAAGTTGTAAATAAGTTTTAATTTAGATGCGTACCTTTTTTTATTTTATGTTCATGTAAAGCTTTTCGGAAATGTCATGTTATGCGAAAAAACACTAAACCCTTAAACTCATATATTTAAAAAACTACATATTTTATGCATTTTTACCAACTTTTACTCCTTATTTAGGGTTTATAATTACTAATTTTAAAGATTATATGTAAATAAAATTTTGCGAATTTACGATGTATTTAATATTCAACAAAAATATTTCTGTTAATAGAAAACGTTAAGTTTAAATTTATTTTATTTTTATATATTTTCGTTAAATTTTTATATTTTTCTACAAGTTATCTAAACTTATTTTAGAAAATATTTATCGCGTAAAACGAACCTGTGTCTAAATAAATCTCTCAAAATAAATGCGGAACACTTGCTCATAGATAGAATGTTGTAGTTTTGTTTGTTTAGGTTTTGAAAAAGTCACATAGATAACGATCCTTACATACATTTTAATACTATAACCTTTGTATCGACACAAGTAAATCCATCCCTACATAAACCCTATAGCATGTAATCAACCTATACCACAGAAATTGTTCAGGGATAGGGCTTAAATGTGGCCGGGACGTGGTGAATAGGAATACATATTATGTGGCTGGCATTTCAAATTGAATCCTTGACAGCGGTAGTAATCAGACAGACAGACCGACAGACGATAATGACAAGTACAAGGGCATCAACGATTTTATTTTGAAGAAAATGTGTTCCGCTCATGATTAATGCCCCATCATTGGGACGGGTGTCCCCAGTCCCGGAAACCCTACCCTGGAGCCCCGTCCCAGCCGACCCAGTGAAATGGTAATGGGATGCTCCTATCTGAAAATATTTCTGTCACAATTACTCACAATTGTCAAGTGATGCTGTGATTTTAGGTGGCGACAGTAGAGCCGGCAGTTTCCCCTGAGGACGTCCATTGTTGCTGTTACTACTTGCGCTTACAAAATCCAATAACGTTCCAACCGAGCCAGATCTCGGGACTATTGGGACTTCTATATCTTCTGAAGATGGCGTCGCAGTCGTCGTTGTCGGCTGCTGTTGAATGGGCTCCAAGGACGGAAGCTGCCTGCTGCTTTCAAATTGAAGGTACTGCAAACTAGGAGGAAAGGAAAGAGCACTGTTTAATTAAAGATGCACATTATTATGACGGCCTTCATTATTTCATACCTGAAGGCACTTGGTGGCCTGCCAGGTGGTGCTAGCTTCCCATAGAGCTGCCTGCGCGGTTCGCGTGGAGTAATTGGTCGTCGGGTGCTCACAAGGCGGACACCTGAAATTAAAATTTACCAAAATGCGGATATGAGTTAAAATACGAGATAGAAATTTAAAATAATTTAGTGGAATTAATTACTAAAGTGAGAATGTACAATTGTCATAATTTAAATCTAGTAATGTGTTTCTGAAAATTATGCTATTTACCAACTGTTTGCTGGTACTATATTTAAAATTTTTATTTACAGATATAATTAATATAGTTTTTATAAATTGAATGAATTCTAAAAAGAACTATAATATTTAAAATAAATAATTTATTGATTTATACATACAACTTTAAACAAGAATTATTAGGTCTCTCTATAATGCCAAAGATTTTAGCAGAGTCCAATAACTTTTAAATATTTCTAGTAATTAAGTAATTAAAAATATTGGAAAGTTAAATTTTCAATAAAAACAGAATTAGGTTGTATTGAACCCGAATAGTCTTCTGGCTTTTTTGGGAACAGTTGTAGCATTAACCAATTAATGAAACTACTTATTTCTTACATTCTGCGTTAACCTTCAATTTAAATGTTTTCATTAAATAAATACCCACACATGTTCGTATCCAGATCTAAAGTAAATAACTAATGAATGTTGTTTTTCACAGAATTTTCTAATCAGATTACTTGAACCGGCGTCTGCAGAGACTCCCTAACTCTGAATATACAAACTTCATTAATTTTAAAAATTTTGTTTAGTGCCTGACGACAAAACATTTGCTTTAGATTTTTCAACACTCTTGTTCAGCTGTAGAACCGCATTAAATTTTTATTTTAGATTTTTTTTTTAATTTATCACGTGAACATCTGCACTAATTATTTTCATCTTTTCCTTAATTGCTAAGGCGAATAATTTTTCAATGTGTGTTAACCTCCTTATTACACTAGAGCCGATATTAGTTTAAGAAAGTGTTCTTTAAATTGCTTATTTTCCACGGTATTTTTGAACGCTACGTTGAAAAAACTTAAGGTTGTGCTTAAAATTTAATGCAAGTTTGTTTTAAAGAAATTCATGTCCCTCCTGTTGCAGATTTAAGAATCGGTTAAAAATATTTACTTACAACTAAATTCAGTTTGTAATTCCTTGGATTATATAAAAAAACATTCAAAGTAGTTTTGGAAACATAAAAGTCGGTCGACTGAGTTTTCGAGAAATATTTTCAAAAATATCTTAGACACTGTGGTATTAAAATCATATGAAACTTTGTTTCTTATATTTTATAAGAAAACTTCTTTCGGCAGCCACAAAATTCTTTTAAATTATTGAGATGCTAGTTAAACAGGTGAAAGTTATAACTTTAATGTTAATTCTTTAGTTTCATTACTTTAAAAATCTAAGTTCTTTGAAAGCAATAAAAATTAATTCTATTTAATAGACTGTAAAAGTTTCTTTAAACTATTGAGTTAAGAGTTTAACTCCACTTAGAGAAAATTCGATCATTTAATTGATTACATTTTATAGTCACTCAAAATAATTAAATCGAACTGCTTAACTATTTAGACGATATGAAATAGTAAATTCAAAAACAGTTTATTTAAACAAGTAAATTGTCAGTTTAAACATTGTATGTTTGCAATTTAATTTACATATGTGAATTAAATATAAAAAACTAAATAAAAAAGCTTAGTTGGTATAGACGAAAAACTGAAGTCCATTGGAAAATGGTAAAATAAGCAGTGAGAGGATGTTGGTTCCAGCCTTTTGTCAACTTCCCAAATGTTCTGTTTATTTAACATTTGGCTAATTTTACCCTATCCCTTGATAGGTCCCATTTCAATTTTGTATGGTTGTTTTCACAAACACTTTATTTTAATTTCTATCCACAAAACCCTAAACTTTTTGTTCACCCTTGACTATTTGATAGTAAAAATAAAATGTAAATATTCATCTACACTACACCTCTAACGAGAACTCCCCCTTCAAGCCGCTGGCATGATTTAGTATGTGGTAATGTATTCTATTTTAAAAGTGGAAAGAAAAATTTATGAAGACACAAAAGACGAAAAAAGGGACGTCCCTCGCCGTGACAATGCATTCACATTGCCGTGACCAGGATTCGAACCTGGGTTACTACGGCCACAACGTAGGGTCCTAACCACTAGACGATCACGGCTGTTGAGGGTATGATGCCACCACTTCCAATTCAAGTACAAAAGCTTAGCCTAAGTTAGTTATAATCTGACTTCTCATATATACAAAAAATTCATTTAATAATAGTGGAAAAAATTGCCTAATCTTTTCTTCTAATTCAATTCAATTCAAAGACAGGTCACATGAGAAGCTTTTTCGACGTGCGTCGTTTACGCTCGCAATGGAACTAAATTCCAACTATTTAGAATCATCGCGTAATATGCTGAATGAGGCAAAAGTAACCTGAAATTAAGTGTTAACGACAATTTGAATTACTTTAACCTGTTTTAGGTACTTATAAAAGAATTTTTTGTTATTTTTTTTTATATATACATGCTTTCGTGTAAATAATTAAAACTATTATTCTAACTACTATTTATGATTTTTCTCCAATACGGAAAAAGTGCGCTAACTTATAGAAAGTCTTTATTCATAATTAATTGTGATAAAACAGCTAAATTATTTTTTATTCATTCACTTGTGTTTAATAATAAATGCCTAGAAGATAATAAAATAAAAATAGTTATGTAAAAGTGGAATTCAAGCGAATTAAAACGAACAATAATATTACTGCGAAAAAGCAGATAATGTTTTTTTTGTATATTTGCAATAATAAATTATTTAACTTGCGTTATCAGCCATTGTGCAACTTATTTAAGGTCATTTAATCTTTGAATAATTTAAAAGCTGTTATATAAAAGTACTAAATACTTTTAATTAAACTAGAAGCGTTTTTCAAAGTTTTTTTTTAACGCGTTAAAGGGAATTCCCACTTGGAATATCGCAAACAGTTGTTTTATATAATTTAAGTAAGTAATTTTCTTTTGTGATGCAGACGAATTTTATTTTTAAAAATTTTCTTCGGTTTTGAGCGATTTTATATCATTGAAGGTAAATTTTTTAATTTGAATATCGGAATATATAATTCATATTTTGAATATAAAATTAGTATAATTAATGTGCAGGAACATTTTTATTCTATTTTTTCTACATACAAACAGGAATTCCGTTTTCAAACACTTTTGAAATAATTGCGTTTTTCTAATATTTTTATAAATACAGCAAATTTATTTTCAATATCTGGCTAATCTAAAAGGGAACACTTTTTCCACTTCTCATTTTTAAATATACCCACCACGCCACGATGTGCAATTCCGTTTCAAAAATCCTTTTAAAACCTGCATTTAAGAAATACCTTGTACTTAAATCAATAACTAAAACACAATATTTCTGAATCCGTAAAAACTCAGACCTATAATAAGAAGGTATGGCATTATTTTATATTATAAATTTTTACTTTTAATTTTTGATATTCATATTACAATTAGAAATCAATGCTTTTCACAATATTTCATAATATTTTACCCGGTTCTATTTCAAGTTCAAATTCAATTTAACGTATTGAAAAGTATTATACATTTATATAAGGATTTCAATACGATTAAAATATGTACTAATAGTTAATTATTAACCATTATTGTGAGGTGAACATAGTACAACTGAAAAAATTAAAGATCTTTTCCTATAGAATTGATGATTTTTAAATAAATTTAAAATCAGTTTGCCAAGGGGGATTGGCAAGCTTTAAATCGCAATATAATTTTAATAAATTTGTCCGCGTCAGGCTTATTATTTTTACTAAATATAAAAACATTCTTAAGAAACTCAAGCCTTCTCATGTGCTTTGTTTAATCACAAAAAGAAAGTCTTGCTTGAGAGACTGGGATTTGAACAAGAGACTTTTCGTTTTCATGCAAAATTTCGGTACATTTTCATAAAAATAAACATAAAAATTTCTATAATTTACCATAAATCTAATAAAATAATTTTTCCTTTAGTAAATTTCTCCCATTCATGTTTTATTTTTGCTATATAGTCTAAAGTTTTCTTCTAAAAGTCTGCAAATATCAAAAATATATTCAAATTTTCCTAATAAATGGAAATACCATTTAAAAACCTAAGAATTTACTCTCTACAGAATCAAAACCTCTGTTACCTGTTTTTACACTTAAAAAAATAATTTGGATCCGTCGGTACTGAAGTGTTCAAAAGGAAAAAAAAAGTTATTCATAAAGTGATTTCCTACTGCCACGAGTGGGGAAAATTACCATTCAAAACAAGTTCAGTTTTACATTTGGAGCTATCCTCTGTGAAATGTGCCTATCATAGGTACCAGCTGCAATCTGCTTCTACGTTTTTTTTTTAAAGCAAATTGCAAATATGTCTGTTTGCAATTAAAAGCACGTCAGTCTGGTGCTGTTCTTTAAAAGAGCGAAAACAATTGCCGTTTCGTTAGACTCATGAAAACTAGACATGAGCTTAAATACCAGGAAGCTCCCCCGGGAGCCCGCACCAGCACAGCGTGTCTCTTATATCGAGCGGAAAGCACGCTAGTGCCCCCTGAGCCGCAGCCAGCCCCCCAGTGCTCAATCATTCGAATGACAGACACCCTGTAATCTGAATAAAAGTTTTTTTTTCCATTTGGTTCATTGACTTACCGCCACCCCCGGCCAGCAGGGTTCGAGCCTCACTGACAATTTCAGCACTGGTCTTACGATATCCACCACCTCCAGTAACTATGGCCAGGTTGCGGGCCTGATTATAGTTGCCCACCCCGAGGGGAGGAGGCGGCTGGTGCTGTCGCCGATGGTGGTGCATTATTATTGAGCCGCCCCTACTAGTTCGTCCCCGTGGAATTCATTTGAATGAAATTTCAATGCTCACGATTCACGAAACGGGAGACTGTAAAACGTGCTCCTCCAGCGGCTGCAGCACACGAATTGGCTGCCGGTTGATTCATGAAGCGAAATTGCACACCTCAGCGAGTATTAAAACCTATCAAAGGTAAATCTCACGTTACACCAGTCCTCGTAAATATTATTTACCTGCGAAGGAATGCATCGCTAATTCGGGTTTCTAGTATTCGCAGTATTAATGCGGTTCTCACTACACTTTGAATGGACACTTGATTTAGAAAAGATCCAGAGTCCAATAATTTATATTCCAATTAGTAAGATCCATGAATAAATCTAGTACCACTGTAAAAGTCCTTCTTTATTTAGTAGACAAAATTTTAGACAGAATGGATACCAGTTTAAACAAAGTTTAGACACTAGTTTAGACAAAGTTCCAAAGTCTAGCAATTGGTATACCATTCATCAAAATCTTTGAGGAAATCTAGCACGGTTCTCGTAAAAATCTTCTCGGTTTAGTGTTGGAATAGACACCGGTTTAGATAGACTATATAATCCAAAAACTATAAAAGCCCTTTTGTAAATTTTCATTAGAATAGACACTAGTTTAGAAACAAAGTCCAGTATCCGGCGAAATAGTTCCAGACTACCAAATTACGTGAACAAATTTACTTCCACTCCTTTTAAGACCCATTTTGTAACTAAATCCACTTCGTAACACTTTATCCACATTCCATACAGTCATGCCAGTTTTCTAATCCAAAGTTGTATGCCACATACCCACAACACTACTGGAATGAGTCACGCCTTTATTGTTATGTTCGTTTCTAGCGGAAATCGAATTAAGCCAAGTAGCGAATATTTACTCATCAATTCGGCACGATATCGATGTGGTGTAAAAAATTACAGGTAAGGAATAAGAGCAACCGGCTGGTTCTACCTGCACACTCTACACAACCTGTGCAGCAACAGTCTCTGAGAAAACCTGGTTTCAACTTCTCGCAGTGTGTTTTTCATAATTGCGTGCCATGCCAACGTCGAGTTCTAAACAAAACCAAGCATTTCTTCGCCTCTATGAAAATCAATAGAGTTGCCTTTGCCTTTTGTGTCCTTAGACGGAGAATATAAGTCCTCACGCTAACGTGCACTTTTACACCTGAATCAAACATACCCTCCCAACAAAATAAAAAATAAATATGAACGCGCTCCTGAAGACGCTCAATGAGTCCACTGTGAAAATTCCAAACACTTTTTAGGCTTGACATTGAATACCTACCACCAAAACGAAAAGTGCGTGCAATAGTTGTATTTTTCGCTATTTTCTCTATTTTTGCCTATAGCAAGCAATTTCGAAATTGTCTCCTTTATTTCGGCAGTGAAGGTCAGGTTGAAGGTGGCTATTATATCTAAATTTTGCGTGTGCCATTCGAAATGATATAGCACTAAAGCTCCCATCAAGGTCTTTTGAATCAAGACAATAATGGCCACCATGTACTGGATAGGGGTTCTGACTCCCCATGTGTCTTAGAGACACATATTCTGACTGAAGTCAATTAGTGAAGTGAATTAGCACTTACCTGATTACTCCTTATCACATATGGAAAGTAAAACAAATTCAAGTCACAGACCGAAAGGCATCCTTGGAGGTTTCGTTTCATATTCAAAAGAATTGGGACAAACGAACCTTCAACTGTACCTTAGCCACATGACTTATTTGGCTTATTAAGTCAATATTTGGAAAACTGTATTAAGAACTCAATTATCAGAAATTACTGGCGTTTAAAAGTACATTTGAACTAAATTTTCTGTACCTTGGAGAAACTTAATTTGGGTTTTAAAGAATTTCTTTTTTAATTTGTTGTTTCAGGTGAAATTAAATAAATTAAGTTAACATAAATGAGATTACAATTAATGATTTCGACTTAAAAGAACACTACGGTTTCAACAAATTGCTACTCATTATCATATTTGATTTTTTTTTCCGAAAACCCCAACACATTTTCCAATCAAATCATTCACCAAAGTTGAAAAAACTACTAACTCTTCTTTCTGATATTCCAGTTGCCGTAGAGGAGAATATTTTTAGAAACACCCAAGGAAGTTTTAATAACACATTCCTTCTGTCTTTAATTTACACAACGCACTCGATGGAAAAAATACTACTTCTTTTAAATCCCCATCGAATTCGAAGAACAAGAGAAATCAATTGAGTCAACAGTTTTTTTTTTTATTTTTCGGGAAGATATTTTGCAGCGACGATCTAAACTCAAAATTCAGTTAAATAAAATAAACAAAATCAGCCGAGCACAATTGCAGATGCGCTTAGAATTTTGTAGTCACTATAAAATCGGAGGATGTTCTAAAAGACCTGGGTTCGATACCTACCTCAAATTACCTTGATTCGTTTTCGAATTTTTTATTGCTTTTATAATTTTTAAAATGATATAAACGGGGAAGTATATTATTGTTTTATTCAAAATATAAATCCCCATAGGATTTGATATTTACAAGAAATTAAAAACGCGAGAACTTTAATCCCATAAATTTTTTTTTTTTTGTGACCAGTTAATGTGTACAAATTTTTCCAAAAATTCATGTTTGCAATTGCTGGATTTTTATTAAATAATAAACATTCGTTTAGACCTTCTTTGAAATATGTACCTATGAATTAAAGGTACCTTTGAGTTCTGTAGAAAAAACTATATTGTTGTTATTCAACCCGTTACACAAATATTTATTGCCTTTTTAAGTAAATATTACTTATTTATTTTAAAATAAAACATAGTTTCTTTTTCATTAATAAATTTTCTTCTTATTCGATATATTTTTCTTAAAAAATATTTTGCATGATGTCGCCCGGATTAAATCCGGTAGATTCTTATAAGCTAAAACTAAATAGCGATAACGAAGATATTAAAATTTTCACTTTTTTTTTGTTGTTGTTTTAATCACTACAATCCGCAAGGAAACGTAACAAAACGGCGATATCATCTTTTAAAATGAATCTTAAGGATAATCTCATCGTGTATCCTAACGCACTTCTAACTTAATCCAAACATTCCTTTTTACTACAGAATTTATGACGATGGCTCCTCCTTCTTTGTGACTTTCGAAGTGTGGGAAATGTCCTGTACATGAGCCTTTAAAATGGAAAATAATCACGTTTTATTCAATAAATATTTTTTATTTTAATTAATAATAATAAATTTTACCTTGAGGTCGTCTATTGTTCTAAAAAGTTCATTGCACTGCATACATTTGCACGTTTGATCGTCGTGAATGTGCTTCTTTGTCATATGAGATGATAGGGTGTATGGTGAGGTGAATGTCTTTAAGCAATTGCCACACTGGAAGGACCGCTGCAAAATAAGTGAATAGTGAAAAGGAAGATTCAAATAAATTGACACGATATTCACGTCTACCATCTGATGTGTCTGTCTATGCCGATATAATATTGTCTTTGATTTGAACTCTTTGTTGCAGATTGAACACGTCGGTGCCTTGTCCGCTGTCTTCTGGGTTAAAAATTAATTAGCTCGCATATGCAGCTCATAATTTTTAAGCTAACTATGCGTAGAAGTTCTAAGTTCTTTTGTGAGTTTTTCGTATTTACGACAATTGTTCAAAATTATTTTAGAAAATTTTCATCTCTGTTAGACTCAACTATCGCAAGTACCACCAACTCCAAAAGAACATGTCTAATAATACCTCATGTGTTTTCATGTGCATCTTCAGCATTCCAGGCCCCTTAAAGCTTCTATGGCAAATCTCACACTGTGGCTGTCGTTTACAATTCGCCTTGGATCAAAAAATTTCAAAATTATAATGCACAACCCTTGAAAGTATTTGTCAAACTTACCCTTATCCAATTTGAGTGTGATTTCATATGAGATTGCAGCCATTTGCCATACTTGAACTCTTTCCTACAGAGATTGCAGATATATCGTCCAGGCGAAGGGCAACTGGTTTGCATACTGATGAACTCACTGATAAATTCCGATTCTGAGTCTTCAGACATGTCCAAAGAAAACGTCAGCGTTTCCTCAGACAAATTTTCGTCATCTTCATCTTCAATCCCATCATCGTCCTGTATATGAATGACATCCTCAGTGTGCTGGATATCGTCTGGATGTACCGCCTGTGTTGTAACCGTGACATCCTCGAAATATTGAGCATCTCCAGGTATGTCGGGTTGTACTATGATTTCACAACGGTCATCAGCTGTTCGTTGAATTTGGACAACCTGAGCGGACTGTCCATTCTGTTGGATCATCTGAACCGTATTTCCAGTCTGTATAAGCTGCCCGATCTGTCCGGCATTCATGATTTGTGCCACCTGTTGTCCATTGTGTGTTGTTACAATTTGTGCAGCATTTAGAATTTGTGCATTATGAAGCTGCCCATTTGAAATGACCATTTGTTGAGGTACCTCTGTCGTCTGAACTTGGGTAGGCCGATGGATTTCTTGTCTGGTCGGTGTTAAATCCTGCTTTATCTGTGGAGTTTGTGGAAGATCGGCTCTTGGAATTTCGATTTGAGTTATTGGCTCCTCGACAATTACTGTGAGTCCCTTTATATAATTTCGTAATTCTTGATCCGATTTTTCGACACGAGTTTTAAAAGCATGACATCGAGACACTTGATGAACACATTGGATACAGATTTTATCAGGCCAGCCGTCTGTGTTTTCGATCTGAGTTTGAAAAAGGACTTATTCAATTTTCATATTAAAAAGGCACTACAAGGTTTATTTAACTTTTTATTTAAGTTAGAAGTGTGATCGGTGACTTATTATTTACTATAGAAATGAACAATTATTTAAAACCCTTAGATTTAGTAATTCTGTAATAAATTCACACATTAATCGATTATTATTGTAATTAACCCTGAAGTCCGGGCGTAAAGCGCATTTACACTCCATCGACGGAAAAAATGCGATCAGTTTGAAAAAGTTGAAGTTGACGTTATAGGACTCAAATGTAATTTTTAGACTAATAAATACATTAAAAGTGTACAACTTCATTTATCCATAATCATATTCATTAACGGTCAAAGTAAAGAACAATTAACTCATTAAAATCGTTCAACTTTCTTTAAAAACCAACATTTTTATTATGGCGTGCAAAAGCACTCCACGCGTTGGACGGCGTAATTTTTCGAGTGGCTCGGACTCTAGGGTTAAAAATCCTTAGTTTTGATAAAACATAAATTTAATTTTTATAATTTCAATAGCTCTAAATATTCAAACATTGTTCAATATTTTTTCTAAAATTGATAAAAATAATAAAATTATTTGTAATTGACGCAGATTTTTATAAAAGGAATTTGTATAAGATTGAACTTTAACGGCATAGTTACAAATTTTAACAAAATATCAGATTACGAATAAATCGAAAAAGCGTGAGTTTAAAATAACTTAAAGCCATTTAAAATAACTTAAAATAACTTAAAGCCATTTTTTGTCCGATTTTGTTGTATCCAGTTGTAAAAACATGGAAAAATCGATTTTTTTTCAACACTTCTTCACAACTGAATACTTTTGAATAAAAAGTATGTTAACAGCTATAACTACGTCTTTTCCTTTTCAAGACAGAATATTTTGTTCAAGAAAATGATTTAAAAAATACAAAATATTACTTTGTTACTTTGATTATAACCTTGGATGTGAAATGAAAGCTTTCGATTGTAAATTGATCTTTTCGAATCCTAATTCTCCATGCTGATGATCTACAGAACCTTCGTTCAAGACGGCACCATCTTCAAGATCACTTAACGAATACTTCCTTATTCTTGACAAGAACCGAAGAGATGATCTAGAGAAATGAGTGTTGCACTATCACCTCGACCACAAACACAGCGCTAGAAATGGATTTACTAGACGTAAGATGCACTTTATCAGTTGACAGCTGTTCTCAGGACAGCAAGCATGTTTTGACAAGGACAGTATTTCTAAAAAAAATAATTACCCCATTTCCTTGCAATATTCAATAAAAATCGTTGATTGGGAGGACGAAAAAAAAGGACCAAGGTTTGGTTTAGAGTTACTTGCAAGTATTCAAATTTTGAAATATTTTCGAATTGTTTTTTGTTTTTTTTTTTTTTTTTTAACAGAACAAAGAAAGTCGGTGAGCATTATAAGTTTCCAAAATTTTACTTTTCACACGAGTTAAAGGAAATGGGTCGCGTTTTTTTGGAGCATGTCGGAGGATTAAGAATTTACTCTTGCCTCTGTTGCAAGGCTCCTTTTACGAACAGGCACGAGTTGATCAGCACTCACTTTACGAGCAGTTCTGGAGCAGCCTACCTCTTTAGGAATGTGGTGAATGTGTTACACGGGGAGGTGCGGGACCGAAATCTCCTGTCGGGACGACACAAAGTGTGCAATCTAAGGTGCAAGAAGTGTAGAACCAAGATCGGCTGGTACTACGAGTATGCATACGAGAGACAGCAGACGTACAAGGAGTCCAAGTATATTTTGGAAGTGGCCTTCATCGTAGAGTCCATCGGATTCCCGGAGATATTTTGATGACTGGTGCCAGTCAATTAAGTAGTAGTTCAATTAGATTACAGTTAACAATTTACATTTATTATTAACTAGTTGCTTATTATCCATTTTATACCTTTATTAGACTTTCAGTTACCACTTTACATTTGTTGTTACCTGGAAAGCATGGGCGCATATTTTAAATATATTTTTAAACCATTGGACTTGTTTTCACTTTCACTTACACATTTCATTTCATCTTTACTTATATGAACAAAAACATGGAAAAAGTTATAACAGATCTGAATTAACATATTATTAATTATATATTTACAGTTGTACCACTTATGCTGTTAGTAATTTACTTCAAGCCGACTTTCAAGCATGAACTATTTCCACGTTTGCTTATTTTGTTTAAATCGATATTAGTAATGATAAATAAGCCTTTACGATTTTAAAACAAAATTCCAATATTGATCCTGCAGATTTATGTAACTGCAAAAATTCTTGATACGTTTTTTTTTTTAAAATATTGGACAAATTTGAAAAGAAAAACTAAATAAGCTTGTTTAGAGCCAGGATTCTCCTTACATTTCTTTCTTTTTTATTAGTTCGTAGAAAACTAGTGTTTTCGTTTTTGTTTTAGTAGAAATTGAAAAATGCACATTTCCCGCCAAAAAAAAAATACTTCCAAACATATGCTAATGTGCTTTTTAAAAGCAAATAAAGTAAAAAATTTGTATGAATATAGGATAGACGATTTTTTAAATACATATAGAAAATATTTTATCACGTCACACATCTCATATGTACATATTTTCAAGTACAATTAAATGTAATGGTGTGTTTTGGACCTCCGTTTTTTCATTTATTAAGATAATTAAGCCTGCATTGACGCAACAGTCTCTTCAAAGTGTATTACATTGAAAAAAAGCTCATCTGTAGATTATTGATGGCTTTTACTCCTATTTTAATTCATAAACTGGTAAAACTGTTCACTGGGAAGTGGACCCCTGTAATCCGACATACGTTTTGCAGGGCAGTGTTGGATTATCGAATTTTCCGGATTATAGAGTACTGGAAATGTTTGTAGATTGCACGATCGTGCTGCTTAGAATTTTAAGGATTATTTTTGAAAGTCAGTCCGCAATGCATTAAGTTAATTAATATAATCGAAACAAATTTAAAACAAAATAAGTGATATTATGTTAGCGCTGAATAATGTTAAATAAAAATATACTGTAGCTCCCGTTGCCTTTTTCTTTTGTCTTATATAAATAAATAGAATTAAATTCAATTCAGTACAAAATAAGCAATACGAAAAATACAGTAACATAAGAATATAATAATAATACATTAAATCTGGCGACACAAAGTTTTTACGCTGTAATAATCTAGTAGAGATTTAAACACGTAATTGCCAACAAAATACATTTCTGCGGGTTAAAAAAATTTATTTTCCGGCAACTTTGTTACAGAAATCTACCGTTTTTTGTTGCTATTGTAGCTAACGACAGAAATTACAAAATATGACTTATAAAATCAAAATAAATACATTTTTATGAAAGTTACAATAATTTCAAATGTTAATAAATCACAAAATTTTAAATTCGTTTGTTTTCTTTTAATTAATTTTTTTTAAAACCGCTTTTTTCAGGCTCTTGTAGGTTTAAACACTCCACATAGAAGAAAAAGAAACAATAACAAAAATGTTATTTCTTTTAGCTCCAACCACTAGAAAATCTTGCTAAAATTTGAATTATAGAGGAAGGATATCCCTCTGAAATCTACTCTTGAAATATGCGATGTTTTTATATCTGAAAACCTGTTTGTATAAAAAGCCGAAATATATGGTCTATATCTACACGACTCTCTACTCCATAATTCTGCGGAATAATTGACAGCCTTTGTTTGGTGGATTTGTATTGAATATCATTAAAGATCAAAAGACCTTAGGTCTTATTTGTCTAGTTACGGAAGCGTAGGAAAGTTCCTCATAGCATTCTCATTCCAATGTCAAATTCTATTAACTAGTTATAGGCAGCTTTATAGCACTTGAGGAATATAATACCTAAAAAGCAGACTTCACATAGTTACAGACCTTCTCTAAGGATATGTAGTCTTCAATTTAGTTGCTATTATTACTTTGCAGTTGTCGCTATTCAAATCTAAATTAAAGTTCTGTACTACTCCGTGGATGCTAGATGTATTTACCGTCTAGGGCAAAATGACTCGAATACTTAAATTACAAATGCCTCTGCAAAACGGACAATATGGTCATAGTACAACATTTTAAATGTTCCCAGTCATAAATTAAGTCAACTCTTAATTCAAGGTCCACTATTTTCATCCAGAACAAGCCTTTGATATCCCCAACGACAATCTAACAGGACCGCCAAGATTCTAATAGAGATACTCACCTGGACTCGAGCACATTCCATTAGCATATCAGCGACCATCTCCCCGAAAAGCGGTCGCATGTCCTTCTTGGCCGCCAGGCAAACGCGGCATATTTTATCCAGTTCCAGGTTTTTTATTGAGGATAGCTCCATTTCGCGATGCAATTATTTTCTCACACCTAAAAAACACAGTGGAACCAATGACGGAATCCGACGGACTTTTACGCTAATCCCCGCGCTTCCCACAATTCAATAACTTCGCAAATGATGCCAATTAAAACTGCTGTGATCGGTTTCGCTAAATTTGTACAAAATTTGTCGCTTTATTTTGGGAAATGGCAAGTAAACAAATTTACCACCTCCGATGTAAATTTCTGGATGTATACAAACGTCAAAGTGCCATATTGGGTACGGCATATGTCAGTAAAGGGGAAATTTATTACATACAAAATTTAATAATTTAATACAAGCTAATTCTTTAGAAAATATTTCATTTCCCACTGCTTATGTAAAATTAAAGATAATATGTTGAATATGCTAGGAAACTACTTCATTTTTTGTAGTTCATATTGTTCCAAATAACAATTCCCGCAATAATGACAATCATATGCTTTTGACATTTGAACCCAAATAGAAATTTCCCTATGTGTACACGTGCGATCTCTGCTGTTTAGCTGCTTGTTGAGTTCTAGTAAAATGGGGAAACAACAGGAGAAATCGGTGGAAAATACTGAATCAAATGAAGAGAAAAATACTTCAATTTTTAAGGAAAATGACAAAGTTCCAGATATTAGTAATGTATTGGAGACCATCAAGAAAAACACAAGTACAGAACTTGGACCAGAGAAGCCGCCTGCCTCAAAGAAAACAAAGTTGAAAAAAGTGGAAAATGAAGTTCCTCGTGGAAAACCGAAATCTGGGAGGCCCTGGAAATCAGTTAAAACGAAGTAAGTACTGAATTTAATTAGTAAGTTTGCAGATTTCTTGAAGAAATTTGCAGGCACCGAGGCCAGAGCCTGACACTTGGAAGTTCATGTCCTACTTTGGCTAATTTTAATAAGCGTATTTTATCCTAATTGCAATTTTTTACTTATTCTATTTTTTGTACCGTATTTGAATACCTGGACTTGTTTTACTTTACTTAAGATTTAAAGGCAAAATCCTCACGATATTCGCTAAAAACAATCATAAAGAACTTAAATAAATTTACTTCCAGGGTTCATGCTGTTTGATCACATATTCCTTTTTTACTTACACCCTTTTCTCTTCAGGTTCTCCACTATAAAAAAGTCAATGTACCGCCGAAATTTTGAAAAGAAAATGCAATTCAGAGAAGAAATAAAACGCATAAAAGACCTTTCTAAGTCGATAAAGGAGCAGAAGAAAGAGGAGAACGAAATGAAGAAGCAAAGACGCCTCGAGAACGCCCAACGAAGGCTAGAAAATGAAAGAAAGTCCGAAGTAGTGCAGGTAATTAAGAATCCCGCCAAGCTGAAGAGAATGCGTAAGAAGCAACTGCGTATGATTGAAAAACGAGATTTAGCTAAAGTAAAAGTCGTGTAGTATAAAAACAAATTAAAAAAACTAATCTTCAAATAATCAATTGTTTACAATTTTCTTTAAATTCTCAAGTACTCTAGACCACGAGAATCCCAATTTTCCACCGTCTTCCAGCGTAATTTTGCATCGGGAAGGAATCTGCTTTAAGAGGTCAGCAAAAGGACTGTATCCCTTTAGGCAGTCCTGGTCTCCGATAATGATGAGTTTGTGCTTCGATCGCGTTATTGCGACTGTTAACCGCCGATGATCTTCCAAAATTTCATTGTCTTTAAACTTAGACTCTAGCTCGGTGTTGCGGCCTGTTTTCGTACACGAATAAATTATAATTTCTTTATCTCTACCTTGATACTGATCCACAGTGTTCACCTCCAAACCAGAAAAATCATTTTCTTTAAAAATACTTCGCATGTTTTCCGAAAGCATTCGCAATAATTCAACTTGTGCTCGATAGGGCGCTATGATGCCTATGCTCTCCGAAGCACACCCTGCCCTTACTAGGGCTTGTACAATATAAAAAACGAGAGCTGCATCGCAGTAATTCGTGTACTGGAACTTCCTTTCTTTTTTTCTTGGCGATAACTCTTGAGAAAAACGATCTTCAATTATTTTACTTGGATCGCATGTTTGTGACTCGCCAAATGATGAACTCAAGTCCAGACAGTTCTTGGTATCCAAAAATACAACAGAAAAATCGACATGCTTCTCTAGAGTTTGTATTAGCCACTTTTCTGTCTTAAACTGCTGAATTAGCTTTGATCTGTTTAATATCTGCAGCGAAGCAGCGCCTACTGCTTCACTGGCGCATTTCAGTTCTCCCTTGTAAGTCAACTCATTAGCCAATTTCGTTATACACTTGTTCATCCTGTACTGCAGCGAAAGGACACTCGTCGCTTCTGGCGAATCCAAACGATGGAACAAACTCTCATCTGCCCCTAGACTGCGACCTTCCTTTGATCTTACCAAAGGTGGCAGTTGTTCAGGGTCTCCGACTAGAATAAATTTACGGGCGTAGAAAAGTGGCCTCAGAATTGTTGGTTGAAAAACCTGGGTAGCTTCGTCCACTATGCAAACATCAAACGTTCGGTGGATAAAGATTGGATGGGAGGATCCTAAACAGGTGACTCCCACGATGTTGTAGGAGGAGTAGACGTGCTCTAGGGCTTCAGGGGTCTTGCAGTCGCCAGTTAAGTGACTCTCACTGTTCTCACGTAGCTGTGGAATTATTCGTGAATCGGATCCCAAGCGAATAAAATCCAATCCTTTTTGTTTCAGACGGAGGAGAACATTATCAACGGCAGAATGAGTGTGACTAGTAATTAGCACCGATTTTCCAATCATATTAAGCAAGATAATAATTGTAACTAGAGTTTGGGTCTTGCCTAAAGGGAAAATCTCATAAAAATGTGGATTTAGACAAGTTCTTCCACTAACCTGTCCCTGGTAAACCCTTTATCAGCATGTACTCATTAGCTGTAAGGGCTTTTATGACCGCCTTCCTCTGGATACCATTCAAATTTACAAGAATATTCACACCTTCCTTCGCTATGACTTTTGGAAGCACCTTCGAGAATGTGGGTGTTGATTTATCAATGATTAGTTTCCTTAATCGCGTGCAATTTTCGGAATCGTCCAATAAAACCCCAAGATTTGTAAAATTGAAGACATTCCCTGAGGTGGACTCATGCTTGTCTACAATAAAAATATCCCTGTTGTAGTTTTTTCTAAGGTTTCTCTCCAGTCCTAGGGTAATTGCATTTTTAGCTATATCATAGACAAATCCAGCTGCAACTGCCACGCGCTTTGTTGTGCTTACTATCACGTACTCCCCTACTCCAAACTAGAAAATGAGAATAATTTTTTAATGTTCAAGCGATAAGTAGACGACCACTTACACCTGATAAGGTCAAATCGACTGCGCTTTGACTACATGTAGGATCATTCCCCAAATCCTCATCCATAGTGAATGTATGGGCAAACCTTCCATCTTTGAAAACGACTGAACCACATATTTTTAAATTTATTAGAGCCTTTCCATGAGATCCTCTTTCTTCTGGCCTTTCAGTCCAAAGACTCCTAATAGTGCTACTCTTTCGCATCTCCTGTTCTTCCAACGATAGGATCCCGCACCAATGAATGAAGTATTCCAAATCGCTCTTCTTTAAATGAACTGTACATTCCTGGGAAATCTTCTGGAGTGGATGATTCGAATACAGTTCTACCGATTCTGTTTTAAGAATGGAGCAACAAATGGTGTTATAGGGGCACTTCCCACAAGCACTATGGTGATTTATCGGCTCGGGTAATTCTAGCTGCTCAAACTTGGTTACCGCAGCATCCAAATTTCCATTATTCTTCTCTACCGGTTTGGGTCTTATATTACGCGTTAGGTAGTACGCTAGATCATTTCTGAGCATGATAAGATCGCGCTTTTCGTTTCTGGTCGCTGAGACTTCCTTCATGATCCCCTCTCGGAGATAAAGCAGTAGGCCAGAATCAACTGGCTTTCCCATTTCAGTTTGCATAAGCTGGTAGAGAATCACCTGCCCCTTGTGCTCACTAGAGAAGCTCGCCATTCCGGTTTTTAGTTCTAGAGGCACACACTTCGGCATCCTGTTTTTCTTCCTTACTTGAACCGATACATCAACCTTTCCTTTAAGACCGAGCTGTGGTACCCACAAATTTTCTTCTATATCTTGAATGTTGTCGATCACACCACAGAAATTTTCGCCATTAGTCTGGAAGACAAATTTGCATCATAGAAAAGTAAAGTACCAAAAACACGTATTCACTATATTCTTTCTCTTTTGAGTAAGATTTCTTTAGATATTTAAGATCGCTCTAGTAGAATCAAGGACAAGGACGTGGGAGAAAACCCTAACCATACTCAGATTTTTAAAAGCTGGTGAATGCAGAATTAATTAGAAAGCAAACAAACTACTTGCCTCTGGCACATGTTTCTGAAGGATGTAGTTCTCTACGAATTGAACTATGTTGGGAATAAACTTCTGGACCTCCTGATGAACCTCGACCTCCGTCATTTTGCTGGCATACAAAGTGAAGATTTTATCAGGCGATTTTAAGAGCTGTTTACTAACACTGAGGATATCTTTGTATTTATTTAATTTTTGTTCTAGCACAGTCTGCAGTAGCTCATGGATGATCGAACCAATCACCATCTAAAAGACGAATCATTTTTAAGTTACCTAATACATGATACGATTCTTTCAACCTACTATTTTATTGTCAGCATCTAATCCGCGGAACTTATCTTGAAGAACAGCCCTCCTCTTGCAAAAAAGCGACCCAACCACCGAGGTGCCCGAAATCAGGAAATCTGGATAAGTAACGAAGTACCCGGCGGCTACGGTGACCTCAAAGCAGTTAGCCTCGTTGTTCCAGGGAGCTTGTACTGAAACAACGTCTCCCAGTCCGAATTTGGTGAAGCTCCAGGGAGACTGCAGTCTGCAAGTAGCCACCTTCTTAGACTTATCGTCAGCACGTAGGTGGACCACCAGAGAGGACTTCCGGGGTTCCTGTTCGATACCTTCAACCACACAACGTTTCCAAGAAGATAAATCGAGATGCTCTGACTTGGTTTTACAAGGACTGCTTAGATTACAGGCTCCCTTGATTTCGTTTTCCTCAATGATTTGAATAAAATCCATGTCGTCGTCGAAAAAATCGTCGACGAACTCATCACTTTGGTTCAGGTCCTTCAGAGGACTTCTATAGCGAATTTTCTTCTTTGGGGTTCCTTCCTCCATTTCATTCAATTGTCGTTTACGTGGGCTCATTTTACGGGAAAAATGCCAAACCAGTTTTATTCTATTATCTAAAACATTAATAACACTACCTGCACAACATTTCGAAAATCTAAAATTAGCGAGCGAGTTCCCGCCAAGAAATGTAAACAAAGAGCTGCCAAATTTTCTAAGAGCATTGCCAGATCATAACGAAAATCCTAAACCAAACTTCTGTAAAGTTCAATACTGCTAAAGTGATCTAATTTATTTTGGTTTATTTCAAATTTGGATATGGAAGGTTACAAGTTTTGAAAAACAAGAATAGAATAGAAACAACTCATTTATTTTGCATTAGTGATCGGATTTCAGTTTACTTACAATCCCAGCTAAAATTACAAATTTCTAAAATTACAAATTTTTATATTGAAAATTTGAAAATGTCGCCCCTTGTCCAAATAAATTTGAAACTTTGACTACTCACAATTTAAAAAAGTGACAATGGTCAATCGAAAAGCAAATTTTTATCAAATTGCTGCAGATTCTCTTTTTACTTAAAACAAATAACAAAGCTTTTATTGACAAATCATGCACCCGTCTATCGTTAACTAGTCAAACTGTCCAACAAATCAGAGACAGTCTGCCTATTCTCTAGCGCGTTCGTCTCCATGTTCTCATCCTCCGGAGACTCCCTTCTGGCAAGAGTCCGTGCGTAGCTCTTATCGTTGAACACTTTAGCCTGTGTGCTTCCAAAGGTAAAATGTTTGGGTCCCTTGGCTGAAGCACTCTTATCCTTACTACTTCCTGCAGCTTCGACATCCATTTCATTATTTTTATTGTCCGGACCGCCGCACTTATCACATTTGGTCTTCATGGGTTTATCGAATCGAAAATTGTGGGGGAACTTGTGCACTCGGATGCAATGGTCCCTGCGTTCCTCTGGATTGGCGCTTTTGTGTTTACAATCCTCCAGGAAACAGGCGTACATCGGTTGTCGTTCAGCTTGAGCCGCAAAAAAGGAATCGTGCTGCTCGGATAAATGCAAGTCCAGGAGGTGGGGACTGGGAAGACTTCTCTTGCACTCGTTGCAGTTGTATCGGTGGAGCGCGTTGTAGTGTGACTGGTAACCGAATATCGAGCGTAACACATGTTTACATCCAGGAATGTTGCAGGGGATCACATCCCTGAAATAATTTCAATATTGTTGTTCATATAAAAAGAAACGGTATGTGATTCTTACTTCAAGTGGAACTCCTCTTCATCGACGGTTATCACTCCTTTCTTCACAAACGGTTTCTGCAATTTGTTCCCACTCGAAAACAGAGGATCTGAGGGTGGCAAGTAACCACCTTCGAGGCTGTTGAGAAGATTAAGAAGCTCGTGCTCCGATAAATACGCGCTCTTTCTCAACTCCATTTTAATAACGGTACAAACTTCTTAACAAAATCTACCCTTCAACAAGAACTACGAACTCAAATGAATTTGACATTTCATTTTATGTCAAAGGGGACAAAGTGACACACGCAACAGAAATACGACAGATGGCGCATCAAAATGTCCGTTACTTTGAGGTTTACGTTCAAACAAGAAGTCCGAAAAAAATGATTTATTTTTTGTAATTGAAGTGGAAATAGAATTATTTGTATTCTTAAACATTTAAAAAGTTGTCTAGTATTTATTTATGCGGGTGCATCCGAAAAACCCTGAAGGGTTCATTGTGGCGTCACCTCTGTCAAAGTTCAAAGGGATTGAACTAAAGAAAATTTGAGAAAAGTAATTTAAAGCGTTTTGTGTTCGGAAATTTGCCAAAATAAGTTGCATCATGGGTGGTCTAGTAATTCTTTATATTTTTAAGTGCTCCATAAATTTATTTAGTAAATAAAAGTTCTAAAGAAAGTATAAAGTTCACTTATCAAAATAAATATCAAAAGTCTTTCATTAAAAGAAGAAAAATTGACATCATTTTTATAATTTTTTACACTTAAAGATTTCTCGGAAGGTGTTTCGTATCCGCTTAAATACGTATTCTTGTTGGTGTAAAATTTCAATAAAACCAGACCAATCTATGTCTTAACTGCACTAGCCCAAATGAAATTTGAAACGCAACCATAATTATTCTCTTTTATATTGCTTTTTCTTTAAAGTAAATTTCCAGGAAAGAAGAATATAATACTTCGCTTAATTTTTCTCACCACACTAATAGTATTTAGTTTATATTTTATTTATCTAAGAATTCTCGAAGTGTAAGTCCAATTGGTATAAAATGATTTAATTAACATTAATAAAAAATATTATTTTATCAAAAAAATTGAATCATATAACAATTTTTTTGCATCACATTATTCATTCATTGTTCACATTACAATTTTATATGCATAATATGTAAAATAAAGCGTAATTGCTCCCTTCAAAAATAACATCCTCATTCGCGCAGCCCGTATCATTGCGATTTTCGCCTCAATGAGGTAGATTTTTTTAAAAGAAAAAGAAAAGCCCAAAGCAAACAATCGGCCTCGTGCATGCCACGTGAAACCATCAACAGGGCCGTCCCCGTCACTATAGGAGTCTGCTGGGCTTAGGAGGAATTCCCTCAAAGCACATTCCCTTATATGCGGGCTCGATTCCATGTTCCTCCTTGAAGTACCCTCGACGCAATCAGGGGAAGGTCTGTCTAAATTAAGGGTGCAATTTGGTGATTAAATAATTCAGGGATATTCGCGCAAGGGAGAGCGTCCATTGGAGGGCGATTATAGATGAAAAGTGTCAGGGGTCATTCGGTACACCAGGCTATGGTAACTGTGGTCACAGAAAAATTGGGCTCTCATTCCACGGTGGCGTCAGTCACAGCATACCCGTACATGCGGGTGACTTCTTCAATAACGCCTTTTGATAGGGATTTTCGGAAGAGTAATTCCATCAAATAACGAGCGTTGGGAACTGCACTGAGAGTACAAAGCCAACATTTATACAAGGTGTTAGGTTTTACGGCGTCAATACTTTTCCTAACGGAAGAATAAATCAAGAAGCTATTCAAAACCTTCTGTTATGAGTTATCATATGGACATGCATTGCATTTGATCAATGGATTTACTAAATTTCTACCACATAAAAAACTTGATTATAATTTTAAAGTCATTAGTTTCAAAAATCCCTCGATACTAAATCAAATTCTATTGCGTTACCTTCTGGTAATTTGAAACCCTGAAATCTATTTAAGAACTTCCTCTGATATGATAAAAAAACTTTAACAAAAAATCACATCAAAATCTCTCGTCCGCTTACAGCCAAACAAACAAATAAACTAACAAACAGTCTATGCTACTAGGCATAGATGTAGACATAGTTGATGATAGAGTTAAGACTGAAATTTCTTGATGATATTTTCAGGATTAAATAATAAATTAACAAAAAGCATAAAATAATTTTAGAAACCTATGTTTAATATTAAAATAATAAATAAATAGCCAAAAACACTAACGGACGGCAGATGCACAATTGTTTGAAAAAAAATGTGATTCTTAATTTCTTAAAGACACATTCTTTAACACTTTTTTTCACGTTTAATTGAAAAGCACAAAAAACTCAGATTTTACGCACAATCTAAACTCTTTTATAGTACATGAGAGGCAAAAATTCACGACTGGATAATTAAGCCGGGAAGATATTTTTATCATTTTTATACACCAGCAAACTAAATCGTATCTCTCAAAAGAAAATAAATAAAATGTTCAAAACAACGAGCAGATTGTAAACCATAAGGTTTAAATGTTATCAACTTTTGTTTACTCTTGAGATCTTCGCATGGAATAGTATTTAACACAATTATTCTTTTTCATCTTTAGTATTGCATTTTTTACAGTATAAATTTTAATCTGTAGTATAATTAATAGAAGTTATTTAAATGTTATTTAGTACAATAAAAATTCATTACGACGTAATTGTGGTTGAGTTGTATACGAGGCAGATTTTTTATTATTTTTATTATTTGTTAAGAAAAAAACAGACAACCCAGTTTTTGTTTTCTTTTAAAATTTTTTCTGGACATGACACTTTATCTTTTTATTAGAAAAGTTCAAAATGATTTAAAATATCATTAAAAACAAAAATAGCTATTTTTAAAAAACTACTTTGTTTTCCCAGATAAAATTATCTTAGGTGTTTTTATAAATGTTACTGTTTTCGTTTGAGCGTGAAAAACAATAGTATGTTATACTAAAAAGAATTTTTAAGGTTTCGATAATGAAATTTTAGCCATAATAACAATTTTATTAGCATAAAATATGTCAATAAATTAAAAAAAATCAATGATAATGAAAGTTACTTTCGATTTTCAATTTTAAAACGATAATGAGAAGAATTTTCATTAACACTAAATATTTGAGTGTTAATACATTTCATTGGCATTGAATTTACAGACATCGAAATTGCTTTGTTTAATTGTTTCGATTTGCATGGTAAAACTAAACGTGAATTTGTGTTTGGAAAAATTAAACTTTAATTTGTTGTTTACAAAAAACACTTCGGAATGCTAAACCCTTAAATGAAAGGTGCTGGATTTCGCATTTAAAAGCAAAGTGTGATTTTACATAGGTCATGATAACAGAACAATAATATAAATAACCACAAATATTTAATTTCTCATTCTAAACAAAAATGCAATTCATTTAAAAAATGTAATTGTTTAAGAATATTTAATAAAGTCATTTGATTACGACTTATTAAGAGTAATTAAAATTAATAAACATCTTATAATTTACTCTGGGAATAAATTCGAATTTGAGCAGAATGTAAAACTTAACTATTTGTATTTGTATTTATATTTACATATTTTAATTATTATGGTGTTTGATAAATAGCTAAATATGAATATAGTTCTATTCTACACTTTTTCAAAAGAGACATGTTGAATTTCTGAAAGTTGATAAAAAGTTTCTATCTAGCTTTTTTATAAAAGATATGAAATCATTTGCAAATTAAAAAAAAAATCTTTTAGTATTTTTTAGAATTTATGAAACATGTGAAAGTTAAAAATATATAAAATCATTTTTACAAAATTATTATATTTAATATTTTTAAAATGCTAGATACTTTAACTTTATTGAAATTAAAACAGAAAGGCTGCAATAAAAACAACAACGCATATTTTGATTTGATATTTTCTTTTTTAATGAAGATAGAAACGATTTTTTAAAGCTTTTAATACTTTCATATTACCTTGATACTGTTCTTAGATTTTCGAAAATGGTAAATATTTGAAACTAACAAGCACCCATCCAAACTTTAAAGCAAACAGACAGCATCTGAAGAATCAATCAACGAAACTACTATTTAAAATAAATGAGAACACTATAAGAGCCCTAGTTGGCTGATATTGATATCGTGAGAGTAGAGAGACCATAGACTAAATTTGGCCACCTAAGTTGAACCGATCTAGCAATTAGCAACTATCTTAGAGAACCGTCAGATGTTTCTAGAACTTTCCTTTGTAGTGTAGCTAAAAAGACTCAACAAGGTCGGCTGTATCTCGGTAGATACAGAGAATGACGTCAGAGGCAACCAAGTCTAAGCCCTATAGAATCAACTAGGAAGAGAACAATGCAATTGTGCTTTGAGGCAATATGGATGCATACATTCTTTTGTGTTTTATGTCTTTATACTTTAAAATCACCAGTTTATTTTTATATGCTGGATTGTTTTTAGATAACTGCGAAAAAATTCAAGAGAAAAATTATAGTAACATTTTATGAAATACACTTTAGGTAAGTCAGACTTAATAATTTTATTACGGATTTTTAATCCATTTCACAAAAAAAAGTTAATGCTAATTGAAAAGGAGAACATTTGGTGTTATTTTACCATCGCGTAACACACGCTAATGCGGATTAATATATTCAGTGTTCAAATAATTCGCAACACGTGCTAAACCACGGTTGACCGCATCATTTTCTGCATATTAAAGCAAAAAAGCATATGTAAAGATCCTTATAACATGCCCTTCGAATAATTAGCATACATTAAATGTCCTTTTAAAAAAGGATATTCTCACGCCTCAAACAAATCGTGGGTTTGTTCCGCGTTTACCACACAAAGGATCGACAATCTTTATCCTGCCAGAAACCAGAAAAACATCGCTAATCGCATTAAATCAATCGTCCTCGGAGACTTTGATAAATGTCCGCAATCTGCTGCCGATGGCTATTAACGCTCTTGAAAGACCCGTAGGATCGATCCCGACTACCACTCGACAGATATTATTAAATGGAAATTAAGGCGGCGGAAGGTGGGACGGGGTGTGAACTCTAATCACACCCGCTCATCCGGGAAAGTCAATTAGACCAAATTTTTACCCTAATTTCAACCAGGTTGCTGTTCGCGTCAACCCCTCGAGCCTGTGAAATGCAGTTTGGCGTTGTGAAAATGAGCAAGGGTGAAATACCCAACAATCTATCGTTTGTAACGGTTTCCCAGGACTTTTCCCGGTGGGTGCCTGGTTCCATCAAGAAGGCTAACCTTCAGTTGATAACTGACACACTTGAACGCAAGGGTCTGTGCCTTTTTGGAAAATCAACATATGCGGGTGCCAGTCCTCATCAAAGGGATGCACCCCAGTCCTGTACTCCTAATATCGATTTTTTAAAAGTCTAGTTAGGCCAAGGGATGAAATGAAACAGCTGCTCATCCTCTCGAGCATTCCTTATTGCAATTTTGAAAAGTATCTAACATCGTGTGGGATTTTCAAATTTATTAATGATGTGGCTTTAGTTTTAATTGCTACAGAACCCTAAACGGGAATTTCCTCCGACAGAGTCTCTTATGTTTCAAAATCACCTCATTTTAAATTTTTTTGAAGCTGTTATATAAAATAATAAAGATAAATTGGTACGTAATAATTAATTATAAATCTTTCGATAATGGAGGGTGAACAACTGTTTCGAAGAAATAGGCTAGTTGCGTTATATATTTTTTGGATTTTAGGAATTTTAAGAACTAACGTCCTTCCATAAGAAAAGTGAAATTCTTCATTTCTTTTATAAAATATATTGACGCTAAAAGTGTCATATGTTTATCAGCTACTTCTAGTTCCTATGGAAGGCCATTGTGAGAAATATTTCCAATTTAAAATTGAAGCACCTCGTTTTGCACAAAAAACCCGTTAAATTTCAAAATGCGGTATAGTTTTACTTCACACGCTCCATTTCAAAATAAAAAAATTAAATGCTGAATAGTTATGAGTGTCTGATCCAAATTTGTAGAGTACAAACTTAAGAGTATAAATAATGCATATAGAGAAAAACAAATGGATTTGTTAAATATTTTTTATCGGTATATCCTCTTAAAATTGATTCTTTTGGATTTTAATTATTTAGACTTTCACCGAAAAATTATGCAATAATTCGAAAATGCAAAATTCTACACACGAATTTAATTTTTGAATTTTTAAATAAATAAAAATAAGTTTTAATCATTTTTTAAATGGAAAAATGTAAAACTAAGGCAAAAGAAGTTCTGCACAATCAAATTGATCTTTATTTGATTTTATTATTTCTTCAAATCGGAAGAAATAATATTCAAAGTCAATTTATAATTTTTAATTTTTGTTTATTTTGTACTTGAACTCCGAGAAGTAAATGTCCTATTCTGGAGGATCAACCATTGTTTGTTTTTTGAATATTTTATTATAAGATCAAGGTACGTATATTTCATAATTTCTAAACATTTTTGAAACACGTATTATTAATGAGTAGTTTTTAATTTTTTTCGTCCTTGGAATTAAAGAGTAAGAATTAGATTGAATTAAAGAATAAGAATTTAAAACAAATTGAAGTCTTTTTGAGTTTACATTATTTAGGTTTTGGGTCTATACATTAGATCCTTCAGAAGATCACGGAATGGGATCATTTATATTTTCAAAGCTAAGAAGTTTACTATAGTTAAAAAAACAATAGATTATAATTTAAGATCATTCATACCGCTTTTAAATAATTTTTTTATTGAATTTTTGGGTCTCAGTTGAAATATACATTTATTATATAAGTTTATTAAGCATATGGTTAAAATTCGATCAAGTGTTAATATTATAATTTATCTATTTATATTATATTAAAGCATTTGAAAAATAAAATGCGTATATGCTATCAGAGATTATATTCTTATAGTTTTGTTCATACTGTAAGCAAAAGTATTCATGTACTATACCACCAGAGGTATATTGTGGTTTACATGATTTTTGAGCATATAACCACACTAGTAAATGATTTGCTGATACAAAACATAGTCAACAAATTTCAAAATATAGTCAAAACCGATCTCCAATGGCAGGCAGCTATACTTATACATAGAATTAATTTTTAGGAATACTTTGACGACATTACATTTGCGAATAAAATTTCGTACCGTACGCTTCATGTAAATTTTGTGAAGGTGCTTTGGATTTGTTAAGCTAGAAATACTTCAGCCCTTTGGGAAAGGATTAGTGTACTTTTGTACACACGACTTTTTAGTCGTTGTTCAGAAACATCGATTCTGTTTTTAAGATAGTTCGACACAGTTGTTAAGTTAATTTTGTGCATATGTCTTCATAGTGTTTTTAAACCGACAAGATATAGAAAAAATGTTCAATTTTCAATATATTATTGTGTAAATAATAAATATTTGGTAGAAATATTTATTAACCATTGTTAGTGCATTTCATAAATGTTTTGTAGTTACATTAAAATAAAAACTTTTAGATCATATTTCAAAATGGTGTCTACTCTTTAAATCGAACCGGAAATTAATTTTCTTTGAAGGATGAAAAAATTTGAGTACTATTCTAAGGTACTAGATTGCACTTGAGTGGACTGTGTGCATCCATTCCATACTCATAAGGTAGTTCCGCAGCAATAATTTGTAACTTGACCAGGTCGGCGGATCGGCTAACAAGATATAGGCGAGGAGTAAGAAGCTGACTAACCTTATACGGCCAAGAAACCGCTTCAGTAGGCAAAGTGAAACCAAACGAGACGAAAAGTTATTGCCAAGGCATGGGCGAGTGTCCAATAAATTTTCATTTACCTTTTGCTTGGATGCATTTTCGTAATTAAACGTGAGAAAAGCGAGAGAAAATGACCAAAAACTGCGGCGAAAAGTGATACCAGGCGTAAATTTGAAAACGTGAAACCGTCGGTTAACAAATTAGCTTGACCAGGCAGTTTCTTAAGGTGGTATAACACGCAGACACTTTGTGAAATTATTTTTTCTCTACACTATGTTGTTTTTGTAAAAAAATCTTTTTTTTAAGTAAAATGTCGGCACGTTGAAGAATCATGTCGTACTCCATGTTCGTTGCACGGAGGACACATGAAGATAAGACTTACTAATTCATGTAGGGTGCAGAAACAGTAAACCATTTTAAGACAACCAGGAGTGATAGGTTCTGCAAGAAGATTACTTCCTGGAGCTTGCGTGCTGTGGAAATTAATTGGTCACTGTCCAGATTGTTCAAAAGAGGTGGTATTTACGAATACGGTACCTCTGAGGCTGAATTTTAGTATATCGTAAAGTGCAGGACGTCAGATTTTGTTTTCTTATTCATTTTATTATCTGACATATTTTTCAAAAATTCACGAAATTTTGTTGATAAATTATTTAAAGTTACGTACAAAACAAAGAGAAGAAATGTTTAATTTATTTACAATTTTGCCATAGACGCCAAAGAATAAATTCATTGTGAATACATCAAACGACTGGTTCCCAATGATGTCACTAGAACACATCGTCACTTAAAATCATTGCGAGCAACTACTGCTCTTTTGGTTTTCTATTATATTTTCTTATTCCTTATTGTTTTTTAATACTAATTTTATTTCATCTTTAATTTTAGTTTTATTTTAAGTTAGTTAGTAGCGTTCGGAACATAGGAGTTAAGTGTATTTGTGTTTTTTAAACGTATTTAAAATACGTTTACGTTTATTTAATTAATTTTATTTTACTTTTATTTTATTGTTCATTATATTTTATTCATTATTATTTTTTTCAAACAATCGAGATAATAGTATTAGTATTTTTCACGCGATGAAATGAAAATGTGTTGAATTAGTCTGTAGAGTTAAAAAAACGAACTTTTGCTTTCCAACATTTTTTCGAAACACCTTGAAACGATAAAATAAGCTCGGACGTGTTGCAAGAAAAGTACAAAAGCTTATTAGACCTTATAGGAAGAAGGTATGTTACATCTTAGAAAGAACCAATCACACCTCGAACTTGACGATGGAGTTAGGTAATTCAAATATAAATTGCTGGGTGATGATTAATAGCAAATCACGGCCTTACTCGAATAGTGAAACATTGAAGGCCTCTACCTGAGCCCTAAGTGCTTCCAAATGCATTCCGGCGTGCTAAGATGACCGCAGCAATCTAAGCCCATTAATCATGGGGGGATCAATAAAAACCGGAACCTGCTCATCATTTACCTGACTTTTGCATAAAGTAAGTGATGCTAATGCATCTGGGATGAAAGCTGTTCAGTATCAGGCTGGATCCACCTCGTCGATGTGGTCAGCTCAGCATCGATTCCCACCTGGCTGTTCACGGTCTTGATTGCGATAATGGACGTTACCCATTTCGAGAGCAATACCGCAGACAAGCAGAATGAAGTGATTTGCAACAGATCAATTTCGTTCTCTTTAAAATTCGGCGGGGATATGGGCTTATCTTCGATATTTTAATCGACTGCGTTTTATTCATAAAAGCGCACCTGCTCCCTGATGCTTCTTCATAGGATTAGATATGCAAAATCGATTTTTTTGCTCGGATACTTTCTATTTAAAATTTTGTGAATGATTTATTCGATCTTAAAGATAAGAAACGAATTTGATGTTTATCTTAAATTTAACTTATATAAATATATTTCGCGATTTGACGAAATGAGAACAAATTTAGCTGTACAATCATGAGAATTGCTATTTTTCAACTGAAAAAATGTCTATGTAACTTAACACACAAAAATTTCAAGTAGTCAATTAAAATAAAATCTTATGGAATTTAAAAAATCTTAAATATGAGATAAAATTTCTTTTCATTAAAGTAATATTAAATTAAATTTGCTCAAAAATTTTTTTTTTTGAATGCGAGTCTATTTCTTACAATAGAAAGTATTTTACGAAATTTTAAATTAAGATTATTTAGTCTTCATAAAAGTACACTTGATAGAAAATTTGTATATAATTTATTGCAAAAATATAGAGGTAGACAAATGAGTGTAACACTTTTCAGTACAATAAAATTGTTATAAAAGTAAATGAAGCTCAGATGGTTCAAAAGCCTATGAAGAGAAGTATATATAGTTTAAATCATAAGTGAGATAAGTGTAGGTGAAGGTAGTACATCGAAAGAAGCTAAAATTGAAATCAAAGATGCTTTTTTGTACAATTTCTTAGTACATAATCTTCTTTAGCTTACAATTATTTTTCTCTTAGTGTGAATATCTATTCATTTGTTTACTTTATAGAATTTCGTAAAAAAAACTCTTTAAATTGTATACACAAAGCATAATTTTTACGCTTAATAAAGAAAATGATATCAATTTATTATATGAATGTACTATCTAAGAATTAATTGTGTTAAATACCTTATTTTTCAAAATATCTATCCATTGACTTTGATTTTTCTTCAATTTGTGATCCCTATAAGGTAAAAATAAGTTTTATTTTTGTAAAGCTTAGACCTAAACATGCAAGAAAACTTTATTTACTACTATTTATTAAAATTTATACGCTAATCAACTTTGCATCGGTCTACTAATCCCGTCAGAATATAAAAATAAATATTTGATAAATTGTGCACTTTTCCAAAAAAGAAAAAAAACAGTCGTAATGCGGATACGCAATAAAAATCCCTTAATCCGATGAAATTCTACCAACAAGATTTCTTCGAACTATTAAATATTTTATTAGACCACCGTTACACAACTCAAAGAAAACTTGAATTTCAGATGGACGCAATCAATAAGGATTACTTCTTATTTCCACATAGGCGGGTTATTTTTCCATCAACCGCACGAGCCAGACAGTCGCCGCTGACGACGACGGCAACGATGATCGCCAAATGATCGCGGCTCGAAAACAATTGAATCCAACATAAGTCGACATTCAGGCATGGGACGAACTTTGGATTTCTCTTCAAGACAGTTCAGATCGAACAGGAGAAATGAATAAATCATCTGATCTCTGAATAAAACAGAAGCTCAACGATCTTCAGCGTATGCATCAGGAGAGCTAAGTCCCCAAAATAAATTTGCATTTGATCTCAGTGGCATCGATAGCATCGAACGAGATCTTGTCGCTGAGATATGAAAATGATCGCTTCGAGATCGAGTACTTAACAACCGGATGTCGGGGAGGCCCAAACTGGTTACATTTGTACCTTTTATTCAAATCCGCGGATGGAATTGTGTAACCAGCACACAAAACGATTCACGTGAAGTTTCTGAAATCGTTTCTGCGATTTGCCTCGAGTCACTGCTGTCCAAGACTTAATTGTCGCCTTAATTTACCAACGGCCAATAAATTCAATCCTTGGAAGCACCTTTGTTGACACGATCACTATACCTACACGCGCGTGTGGTTTTTTTAAGGAATACCAAGGCTCGTATTTTGAAATCGGTTTGAGTTTAAGTCGAATTTTCGAAAACAATGTAAACTAAACCTGAGTTTGCAATGCAAAGAGAAAGTCTACATACTTAGTCTTCAGGAATCCATGGATCAAAGATCGTTTAATAGTTAAAAGATTCGTTTTCGTATAACGTCCTTTTATAATTGTTATCTAAGATTGAATATAATTTATAAATATTATTTAAAATTGATAGTATAAAAAGTCCATATCGAAGGTATAAGCAGTTTAAATTAGGAAGAAGGAAAGAAAATTAAAAATTTTTATATCAATATAAAATACGTCGAAAGAGTAACAAAAAATGCCCCTATCTTTTCATAACTTTTTGAATGACTTGATAGAGCTAAATATTGATAAAAAGTTTCTTATAAATAAATAATAATAAAAATTAGAGCATTAATTCAAGGTATTTTAATTAAATAATAATTGTATTATATAAATATTGCTGAGGTAGTACTTTGATTATCATTATCAAATTGTTGAAAGTGGAAGTGCTGAAGTGGAGAAATAGTACAACATAGACCGTAAAGTTTTCCCGACACAGATTACTTTATATTTTCATAGAATACAAACATTTAATCGAAAATATCCCACCATGTACAATTCCAATTTCATTTACAATTTCAATTTAAACTATCAAGAATACTATTTTTCTATAATCAATAAATTCTTGGAATTACAGAATTAAAGACAAACAATTTCAATATGAAATCTTGCCATTTTTTTTCTCACTACTATTCTAATCTAATTTTAAATATGATTTAGTGAGAAAATTAAGCTAAAATGATTATACCTAATTTGCACCTCAAATACACAAACAAATTTTATCTAACTATTTCTGATAATAAATAAAAACAAGTAAAAATTAATTCGTTTCATCATTTTTTAATTCAGCATATGTTTTATCTTAGAGTACTTACTGTAAAAAATAACATGTAAAATACAATTCAAATTGAGAAGTATTTACGTAGAAATTCTTACTTAACTGAAAATGTGCAAAGAAAAAAAAAAATTTGCTAAGAAAAATTTTAACTAATGAGTTCTTAAAAAATTCAAAGTTCGATTTTCTTTAAAAGTCAAAATAAGTTAAATATATATTTATTATATTGATTTGATTAGAGTATAGTAATAAATGAAGGAATTATGATAAGCATTCATTTGATTCTAATAATACAAAAAATTAGGAAACAGCCTAATAAACGACTTAAGATACGCAAACACGCGCCTAATTATAAAATTGCTGAGTAGTACGAGTATAAGTATCTCATGATTGTAAATCTAATAAAGATATTTATTGTTGAAAATTTAATTAAGATTAAGCTAGCACACTACTACTAGGAGGTATGATTAAAAACGAGCACTATTGTTTTCAGTTATAGTACCTAAGACTCAGATTTGAATGAAATCTTTTGATCTCCTTGACACACTTTTCGAAGAAATAGAAAAAAAAAAGTTATTAAATTTACAGAAATAAATACGAAAACTGATTAGCCACAGTACTGTGTACATATCAAATTTGTTTTTCTTAGCATTTTAGAAAAATTGTCTGCCTTCAGGTCAGTAGTGATAAGGGACCTCTTGAGCCTTCCCTATCAAGACAGCACTTAAAACCTTATCGTATTTAATTTTTTTTTTTTTTGGTATTTCATCTTGTTTTTCAATTTATAAAAGTCACGTTATCAGAGCAAGTAAATACAAAAAGCGATTGACTTATGGAAGCTTTACTATAAATATGAAAATGAAAACTGATAACACCAGTTCACTTTAATTAGTGTCTATGAAAACAAGGACGTCATTATGTGCTTGTATCTTTACAGGAGGTCAAAGATGTTTTTGGAAATACGCATGAAATAATCGGAAAACATGTGCCAAGATTAAGATGGTTTTTTGAATCTTGTTAGAATCGAATCAAAGTTCAAAATTGATTGATGCAACATTTTAAAGATTTTTCTGAATTTTAGAAAATTCCGTTTTAAAAATTCAATATTGCTTTATGAAAAATTGGCGGGCTAATGTGATCTATTCAATAGATAATTTACAATACGTTCTGCGCCTTTTTCCTCAGAAAGGTGTCACATAGAAACTTGAAATTTTATGTAGAGTTGGATCTGGATAAAGCGCAGATAATCCGATAGTCTGAATTTGTGATATATTTTTAATTTATATTTAAAAGGGTTGAGTCGAGTCCCAAGAAAAAGAGTATTTATTTCTTGGGTCGTGTGGGGTATCGTTTGAAAGAGCTACTTTTAAGGACCTTAAAATTATTTTTTTTCAAAAATTTTAAATGGAATAATTTTAAAGTTATACGAGAAAAGGACGTCGGGTAGGTACATAACTACTTTAAATTTGTGAAATTGTGGTACGGAACCCTCACTGCGCGAGATCATTTCTCACGGTTTTTTTATTATTTAAACAAGTATTTTTTTAATTTTAGGGAGCATCTTACAAAACGCTTAGAAAATAATAATTTATGTTAATTTATAGTTCAATTTAAAGTTCTACGATAAAATAAAGGAAAAGATATAGATTATAAAATATAAAATGTTAAATGTAAGATGTTAGATAAATAAAAGAGTTTAATGTATATATGAAACTCAGTTTTCACTAAACAAAAATGCAAACTATTTTGTCTTATTTATTGAATTATATTAAAATAACAAAATGAAAGTTATATAAAACAATTGATTCTTTGTTTACAAATTTTCTATTGCATTTAAAAGTATATTTTACCCACAAAACATTTTACAAGTGGAACACTAAAATGTTGAAAATTTGAATTACAATTCATTGCATGCATTCAACAAATAAAATTGAATTTTTTACCATTAGAAATTTATCGGAGGAATTTTTATGGGCATTTAACCACCTTGAAAAAAGCCTAAATATGGAAATAGAAACGAGAGAAATTTGCAAATGCTTTTTAAATGTGCATCAATTGCTTCAGAATGTTTTATATTGTGAACAGAAGAGAAAATCAGAAAATTAATTCCTGCAATCTAATTTAATATTAACAGAATTCATTGAGGTCGATACAGTGTTACAACATGGTGAAAATTTTCTCAACAAAAGAGAGATACATTTTTTTCGAAATACTTACTTATAAATAATGGAAACTTCCCGATAGGGAAAAAATTTGAAATTGTAAACAAACAAATTCAATACAGAAGTGCAAATTCTCCTTGATTCTGGTCGTAGATTTATTGCAATGTTAACGTACTTATATCGAGTATAAATTGTCACCTTGATTCGCGGGAAAATTTCCGGTAATCAATTAAACGTGACACAATCATGATTTATGTTACACGATCCTTGGGAGAGAAAATAATAACCTTTATCGGTGTAGTGACGCAGAAGAATGATTACAATTTCATTAGCGAATTGATTAATAATATTACGTCCATTATACATGCAAATCATGGAGTTTTATTAAATCTTATTTGACCTATGACTTCTCGATTATTTTATAAGAATAGTCGTTCCGAATAAAATTTTAAAATCTACTCTCAAATTATGATAAAAAGAAGAGATATATTTTACCTTTGATTTTAGAAAAATAAGATTATATAATTTAGAAAAAAAAAACTTTGTTTAGAATCGCATTATAATTTTTAATCGAAAGTATAAAATTGCCATTTCAAGAAATTTACATATTTTTAACAAAAGATTTTTATCTTTAATTTTCAGACAATCCATGCCTCCATTTGTGAACTCTCAAGAGGAAAGCATTCCTCTCGTCGAGATTCTAGTTGTTCTATATCGGATGGTATCACGGTCGGCTAAATAAACTGACTGAACGGACCATAACCCGTGAACTGAAAAATGGTTTTAAATTGAAACCTATAGCGAGACATGCTTGTACTTAGAAATACACGGCACTGTGAGTGCACCTTGTACATATTTATCAAGTAGAGAAACTGCCGAATATATTCGGACCATATGTACGAGTATATTTATTTCGAATTATGACCAGTGCGGTAGGTTAGAATTTAAAACCTAGTTTTCAGTTGAATTGCTTCGCTCGGTAAGATCGGTCAAGTGCAAGTAGTTGGGCTATCTGGAAGAATGATTAAGATTTAAGTAAATTGTATCAAAGGTCTAGCGGAGTTCTAGTCAACAACAGCAAGTTAATATAGTTGACTTTTTTGGTTTAATATCTTCCCAGTTTGCGGTATATGAAACTGAATAACATTTTTAAATTCAACTCTTATCCTAAAGATTATAACAAATCTTAGAACTTTTTAAAATTTTTAATTATTTTACATGTTGAAAAAATTTCGTGCACAAAGAAAATCATTAGATTGAGATCCCGCGAAAACAATTTAAATAATGATAAAATAATTTCATAGAATTTCTATAGAAAGGCAATATTTATTCTAATCTACAAAAAATCTACAGAAATATTTTATCAATTCCGTGGAAATAATAAATTATTAACGATCATGTTTTCCGTGTACACTTTACAGTGTACGAAAAGTTTATATTAAAAATAACAGTTTATACCTTACATAACTTCAACTTCTATTTACAATTTAATCAAAATATGATTAGTATTTTTATACTGATACGACGTTACAAAGTACTAGGAGGAAAATAGCACTCTGAATGCATTTAATAAATAATTATGGCTATTTCAATAGAAGGTAGTTACAACTAATCTCATTTTATATAATCTGCTAGCGTTGACTTTTAAGAATAATCGTGATAATTACGAATTTAGAAAATAAACAAAAAATTCTATTGAGTATTACTTAAGATGGTTCAAGCAAACTA
The DNA here is from genome assembly GCA_001932985.1 of Proctacanthus coquilletti. Lineage (NCBI taxonomy): Eukaryota > Metazoa > Arthropoda > Insecta > Diptera > Asilidae > Proctacanthus > Proctacanthus coquilletti. Next base: position 1,688,818 of record MNCL01000009.1, read on the forward strand.
AAACTACAAATTTACTAGATTTTTAAGATAGTACAAAAAGTTATTTTGTAACGAGCACGATATTGACATGGAATATTCCGTAAAGTCTAGCTTTATCACCTCTCAGAGCCCAGCGTAGACGGCGCATATATCGGTCGAATAAAATGCTGACGCCAGACTGGTCAGTTTTAAGTTTTTAAAATATCTTGGTAGTCTATAGATTACCATTATCGCAGCAGTATAACTGCTGTCTTGGCATTCCAGGAAAAAATATAAGACGATGGCGACAGGCGCCTTTATCATCGGACTGTAAATTAATTCTTCCACGTTTTAATTACGTAAAATTTTAGCTGATCTTTGATAGCATATTTTTGATATCTCCGTGGACTCCCATTTCGCATTCGTGTCGGAAAATTAATGCCCGCGAACTTAAAAAGGGCGGCCACTATCGGATCCGTTCGATCTTGCGCGAATTATATCAGCAAGTCATCGGTGCACTTTACTTTAATCGGAAGAATTGCGCACTTTCTCAACTCGATTCGCATAGGGGCTAAACTAAATTATAGTGGCCTGATTACAGGTGCTACCGTCTGGAGACAATCGATACCTTTTATCTAGCGTCAATCAGCAATTGGACTAAAGTATCTGGCTTGATTAGAATGAGCCGCCTGGTTTATTTTTAGAGCTTAAAAAGTGATAGTCTTTCCGATAAACATTTGTTTGTCTTTCCCTTTCCTTGGCACGAAGTGCATGCAGGTATCGATTTATAGATTGGCTGATGCCAATTGTTTATTAATCACCTGATATATTTATAAGCACTTCCTTCAGTTAAATTTAGATTTAATGAAAGGAAATATTAGTTTTCCTAAAAATAAAGTCAGAAGAAATAAAGAAGTAATTGTATTTATTCAATAATTATAAGTTTATCTTTTCTTATCTGGAGCGCTTTTTGAATTAAATTTTTGTTTTTTTAATCTGTTCTACCACTCAAAATTTGTTGATTAATGGAAAATTTCGTTTTTATAAAAATGATTAAAAATAGAGTAAGAAGTGTGATACTCAAGGAAAAACGCAGTTCTGAATTTTCGCTGCTTCGTATCAACAACAATGAGTCAATTAAATATAATTTATTTTTTATTTTAAATTCTTGGTACTACTGGAAATTAACGTTTGATATTTCAAAATAATCTTATTTAACAATTATAATAATTAATATTAAAATTGCCATTAAAATTTGTTGATGGGAAACTATTTTAGAACTCTAAAAATGTGATTTCAGAAAATTTTAAAGCATGAAATTAAAAGAGTTATGGAACTTCGAATAATATAAATAAAAAAACTAAATTCAACGATACTCCAGTTGATCATAAGTTAAATAAAAATGTTTAATCAACAATTTCAAATAGTTTTTTTGTTTTATTAAATTAAGCGCTTTTGGAAATTTCGTGTTACTTTTTAATACTTTTTATCTTAATTATACGTTTCAAGACGTAATCCTTTGATATTTTTTCGATTATCTTAAAAATTTATCGTTTTAATAACTGTCGATTTTTTTCATTTAATTCTTTTTATAAAGATTTTTATATATTTTTTTTTCCTTTCGCAGTTGCGGTTTTAATTAATTAAATCTTAAGTTTTCTTGACTGTTCTGTGTAAAATCGAACTTCAATAATTCGAATTTTAATTAACCTTGATCACTTTACGATTCGGTTTGTTAGATTTATACTCACCGTATTTAATCATTATCAAATTTTTGTATATCCTTTTATATAGTCCTTTTATATAGTACAATTTAACATAACATTAATTATTATATTTTAAAAACGAACTAAAGAAATTTCAATCTCTGATGTAAGAATAAATCAAGTAACATTTTCGATATTCTACGAACTAAAACTGGTCGAAATTTAAATCCTATAATTAATTACAACTTCCTTTAACAATTTTTTAACATCGAAAATTTGCTTAGGTAACACAAATGCTAATCAAATATTTGCCATAATTCAACTGATAAGCATCTGCAATCAATTCCACTTTTCAAAAAACTTAATGTCGTAGAGGTTAAACGAGTTCCTTGATTTTTATTGTTGTTCATCGTATTTTTAAAATGCAAGCTCAACAGCTAAGACTAACTGCGAGCCATAAAGTCTGAATTTCGCGATTCCGACTAATAAAATGCTTCTGTAGGAATTTCGTTTCCAATCCCAATGAGCTGGAACGCCTAAGAAACCTCATCCGAGTGCTGTTGCATGAAGGTCAATTCAGAAATCTCAAGAGGCGCTAATCGCAACTAATTGTCAATTTAATTAATGACCTGTGTGCGTTCACAGAGACGAATTCAATAACCCTGAAGGGGTACCGCGAGAACGTTGTCTCCAGGTTGCTCCCGAAAGACACGAAATGCCATGTACTGCGAATTTTGAATGCTTCTTTTTCATGTAAGACTTTTAATTTAATTTATTATTTCTTATTATAGTTTTCCTTTTACAAGTCTTGGAAGACAAAATCCTGAGATCTACACTTTCTAAATATAAATTTTTAGGTTCTCCTATTTCGAAAAGGAAAACGAACATCCTTTAGGTCTGGCTCTTCCGTCCGACATAGTCATATAAAAGTATCAAGCTGAAGAAGCCTACGGTTGATATCAACTTAAAAATTACCTTTTTGTTTTTATATTTGGTCATTGGACGTATCACTTGAACGTACTTCTTATCTGAAGATTATTTAGAATTTAATATTGCATAATACTCTAAACTTAGTTCCCTTTCCTTTTCGAAACTAGGGAAGCTATAGCTGAGAAAAAATAAATATATTGGTATTAGAGAAACAAATAAAGTCTACAGAAAAATTATAGAAAGAATTCTGTTTTTATATGGCTAGGAAAGTGTCGAATTCACTTCGGAATTTTACTATAAGGACCTAATTACAAAAATATTAATATGTTTTATAAATCCAATGAAAATTTACCTTAATGAAGAAAGCATCAAGGGAGGTTCGTATCGAATCCGTGGAGCGCAAGTAAGACTCCTTCTTAACTTATTTTATTTTATATCTTTTTATATTTAATTTCATCATTTTCATGTACAGTTAAGGATTTTTTATGCCAGCTTTTTGTATCGGCTTAACTAGTTTAAAACATGAAAATAGAACAAAAGAACTCTTTAGAATTTAATTGTGATAATTTAAATTATGTTACAATGTAGACTAAAAAAACGCTAGTGTAGTCGCTAGTTAAAAAAATGTTTTTCGAAGAATTTCATTAAAGCAAACATTAAATTTTATGTTGATTTTCTATTAAAATTTCTACTTTTTCTTTTAGTAATAAAAATATACAAATCTAAATATGGTTGCAGCAATCGGTACTAAGTTTAAAAATATATCGGAAAATTTTCATTGATCAAAGAATTTCGGAGATATTTTTGTCATCCACTTTCAAAACGTGTTTTTATGAAAAATGTTGTCAATTATCAATTTTTCGACGATTTTTTGTAGGTATCTTCTAATTATAAGTTATGTTTCTAATTACAGAGCCATTATTTCTACATGGATCTAAAGGCTTAACACTTTATTAAGACCGCAGCTGTGAGTCTTTTTAGGTGTCCCGTTTTTACTAGGGCAATTTAAGATCGTAGTAAAATTCTTAAAGTATAATAGTAAGTTCTTTTTTCTAGCTATTTATTACTTTGAAAAAATTAACTTTTATTCGTTAAAGTGCGCATCGCACTTCGGAAGATAAAAGGCTTTCCAACTCGCGCAATTGCGCAGCGCATTGTTACGGAAGGTATAAAGAGACCTATCTGTCCTAAATTGGTTCCACGTTGAGAAGCTCGGCGGCGACGCGACCGCAGTTGCCCTCTGACAAAATTAATCACGCTCGAGAGAGTCTTGAGACTTCTTTGATGCCCTCACCTTCGGGGTCAACATGTGAGGTCATAAATAAAATTAAGGTAACTAGCGGAAAGTATAGGCTGTGTCTGTGGTCGCGTTGCACCATTCTGTATCTTTATGTTATTGCATTATCCGACAGAGTACGACAGACAGACGCATTTGGGGGCGACGGGCAGATGAAAGGGTTCGCGGGTACCGGGAAAGATTCAGAGATCTATCAACGGCCAACAATTGGTCATAAATTCACTTTCATTTATGCCCACACGGGCACTTAATGGCTGAACAAACAGCGGCCATAGGCCCGAACCTTGCGGAACAGCCGCGGCTAAGTGTTCCGATATGACCGCGCAGCCACATTCGATTAATGCTGATTAGGGCCGCCATTGGGTGCAGACATGTGAATTGATCTACGATATCTTCCCAAAGAATAGCGCCTAATAAAATAGACTATAAAACGCTATTACCTCAGCTTCTCGACAAGATCTGGAGGTTGTCGTAATAGGGTCCCATTAGGGTTTTCAGCGAAAATTAAATTTCTCTCTACCTGCCAAAATTGAACTTTCGGCCCCATTTTTTTTCTAGTTTTTACTTAATAAAAAGGGTTCTACTGCTCTAGGTAAATATTCTTACCTTCTTATGAAAAATGGCCCAACGAACTCGAACAACGCTTTTTTATACCTTTTCGAAACTTAACTCCAAGAAGGACCAAAAATTATAGACCCGATCAACTGTTTTCCTAGAAGAAAACCTCTTTTTAAATGGGTCATAGTTGACTTTTGGGTTTTTTAGGAGTACCGTAGCCATTTAGTTAAGTGAAAAAAAACCAACCCAAATTGAAATGACCTTTGAACAAAGCGACCAAGGCATGGAAAATTATCTAAACCCTTTCTTTAAGATAAATGCTTTCATATGGATCACGTCAGGTAGAGGCGTAGAAATTTTAGAAGTAATTTGCTATCATTAAGCGTGTCAAAATAGATTTTTTCCCGAAAAACTTTAAAATTCCAAAAAAAATCATTTAAGGAAGAATCAAAAACAAGAGAAATATTAGTTTAAAAATGGCGCATCCATTTTTTATGAATTAGAAAACGATAAATTATATTTAAAAAATGAAACACGTATAAAATTTTCTAATAAAACTGATTTGTTTAAATTTTGTATAGTTATTATAGATAAAAAAATTGCTTTTCAGCATTCAATTTTCCGTTTATTTGTAATTTTAGAGCAATTTTAATTAAAAATCCATTTAAATGTTCTTAAAAAAATTAATTCACAACACGTTTTTTTGTCGCTGTCTAAGCTTAATTTTTTACGAGACATAAAAAATTGGGTTGATGTTGGTCTCTTTTTTATTTTACTTATCTTAATCACATATTTAAAATCGTAAATCATAATTTGTTTTTTCTAATGTAAGAAAGCAAAAAAACAGAGCAAAATATGATTGCAAATTTCTTGCTTTTTTTATATATAAAAACGTTTAAAAATTTACCATAAGAACTAGATGCTTTTTATAAAACAGATCTTGGCAAAATTAAAATGATTTTAATGATTAACTATTTTCGAAGAAATTTGGATGCTAATTTGTCATTTAGAGCAGCAATTTACCGACTGAGCGAGCTCTAACTTTAATTCTGTGAATTTTTATTTTTATTTTTGAAGTATGCACGAAAATCTCAAGGCGCGAGCATACCTCATGTCGCGTGTGCACACTGCGATTTTTTTTATTTCAAATGATTTATATTTGTATACTTTTAATTCCTGAAAAAAGTATTCGCATTCTGTCAATAAATAAATCATAATTAAATTCTTCTGTACACGGATTAGAATACTGCAGATTCAAAAAAAAAGAGAAAAAGTCGCTATACGTATAAATTTGTTTGAACTTTCTCCTGTTAGGAATCCTGGCCCTGGGACCAGGCACAACTGGGAGTCATGCGTAAATTTCGACTAGGGAAAACCAAACCCCGGGCGATCGTCGAAGGTTAGAGGGGCTTAAGGGATCAAAGCAGACCACATAAATCAGCTGGAAGGTAACAACAAGGGCAGAGATAGGCGACGGATAACAAACGACCAAAAATAAAACAGCAATATATTTTCATATAAAATTTTCTTTAATAAAGTATGAAAAAAATATTCTCATATTTCAGTGTTTTTATCATTTGCATTTTAAATAAACAAGGGTATAATATAATAGCAATAATAATAGTTAAATAATCGTAGCATAGTACAAAATATCGAAAATAAATTACAAACGAGAGAAACTGAATGCGTAGTTGTTTTTTTTTTTTTTATTATTATTATAATAAGTCTACCCCAAATTACAAAAATTAAATATTTACGTCTATGTAGAAATAATTTATTAAATACGTAAAAATATAATAAAAGGTATACAATTAGTCAATTCAATGCAATGGTTATTTTCTGTGGATTACAGCAGTTGTTGGTTTTTTCACAATATGTTTCTTTGAGGGCTGGTGGTGTGGGCGGCGAACTTTGCATTTCCATTTTGGTCCAATAATTGTGTCTATTCGCAATGTATAGTGTGTAAAAATAAAATTCAAAAATATATATAAAGAAAAGAAAATTTTTAGCAAGATTATTTATGGTAATGCGTTTGTAATATTGTAGAAAAAAAAAAAATGTAGTAAAAATATAGTCCGCTTAGTTTAATGGAAGATTTTTGAACTTTTGTTGTAAATAGATCCACTTTTATTTTCAAAGTTTTAAAAGGAATCTTTTTTTTTCTTTTTTTTTTTTATTATATTCATCGTTATCTCATAAGAAAAACAAAAAAAAAAAAATTAAAGCATTTTCCAGATGTGCTAAGAGCTAAAAGTACAAACATTCAAAATATTTCTTTCTTTTTTTTTTATTTAATTCACAATTTTTTCTCCAGTGGCTTTCTTTTATCCAGAAAAATAATATTAGAATTAGAAGTGAGCCTACAAACTAATGGAAGATATTATGACTTTGCGTTTACTCCATCATTCTCTCTAGTGTCTCCATTTAAAAAAAAAAAAAAAAAGTAAATGAACTTCACACACAGCACTATTTAAAAATATTCCTGAACTTTCTTCATTACTTTAAATATTTTATTAAATAATTTACAGGATTATAAATAAAGAAGTATATAAATTATCCATGATTGCTTTATACATAAGTTATTATTTACCTTCAGTTGTTTTTTATAAGTTTTCGCGGCATTTTTAGCGCTTTTCAGTTTTATGACTACTAACGACTACGATGTAAAAACGAACATAATTATAGTAAATGTAAGGGGGATTGGTAAAGGGGCAGGAGTGTTTCAGGATTAATGTCGATTATGTTCAAAACATAGCGTTTTACTGGATTTTTATATTTACATGTAACATCCGTTGCAGACGAGCAAGTAGCAAAAGTACAATTCAGCCTAGTCAAATTGCCATTACTAATTATTATTTTATAATCGCGCTTTCTTTGTCTTTTCTCTTTTAAATTGTTTAATATTTTTAAGATCTCTACTTGCAATTGCAACTCAATCCATTGTGAAGCTCTTTGCACAGTTTTTCGAGATAATAATAATAATAATAATAATATTTTTAAAAAAAAAGAAAAAAAGCAAAAAAAACAACACGACTTCATGCAGTTTGTTATACTTTCTCATCGCACGACTTATAGTAGGGAAGCATGTGTAATTATAGTTAAATTAAAAAATAATAATAATAAAGAAACGAGCTGAGAAATAAATAGTTAGAAAAAGGCAAATTTACAAAGCTCTAAAAAGTACGTTATTATTTATATAAAATGACTTATATGACATTCAATCGGATTATTTCTTTCCTTTTTTTTTTTTAGAAAAACGATCATCGGAAGACAGTACAAAATGTTTTCAGTGTTTTCTTGAAAACAAAAAGCTTTTCTTTTTTATCTCACCTCGCTTTTACACTTGATTTATTGGTTCTTTTTATAAATAGTAAATGGAATACGTAAATGTATATATAAAGTAAAAAAAAAGACTTACAGTAATTCATCATTCAGCGAATATTATGTAAAATTACAATTACGAAATAATAAGTTAAAAATAATAAGGCACATCGAAAATATTAATAATAATAGAAAACTCGACGAAATTGTTATTTTTCGATTTTTGTGATACGGATTTTAAACTAACTAAAAAAAAATATCAAATTCAAGAACAGGATCTATGAAATTCTTCACATTAAATTCCCTTGGGTTTTTTTTTTAAATTAAAAATAGAAAAAAAAACTTTGAACTCTTTTAAATGTAAAAATTGGGTAAAAATAAAAACTACATCAGTTGTGCAAATTAAAGAGAATGTAAAATTGGAATTTGAATAAACAAATCTCAAAAAAAAACCCCTACATCCGTTCTGTGAATCAAAAAATGATATAAAAAGTTTATAAAATCATCATCAATATAAAACTATAAAAAAAAATACCAAAGATTAATCTGGAAATAAAATCCAACTCAACACTCTTCCAAAAACAAAAAAAACGTCTAATTCACGAGCTATTATTATTAATATTCTTATAAATTAATAACTAAAAAGCTAAATCATCAATCCGTAAATAAAAAAATAAAACGAAAAATTTTTTTTCTTCCATCAAAATAAATATAAAAAAAAAAATAATTCATCACAAAATAACACATTTCATAGAAAGCTTAGAAAAATTCTGCAAAAAGAGCACTTTTTCCTTTTTTCTTAAATGAATCCTTTTTGCCGCGGAATGAGCCTCGGCGACGATCGCCAGGGCATGTTTCTTTATTTCGTTTTTGCAATATCTCGCAATTTCCACCATAAAACGATCAGTTAATATATTCCTTAAGATTTTTAATAGCGCTATTTTCATAAAAAAGTATATTTAATATTCCTTTACAATTTTGCAGCTAACTAAAAACCGTAAAATGAGCAAAAAGGTAAAATTATCCCATTGTTAAACGGACATGTGACTTACTTTGCTTTTTTGCCCTTTTTACGAAGTTTTCGGCATCGATTTTTCTTACCAAACAAAAAAAAAATTGATAATAATAATTAATATTTTGAAATTAGAGGAAGAGGAAAGTGATTAGGTACAAACGTGCTGTTTTCCCCCTTTTTTTATTTTAGATCGTCAAGTTCGTGAAAGCCTCAACAGTGGAGCTAAGGCGATTGAAGACCGGCAAACGTGCTTCCTCACAGGTCATCTTGGTGACCGGATTCGCAGCCGTGGTACTGTTGGCGACCGCTGTCCCGTTCGGGGCTCCTCCAACCAATGTGGCCTGAGATTGGGTTGGCGAATGTTTGCCATGTAAATGCGCCAATGTTTGTTGGTTTTGTGACTGGTTCGTTGGTGAAATGATTGCTGGTGGTGGGGAGGGTGTCGTCACTGGTGACATCCCACTGTGTGGACTAGCTGGTGGACTGTTGAACGTAAATGCCTGTGTGAAAACCGAGCTTGGGCTGACCTGATCCGCGAACGGGAAACTTGCCATTGAATTTGTTGGGCTCAACGAAAGGGAACCAGTTGGTGATGCCCGATCCGATCCTGTCGACATGCTAAGAGGTGGACTTAGGGGCAAGGGATGATGATTGTTTTGTGCCTGTGCAGCGGCTGCTGCTACTGTTGCTGCTGCAACTGTAGCTGGGGTCAGCCGGGTATAACCGCCAGTGTTAAGGGCCCGTCCTTGAGAGTGTCGAGCCTCATCGGCATTATGGACAAAGTGACAACGTGGTCCGTACGGACAGAATCCAACACTGTGGAATGTACGACAAAATTCTGTTTTATATTTTGGATGACGCTGAAGATTGCGCAGTTCATGAACACCATGAGCAAATTGACACTTCTCCCCGTATTTACATTCACCGGCTTCTTCAAAAGGGCGACACAATTCGGTCTTGTATCTGAAATTTAAAAGAAAAAACATTGTTATAGTAGAGAACAAGAAAAAACGTAAGGTTCTAGAGCTTGGTCTACGTAGTAATTTGTGTACAACGTTTTATTTGTGCAGTTTACTTATCAAGTTGAAAAACCGGAACTGTTTCTATAAAACGTTGTTTAGAACTTGTGTTCTTAGGATTAGAGTTAGGCTATTCTAGGCCTGTACTGGCATTGTACCGAAACAGAGGTCTGACTCACCTTGAAGTGTTAACCTGCGGCAATGGTTCTGATTGTGTGCGTTCCAACTTGCGGTGTCCATTCAAGTTCTCAATAATATTCATCAGCGAGACGACGTTACCATTCTGTGGATGGGAAACAGCCCGAGATAGAGCATTATGGATCAGCATTTTCTGCTGTTGCTCTTGTTGCTGTTGCTGCTGCTGTTGTGCCGCAACGACGGCATTGATGTGTTGTTGTAGGAGTACAGGACTTGCGGCCGCCGCTGCAACGGCTGATGCATTCAAGTTCAAATTGCTGGCGAGCAGACTGCTATTGACCGTGGCCGAAGTTGCAGCCGTCAGCTGTTGTTGCTGCAACAGGTGGTGATTGTTGATCGACGTTCCCAACTGGCTGTTGCTGTTGGACAGAATATTCTGTACTGAAGACAAAATCTGGGAGCTCGTTGTGTTTCCATTGCTGATGATATTGTTGGTTGTGTTATTGTTCAGCACATTGTTGCTGTTTAGTAGATTGCTTGAATTACTTGTTGGTGATGATGCACTGTTGCCATTTTGTTGATTATAGTGTACTGTCGATCGCGACGTTTGATTCTGAAAGAAGAAACAAAACGGGGAAAAGTTAATACTACTATTTTCAATGAATGGATTATGAATTTTTATATATTTGCTTAAAATAACACTTTGTACCCTTTGAGTTCTCCTATTCAATTTCTTAGCATTCTGATTAAAAGGCTGTCTTGCTCCAGCACGTTCTACGCCGCTTAAAATGTTCAAATAATTCCCTGATTTATCAGCGCCGCACAGGAGCGCCGCCGTTGCTGCGAGGGCATGATGGTTCGCGACGGAGTAGGGAAACTTCAGAACTTGATTGTCGGTAAAACCGCTGATGTTCTTCTTACTGAACATGTTCACTGTCATTCTAAGGACACAATCACCTTCCCTTATTGATTAAAATAATTTCCCGAAACCTGGAATTTTACAATTCCTTCATTCTCCAATATAACTGAAAATCCAATTGTATTTTAAAACTGCATTTCACAACAGATTCAAACTCTCAAGTTGGCAGCAAACTGTCAATTTGGTGTTGCCCATAGTGCATTGCCTTAATAGCTCTAACTGTTATACATGTGCCTTGCCTTCAAACTGTTATACGACTATTTAAAAGGAAAGAAACCAGTTTACAAGTGTTTCCCCTGTTGAAACTTTCTCTATGTGCTTTCAGAATCTTCAATTTAAGAACGTAGGTCGACAAATTGTGTAATAGATAATTCAGATAAACAAAAAGTGGGTGTGGGTATTAAAAACAACGGACTTCTTTACAAGTTAAGTAAATTGACATCTTTGAATATTTAATTTTCTGATTTTTTTCTTTAAAAAAGTTGGACGCGTGTTTAAAGCTGGCTTCTGACTTACTAAGTACACCATGCCATTACATTCTTAAATTTGATAATATTTGATCTTAAAAACAGCACACCAACTCAATCAGAAAAACGGGTATTCAAAAGTCAAGACAATTTTTAAACCCACAATGTTCCATCTGAAAAATTTCACATTGAATAAAAAAAAACATAAAATGTTACCTTTTGTAATAAAACACAATAATCCGTCTTATATTCGAAAAGAAAAATTCACAAAAATACCAATTATGGGAACGTCGTAAATAACTACGGAGAGTTATTGCAAATTTCACTTGTGTGTTTAGCGATTTGGAGCTATTTAAAACATTCAGCTAAACTTATTAAATAGTTTATCATATAAAAATGAAAAAAAACTTAACAATTATAATATTTTATTTAAAAGAGACCGATCTCCAAATAAATATAAAAACGGATGAAAAAAATTACAAAGGCTAAAAATTGGAAAAAAAGTAGGACTACAAATGCCTACTATGGGATATGCATTTCAGAAAAATGTAGCTAGTTTTTTTTTTTATTAAATTCTTTGTAAGGCTACGTAAACACGAATACTAATTTAGGGTCTAGTGCAGGAAAAGTATTTTAAAATTTACACTTTAAGCAATTTTGCAGAAGCACAAAAAAAGACGCAATTTGATGTAAAGAAACATCAATTTTTGTTTGTTATTGCTCAATTTCTCTGTAATTTTTTATTTTAGAAGAGTTCTTTAACTTGTGACTTTTGAAACCAATGTCTAAGAAGAAAAAGCAGCTTTTATTAAGTCTAAAACAATTTGAAATTAATTTTTAAGTTCGAATCATGACCATAAAGAGTTTTTAGCAAAAAATTAATAAATGCTTTTCAACAGCCCAGTACTACGAAATATTTGTTTAGTCCCAATTAATGGACGAATGGAATTTTTTGAGAATGGGAGTCAAAAACATAAACAACCAATTGCCATTAAACGTAATTATATGTTTTATTTTCGATTATTCTGCACTTCTTTATCATCCAATAAAATTTAGTAAGTTTATAAAAACAAGTCTATTTATATATAACAATTAAAGGTGATTATAAAATTGTTGCAAAAACTTCAATTCAGACCTGATCGCGACCTTGAACGTACTAGAGTCTCTGCGGTCTCCCAGTATATGGGAGAAAATCAACAGACAAAAGTTAAATAGAAAGAGCTTGTTTATTAATTCAAATGAACATACAACAAACAATAAAATAGTTAATGTGAGAATGACAACTTGTATATAAAGAAGACAATGTATCGAAATTAGTACCAACAAGTGTAGATTGGTTCAGTCCGATAAATGGCAGCAAAACTGCGCCCAGAATTATGGGGACTAAAGAGATTGCAATTCTTCCTTGGGATACGCCAGTATCAATTATTTATTTGAATGCAATTCTAAACAGCATTTTTTTAACGGCCATGGTGTGTTGTCCAACTGAACATAACGTCGACACTCGATTGCTGCAATAATAATAATATCGAGACTCTAAAGAGACTCTAGAGGACACGGAAAATGGAGTTTGCAATTAAAGCCGTTGCACAGTGCGCACGCTTTGGACAGCCTGTTGTAAAACTTTTTTTTTTTTTAAGTGAGCTTTAATAGTCGGTGACTGTGAAAGATCACTTGGAAGTAATTACTTTATTTATTTACATACGATTTATCCAAGGGCAAGCGTGTAAACTTTAAAACCGGCCCCGTTCGAGCCATTCGCGCCGGCGCAGCGGCCTGCGTAGGCTTTAAATAAATGAGTAGTCTTAAATACTGAAATGCGCCCGAACCGTAGCGGCACGGCGTGGCACACTATCGACACACTAGCTCTGGCAAGACAAAGAAACGCGCCAGAAAAGTCGGCTCGACAGTGGTGTCGCCGTTAAATGCTCACCGTCTAAAAATAGTTGCGCGCACCGCTCAAGTGGAGAAAGAATAATCATTGAATAATTAACCTTCGGCCGTGTATGCACTGTTTCGCTTAAAATACGCTGATAAATCGATATTGGAAGTGATTTTAAATAAATGCGCGCCAAACTGAAAAAAAAACATTACACACACATTGCGTTTTTTTTTTTCTTCTCCCCATTGGAACTTTATGCGTGTATGGTTCAAACCGAGCAAACTGTAGCCCAACCCATTCAAATTGTAGAAAACAAAAACACACCGCAAAATTAAACCTCTTTTCTTTTTCTTGAGGTTCGTGTCAGAATTGTAAATAAAGTACCTCGATGAGGTTCGTTCAAATTGCGCTGGCCACACCTTTCGTATCGACACTTCGAATGTAAATAAGGAGACGCGATTATTGGAAAAAAAAGGAGCGTGAATAGACGATAAATTTTATTAATTGAAAATTCATGGATTAAGTTCTGGCGAAAACCAAATGCCGGTTAATGTTTACTTTCGATAAAATTATCGCTTCGAGAAGAGTGACTATCGTCGACTTTGCCAAGTTTTGATTAGGTTCTGAATATAAAATAACACAAAAATCAACAGAACCATTTTCCGTTTTATTTTTAACTTCCCTGCATTCCACATTAACCTGGAAGTAAATATTTTCACTTCCTACAAAACAACGGAACTGATTTATCAACTCTATTAAATGTCGATATTCCTGAAATAGAAACGTTTCAGAGTTCAGCAAAATGCTGAATTTATATTTGTCCATTTATTTATTTAAAATACTTTTGTGAACATTTTCATTTGATACCCATCATTGCAATATTTTAAAAAGGAATTAGAAAATTTCTTGTTTTTACTTTATCACAACTTATCAAGGCATTTGTAAACTGCATGATAAATAAAAAAAAAAAACATTAATAAATGTTATATAAATAAAAGTACAAATCAATATCAATAGTACATTAGAAAAAACTGCTGAAAGCAAATATAACTTCGAAAATTTCCTTATTTTTCTCTTAATAACTCGCTCAAGATTTTTGGAGCAGATGGATAATTTTCTATAAATTTTCCGGTTATTTACCAGGTATAAGACAAGTCTAGACAAACGAGAATGTTAATGACCTATAATATGTCTTCCACTGTGTTTCTTCAACAATAAGATAAAACATTTGTTATGCTTAAACTGTCCAATTTTCAATAATCGAGGAAGCCAGATTTGCATAAATTGGATACAATTTGTTTTAACTCTGTGAAATTCTACAAAGTTCTGTGTAAAGCGACGAAATCTTTTTATAAAATTGATCGCTTATCACAGTAACTGGATTTCATTGTAAAACAACGCCCCATTGTGCATAACACCAATAATGTAAAATACATTACGTTCAATGATAATTTTCCGATTTAAATTAACCCCGAAGGAGTAGATAATCAATTGAAAACCTTAAACAAGTTGTTATAAAACTGTTTCTAGAATTCACTCATAACCAAAAAAAAAAATCATGTCGAAGTGATGTAAAAACTAATGAATCCTGAAGTCCTTTCCTAGAAGTGTAGATTGTTAATCATCTAAAAGTCTGTTTTCATGGATTTTAGATCCACACAATTTTACATCGTGTCTACGGCCACAGAACCTTACACCGAGGACCACAAAAAATGATTAGACCAAATCCGAGTTCATCTTGCATGTTATGTAAAAGCATTGCTCGTTTATCAATAATTTATCAGAGCTGAGAGGGTAACTCAACTTTAAAGAAAGTTTGTAATCATATACGTGCGTCATTATTGAAAAAGTCATTATCCCAACATTACAGGCGTGTGTGATGACCTTTCGAATTCGCAGGTTAATTGAATTTCTTCTCCTATGCTATTTTACTGCATGTTAGTAGACACTCATTGCGCAGTGGCAAACTTGTTGTTAGTGGTTCGTTGAAATTGGCCAAAGTAAGCAATTTTGTTAATTATTTCGAATACATCGGTTTAGATTAATACAATTCGTGATTATTTTCCCCATTATGAAAACTTTCAAATTTATCGCGCAATATAATTCACCAATTTTTACAAATAGTAATTGAATTAGTTGGTTTATGGACTTTTTTTTTTTTTTTTAAAGATCTATAAGATGATTATCGCGATTGTGACCTCGTCTGTTAATCACTAACAATTGTGTACGCATAATGTCGTACAAACAGGTATGTGTGTTTCACGTTAATTAAAATCCTGAGTAAGACATTTGGTTCTCTAGACAAAAGCCAATCCAAATGAGCCATTTTGCTCTAGATGAGCTTGTCACCTTTACGACCCATTTTAGCAGATGGATACCACATTTCCGTCGAATATGTGCAAATATTAAAGCTTCTACCGCAAATATTGTCTCGGACGAAAAGACATACTTTCGATATTCTTCTTTGTTTAACAGGTTGACTGCCAACGTATATTCCATAGTTTGTGATTGACGCCACAATTTATTGCCTCGTTTTTTAAACGTCTTTTATATTTTCAATAATTTTTTGTTTAATATACGTTTCAAAAAAATCCACTCCAATTGGTAAAAATTCATACGGGAAGCCAAACACTCCGATTGGAGTGATCAGCAGTCAGCCTGTTAAATAAAAGCCAAGCTAGAAAAGACTAATAAAGCTCACACGTAGGTGAATCTTCAAAAATAAAATTTGTTTATTTGATTCTCGTTGTTAAACACTAAAAACTTTATCCGTTTTACTAGTTAGTTTATCAACCGGTACAACACTATGGCATACACAATTTCTCAGTGTAATAAATTTATTTTAAAAATAGCTAAGCGGTATATACGTTTATCACATATTATCACAGAATTTTAAGTGTTTGTCTTTTCGTAAATTTTACTGATTCAACAAAGGTACAAGTACATCACGCCTTATTAAACACACATGTCTATATAGTGAGGACACTAAACAGATAAAGCTCTACAGTCTTTGTCTACTTATAGTATAAAGGAGAATATTTCTTTAGATTTACAAATGCATATATTGCTTGTACGTCACACGAAACAACGTACAGATGCTTACGAAGAAGAAATAATAAGGTCTTCAGGACGTTGAGATGTAATAAATTTAAAAATAAAACACCTTGTAAGATACCGCAGAGCTGTGAAGCATTAACATAAACTAAAAGTGTTATATCTTATCAAAAGGCTTTTCCGCAATCATAATTTAAACAATTCCATGATATGATAAGGCAATTTATCGAATATTGTACGCTATAACTAAATGACTGAGATGATAAATACCATGGGCAAGTTATTAAAAACTTGTTTTTTTTATATATGTTCAACAAAACAAGATTTTCTTTCAGAAAATCATATTGAGATCTTTAAGAAACTATTATTTTATTTTGAAAACTACATACTTATAAGTTACAAGAACGATGTAAAAGTTTCTTGAGACCTTGGGATGATCATTCAGACGTTAAAAATAAAACATGTAATTTATTTTTCATTAACAAAATTGAAGTAGAGTAGCAGCACGAGCATTGGCGACAGGGTACGTTTACTGAATGCCTGAATAATTTTGAATGTCGCTGAATGGTTACAAGACCAGTCCAAAGTAAGTGTAATTAAGATGTCTTAACAAATATGCGAGTAACGACTGCGAAAAAAGTGCGCTCATAATCTTAAACAGAAAATATATGGAATGTGATTGCTTGCACAGAAGTTTTTTAATTGTAACATTGTGAAAAATTAGTAAGGCGGTAAAGACTTTTGATGATTAATTTTTAGTTGCAGCAAATTGCGTAACAGATATGTATATAATTGTTTTTTTATAATTAAATGTTATATCCAAGATTTTTCTAATAATTTAATTATTTACTAGTCACGTTAACTGCTAATTACGTGACTCGCTTTGAAACCTACTAATAAATTGCCAACATTTGCATACTCACGATGTAGGTGGCCAACTCGAGCCATATTAGAACGAAATGTGCAATTTTAATGTACTGGTAAATCTACTTTCTAAGTGATAGCTTATGTGAACGAACCTTTTGTAACTTTGTAAGAACTTTTAGAAAGAATTTAGAAGGTCTATTTTCGATAACGCACATGAATTAAAATTTTAGTTCTTACGATATGAATTTTGAATAATTTTTTCGTCAAATGCAGAACACTTTAAGAGAGTGTAGTCCATATTCAAATTAAAAACAAACTCTAGGTATTTGCATAATCTGTAGTCGGCAAGTGTTTTAGTTTTGCACAAATTTTCTAAAAACTCATGCGTAAAGATAAATGTAAGCATTATACGAAAAATTTTGATATGTGATAACGTGTGATAATGCAAATTCGTTCATTTATTATCTAATATAAATTTTTTAAACACTTTTCTTTGTTGTATTCTTTCTTAGAATTCCTTTTCTCTATAAAAAATCATGATTACATTGTTCTAGTTGCTAATTACGGAAAATAAGTTAATATTGTATTGTTCATTTATTGATGGCGTCTTTATCGGCATATTGAACTTTTCATTTCTACGAATTCACTTGTATTATAAGAGAGAGCAGAGCTTATACAAGGCTTCATGTTTTTCAATTTATCAACAATTTTATAATGAAGAAGTGTCAGAAATCAATGAACTGTAGTTTAAATTTTTGTAACTATGCGCTTATTTGATATAACACAGATAACAGATTTGGTTAATGATTTCTCAGAACTCTAGTAAGTTGTAATAAGGGAATCGTAAATAATTTTTTATTATTAGGACACGAAAATATTTTGAAAATTTATTAAATTTAAACCCTGATCTTATCAAAAACAAAATTTTTTTAATCACAGAAGTGTGTTACATATTTCATATTAAACGAAAATTCCCTTTCGCTAATTTGCACATTATATAACGAAATTAGTAACTTTCAAACAAATAGTTAATGCAACTTATGTGTGAAGCGTTAAAAGTCAGTGAATCTTAACTTTTGCTGCTGCATTTTTTTTTTTTTCAAACAAATGGACTTTATACTGGAAAACCAAGTTTGCAAGAAGCATATGGTTTACCTTGCAGTAGTGCCTTCAGAAGCCCGATAAAGAGAGAAAAAAATTATTGAAGTTGAATGCTACAGCCGTGAAGAACAAAACCCGATTGCGACAGGGACACATTATTTAATGGAAATTGTTATAATCGCACGATCTTTGTACTTTTTGCACTTTATGGTACGATCAGATTTGATCAGAAATTCTTTGGAATTGCCTGTTCCTTCTTGTTCCATAAATTTTCTATAAGGAAATGGTATGAAAAAGTTTTTGCTTCTCAGACATTTGAAGATAATAAAAGTAAAACTAAAGCAGAATGCGCTGGAAAAAGGTTTTAATTTTCAATTTCGCTGATGATTGCAATAAGCAGGAAAGACGCGCTATGAAATGGTATAAGAGGTGATACCATAAGACTGAAAAAAAAAAAACTGGTTATTTGCGCGGGGGGCCTTAAATGGAAGCAACACGCACTCTCATCGTTGCTATTGCTGCTGTCATCACCATCATCATCATCGTCATCATCGGCGTCACGATCTTTGAGAAACCACATAAGAAACAAGGTAGATAGGCAATATTAACATCGAAACCTCTCCCCGCGTCCATCGTCTTCAGAAATGTCTTATATCTTAGGTAGAACGTCTTGTCTTGCCATTACTGGCGGTCACATGTTTTATGCTCCATCTCTGGAGCCACAATAAGTCTAGTAACTTAAGTCTCACAGACAGACTACTCTTGAGTTTCTTCTCCGATAGCAACAACAAAAAAATTGCAAGATAAAACAATGTACAGCCTTTCGTTGTCGTCATCATCATCTTTTACTAAAGCTAAAGACTATCTTAACATGGATGGATTCTTAATCACACCACATCGCGTTTTCTTGTAATTTTAACATTTAGTAATGCCAGTAGCAAGGAGAATCCGGGAAAGGTCTGAGATAAGTAAATAAGGTATATTTATGCGGTAGTGTGTCAAGATACGGCTGCGTGAATGCGAGACAAAAAGACGTTTGAGAAAAAAAAAGAAACATAGGCAATAATAAGGAAAAACATTTATTAGAGTTTCACTTTCAAAACTCCAAATCGAGCAACTGGTCGGATCACATCGTATATCTTTGCTTGGATGGATGACTGCTCGCTCGGTTTAAAAAATAAAAGAAATAAAAAAAAAAACAGACCATAATCATCGCCAACAGAACCGTGAAGCGCAAACTCGCGAGCTCGCGAACCATCTTCAGATATATATGCTTCAGGTGAGTCGCGAAACGACGATGAGGAAGTGTCTACTACCAAAAACAGAAACGATCTCTTCAAGAGCTCCAAAGTCTAGGCAGTCGAGCAAGTAAAGTGTGGAGGTTGCGACTCTTAATTTCATATAACTTTTTTTATAGTAAAAAAAAAGTAAAAACACAATACCAAAAGAGCGAACAGATAAATTGCTGATTTTATGATGAGCATTAGGTGGCGCAAAAAGGTGTTACACCTGAGCTTCGTGAAGACGCTTGAACCTCTCACAGGTAGTAGTGTACAATAACGCCGGAAGTTTGTATTTTGTATAACGTGCGAGAAACAACACTCCACGAAATATTCCTCATTTGAAACATATAAAAGACGAAAAAAAAATATTTTAACAGTATCATATTTTGCACAGACTTTTGTAATTCGAAGATGTCTATTCGCAAAACTACGGCTACCTCTGTTACTGCGCATCGTTTCGTGGTGTGATGTGGATAAAAAATTGTAATAAAATAAAAGGAAGATATTAAAAAAATTAGATAAAGTATTAAATTTGACCGCAATCATTGCTTGACTAGTAATTCAATTTAATTATTCAAATTTGAAATAAAAAACTTGCAGAGTTTTTGTTTTTTGTTTTTTGCAAGGTGTCGAGATACCTTCAACACACCTTCAGTACCCATACCACGAGGTGGAGTAGGAAATTATGAAAATTTTTGCAATTTAGTAAAAGTCAAATAGCCGGAAAGTAAGCCATTGGGGGAATTCTTTTTTTTGTATTAATTCACAAAATTAAAGGTTACAAGCGAATGATTTGATGGTAAGAATTAATAATATATAAAAAAAAAACATCTGATACTATACGTGGTATAAGCGCAAGGGATTAGAGAGAGAGATATGGTGATAATCACGATCACTGAGGTCCGGCGACTTTACTGTAATTTTGCACCCAATAACGTGTAATTATTTTAAAAAACAAAAACATCAGCACACCTGTAAATGTATGTAAATAAGAAGTGAGTCAAGGGAGTGAGTAATTGCAGAGAACTTCAAATTGGAGATGTTTATCACAATGTAAGGCTTTCGACCGATCCAAAACAGGTAACACATTTGTCAGAGTGTGAGCGAACATACCCCGAACACTCACCAACCAGGTAGACGACGAACACTGTAATTTGATAATTTTCATCAATCACGCGAAATTAAAATGATAAAATTACGTGTACGTTCGCGTTCGATTTTTGGAGTCATTTTTCAATCAAGTCACACTCATCACATATGAAAATAAAATAAATAAATATAAAATGAATATATAAAATATACATAAAAAAAATTAAAAAAAAAATCCAATGTGCAGCAAGTTGAGTCAAATTACGCTTGTTCACATTATCGTCTACTTTGGTCAAGGGTATTTAACGTCCAGGCCAAAGTTCCTAACTACCATTTAGTCATAGCATGTGGATTAGCTAATGCGTGCGGGGATTTTGTCGATTTTTCTCTTTAAACGATGAAAAAAAGAAGAATTATTTTGTTACCAGCGTATTTTATCGACAAAATTTGCATAGCTTTTTAAGTTGACAACTGTCCAAACAAGCGATGGAAGCTGATTCATTAATTGAATTTATTTAGTAAGCAGTTGAATTTGAATCGATTATTGCGTTTTAACATTTTCCACGGTTTAAGTACTTGTACGTTGGTATAGTAAGCAATTGTATTTAAAAGGTATTTATCATAAAATGTATAGAATCTTAAAGCTTAAAAATCTATTCTAATGTCTAGACGAATACGAGTAGGTCTTAATTAAATTTGAATTTATATTCGAAATGTTCTGGTAAAAAACTTATTTTAATAATGTTTTTCATTTTCATCAACGTCTTGTACCTATTTTTAAAAAGCAATTGTATACTGCGCAGAAATAATTTCAATAACTATAAACAAACTTGGCGCCTACATTTATAATTTTATCTTTGAAAACAAAATGCAATTTTTCCTTTTTTTTATAGAAATATCTGACTGAAATTGAACTACTACCTGACAAAATAAATGAATATTTCAAGTTATTTTCCAAACAAAATAAACAATGGTATAAATCACACCTAGTTTTTTTTTTGACGAATGAATGAATGAATAAAATAATTTTATCTCTTGTGCATTTCCATAGGAAACATGCATATCGATTTAGTAAAGGTGTAAAATGATTAATCGTCTAAATTTGTAAATATTTAAATCACTTCATAACCCCTCATAAATTTTCGTATGACCTTTCTAAAAACGAGTTTTTGTTTTCATTTTGTTTTTCAAAAAAAAAATTTTCACAAAACATTTCTTTTGGAATACGGCAATTATCATAAAGTTTAAAATGCTACGTCAATATATTTTTTTTTAATAGTGGAAAGAAAAAAGTGAGGATATATTTATCGATAAAACCAGTCATCATAAATACAATAATGAATAATGTTAATTTTAATATTTCTTTAATTTGCAAGTAATTTAAAGAGAAATAGTAGGCGAATTATTTCCCTTCAACAGTTCAATGGCTCAATTGCTCCGAGTTGTTTTGAGCTGCTTATTTTGTGGATAACAAAGAAAAATGTAACTCGGAAAATTGAATAAGTCATCAGCCACATAAATAAGCGGTCGTCTTGGTCGGTGTATCCCACGCATAATTTTCCTTTTTATTTTCTTTTATATGCATGCAATAACTAAAACGAAACCGCCCTACAGCGAGGCGAGGAGAAGACTTTTTGTTGAACTTTTTAAAAATAGAAATCTTCGTAAGAAAACGTTTTTATTCGAAGTGCCCCGGGAACGTTGACCTGTTTGAAAAAAAAAAAGCCAACTGATCTGCATTAATCCTCATTATCTTGCGTGTTTGCACTTTTGCTCACTTGATTTCCTTCTCGAGGAGATTTCTTCCTCTTTCACACAGAAATGGCGCAGCTATCGGATTTATTACAAAACGTCGATAAATATTGATTAAACAATTAAAAGTGTTGTTTCCAAAGATGAACACAAAAAAGCCAAATATTTTTTTTTTTACAATAGGACATGGAAAGTATTTAAATGTCATTTTAAAGAGAAAAAAAAAGCATCCGTGAGATACAGCCCAGTAGATATTTCTTTTAATATCACGCTGCAGCGCGCTATGAATTAATAAAAAAATTGAAAAGTCGCCTGTTTCAATTTGCATTAAATTATCCAGAAACCGGTTATGCAAATAGTCCGGATTATCTTGCAAGAATATAACCAGAAATAACGACGATTCCACGAAAGATTCAAAATTAATTATAATTAATTGGACGCCTTTGAATTAATGAGTCCAATGTGAGCGACGTCAGACAACACGTAGGATACTACGAAACAGCTCTTTGATTCAGTATAAAAAACATGTGCAATTATGGCGATGTTTTTATAATTGCGTTTACACTTAAGCGCATTTAACGTTTTCCTCATTTCAATTTAAAAAAAAAAAAACAATTCGATAATGTCATCACATTTTAGGGGTACATGTTTTCACGATTACTGACCTGTCCAAAAATATTTAGGATTTGTCAAAGTAAAAACAAAAAAAATGATGTCTTAACATCAGGAAATAATACCCAAAAAGAATGAAATCTTAATCTTAATAATCTTAAAGTGGACGAAACTGAGGAAAGCAATAATAAAAATTTATTATTTGTTATTATTTAGAGAAATTATCATTATCCATGCACTTTTCATCCACCCGCTTTAATTTTGGTCCACATTTTTAGCTCGCAAAGATATTTTCATACATCGGATGACTTCCATGGAGGCGTACTTCGAAAGTGATAAATTGCATTATCCGGAGAAATCCCCAGGGCGTCTTGTCAGCATCCTTTGCGGCTTATGTATGCAAAAAACAACATACTAAAGCTAAAAACCAGATAAAATGAGTCAAAATTATAATGGAAGCCATGAGGCAACATATGATATGATGCAGAAACCATGAGCTGCAAGGGAAATGGTGGGTTTTCGCGGCACGATAATTTTGGTTTCTTATCACAAAAGCGCGTATATCATTTCACGCAGAAAATAGTCTGCGGTTGCTTGTCTCAGCTGAAAATAAAAACGAACAGAAACATAAATTTCCTGTTGCAAGTGTTCTGTGTTCACCATTGTTTTTGACTTTGTGATAAAAACCAACGTTCATTCGTAGCTTTACAATTTTACTCTTTTTTTCCAAATTTATAAATGAAAATCTTGCAAATAAAACGGAAATGCCTGAACTCTTATAGCACTGAATGTTTCCGCTTGCTGAATAGAACAAAAAAAAAAAAAAAGCACCTACTAAGAAATGCATCGTGAATTTCCTAGTGTAATAACATGTAAAATTACAATGGGGAAAATTATATTTTTCTCACGAAATAAGTCTTCAAGGGTGAGCACTCATTAGGAACAAATATTTTTAAAAAGAAATGCACATTTATCACATTACATTTTACTACTTTTAAAACCATGATAAAAAGTTTTATGAGCCACTGACATCGTGTAAATATCGTCAATCTGTTGGGAACATCTCAATTAAAAAAAAATTATTTTATACAACCATTGTTTCTATTTATAGTATTAAATTTTTAACAATGTTTTTTATTTCTTTGAATCTACACTTTATACGGATGAATAGCTTTTTTGTATTTTTGTGAAAGCATATTACAAAGATTCAACCGCTTACAACTTTTCAAAAAAGCACGGCTACGAAACGCTAGCTATTTTTATCCACGTGGAAAAATACGTCCATTTTTATTTTCAGACCAATTTTTGGCACCAGACTTGTCATTTTAATATTATTATCTTGCTTGACTAATTTTATTCTTTTCTACAAGGTGTATCTATAAAAGGTAAGAAGAATTATAAGTTTATAAAACTGTTGACTGTTGAACATTTTAAAGTTCAATAGGAGAAACAAATATAATAAATAAATTTAAAAATCAGTATAAAAAGTGATTTACTAAACATTTTATCTATTTTAGCGCTTTTTTTTCACGAATAAATAGAAATCCGAATGTAGAACAAATATCGATTCACCAGTAAAATTTCCCAACAGATCTTTGTAGACATAAAATCTACAAAGAATTTTTCAAGTTTAGTGCAGTGAGAAAATATAATAAAATAAACATGGGGCTATTTTAGCGCGAAAACATTTATATAAAGTATACAATTTCCCGAATTTATTTACAAAAAATGACGATTCTAGATGAAAGGCCTTCTGTATCCGGGTAAGACGACTTATGTCATACAAAAAAAAAAAACAAAAATCTTTCTTTCATGTCAATTGCTTACACGACACGAAATTCATTTTGGTGTTGCTATTTGCCATTTTACATGAAGCAATGGATAGCTAAAAATAAATATACTTTATAATTAGATAAATTATAAATACAAGAAAACTTAGGCGGTAAGGTGCAATGACCAACGAACACGTGATAACTCATGAAATTAAAAGATGGGAATTTGACAGACCTCTAGAGATAAGGTGACGCAAGTACAAAAGATACAAACGATCTGAGAGACAAGCCAGGTTAACTATTTGATGTTAATTTTTTTCTTTTTTTTGTTTTATTTTATGTTTTTCTTTTTTTTTGTGCGTTTTGGATAACGGCCAGATCATCAAATGATGCGTCAAATACACATGCGCATCAATTTAAGAAAACGCACATGCGCATTTAGGAAACTTTTTTAAGAAATTGTTATTTTTTATGAGCGTTGGCGATATCATCTTAGAGTTTCGGGCAAAGAGCATATTCTAATGAATTTCTTGTTGTTTTTTTCTTCGTTTTCATAAATTCGCTTGCTGAAATCTGAAATCAAGGCCGCATCTAACACGCGATGTCACATTCGAATAGGGGGCGACTATAATAAAATTAATGGCTGCACGTGACAATGCAGGAATGTTTATATGGCGATGGATTTTTTCATAGTAATTATAAATATTTAAATATAGTCATAATGAAGACGTCGGTTTCTATTATAATACATCATTATTTTTTGATTCGTGTTTTAAGCTAGAAGTGCTATAGTTTCTATGGATATTTTAGGGAAATTATTTTTTGTGCATGATTTCATAGTGTTGTTAAAATTACTAGAACTTGTTACTACTTAATTTAAAAAAAATGAAACATGTGATTATTGGGAAAAAGTAATGAATAATAAAATTTAAATTTAATTTTAATGATAATCATAATTTCGTATCTAATAACCTTGTATTTGTAAAATTTACTTACGATTAAGTCAAACATTTTTAAATCATTGGTGCTCACCTGCAAATGAAAAAATATTTTATTAGACTTGGGTAAAATCAACATACAATTGTAGAATATTTCTATATTTTAAAATGTCTAAGATTCACATAATAAAATTTTAATTTCCAAACAAAAAAACAGTCTTTAGATAAATCTGGATGTTAAATTGGATAAAAAAGAATCCCTATATACACCCAAGCACACTACACCATTTCAGCAGTTAATTCCGTCCAAACCCATTTAATTTAGGATAAAGAAAAATAATGAATAAAAAAGATTAAAAAATATCTGAAAACCTTAATGTTCAGGCATAATGCCTCTGTCGATAAGATCCCTCTGATTACGGGTACCATTTTTGGTCGCTAAAACTTCTTTCATCTTTTTGCATAATTAAATGATCGTCTGCTGCGCCCAAAGATCTTATTGATCGTATATTACAAAGTTGGTGATTATTTAACAAAAATAATATCCTCATATCCAAAAGCCATAAAAGTGCTAAAAATGTGCAAAAAATAACTACAGTACAACTGAAGAAACTCCGACTGAATGTACTACGGCTGTCACGCCGGTGAAAGTTATTTTTATTACTTTTATTTCGCTCTCTTTTTTTTATATAAATCTTTCATTTTATTTTCTTCCTCATAATTTGCTCCCATCGATGGTAGGAAAAAATGAAAAAAAGTAGAAAAAACATTTTAATTTTCCATGCTTCTCAAAGACATTAGCTTACCAGAGACCGAGCAATTTTTGAAGACTATTCGACGCCGCCTGTTCCCCGTTTTATCCTTTGCGTGTGATAAAAAAGAGATATCACAGAAATAAAATGAACGTCTTTAAGACGCTGACTTCGGAGAGTTGTCATCAAAAAGCGCTTACCATAGGAATTTCGCCATTATCACACGACTA
Source organism: Proctacanthus coquilletti (assembly GCA_001932985.1). Taxonomy (NCBI): domain Eukaryota; kingdom Metazoa; phylum Arthropoda; class Insecta; order Diptera; family Asilidae; genus Proctacanthus; species Proctacanthus coquilletti. The sequence goes on from MNCL01000009.1 coordinate 1,715,478, forward strand.
AAATTCAAATTGTCTTCTTTTATTTATTTTTTCTTAATACACGTTCCTTCTCCGATTTCTTCGGCTTTTCTTGCATTCACCCATCGTCAGCGTGGGTGTTTCTTATAAGACATAAAATGTGTGTTGCTGGCTTTCAAATGACGCTCACATTTTTTTTTTTTGCGCGGTTCCCAAAACTGATAGATCAAGACATGGAAGAGATTAGATAACCGCAAGATAAATTATTGATTGCATCCGGGCACGTCTATAGAGAAACAAATATTGTGTCGTTTCGCATTTCTTCGAGTTAGATTTTGGTTCCTTATTTTACGGTCGGTTGACACACGGCACATTGCATGGTGCAGATTGTCTACAACACAACACGATTTTCCTGTATCTTAGATTTCAATAAAATGGCAATTTGAAACATCGATGCCGTTGCAAGATTGTTTATGTTTCCTCTGACAAAAATCGTGGCAATTTCGCAGCCAGTTTTCTCGACCCAGGAGTCTTATATTAATTTTAATCTCATATACTTGTCCACATCTTGTTCTACAAAGACGCAGTTGGGTTATTTTCTCTTATTTTATATCACCTAACATGACAACGTATTAATTTGAGAGACCACCCGAACCAAAGAAGCTGTCTTTAGACGCCCGGAAGGCGCGCACCATGCTAGAATCACCTGGTCAAGCAATGTGCAACTTCTTAGCTTACCTATGTATGACTCGCAAAATAATTAAAGTAATATTTCTTCGGGACAAAGAAGAAGAAAGAATATTGTGGCCCAAGTCGAGCAAGTCGAGGGTATGGTTAAGTCTTGGCTTGTGGATATCCATTAGAGTTACTTACTGTCCACCTACTTGGAAAATGATTTGTACTTTACCAATTTGTTTCAATTACTTCCTTAAACGGTTTATCGGCGGCAGACCACGGTTCTCTCTCTGGAGCCCAGTCACCAGAGAAGTTCTTAAGGTTGTAAAAGTTATTTATCTGAATTACACTATCGTAGGTAGATCCAAATAGGGTCCGTGGGGAGTAGTTCTTACAATCTGGTTTTTAATACGATTCAATTTTTTGCAATATATTCTTATAGAAATGGAATTCATTTAGAAGACCTCAAAATTATCTCAAGATACAAAAAGTATAAGAATCCCGCCATTTTCGTATTTTTATATTATTTATAGCTTTCAATGCTCGGTTTCTTTTAAATATAATAATTTTGGAAGTAATGGTATACTTGAATAAATATATACCTTCCCTGTACCATTCCTCGCTGGTAATGGGAAAACCCTCTTTTATAGACCCGGAATTCCAGCATTTTTCCTTATCCATGAACCATAAAATCGTAAGCAAGCACTGTAGCGTTTTTCCTCTTTTCCAGCGAATCTAGAGGATTTACAATTGCAGACCATTTCCCTTGCTCTGTCGCTTACACATGGATTTCCCAATTTCCTCTGTGTTTCTCTCCACGCTCGACGATATCGGCACTAAAGACAGGGAATTCGATAACAAACAAAAGAGGCGGAAAAAGGGGCGACCAGAAAAAAAAAACAATCTAGAAAATTGTCTTCCCACGCATACTCTGAATGGATGTTGGTAAAAGGTGGAACAGCATACACCATGAGCAAAAATAAAATGCGAAAGCAATGAACCAATCCCCTTCCATCAGCTAGACAAGATTTATACAGCGTCTTAAGGTGCCTAGAGGTTGCTTCTACTGTCCTGACCTTCAGAACACTACATTGCACTCGTCGCACGGCACGGCACGGCACAAAAACTCCAATCCAAGAAGCTCGAACCGAAAAAGTATGCTATACCTATACTGGCGTGCACCACCGAGACATCTGTTGCTTGCTTCAATGCTTCAATGCTCACTCTGTGGGACGAACAATAAGGTGAAGCAACAGTTCTGAAGGTGCACATTCAATATCTTTACGAAAAAAAACAAAATTTATATACACAAAAAAAAAAAAAAAAGTTCTTTTTACCTCCGGAAAATGGGGTGCTTGTTATTCGTATAGTTTTTTGGTGAGTGGAAATTTTACCTGCTGTAAGCCTTGGAAGGCATCAGGCCTTTGAATTTGGTTCTTCTGACCCTTCAAGCACTTTAAACTACCTGCCCGAGATGAAAAGATTTTGGAAAATCAAGGCAGCTAGGGGGTAAGAAATTTTGGCTATTTAAGCCATAGGCAGCACTTGGAAATTACAGGTAAGAAATTTTTCTTTGTTGGCAGAGAATAGACCATCGCAGGTAGTTTTAGAACTCAAATGGGCCACAGGTTGATGTAGAAGCAGATATAGGTGTATTGCAATTGGATGCATGCCTTGCTTACGATGAGAATAGGTTACTTAATCGCGTGACCTTTGCCTGTACCTTGAGCAAATTATAGGGTAGTGTCCGATAGCCATTCCTGCAATTTATCTCTCTATTGATGTTTACGTGTACTTTTTTGTCGAGGACGAGACAGCTGCAACCATTATCCAATATAGTGGTTTGATCGTAATCTGTCAGCCTTTAAATTTTCCCTCATGCCTAAATTACTTTTAATGGATGGGGTTTAATTAAATAAAATGAATAAGAAAAAAAAGCCAAAGACGAAGGGAACCAAAAAATCATTGAAAAAAAAATACCATCAACGTATGATATTGCTTCATTAGTTTATAAATTAAACACAACAAGCCCAAGATTTGATCCTTGCGGTATGTCATTTAAATCAGAGAATTGCATAATTTAATTTTTGTAGTTAAATATTTCGATTATAGTTTTACCTATCTCTGTAAAAGTAGAGAAGCGTTTTAATATAGGAAAAATAAAGTTCATTAGTATCGTCTAAACAATAGCATTAAAGGTGTAAATTCTTAAACAAACAATTTAACCTTAAGAAAATCTATTTTTACCGTTTTCTCAACAAATTTTTTATTTATTAAATTCATCTAAAAATTATTCAGAAAATCATTTACCTCAAACGTCCTCGTTTTTAGACTTAATTTAACATAAAGAAACATCCATCAGAAGCATCTTTAAAACAAAATTAATTGCCTTACTGTTTTTGTTTTTAACAAATGCTTTGATTGATTGACAGTCCTATGCGTCTTAAAGAAAAAAAGACGAGAAACATATCATAGAAGATTTTAAATGCCATTCCAATCAAAAATGCAAATAATTACTTTGAACCAGCAGCATTAACTTCTCACATGGTTTAACTTTATTTCTTTTTTTATTCGTTTTCTTTTTCTTTATCTTCGGCTTTTTCTTTAACGTTCGTCAAGAATTGACTTTAATCCGACAAAAGATTGAAATTTTATCTAACGTTGACTCTAGCACCATCTTTTGCTGAAATGCAGCGCAATACTTTGCTGGATGTACTATGGAATAGGGATAGACATTTTGAAGTCATTGTCTCCGCTGATTAGCCACAAGTGTTGACGGCTATTTTATACAGTCTATAAAACTTAGCATGTCCCTCGAATGTCTATGGGATATTTGAAAAACCAGTTTTAGTTTTTCTTTCCATATAATTTATTGCAATTCTAGTCTGATTGGTAATTATCATTAAAATAAGTTTACCAATCGAAGGTTACGCGCTTATATTCATTACTCAATATGTGAACGTTTTTGAAAACCTATACCATAAATATGTTGCGGAAAAGAAAAGCACCAGCACCAAATTATGGGAGGAACGACGGCAGAGTTTCCTTTTCGTTTTTCTTTTTATTTCCATTAAGACGCGATCGTGTTGTAAGTAAAGGCGCGCGCCCGCCCGTCAAGGCCACAAGAAAATCCTTCAATAAAACTGAAAGTACGCATAATTAAAAGACTTTCGCCTGAAAGTCCAGTAGTCGTCATTTTTGTTCGTTTTACTAAATGATCATGAGGGTAATATAGAAGCAATTTCTAATAGTCCATGTCAATTAAACGGTCGTCACATTATTACTAATTATCTTAAAGCTAATTGTGATTTCGTTTAGGAGCCACAGAAGATACAAATCTAAAGGGTACCACATATAAAAGATCTTTAAACTGTACTGTATTGCACTTTCCATAGTTTCGGAAGCGACTTTTCCTTCCTGTGTAATAAAGTGGCCTATTTAGCAACTATAACTAACCGCAATTACGTAAGAGTGAAAGAGAAAAATATCCGAGTGAATTAATAAAAACAAAAGTATGAAAATGGAAAAATGAGCTCGAATCGCTCGAAGAAACCTGTATGAAAACAAGAAGAAGAAGATTATGATGAAGCAGGTAAGCGCGGAGTGCACTCGCGGTTGCAGAGTTTATAATTACGCGATCGACGATGGATATGATCACCTACCTGCCTCTATACCTTGGGGGAGACTCAGGGAGGATGAAGATGAATTGTAAAACCCGATTATACTTAAACGTCAGGTAATGACTTGTACAAACTCTCTTGTTTCGTCTATTAATTACGTTTCCTTTTCTTCTTTCCCTACCTGTGCGGTTCGCGGATAGCGCGAATGTTCGTGCCCCCTGTTCTTTATTTATTTATTTTTTTTATTTTAATTCTTGGGCTCATGGAGGCTTGTTATTACTCTCACAATGCAATTGTAATTGCAATCAATTTTCTACCCGCAGCATGGGGAGACGTGGAGCGAAAAAAAAAAAGAATGAAACGACTTTAACCTCGGGTTGCCTTCTCTATTATTACTACACTATCGGATCGACTCTGAATGGTTCTATCGCCCCATAGAGATAAGATGGGTATGCGGGACGTGCAGTAGTAAGTATAGAGCGCAAGGTGAGATTTCCCATGTGTACAGGTGGAACTCATCACATGCGCATGCAAACACGCCATTCTATTGATTTTCCAGTATTTCCTAACGATAAGGGTTTTATCAGAATCGTAATTTATGCTTTTTTTTTTATATATATGCATTTTATTTCTGGCAAATTGAGTTCTGGTTTTGTTTATGTTGATTTTCACGAAAAGTTTGTTATTGCACAATTTTCCGATAGCGTTATTATGCGATTTGTAATTCAAATACTTTTCAAGATATTAAGCTATAAAAAAACCAATAAATTAATAAATTTTTTTTTTAGTATTTTTTATTTTGTACAGTAACAAACGTAGATAAATTTAAGAACTACTTTTTCTTTATCAACTTTATGATGCATGTGGTTTATTTAAAAAGTATTTAAAGCATTGGCTGAATTTCTAATATTAAACATTATTCATCATTTTTTACAATTATTGTGTGATCAAACTTATTCACCTGCCTTATTTAGCAAATTTTATTCTCTCTCAACAGCGTAGTAACAAGATGATTTATTACGGAAGACAGACGGATCTTTCCACAACCAGTAGTCTTACAAAAAAAAAAATTTTTTTTTATACTTTTTCGTTTATTGTACACTTTCAGAGATTAAACACAAGTCACCGATAAGAAGTCAAGTCATGAATGACAAATACGCGACTTCTCGGAAGAATTGCACTTATGAAAGCGAAAAAAAGAAATAACCAAGTAAAAGCCCGTTTTTATAGTGACGAAAATCTCCTTTGAAATTAAAAAAGAAAGAAATTATAAAATAAAATTAACATCAAGATGAATATGACGGTATTTAACAACAAACACACAAATAAACTGCGAAATTTGTTTACCACATCTCCTCTCTAGTGAGTCATGTTCACCTTTGGTAGACCATGTGAAGGTGATCAATACTGTTTCGACCAGAATACTAATCTTCACTAATTTGGGCGTTTAATCTCTCAAGAAAAATATAATTCAATTCCCGGAAAAGGATTTTCCAGCGCACATTTGTCTTGTCTGTTTTTAATTTATGACCTTTGGGAAAAATGTTCCACAAATCTTTCAGTCAAGAATTTTTCACCGCTTAGTTTTCAACAAGGATTTTCCTTGAATTTCGACCCTAATTACACTTTACTTTTTTTTTCCTTGCATTATAAACGTGTCATAAAAATGTAAATTACTTGATGAGTTCTTAGTTCTAGCTCTTTATTTTTATTTTTCAAGGTTTTTCGTGGCGCCAGTACGAGTTTTATACAAATTTACTTTTTGAATGGAATTTCAAACCTACGATGAATAATTTCGATAACTAAAAAAGGGTCAACATTTTTTTCGTTCGTAAAAAGAGAAGTAGGAGCGTAATTGTTTATCTTAAAATGGAAGATTAATATCACATGATTAATACTCAATGAAATATGAGTCATTAAACCTGTCGAACATTTAAAGTAACTGAAATTATTCACAGTTGATTTATTGAATTAATTATCATCTGAAATTAGAATTTATTTAATATGATGAAATTTTTTCGACATAAATTATTCGATTTCTTTTAAAGATAGACAAAAAAACAAATGGAATTATTAAATAAAAATTTCGGAAAGTGGATATATGAGGAGTATTTAATAAGAATGTTCAATTTTTTATATTTACTTTGCAAATACACAGGAGTAAAGAATACTACAACGTAAATATTTTCAATTATCAGAGTATTAAGATAAAGTTAAATAAAATAAATAAACGATGTTAAATAAATAAATAAATAAATAAAATTATTACAATATTGCTGCATTACTTAGTAGTTATGAAGCAAAGAAAAATTTATATACTGATAGCATTTTTGATAACAATACAAAATTCTACACTGGAATTTGGTTTTAACTATAAAACAGTAAACCCGAAGTAGAGTTGAGCTCTTAGCTTTTCTAGTTAGTCTAGAAGGCAGAAATTCCGTAAGAATCTAGTTCCAAGTATTCCGATAATTCAAATAAACTTTAACTTGTTGTTTCAGAGAATGATCTAATTAATTTTCCTAGATTAATTACGTAGAAAATCTTATTTTAATCCTCTAGGAAGGTCAATTCTATATCCTTATATTAAAATTAGAATCTAAATCATTTTAGTTATTATATAAATTTTTTTACATTATTTCTTTATTATATTGATTGTTGTAGCTATCGTCAAACATTTGTAACGCTTCTATTCTGCATTTCAACATCTTTTGTTTATTATATCGCATCTTGTAGCCACTTTTTGAATAGAATATTAAAATTAATATCGTATGTGTGTAATTTACCACAGCGTTCAAAGTAAATGCACTAAAATCTCTTTTTTCTTCAATATTAAGCCACTGAAAAGACTTTAATTATGTTACTTATCCACAATACAAGATACAAAATTAAAACAGCTGATGAGGTTAACGATTCAATTTAAAAGCTAATTTTACTTTTTAAGAAAAAAAATGTATAAGATCCAATTGAATTATCTAGAGCACACGAAACCCTCACGAGTGTTGTGTGTCTCTGCAATAAAAATTCTAGCCTCTAATTAAATTTCACTGAAACGAGCGCAACAGTAGCAGCACCGTCAAAACAGTGAAATCTCACTTCTTTGTTTTCCGCGAAGGTGTGTAATCCATAAACCCCATTAAATCTACTCACGTTCATTTTTCCTTCCATTTGCGTAAAATTTAATTCTGTGTGCACAAAAAAATAATAAGAAGAAAAAGAATCACAGGTAATTTACACACTATTCCCGTTCCCTCCTCCCATTTGTGGGTTCACGGTTTTAGTCCTATTGGATGGGTTGGTGAAGGCTCACGAACTTGTGCTAATATACCCCAACAAGAAAAAGGAAAAATAACCTCTTAATTTTCTTTAGACTTGTTAATTAATTTTTCCACCAAGGAGAGTCAACGTCTTATTTGCAAATTTTCCCTTCTCTATGTCTAAAGCCTCCCATATCTTAGCAAAATTGCACACCGCAGTGTGTCTTGAAAAAGAGGAAAAGTGCAATTAGGTGTGAAAAGTGAGCAAAAAGAAGTCAATAAGACACAAGGGAAGCAACATAAGACGATAGGCCGCGCTAAGACTCTGTTTTTATTAAGAATGTGGAGGATAACCACCGAGCCGAGGAGCTTGCCGAACGAGTCACAGTGAATAAACAGTCAAGTCAAGATTTCAAGACGTAAGTCTAAGTAGCTGCAGCCACCAGGCTTAAGTAAGCAAGTAAGCAAAAGTAAGATGATATGGAAAAAAGTGAAAAGTTGAACTTGTTTTTAGTAGTTATAAGATTTTGCGGTGCCACTGCCCGGGGGGTTCCGCGGGGACGGACAAAATTCCCTATGACTGGATTATAAGGCTGGGACACATTTGAGCCGAGTGCGCAGAGTACTTGCTTGCACTAAGATGGCGCCTCGCGCTTTAGCACATTCTACAGTGCACTTTTCTGGATTTCCTCCTCCTCCTCCTGCGAAACGTAACCGCACTTCTCCTTATTTGGACCGCAGTCGAGACGTCTTGTGCATGTCTTCCCGCCAATTAGCCGTTTATTGGCTTTTAAAAAAAGTATGTATATTCTTGTCTCAAAGAAGGCGACTTTTTTTATTTATCTTTTTTTTGTTCTGTTGAGTGCTTTGTGCAAACCCCAAAGCAAACTCCAAAAGGTCAAGTGGTCCAAACCGACATTTTCGACCGACTGCAAGTGCTCCGAACAGAATCAACATCTTTCTTCGTTTCCTTCTATTTGGTATAGCTTTTTTCTTCAAAGATGAAGCCGAGCGGAAGACGGACGGGACTGTGATTTTTCGTGATAGTCTTTTTCAAATTTTTATTTTAGTTCAAATATGTTTTCAGTTCGATGTTTGAGCTGAAAGCCATTGACTTCGACGGACCGTTGAGTTCGGGACAACCATCTGGGCAGTGTGAATAATACTTTTTTTTTCTTTGGCAACCTCTTACGGTAGGCAATGTGAAATTCTTATTTTTTTTTCCTTTTTACCCAAGAAAAATTTGCGTTCAATTCGGAAAAAGAATTTTAGACAAAAAACACGCACACCAGAAATCTTTGAAGCAGTATTTAAGTTGATTTCGAAGGTCACAACAATTAATTGAACATTTTTTTTTTTTCATCTCTAAAATTGAAAATTTTTGTTTATCGTAATGGCAAATTTCATTTGGATAAATTTTCGCCAGAATCTTAGATAATTAACTTGTGAGACTAAAACGATTCAAGTGTTTATTTTTGTAAAAATAAACAAAGAAATTACGTTATAGCGTGGCGCGATGACTTTGTTTTTTTTTTCTGTATTTATCTTTGTATTTTACTTAGTCTGCATTTTATTTATCGCTTGTGATTACAAACGCATTCTTAACAGCGCGATTGTGGATTTCTTTCACCGAATATCTTGAGAGGTCGTTTTGGCATCATCGATAGCATTTTTTTTTTTTTTGTATAGATATGGCACGCACTCTTAGACGGTAAAATACGATTAAAGTGAAAATCTATGTTAATCTTGAATTATGGGTATTATGTTGAACAAGCGTGTTGTGGGTTTGTTTGAATAAGTTTATTTATTGGTCAGCAAAGTTTCAAAGGATTCAGTTACGTGAATGAGAAACTGACAGAGGAAATTTAGTACTTTAATCGACAGCCTATTATGATAAAATAAATATAAGAACTTAGGGGTGGTCAAAATGCTTATAGACTAGGATTAGTAAACATTTTAAAAAGAGAAATCAAAATCTACATTTCTGATTCAAATAGTCTCCTTTCTTTTATGGATTTTGTTTACAAAGTTTCGTTTAAGAAGTTTTAATATCAAAAATCCACTTCAAGTTAAAATAAAATGCAAGTTACTAACTTTGATAAAAACAGCAGAGAATGTATGGATTGATTGTTTAATATTAATACAAAATATTTTAAAAATGTCGTAACTATTACAACAAAATTCTCTTTTCTTTAAAAATATGGTATTGCATAGTATACATAAAAAATTCCTCATATTAATTCTCTGCATTTAATTCCGGAAAATTATCTATTGATTTTTGAAAAAGATTGCTGTCTTATTAAATGGTACGTAAAATGCATGTAAGCATTCATATAACAGGTGCTAATTATCTGTCTAGAAACCATCATCAATGCAGACAGGAACTAATACCTTTCCTCGCCACGAAATTGTTAAAAACCCAACATTCACTATGCACAGATTAAAAAGCATACTATCCATTTCTGTCCTCTCCCTAATTGCATAACGAAGTAATATGAAAGTCTACTGTGGACTTACAGACTGACCATACATTTCCAGCGGAGCCAGCAGTAGCAGTCTTCCTCGAGTACAAGATTACGAAATCAGTTCGGCAAGCATCATTTTTCAAAAACTTGCCAGTCCTTATGAAATTCATAAATATTCATATAAAATCTCATACGGAAGAAACACAAAAGAAAAAGAACAGCTCAAGAATCAGAATAATTTCGTTTTTCATCCAAAAGCATAAAACCAGTGTTAACCATGCCGAAAAGAGAAAAATAAAATAGTGAAGAAGTTGATTTTTCTTGTTGTCAGTGATACCTTAACATTTCCAATTATAAATTCTATACTTTTCTCTCAGCCGGAATCGATTAAATGGGAAGTGGATAGAGCAAAAAATAAATAAATGGAAATAGTTAAACAAATCTTTATCTCGTGGTGTTACAGCAGTTACCAACAAAAGCCACTATCCATCCATCGGATGTCGACGGTGTCGTGAATGTGCGCCAAGAAGTGGCCGGACCACGCTATACGTCACTGGTTTCGTAACAAGGAAAGTAGCTCAAGACGCAAGCAAATTACCTTTACTTCCCGAGTAGTACAAAAAGCGGTAGCCAGCAAACAACAACAACAATAATAATACTGAAAACAACACAAGACTCTCTCAACAAAAGAAGAAAAGGCGAAAAGGTTTGGAAAAGAAAAGCGCAGAGATAAAGAAACGGAAACTTTTACTTTCATTAAGTTGAACTATTGCATTTCCTGGGAACAGAGCAGATAAACACACATTCATTCGATATAAAATGACAAAACGACCGCGTGTGTGGTTTTCAACGACTTTATTACATTGATATTTGTATTTTATTTTATTATCACAATCGAAAGACATCACGAGATTGGGTTTTTTAAAAATTGCGATAGACTGTCGACGCTAATCGATACGTCCACCTAGCAACAGTTGACCGCGTGCCTTCATCAATGGATCGCTCGAGTGACTGGTTATGCGTCACCTGATGACTTTTTTTTTTTTTATTATCTGAGGAATAAGACGCCGCCATATGAACTGCAGGTAATTCCTTGAATATGCGTATTTAATTCAACCAGTGGCAGTAATTTAATTCTTAAGATTCAAGAAACGATTTGAATTTATTCATGGAAATTATTAACGACAATGTTGTTGCAGACATTCGATCGATCGTTATATATTTTTTTATGAATTGATAAGATTATTAATAATATCACGTGTGTAGAATTCACAGAACATATGTGTATTTTTGTAATTCCTACTAAAAATAGGCGTTTCAACAAGATGTGGACAGGAATTTGTTGTTGGTTGTCTGACACAAACTTGATGAGGATTTATTGTAATTTTATTCGAACTATAAAACAAGGGGCATGGTGCACGTTATTATAACATGGAATTGGAATTGAATACAATGCGATATGAAAAATTCAGGGTGCAGTAAGGTGTTTGGTTTTTTTTATTTTTGTGTTTAAACAAATATATTGGCTTAAGGAGAATTCGAATACGGAAGAAGATATAAACCACAATGGACAATAGCTTTGTGCAGTTCATGACATGACAATAGTACACATTATGCATGTTAATTATATTAAAATGTAAATTAAAAACGTTGAAATAAACTTTAATTGATCAATAAGACAAAGACTGCATAGTTCATAATAAGCAATTATTATTCATAAACAAGAAAATAGCGTTATATTTAATATCCAGCTTGAAAAATATTATTTTTCTATTTGTTTATATATTCGATATTTATTCAAATCAATTTAAATATGTATTTTGCAACTGGTAGTTTAATTAATTTTTCATACATTGCCCTTATATTAATTAAAATTATTAACAATTTATGCTTTACAACCGAGAACTGTCTTCATCAATACTTTTCTCTATACAATGCATTTCTAAGAAAATCATGGACTAGTAGAAAGAAAATTTGCACGTATAGTAACAAATAAAGTTCTACTGTTTACATTTGCAATTCGTGCTTCAAATTCACATACATTTACTCAAGCTACGGAATTCTTGACTTTAGCTAAAAAATAAACTAAAGAAAAGAAATCTGTTTCAAGAAATGTTTATATTCTATTTTAACACGATTTCTGTATGTCCGAGTTTTTTTCTTCAAACTTACAAGAAATCACATTAGTTTCAATTGAAAAATAGAAGTTCAAAGAACTTAATAAAAATTAAATAATACACGATCACGAAATTATGACTATAATAATAAAAAAAAGAAAAGAAAGCAAGACGTAAACTTTTTTGTTATGTGGGATTTTTCCGTTGATTTAAATTCAGGTAAAAAAAACGTATCATCTACATAATGGTTTCTGAGAAAAATAGAATTAAGAAAACCTGTTTTCTGTATTTTTAGAAATAAAAAAAAAACTGAACTGATCCGGTTTGAGTTTTACTCATTAAGGGTTTTGTTTTTTAAAATGTTACACCACTCACCAAATGTTATAAAACTTCTTTTGATATTGTTTTCATACACACAATTTTGGTAATAATTTTTAACTAATAAGTTCCCAGAGAAGCTATTCTAAATTATTATTTTTTTTTTTTAAATACACCTTTTTGAGAAAAACAGAACTTATTTACTGCACTTTAAACGGAAGAGTTCTGTGTGACGAATAAATTTTCCATTTATTCATAAGTAATCGAAATCCTGTATCAAAATTCAGAAGAAACACCATATTATCACGAAAAAACTTAAAAGGGAATTTTTGAAATTATTTTCTGTTTTTTTCCTGATAAAAATGTTTAAGAATCCACTTTGAAGTCGTTTTAAAGTTATAGTCTTATCACATCAAGACTTTTTTTAAATTTCAATATATAAAATCATCTTACTATTCTATTTTATTTCACGTGAATTAGATGAGAATTTCTACAATTATAGACACTCATCTGATAACCTGCATTACGTCTTTTTTCGTGGGATTTTATAAGTGGATAAGTTTCCGGAAATAACTACGTCAACAACTAAGACGCTTTTCGTGGAATTTCCTGTTTAGTATAAGCAACCTAATCTAAAATTCAAAGGAATAAGCGCAACAAAACCGCCAGAACAGTAGTCGTGAATGATAAAAATCATATTCGAGTTGTTTGCTCCAAAAGCAGATTTATCTAACTATACTATTTCATTCGTCAAAAGACCAACTATAGAAATTTACAAGATTTACACATTTTCGCACTCTAGTCATCATTGTGACACGAAACACTAAAAAGCAATTGATTTTGTATCGATTGAAAACTGTAAACTCACTTGGGATCACCGTTGACCCGATCTGCGTCCAGAGGCAGTAGGCCAGTAGGGAAAGCAATTTGAGACAAAACAAAAGAACAGACGGTTTAGTCTGCAGCAGCTGCCCTAATTTAGACGCCACGTAAAACAAAAAGAATAAAAACAAAGGCCCTACAATTTGGAAAGGACGTCAAAAGTTGTCGTAAAGGAAGGAAATTTCAAATTGGCGCGCTTTTTTGAACACACAAGGTCCGAATGGGAGCTCTGTAATACCTCATAATTCGCAGAAACAGCCCTAATTCGATCTAGAAACGACTGGCACGCAATTTGTTAAGGAAATAAACAAAAACCAGCTTTCATAAGTGGGAAGCGCTTAGCAACAAGGTCTTTTAGCTTTCGGACCAGGTGATCTTCAGCATCTTTTCGTGTTTTAAGTTGGCACATGTTAGTGCCGTTTATTGTAAACTAAAAGTGTACTCACCTTAAGGAAATAATCGCCAAATTCGTACAGGGATGTGTGCATGATAGCCGCAGACATTTTTCAATTGTTAACAAGAAAGTTGGACCGTTGAAAATGCTAGTACCTCGCTTCGTTGTCGGGTATATCGGCTGAGTGTTGCCTCAATTGTTGCTTCTATCCTGACCGTTTGGGGACGGGTAGGGAACGCGCATAGTACGAGCGGGTTCGAACGAAAGGTGGCGCTGAGTCCTTGCGATGGTTACGCGGTCAACGGATCACAAGGCACAAGACACTACCGCACTTTAAGAACTTATTTTTCTGCTACTTTCTTTCTCGCGACTGCAACAACAACGGCTGCAGGATATAAAATAATAATTAAAAAAAAAATTTTTTTCTACAAGCGCTTTATTCCGCTGCGAATGCGTACGCGCGGTACTTTCTTTGTTTTCTTCTTCTTCAGTGCAATCTCGCACTCTGGCGGCCAGCGGCACAATGCACACAATTCGATTGTTATTCGAATTAAAATCAAATAAAATTAATTTCTTCAAGCTGTTTTGCTTCTTAACTGAATTCTATTTATATGCAAGAATTCGGCACGAAACACAGGACTTCTTTTATTCCTTCCTTCTCCGGGTACGTACACTATCTGCGATCACCGGCGGGTGAGAATTTAAATTATAAACAAATTCTTTTCCTTTTTTGTATGTTAATTATTTTAAAATAATATTTAAATCCAAATCTGCGCGAACGCGATCTGGACGCTGAGATCAAGGGGTTGTGGTTGTGTTGCCTCTGGAGCTTCCGCTCGAAATGCACTATTATTTATTTATACTTCTTCTTCTTCAGTGGGGAACGGCAAAGCCAGAGAATATAAAATAATTTTCTTTATTATTATTATTATTTTAATTTGCTGCCTTTTATATCTTTTCGAATTGGTTTCACTTTCTGCGGAAATTTGTTTACTTCCTTTTTATATATATATTATATTTATATTTTATTTTGCAGCCCGGTTACAGAATAAAACTGAAATTATTACACTTTTATATCATCTCCCGCGTTCGGCACAACAATTTTATTATAAGAATTTCCTTTTACTCTGCTTCTGTGCTTCTCTCGGACAACGTCGAAATTCAAAAAATTTGTCACAAATTTCTTAAGAAAAACCAAACGTAGCACACTTTAGCTCTCTACTCTGCTCTGATCAACCCCGTGCGTTCTCTGCGCCGTTCGTTTCTTCACTGAAATTCCACAACTCGGCCGTGCTTGGGAAATCTGAAATAAATTCGAGCGAACTGCGCAGCACAGTGGTGTGCGTGAGTGGATACGGCAGAACACGATAATCCAGGAACAAGTTTTCCTCATCTACGATCGTTGTGTGCGTGGATAATCGCTTTCCGTCTCGATCTCATCACCGTCATCCTACGGGCATGCATCTCCCTCGCACCGATCGTACAATTCAAATATGTTTGAACGGAAAGCCCGATAAGTTATTCCAGTGCATTATTGATCCGCGAGTGGGAGCGGGACAGACTGCCACTTTTGGAATTTCAACTGCGTGGAATGGGCGAGCAAAACAAAACGAAATCGAAGCAATTCGCTCAGAATTACAAAATTTAAAAAAATTGTCGCATGGTCCGAACTTCGGGAAATTTTTTGTGAAATTACAGCGCATCGCGGGATCCGCGGAAATATCCGCGGATCGGACAATTGTGAACAGATTTGATGAGCGCCGCGGTACTGCAGTGGGCCAGAACGGAACAGCAACAGTGCAGCGGCTGGATGCACTTCTTCCAATAAAAAGATTCATTCACATTCACGCGATTCTCGTTTTTGGCCGTGCGGGCCCTTGGCTGGGATCTTTTCTTTCTTCGAGCGTCGCGTTTGACGGCGGTCGGTTCGTAGGAGACGCGGTGCGCCGTTGTGCGTCGACACCGCTTTATGGGAAGTGCCACAATCACGAGACGTCGACTCTAATCTGCAGAAGTCGCCGATCATGAAGTAATGTTTGCACCTTTTGTAATTTAATGATAATGAAAAGCACTCACTCCCTTTTTCACTTCCAAAGAGAGCTTTCTGATCAAGGTTTTTTTTCCCAACCTTCGAGCACTTTTGAAGGTCTATTTGGGTCTGGTGATATGACGAGCTTTTCAAAAATTAATTGTTCTATTTTCAGCAGTAGGAAAATTGTTCGCTTTAGTTACAAATCCTAAAGTATATTGCGTATGGTGTACCTAGAGGAGATTTATTAGAGGGTAGACAGGCGCCTTGTGCTTTGAAAAGTCTACAGAAGAAGTGCCCGTAGGGAACTGAAGAAAGTGAGTAAGAGGAAGTAGGGATGAAGTTATTTTGTTAAATTGTAAACTATAAATATACCCTCTTAATTAATAAATCAACATAAGCACACAGTTGAATAAAAAATGTAAAGATAAGATGGTCATAAATAATTTAAATCAAAATACAAATGGTAAATACTGAACTGAAATTTTAAAATTTTGATTATAATAACTACGATTAGTAGATTTCCGAAAATATCATTAGATCTCTTCGATTTAAAATAGACTTTATAAAGGTAGGAGATGAATTAAAAAATAATGAAGGAATATTAAAGTACTTGAATGTTTATTATTTTATTTAAATAAAATGTAGCTTTTGTACTTTTGAAAAAAACAAAATTGTATGTAACAATTTTTATGAGATCATTTTAAAGTATATTTACTTATTTCCAAAGTGTTTTCTAAGCACTTTGTTGTTTGTAAGAAAATTTTAATAACACGAATTACTTCATTTTTGGTATGTGTTCAGAAATAGTGGGTTTATTTCCCATTTAGTGTCGAAAAGTCGGAACGCCGGAAGTGATTTTAGTTTACTCTATTTTATTCCTTTAAGATTGTGTAACACTTTTAAAATTAAAATCGCTGTATTTTATCTTGTATATTGTCAGCTAAAATACTTCAAATATGATTATAAATTTTAGACAATTTCTAAACAAAATTCAAGTTTAAATTTTTAGGCATGATTGCACAATTTTTCGCGTAAGTTCCACTTTTAGATTGCTTGTGGGTTGTCTTACGAACTACGTGAACGAATTAAGACGTAAAAGATCTTAATGAATATACTGGACATATCTTTAAGTATATTAATACCACAATATACACAGAGTGTTAAGGCAAGGGTTAAAGACCTTTGTAGCATATAATGAACGTTTTCGAAAGATTTAACCGGATGTTTTTGAATTATGTACACTATTATCGGAATTGTGTTGTATTTAGTAATAAAGAATATCATTACCAGGGAAGATTTCTCTAATATTTTATTCAACGTCATCTTGATTACTTTCATTCAGCAATTCCTACCTGTAAAGGAAGTCCAAAAGCGATGTCTTAGATAGGGAATCGCCTGCTGTGCAATCTTGAAATAATTTTCCTATTTTATACTCCAGTTTTGCTAGTTCAGTGCCAACAAGTTTCAACACGGAAACCGATGTCCATTTTCAATTATTTACAAAGTCTCAAATCGTTTAATGTACCTAATTCAGCTCAGCTGGGAATATCGAACGCATAGTGGATCGGCATTAAGTTAAATAGTAACAAACTTTCATTACAGCTCCAAAGGGGATCCCAATAAATCGTTAAGAAAATCTAGCACTTCCTCATACCTGCCCCGCATGAGTTAAGAAGCTTTCCCCCGGGGTGTGACATCATTTCAAATAGCCCACATGTTACACATACTGGCAATCGTATGGATTGGCTCATTAAAAAACAATCAATGCACGATCGGATTTATTTAAAATCAAATCAAAAGCGATTCTCTCCACGAAATCGGCACACCACAATTATTACGAAAATCACCGAGTGACGTGGAACGAGAGCGCACTTTTGGTACCCGGGACCAGGCTCTTCTGGAGCAAGATCATCTCAAAAATAACGAGAAGCGAAAAGGCAGAAGAAAAATAATATAAGATGAATAAAAAACACAAAAAGTCAAAATCATCTCATGAGCACCGTAACTGGTAATTTCAAGGTAAACCGAAGACGGTCGAGAGCGCAAAAAGAAGGCTCTGATTGATGTATCACGGCGGAGCTAGGAAGTAGTGGCCTGGTGCGGGTCCGACTTGCGCTATCTTGGGCCAAGACGACCATCATCGTCCATCAGAGATCGGAATGAGTGCGAGGTATATTGCACCCGTTTTCCAATTCCGCAAGTCACACAAAAATCACTTTTACCCGTTGGGCCGATTCCGGCGGATTCAGATTCAGAGATTCGGTAATCTACCTGTGCGCACAGACAAATCATTAGGCCCCGCGTCATGCCAGCAACCTGTGCCGAGATGAAGGAGAAAAAAATCATACTTACCTAAGACACCTCTCTACCTCCCGAAGCAAGATGTAGATCACGATCGAGGCTTGCCAAGACAGAAACGAAGACGGCGACGTCGATTGCTCGATCAGTCGACGTAGAGACGCTAGAGCCGAGGATTATAATGAATTCACCAAACAAATAGGCGCATAAGTCGATTCTAATTTATATGCAAATACTCACCTGGCTGTTAAGAGCAAAAGGTTTAACGACTGCCATTCTAAGCAAAGCGGATCGTAAATACGCAGGCAAACACACTCTCAGAAAATTAAAATCCCCTTTTTCCGTCGCAGGCCTTCAGGCCCGTACTCAGCCCCAACCTATCTAGCATCTAGAATTAATGAGGAAGAATATTAAAAAGGATTAGAAGGCCTCCTAGGATTTGTGGTTCAGAATGGAGCATACTTGTTGCGGTCGCGACAGTAACGACACGCTTTTAAGTTATCAGAAAGGTCCCACATGGGACCACCTTAGGATCGACTGGAAATCATGTAATCTTCTTATCTAAGCAGGGATTTTGTCTTAATTATCATTAAATTCGCCACTAGATCTTACTCTGCTCGATATATTGTTCAACCACTTTATATCTTGTCCTTCGTTGACCCTGTCGAACTTTCCTGGTTCGAACCAGGGGATGCTGAAAAGTAGAAAATGACTAGTTACAATCTACGTCACATATCAAGCAATCGACAGTCAGCTTCTCCGTCTTCTAACTAAAACTACTTTAGCGGAACCACTTGGTCATGTAGATTTATGCAAATTGCAAATATTTGCTTGGCCTTAAGGTCACACAATTAGTCGTTTCTCAAAAAATATATCCGAAGTTAAATTATGTGATTTGGGCATGTTTGAAATGTTTAATGGCCACCTGGCCGAAGCGACATGATCAAAGTATACTATGTCTGAATTACGGAGATTGTTTTTGTATTATGTATTATAAATTATAATTTACTTAGTACCTTTTTTTTTCTATAAATAGATTTATCCAGTTTTATGAACCGGTACGTATCAGCCTGGACGGATGAAGATAAGGATTAATATCTCAGAAGAATATTCTTCTTACTCTTCTCGTCTTGCAGCGTAAGTGTATCTTAATTTAATGCTAACACTTAATAGAATCAGACTATGGCGCATGAAAGATATCTTTATTAATTTTAGATGGAGTACGAGAAACTATTACAACTGATAGCGTGTTATCATACTTCAGAAATATTTCTTTGATTAAAAACAAGTAAAATTAGACTGATCTGGTATCTAGTCCGATGAATCGCACTGATGTTGAAAAAATGTCTTTATAAAGAAATTAACAAGTTTGTGTAAAGTAATAATTTTATTTTACTTTACTACGTCAAATAAGACACCTTCTATTAAGAATCTTACATGGATTTCTATTTTGGGTGAAATTATTACACCTAATCTAAAGATCTAATCTATTCATGAGATTTTTTAATTTCCAAAATCGATGCAAAAGTTATTAAAAGATATGTGAAAAAAGATTTAAAAATTGTATTAAGAATTTTTGTAGTGTTTTTTTAAAAAAGGCAAATTTGAAAATTGTTTAGTAAAGGTGATTACAAAGTGTTTAAGACATAATTGATTGAAAGGATTGAATTTTATACTTACAACTTTTCCTCCTGATAAGTGGTATATGATTTCAATAGAGTTTTTTCCGTAGATTTCGAATCCAGAAGCGAAAATTCTGGGTTACGTAAGATTTTTGAAAAAAAAGTACATAACACAATTTGAAAAAAGAATTGAAAGATTGTTCTGAATTATGAAAAAAATAATACTTGCAAGAGACTCAAAAGTTTCTATAGAATAATAGTCTAAGATTTGAGCTGTACTTTGCACAAACATTAAACAAGTTTCTATAACATTTCTGGTGTCAGAATTTCACGAAAAAAAAAAGTCCTTTAATTTTCAAATTTATTTTTCTTAAACGTCTTACGTGATGAGGTATTTCGGCTTTTGGAGTATAAAACTATAGACGAAATTTTATTATATTCGTGTATCGCTTGATCTACAGTAAAAATGTGTTGAATGATGTATTTTAGAGATTTTTATTTCTTTTGACGGTAAAAGCGTTTTCAGTTGACTTAAAAATGATTAAAATTGGCCTGAATATTTTCAACAACAGCATTTGTAATTACTTTCGCTTGGTGATGGGTCCCATCTTCAGATTATACACAATTTTAACCATCAATCACTGTCTTAAAGCCCTCCTCAAAGATTTTTAGATAAAACCATAATTTTGCCTTAATTGCCTTGATTAGTTTTGACTAGGCTCGCTTTCAAATACTATTTCCTTAACTTTTATCTAAATAAAAAAAATAGTAAATGTTGAAAAGTGACAGGTAAGATTTCTAAAGAAGATTTAAGATAGATAAAATTGATTTCATTTAATACAAGGGTCTCCTTTTGCACGCTTCACATGTCGATTGTATAATTTTGAAAGGAAATAGCTTTATATTAATAGTTATCTATTTTTTTTTTTATTTAATATTCCTTTTCTATTGGAAAATAATACTTCCTAATTAATAAAAAGGTAAAACTAATTGATGAATATGGACAATTTGTTTGATTGTTTTAAAAGTTAATATATTTATACATGTTCTGAAAATATAATTATAATTTTTTATATTGATAAGAGAGGTAGAAAATAACTCAATTGTTGTGTTTTATTAGTTAATTTACAATTAAAATTTTGTGTATCATTGATACCATTTCCGTTGGTGAACAATGTAAGACTTTTTTGTCGCGATTTAATTTATAATATTAGAATATTAAAAATTTGAAGTGAACAAATTAAAAGAAGCTAGTCTCAAAGAAAAACTGTGGAATTCAGGAAGCTGCAAACAGGTTTAAAACAAAAATAAATAAAAAATAATGTTTATTTGTCTAGAGAAAAATATTGGACACCTTAAGCGGAAAAAAAACGCGTTAAAGGCTTGATTTATTATACTCGATTTTTCAAAAAAAGTTAACAATACTTGATATAAATTTACATATTTTGGCTTTAAGGTGAAAATCAACGTAGAAAAAATGAAATAAAATGAACTCTTTATGGGAGATTTTTGGAAAGTTTTAATCCAAACATTGGGACTAGCAATTGATGTAAAATTTTTAGTTTCTTTACTATTTCTTCTTTGCATAATATCCTAATAATTCTAATGTTCATTTTTCTTTTCTTTTAATTTGATATAATTTAATTCTTGTGACTCACATGGTGTGTCACCGATTGTGAAAGTTGCGTAAAAATGTAATTAGAAACAATTTGTTTGCTAAACAACAAAAGTTTTAATTGGTATTTCTTATTTATGTAGCTATTACAACACTTTTAACACCATATTTCTTTTAGAAACTAAATACGTAATTTTCTTTGTAAAAGGTAGCGATCATAACTCATTGATCATGGTTTGTATAGACATCTTAATTATTAGTTCGTTCTGTCTTAAAATTTATAAATGATAGGGCAATTTGTAAAAGATATAAATTCCCTCCTTTTTTCGTTACATCAGTTTAACATGGTGTTAAACTTAATTGAAGCCCCCATGAGAAATGAAAGATCATAAAGGCATTCGATCATCGAGGGTAACTCACGTCGGATCTCCCCTGTTTTTGCTGCCGTGTATTATTAAAGATTGTAGTTTTGAGAGTAATACTGTCCACAGGAAAAAAAAACCAAGACTGAATTGCATGTTTCAGACATTAATTAAATTTCCACTTATATCATCATACACCCGGAAAAAATGCTGGTGAGTAGTACCTGTAAGAGGAGCGCCAAAATATTTTCGTGCCCTGTTCGACAGAGCAAATAATCCGATGTTGATCCAGCAGTTATGGAATTCGGCGTTCGGAAAGGTCGTCCAGACAAGGTAGCCATCGTATAACCTCAATAAAAGGAATGTTCATAAAATAAACAGAATACACTCGATCCTGTCGTCATTTTGTGATGGACCGCTGCCTGAAATGTTTATTGACTGTTCGGTGCGTAAATTATTGTGGCTGCGTTGGCACTGCCTCCGGCCCTGGACGTTTTATTTTGTTCGCACTTAGCCACCGCGATTGTGGCATGCCAGGGCCGCATTTGGAGTTCCATCCACGTCGTCACCAGGCTATTCCGTCCGGAGGGGCCGCCCTTATGCAGCTGCAGAAGGCTTTTCCTTTTCCGCACTAAGCCACACCGCACCTTTCCGGATCCCCGAACAGTCCGCAGTTGCAGTCGCAGCATAGCAATTGCATTTGCCATTGGTAATTAAAGATCGCAAACTGAGACCAGTGCGGGCCGGCATCTGTTTCTTAATGGCTTAAAGTTAGCGACTATTTGCGCACTGATCCCTTTGTGCAGACGTAGTTATACCAAGGGCTCTTTTTCTTACGTATCTGGAAATAGGTCCACTGTGCATCGGAGGTAGCCGTTGCAGAAGAAATTTATCGAACCGGGCACGTATTGAACTGTAAAATAGAAATGTTCCAAGGGGAATTGAGAAATGTCTTGGACAAAGGTACTCGAAGGTACTACGCGTGTTAGCCCATTACCAATGAAAGTAGGGCGTGAAAAGCAATTTTCACGACTACCGACCATATAACACCTGTGGAAACACAACACCAGAAATTCAAATTCATCCAAGGGCTGCAACAGCACAACACAGGTCCGCTCTGTTCAGTGACCTCATTGTTGGAGGTTACAATCGACAGAGTCAATTGAAGAGAGATTTCCGTTTAATTAAAATTACTGCTCATGGTAATGATCTTTCGATTGTAACGATTGGCTACTGCTTCAGAAGTTAGGTTCTCTAGCAATAAAATTCATTTGTAGGACTAAAGATTCCTCAGTTAACCAATTTCGCGTAAAATGGAAGTTAGTTTTCTTCTATTAACGTCAAGAAATAAAAAATGAAGAATGAGTTCCACTCGTGCACTGAGCTTTATCTATCTTTTGTACTTTGTTTAATTTCCATATTTAAAACGAAAGAAATGCTAATAACATCTTTCTCGATACTTAACATAATATTTTAAATATTAGTATCATTAGTTTTCACTGATTTTTTTGAAAAATGAACTATCGAATTACTAAGAAAAGTATTTAATTATCAAAAGTTTTTTATGGTAATGGATTTAATAGAAATTTAAAGAACCGAGAAAAAGCATTGAATCAATGAAAATTTGGGAATATAAAAATCGTGCTATACTTTTTGTTTTAGTTATAAAAGAAGACTGCCTTTTTAAAAAAACGATATTTACGATTTTCCATAATTTTCTAATTAGTAATTTTTATTTAGTTGTTTGTTACACATATTTTTATTTGTATATTAAAATTTATTTTATTTCTCAATTTACGCAACTTCACTTCCTTGAAAAGTGGGTAGTAGTGTAAGTGATTCGTAACCTGATTTACCTTTCGTGACAGCGTGCGTCATCGGCATCAAATGTGGTAAAAGATTCAAAGATTGACCTTATAAAAAAGCAGTATCGTGAAACACACAACAAGCCATAGTTGTATATAAATCTTAATATTAAGTAATTTTAAACATAAAACTTAAAAAGTTTCAACAACGTCGTATTAAAATATTAAGCTATTATACAAAACCATTCGCTGCATAAAACCGAAGACGTTAAATAATCTTCCATTTCTTCAGATCTCTAAAAAAAATTTTACATTACCATAACTAAATTTTTCATTCATTACAAAAGAGGTAAATAAGGGCTTGAATGATTTAATAATATTCAAAATATCAAGATTATACAATAGAAATAGGATTTGTGCGTAACAAGTGTAAAATTTTTGGAATTTCTTAATGTTTAATTAAAAATGCCCAGTGTTGAGATAAGACATTTTAAAATTAATTTCGTCCCCGTTGCGAACCTAGCCACAAAAGTAAGATTGATTTACAACATTAAGGTATAAAAGACCTCATCTTGCTAATGCTTAATTAAGAGAGCAATTGATATGCCGGATAGAACAAGAAATTCTATATTGAGGTCCATTTAAGAACACTCTCGACGGCTGGTATAAATTCAGAGTGTCCCTTGTGGGCTGGCGAATAATTGAAAGCAAAGTGCCGTCAAGTCAAGTACCCTGCGGAACTCCAGCCAGAACCGGCTAGTCTGACTACTACAACTGCTGACCAGGGTCCACACAACATCCAATCATTAGTTAACCCATTTCAGTTTATCTCTGACGTTATGGCGGTCGGTGCGGTAGGAAGATACGATCGGTTGACAAGGCGGCCGATACAAGGTTCGTAAGAAAAATCTAAGGCGCTCATTAGTCGGCTCCCCTAATCACTATCAACCATATAATTAAGCGAGTAACCCGAAATTATTATGCAGCGCCTTTATCCATGCGAGTTGCGCACCGCGCGACCGCGATCATCTTACATAACCGATTATATACACGCTGGGATGTAAACGGTCCAATAAAACCAAAAATCAGCCCCAAAAGACAATAAAACGATTTCGGTTCGAAATATTAAAAATTTATGACTACGGCGACGACGGCTTTTACCCAACAGCAAGAAAAAGTTTTGAGGTCTGACTGAGACCTGTAGGTCCTAAGGAAAGATCGAAAGATGGAGATGGCATGAGTAGCTGGGAGATATGAATTATTTCCAATTAACAGGTAGCCCATTCGTACCTGCCCAGCAGCATCTGTACATTGTGAACGTTAATCCATTGTTGGCGCCATTGTTGTTGTTATAGGGTTAAAAATCGAAATCGATAAACGATGAGACAAGAAAACAAGTAGCTTGCAACCGTACGGCCGACCTTTTCCGCCGAGTTTACGTAAATCGTTCATAGTAACGAAAAACATTAAGATTTTGGAAAAACGTCCTATTACATGATTATGATTGTTACGGTGGCTACAATTTTTCCATCGCAACGCTTCTTTTCAAGTCCACTTTTACTCATTTCTGACCTACTGGACATCGAGTCATTTCTCTATGTGTAATAAATTGATTGGCAAAAAGTAACATCTTCCTTTATGTAAATTGCTACTTTTTTGGTCTTTGTTTTGAAGATTTAACAGTGATTAAAGGAGTCGCCAAGGAAATTGGATTTTATTTGCTGTACTTCTGTACGTAGAAGTCTCCAAACTCCAATATGCACCGATGGGTTGGACTGGATGTTCTAATCAGATCCAATACACGCTTTGATTAGGGCGCCAGCTTGTTCTTCGATTCCCTTTGTTTTGTTCTTCGACCTAATTGAACTTCATGTTTCTGCACTTACCTTTGTCTGGAGTTGCCGACAGATTTCTAGACAAGTTGTTGTTCCAACTAAGGGCATACACATAGAGTGCTTTTGACCCCACTGTGGGAATTAGACGACTTTTTCTTAATTAAAACTCTGATAAGTTTAACTACATTGAATTTATTAAATACTTTCTTAGATTTTGTCCTTTATTTATTTTCGAATTTTTGTATTATACTATAGAAATCACATGATGCAAAAAGCTCCCTTTTTTCCTTATAAAATAAGTATATAAAAAAATCACTTCCTATTCAATTTCATATATTTCGGTATCAATGTCGATTTAAAATAAAACATTTGAATATGTTTATTTAAAAGAAATAAATAAACTGGTAAGAAAATGTGAACTCAATTTTTCAAAAACAATTCAATTTTTTTCGTGATATTTTATACTTTGTTCTGGTGTATTAAATTGTAATTTTTATTGCGATTTTAAATTTTATTAAAATGATTTATTGAAATTGTCGATATCCATCGCTATACACGCACAGTAAAAATTAAATGCTAAAATATTGAATAATATTAGTGCCGTGTAAGTACAAAATATAAATACGAACTTAAATAGTTTTTTGTTAAATTTTTCTCAAAGATTCCAATGTTTCTTGTAGTTTTTTTCAAAAGTATTAGATCTTCTCAGTTAAAAACAATTATTCACATAAATCACGACAAAACAAATATAAAATGTGAAAATTCGATAATGGGAAACAGAAAATTTTTCTTCGATTTGAGAATTCTTCTGAATAGAACTCAGTGGATGAAAATAGGTGTGTTTTCTTTACCCAAATTCGCACAAAAGTTAGGCAATTTTAGGATTATCGATAAATTTTTGATGAGGTTTTCAATTTCTGAATTCTATAATAGTTGCAATGTAATGCATTCTTAATTATTTTTCTCTAATGTAAGATTTTCCCTAAATTTTTGCATTATATATAGTTTTACAAGTAACGAGATTGCAAGACTTTTTTCTTTTAGGCTGTGACCTATAGGCAGACAAACAGACACAAATCTAACTTCACAAGGAATACTGCAAATAACGTAGACTTTCAAATAATTAAACAATCTGTTGACTTTCCAAAACGTTAACTCCTTTTATCGGTTACTTATACAAGAATTCTTAAAGAGGTTGGGAAATTTCGAAAGAACAAAATTTAAGTTGAAAACGCCGTACACAGCGCATCGGTGTCCCGATAAAAAGTGGAATTTGAATTCTAAATTCTCTCACATTTGCTTTAAACATTTTAGCCGTAAGTTTTCGAATAGAATTTTCGCTCTCGTAAAATTATCATTTAAATACATTAAGTTAAAAGGTGGTCGTATCGAAGATCGTCTTAAAAATATCATCCCTTTAAAATGTATATTTTCTTGCAACTGTTCTTCTGCTGATCTCGATCACAAGTGCGATGATCTTTGGAAGATTCGCGAGTTCGACCAGCAACCTTCGCGGCCGGAGTCATACACAAATTGAGCTTTCTTTTTAAAATTATAATCGCACAAAAACCACACCGGAAGCACAAAAGGCTATCCATGAAAAATGCAAACAATATTGTCGTACCTCGTCAGGGATCCCGTCGGGGACGGCCGGGAAGGCCGGGATGTCTTGCGCGCGGCCAGAGCGCAAAGCTCCTTGCTATCAGCGATCGGCGCGCGCATCTTATCTCGCGGCGCGAACACGGCCCGCGGATAATTCCACGAATAATACCGGAATTGTCATTGGACGTGGGCGATCACCTTTAATTTGCATCCGCAGCGTCGTAGCCGGTCGCGGCTGTACCGTTCGCCCTCCATCGGTTCGGCTGTTGATCTCTAGAATCCCCGTGCTGTCGCCGAATTTGGCCAGTGAATTTGTTCTCGCCGGGAGCACGCGGTACAGGTCAACGCTGCACCGGGAACCGTTTTACCAAATCAGTCGTGTGACATTCGCTGTTAGGTAAGGTCAATTCTGGTCTATTTCTATTTCGAGTCTAATTAGCGCTCCGTGAGGTGAGTGACGCCGCGCCGTGCGCCGTAGGCCCCAAGACGTAAAACGTGGCTGGCGAGGTCTCATCGGAATTTACGAGCCCAGCAAAAACGAGGTGCAATTAAACGAATGCGCGCGGGACCACAGTCATCACAGACGCGCTTGAAGCGCGCCTACCATGATCAAGTGATGTGCTGTTCGTTCTCATGATTCTGCCGAGGAACATACGTCCGTTCGAAACTACCTGAAATTGCACAACCGGTGATGAATGTCTAGAGTTGAGGTTTCGAAAACGTATCTAATAAATTTGAGAAGTAGCAAGCAGGCACTTATCGACAAAATACAATTATAGATACTTTTAATGTTACATGTCAACAAAAGCATAAAAGATTATGGTAAAATTAGATTTTTTAAAAATAGATGCATAAGAGGTCATTCTGGGTTAAACAGGACGTTTTTTCACTTATACCGGTAATAAAAAGTATCAACCAAGCGATTGGTCTCTAATTTGAGCATAATGTTCTATACGATCTTATCTATAACGATTTTGATAGATAAATCGGGATAGTTTGTAAAATTTTTCTAAATACAGTGGTACTCTTATTTAATTAAAAACAAAAATCTTGACTGGAAAATTAAAGCAGATAGAGAACTCAGTTTTTTTAAACTAAATCGAATTCGATGTCAATTGATAAGGCTTATTACAAGGTACCTAAAATAATTTTATTCCGTTTTTTTTATTTCTTTTAATTGTAATTAAATTAGACAATAATAGAAATTCTAGATACGATTGTCTATAATAGACTAGGAAGCAATCAACTCTCATTAAAGCGACAGCACCCTTTTAAGGTACCTGCTCCTCTTAGACAGTGATGACAACACTAGACTCCATGCGCGGAGCCCCGTCGAAATTTCAGTTCCGTGAACGTCACAAAAACGCTTGTTAATAATTTTTCGCTTAGAGCACGCAGGTTTCTGGAGTGGGCTCCGCGGTGTCCGGTAATAGCGGGGGTGGAGGCGGAGGTCTGTAGATGGATACGGCCGGAGACGCAAGTGAAGGCGGCCTTCGCGTCACGCCACACTCGTCAAGTGACGAGCCGAGAAGAACGATAAACGCACAGGCGTGAATCATATGCAGTGCAGGCGGCGATTAATCCGCTGACGGATACCGGGAGGCTTATTCGACTTAATCACGTCGGCAAACAGTTGAGGACTGTAAATGAGATAAGGAGGCGATTTCGAACGGTACCTGCCACGGCTTTTCGGCGGTTTCGACAATCTTTCACCTTTTGTTAAGGTAAACATAGCGGGTAGCCAGATGACCAAAGTGGAAAGGGTATCACTTTTAAAGAGTGTGTAATCATAATAAAAATCTTTAAAAAAAATAGAATTAAACTATTCAAATTTTAATCAAGAGTTGTTTTATTACAGTAATATATAAATTTATTTAATATTCATTACTCACTTGTTTCCGCCACTTAAAAATTGACTAAGCAAAAATCAAAACTAATAACACTAACCCAAGAAGTCAAGAAATTATTATTTGATTATTGCTTTTATTATTTTCGGGAATTGATTAAATTGAGAAGCAAGAAGACTAATCAATTAATTCAATCAATTCATTCTTAACTGAAATATTGATAAAAAATAATAAAAATTAAACTGCTGGAGAGGTGTTTACCATGATTAAATTGGTTTATTGGCTTCAAAGTTTCCACGACTCAAAATCTTTAAAAGATTTATTTCGATTAAATTATTTACATGTATGTAAATGGATTGTATAAATAATTCGTTAAAGTTCATTTAGTTTTACAATCTTTGCCTTATTTTGAGAAAAATCCTTTACTCTTTAAAAAAAATATTTACGTTTTTAATTAGAGCTTCCTGCTGGATTACTTTTCTAGGCAACTTTTTTATGCAAATATTTTTTCTTTTATTTTAATTTTTTGTATTAACCCAAACTAAACAGAAATTAAGTCAATTGGGATAATATCGCCTATTATGAATTTTTTTGTAAGTAAGAAATACGCATAAAATCGCGAAATGCCTTAGGCTTAAGACTTCTCAGCCGCCTATAAAAATATCACCTTGCTGTTAAAAACGACGGACATTTCAAAAGTATTACAAGTTGTCTGAAAAAAAGCTCCTAAACCTGTCTGTAATTTTTGGCACTCAGAGCTGAGCTTTTGGAAAAAAATCGCCTAGGTGTGGATCACGTTTATTCAATACAATTCTAATGGTGTAATTTTGGGAAATAGGTCCCATATGGCCATCTCAATTGTGGTCGAAGATTATGGTATGGCATGGCGTGCGCGGGGCCCCTCGCAGTTCACTTAGTTGAGCTGGTCCATTTCCGTGTCAACGAGTTCGCGGTTCGCTAGCGAGTCTCATTCGCGGTTCGTTAAGACTTTTTCACTTTTGCTTTGTCTGAGATCTCTGAGCTGTTCGTGGCAGCCCACTTGAGCCCACCTGACTCTGCCTCATCTAAAACTGGGTGACATTTTGACCATAGTTGCTGGTTGTAGCGATGTAATGGTGAGCTCTATGTCACCGTGGCCACAGTCCGCCTGGACTTTTCCCTCGTTTTCCACGACGATGGATGGTAATTTATTTGTCGCGTTTTCCAGCCGCGTGTATTCCACGTATTCACGTGGGTGGCGCTACCGGTGTTTAATTTCAGCGCGCTTTCCCGCCAATGGCGACAACGACAAAGCCCATCCAACCTTGAGTACGTTCGTCTTGTTATTCTAAGTTCTTTCTTCTTTTCTTAATTTGTGCGAGTTGCAACTTTTCGAAAATATTTTGCTTATTCGTGGCAATTTGGCGGATTTGTTTTTATAGATTCGGATGTCGCGGTCCGTGTGTGCCTTCCGCGATTTTTGTATGCCGCGACACAAAAAACTGCATCGGGTAAATAAAATTAAGCACGGGCTTGTTTATCTCGATACGCAGGTTTCTTCCATGCTAAAAACGACGGGCACTGTGGCGAGGAGGTTGTTGCTTCTGCCTTTTGTCAAAATATTTACCAATGAACGTGGCACGCCGAAAATTTTACAAATTCGAAAGCGATTTTTGAAAAGCAATGCATGGTCTTCTGGTTTCCATGAATTTCGGGTGCTATGCAACATCTTGTATTGTAAATAATAAATGCCACCCATTTAGTTTTTATAAACGTCTCGGCTGTTATATAACCGCAAAACCTTTTGTTGAGTAATTTTTATGTAACTAAATTCAAAATTTTACAATTAATAAGATTCCAAATATCAAAAGAGCTTAAAAGTTTAAGATGTTTACCTTTTTCTTATGGATTAGGCGGGCTCTTAGAAGAAAATGATGCAAATGGTAAATGTCGCCTGGCATTCGTATTTACGAATCTTTATTCTACATATATTAAAATTAGTTACGATTTATTTATAACTATAAAAATTAACTACTAGTTTCCCCATTAAGGCAAAATTAAATATTTTCACATCCAAGTGTAATAAAAAAAATTATATAGATAAATTTTTGTCTTATGTATTCATGGGATGAGTACTTTGTAATAATAAATCCAAAAATGGAATTTGTATTCGTTTTGGTATAAAAAATCTACATATTTCTTAAATATCTTATTCAAAATAATTCGTGTCTTTAATTTTAGCTGTAAGATAGTTATACTTAAAGTTAATACTACTTAAATCTACTACTTTATTGAAAAAATCTCCCATTCAACACAAGATCTTAATTTTTATGTTTTTAGACAAATTACGGCTATTTCAAATCAAAAGATAGTAATATTTCTTTAAGTTCTAGAATTATTTTTTTACAAATAAATAGTTAGTTTATTATTAAATGATATCAAATTTTTGGGATTGAAAAATCGGCAGTATGATATCAAAATAAGTGCAGCTTATTTTATGGTTGATTGATTTTTTATTTGTTAAAGCATAATTTAAAAAAAAACAATAGAAATAATAAGTGAACTTTGTCGAACTATGACAAAATTTGAGTAGATTAATTTTAGACAAAATTTCTAATATGCTTGTAAAAAATATTCTTCAGATCCTTCAGTATATTTCGAAATTGATTGCCAAATTCCGGATACAATTTGAAATGGTTTAACTCGTTAGAGCTAATCACGTTTTTAGGCAGTTTATACCTTGTTAGAAAGGAAATGGAACTCTTTGCTTGTGTTTACTAATTAGGAACGTAATTTGATTTTTATTCGAGTTGTCAGTAAAAAAAATTTTTATCGTAATTATGTCTTCTTCCCTGGCTTCCAAACCAATCCTTAGATAAGGCTTTGAACTTACGAGCTATTCTACATACCTACAAAAGTATTTCTGTTGAAGAAGTTTTGTGGAATCTCAAAAAATTATAGAATTTATGAATATTTCTCAGACTGGTGGACACGATATTTCCATAACCAATAAAATAGATAATTTTGTAGTCACTTCAAGTAAAAAAGAGTGGAACATTCCTTTTTTTGTCAAATCGTTATTTTATCATTTATGAGCGTATTCAAATGGCTTTATTTGGAGGTATAGTTACAACATTTCTGATTATTAAAAATATTATCTTTTGATGGACTAATCATGTCCACTGTTGCCCTTCGCGCTGCTGTCCAGACTCCGCGCTGAATGCTATTACTTTTATGATTACATAAATTAAACTTATATATTTAAGATTCTCAAAAAATTCCCAAAGGAATATGTAGATAAAAATCTATGGCTGGACAAAATAATCCCGAAAATGATTCACTTGTAGGCTGGCTACATAAGTATACTTTCTTACAGCATCCAAATAAATTCCCATTATACATTTCGATTAAAAAAAATTTTTTGCGCTCGTGTATCCGTTGTTAAGACGGAGCGAGAAAAGTGAGAAACACCTTTTTGATTAAAAGGGAAGTCTATTTGAAGGACATTACGCATTCCGAATTCTATTTAGAGACAGACCGCGCACCCAGCTCTTTATCTGCACTTAGACAATGCCATTGAACGGCGTAGAAATAGCCGCGCACGGTTTACTTAGCAATCGAAAGCAAAGCTTTCCCAAGGTTCGATGTTAGCTGCTTACTTCCGGTGCTAAGGAGAAAGTTCAGAACGCTGGAGCGACCGAACCGATCCCAGTCATTATCTCCTCCGCGATCCCCGAACACCGATGCACCGAAAGATTCGCGATTCTCCCGGAAATTCCAAATTAATCGGCGCACGCTTCTCTGGATCACTAATTATAATCTAATTGCGTATCTGGCGGCGGTGTAACAATAAACATCTTTATTTGAGTGAGATGGAAATTCTAGGGTTTCTCCTGGACTTTTCTATGATTATTTCTGGAATTTTTGGAGAAGGCTAAAATTTTAGAATACAGGATTACCAAGGATTTCTTTTAAACTCGACTTTTAAAGATTTCAAGTTTTATTATCAAGTATTTTTCTTTATGTCATCAACTTTTCTTTAAAGAATTTTTAATATAGTGTCATTGTACCTAGGGAAATTTGCATAAAATATTTATTTTTATAGTGTTGTGGGAATTTTTTAAATAAATTGATTTGAATAATTATTACTTGCTTCAATGGAACTCTAAATACTTTCTGAACAAAACGAATATCAAAGAACTAAGGTAAAGTAGGTTAAAATTATTATACAAAAAAAAAAAATATTCTTAAAAATATTTGTTGTATTTTAGGAAAATATGCGGCTTTTCTAATTTTCTTCTTGTAATATTTTTTAGATAAAAAAGTAAGAGAAGAAGAAAAGATCTAAAAAATAATTTACTGATATTACAAGAAAAGTTTTTAATGTGAAAATTTTTATTGTTCAGAGATTTTGGTTTAAGTTTAAAGGAAAATTTTTTAGATTAAAACTAGAAACAGTGATATCCTGGAAATCCTTTCCTTAATATCAGAAATATTTATTTATACTTTTATTTTACTTTATTTCATTGTTTGATTAAGCTTTTTTTTATAAAACAAAACTGAACTAATTTTATTTTACTTTTAATGTTTTTAACACATTTTTAGTTTGACATTTTCAAATAAATAAGTGGACGCAGTAAAAAAGATGAGATTGTGATAAAAATAAAAAGGCAATAATTGAAAGAAGATAAAATTCAATTTGTGGTTTTCGACATTTTTGCTTAGTAAAATGTTGAACGTTTTATAATTTTGAACTTTTTAAGAAAACGTGTTTGGGTTAAAATGACAATAATTGTGAAAGTTTTATGTTTATATTTTTTATTAGCTGTGGTGTGTAATATCAATTAATATTCCAATTCATAAGTTGCTAAATAAAATTAAGTATAAACAAACCAAAAAAATGGGAAAAATTATAATATTTTGTGATTGAGCAACCAATTGCTAAAATACTGTTGAAATCTTCTATAATTAACCAATTTTGATGCTGAAAAACATCATTTCAATAAAAACGACACGTTAAAAGCCCGAAAACTTGAATAAAAATGCTTTCGTTACCATCGGGTGGTTCTGGGAGAAATTTTCAAAAGGTTAACAGGCTAATTGTTTTAATATTGTTCAGAGGCGACAGCCAAGGTTAAACGTTTTATTATTATTTTTTCTTTAAATTTTTATTGATTCACACGACAACAAAAAGTTTCATATCGAGGGGAAATTGTCCGAGTAATCTTCTTAAAAAGGTGAAGTTTCTTACGCAACACGATCGAATGAAAAAAGAAAAAAGAAATTGCCGCGCGAAATTAACGCATTACTACACTTCCGGCGATTGAAATAAAATTTCTGCTAAAAGTCCATCACACCGTCAGTTGGACTAGTGAAACCTGGGCTCTATTAAGTCGATTTCTTGTAATTAAATAAATTATCTCTTACCGCGAAAATGAAAACATAACTATTGGCCCTGAAAGCGAAAGTTTTTGCCGAGTGCACCGTGTGGTTGCTACTCGCGTGATAGTCCCGCGCCAGTGATCCATTTTCAGTTGCCGCGGATGTTAAATATAAATAAAATTGAAATGGATGAAATGGACAATGAGCCCCATTCAGAGTCGCAGTACGTGGCCAGAAAACGCAAAAATCAACTTGACGACGGAAGTTACGGGTACCTGAAGGTGGTCAGGAGCACTGGGGATACTCTGGGCACCATTGGGTATCGCGAGTCTGGTGTCTCTCAAAAACAACAAAAAATTTATGCGTAAAATTTGTAAACAATTCTGAGAGGAATAAAAGTTGACGACATTACATCTGTGACATGCTGACGTGACGTGCTGGGGGCACCAACGCACTGCATCGGTGTACTGTGTTACCTGTTGGGAAGAAATTGAAAGTGGTTGCTCAACGCTCCAATTTAAAGTGCCTTTAAATTGCTGGCGAGACAATAAGAAACGTTTTTGTCTTCTGCTTAATTGCGGCACGAGTGGTACTCCTTCATCCGTGTCGCAAGATTTAATGTCGCGCTTTTTATCAAGAATAACTCCGCGAAAGCGATTACATCTTTTCGACTGCAGTTTTTGTGCGCATTGTGTTTTATTTAATTATCGATGCAAAGCGAAACCGGTTTATTGTTTATTCGCGGTTTCATTACCTGCCAAAAGCGTAGCAAGTCGACAGATAAGAGGATCAGCACATTCCTTGACCTTTCCAATGAGTACAGGAACAAGGACAGAACGAAATGTATGATGTCTCAAAGAAAGAAAACAAAAAATACTTGCAGCTCTGGTTTTTAGTATAAATTCCAACTAAAAATGGATAACATTTATAAATTACCTTACAGGTAGAAGCCGTAGGCTTTACCATCCCAATTAAAAAAAAAAAACACTCACATATTTGATGCTTTGGTTAGAAATCATTCTTTTAGGAATTAAATTATCCTCCCCTGGAATTATAATTGATAACTGACTTTTCCAAATTCCTAGTAAGGGGAATTTCTTAATACCTTTACAGGGAATTGGAATTGGTGGAATCCCACGACAAGGAATTGTACGATGGAGTATTTGTAATTGAACTATATTTGTGTTTATAATTGTCATTTTTCAAATTACTTAGAAGAAATTGAATTTATTTCGATATTGAATCGATTATTTTTTTTTTTGGGAAATGAATTTCAACTTACTTTTTAATGATTCTTGAATAAATAATTTCTTAATCTCAATTGGTAAAAGTAAAAATTGGTATATTCCAAGTAATTGTACTTGAAAATATAAATAAATAAATATAAATATAATATAACACTGAATTTATCTTTATGTGTATTAATTATTCTTTTTTTTAAAGTTTATTATTGACGAATAGTTATCGACATATCTAGACAAATATGAGATTAAAATTTGAAAGACATTTTGGAGAATTTTATAATAAGAAAATGTTTTCATAGAAATGTGATGATATACAGCTTAACTTAAAAATAAACTTGTGAACACTTTAAGATGTCTAAATGTCTGAATTTAAAGATAAGTAAATTAATATAAATTTGATAAAATGAAAGGAAAATGTTTTCAAAATTGATAATAATTTCGGCTGCCTTTAGGCAAAAGTTTAATAAAAACGAACACTTTAAAGCAGGTATTCAATTTTCCAAAGAAAAACAAAAAATTTTTGTTATTTATGATTAAAAAAGTGTTATAACGATAATAAAATTGTATTCAAATTGATTTGTTGGACTATGAAATATTATTAACACCGATTCGGATAATTTTAATTATAAAACAAGTTCAAAATTCAATAAATACTGACGTATGTGCGTAGTATTGAAAAAATCTACTTTTGAACAAATTATCTTTTGATTATCTTATCGATTTCTGAATCTGTTTAATAAACAAAATCATCCATTTCGAGAAAGTGGTATTGTAAAATGAATAATCCAGAAAATACAGAATTAAAACTGAAAAATTATTGTTAAAAACGATTGCTCACTTTAATGTAAAGAATCAAAGAATGACGACTTGTGTAAATGTTTGGAAAATTTGTTTACAACAAGATTAATTCTTTAATAAGGCCAATATTCTCATGGCATTGAAGTTATCAGCAATGACGGGGAAGCTCGCTGTTGCCGGTGTTGAATCTACTGTAGAACTCCTTGCGTTTTACTATTCAACGGTCGGTCAACAGAATTCGGAAAACCCTCAGTCATTGTTTTCTGGAACAGAATATTTGAACAGGTTTAATTCAACGAAAATTGTTTGGATATTTCACAAGTCGCTGTTGGAATTATAGAAAAACAAGTCGCGAATATAAAAACGAAAACAATAATAAAAAAAAAATCTACTCTTTCATTCCATTAATTAATCCTAC
The DNA here is from genome assembly GCA_001932985.1 of Proctacanthus coquilletti. Classification (NCBI taxonomy): domain Eukaryota; kingdom Metazoa; phylum Arthropoda; class Insecta; order Diptera; family Asilidae; genus Proctacanthus; species Proctacanthus coquilletti. The sequence goes on from MNCL01000009.1 coordinate 1,752,003, forward strand.
TGAGTTTTATATGCGAATAAACGTTTCAATTTTTTTTCTTAGATGTGTTTCCAAATAATTGAAATTCGTTTTGCGTTATTACCGAGAATTAACGCTATTTAACTTTAATCATATTGCGTTTTTAACTGTTTGATATTTCTGAAAAGAGAAATGTTCGATTTTCGTTTTCGACAAATGTGAAATTTCTAGAAATTTTGTGACAAAATTTTTAGATCCGCTAAAAAATTTAATACAATTTATAATAAACAACATTGAGTACAATATTATTTTCAAAGTTTCATATTTTGAAACAATATAAAATTTGTAAAAGACAAAATCTTCAACATTTTTAATTCAAATTTAGAAAAGGTTTATGTACTTGATTAGTACAGTTTAATTTGTGATAAGGATAAGACAATCTCGTGAAGTTTTATTATTTTGGAAATTATAAAGAGATTCGATAAAATAGAACTTTTTTTGGTTTCTATCTTTTTAATTTTTTATCTATTAAAAACAAAGCATTGTTTTTATAACTGGGACATATATCGATACGGCTATTACACTTCTTTGAAATAAAAATTACGTTTACTACTACAGTCTTTTTACGACTCTTCTTGTTATTTTGAAATGAGTGCCACAAAATCTAAAAAAATTACTGGAATATGATTTATTTAAAATTCAATTTTATAGTGAAATATACGTAGAATTTCGGACTTGTCGCAATTAAAAAAAAATGTTTGCTGTATTTTTACAATTTTAAAGATACATACACGAAAAGTTGTAAAATGTTAGCGTTAAATTCATATCTACACAGTTCAGATCGACACAATTTTTTCAATGAACAAATTGTTTTTATAGAACAACTAGAAAAATACACGTGTCAGCAAAACTTTATTTACTCGAGAATATAACCACAAAAATAAGATAAGAATTAGCCGAAATAATTTATGCTTATATCATATCACACAATCGCTTATTTTTCCGTAGTTTTAGATTCTCTTATCGTTTTGTTAAAATTATCTTTACAAATGATTTAAAATTATCTATTTGATTTCATATAACCTCGTTCATTATTTTTTCAAAGTTTGAATTCAGATAATTTTAAGTACCCAAGTGTGTTTAAATCATTTAAATTTTTACTATTTCTAGAGTAGTATTACATATTTTTGGACTGAATTTATAGGAAAATATAGGATTTTAATATTAATAATATGAATATAATATGCATATAAAAAAATAGAGTGATTTTATAATAATATCCAGAGAAGGGTTCTAGGTTTGACCCTATTCAAAAACGTGTCAAAACAAGTAGATAATTTGTACCAGACAGTTTTCCAAAAATATTTAAAATAGATTTCATTTCACTTTTTATATTAATTTAATATAATGGGTCATTAAATTCACTCTATTGTAGTTTAAATTGCACTGCTTTTCACGTTTAGTTGAAATATATTCTCTTTTTAGAAAGCTAGTTGTTGGGTAGAACACCAGAATTTCCATGCTCAAATTCGGGGTTCAATCCTACTCGCTTAGGTTGAAGATTTCCCTTCTATGTTTTTACAATTTTTACAACATAATTAGAAGTGATCTATAAACTGCAAATGTCAATCCAAAGCTTATAAAGTTTTTTGGATTTGTTTTTATAATTTAATTTGTTGTAGAAACAAAAACGTATAAAACATAATGAATTTTTGTCAAAAAACAAGCATAAAAAAACTGCTCAGTAGAATGGAAGAATGGAAACAGGTACAAAGCCTATTGCAACACTATCGCCTGCGTGCTGTGTACTTATATCAATGCCAACAAGCGTTCTTCTCATAATAATTTTGAGTGGACTTTTGAATGATACCTGAATGAAACGGAATTCAGATAGAGAGGTGCTAATTCATGAGCAATTAACCTCTAGTTATCAAAGTGGCAATTGTTCGAATGTCGTGCCGCTAAATTAAATGGAACACATGAATTCAGAGCACTAACAAGGTGTACCTTGCGTACCTTCGTTTCAATTCAACGCATGCTAAAATTATCCACCTTTCCCACAATCAAAATTCAAAGTACGCGTATTTGCGGCAAGAAGATCATAAACGGCGGTGCGGTCTAGCCTCAAACCTTGAAACATTTTACAATCGCATTGTTTTGATGTCAATTTTCTTAAAAAGCCAAAAGAGAATCGTTAACTACTTGGTCAAGACAAAAGACTGCCACCAAGACGCAGCTTCGTACGTACTAATAATAAGAAGGTTCGAGTGGACGCCATCATTTGGCCTGAGTCATGTCGGACGTGCGATAATGCGTTAAGTAACGTTTGGGGCCATTAAAAGAAGATTTAACAAAATAATAAAACAGTCTAGAAGTGAAGTAGATAATGAAAATTGTTACTTTGCATTCAAGACGTTCGTCGTGTTTACAATCAACGGACTTACAGGGAAGAAAAGAAAGCTCCGATGGCTCCGGAGCTCGATGGCCGTGATGGACAAAATCGCGCGAAATGGGGCTCCCCAATGACAATGAAATCCAAAAACGAACAAGACTTTCATTTTCTTCGAGGGCAGATGTGTCACGCGTCCGTTTTCGGGGTGTGAACATCTTCGTTTTATAACACGTCCTCTTTTACAATCGTCCCGTTTGTAAATCGAAGACATCCGATGCTGCTGTTACAAAGATGCACAAGATCCATAAGCACTTGCTCTGCGCTGTAACAGGGATATGCTTCTTGTGAGTCATGGCCAAGAAAGACACATTAAGTGTGATCAGAATACGTAACGCGTATGTTGCTCCTCCGCCCACATGGGATATTCAAACGCAAACCATTCATCGATGACTAACTTGAGAACAATCACTTTTCGGAATTGCTAGGCTGAGTTAGTTGCAAAGCATCTTTGGATCCCATTACAATCTTAAAAATTTCCGAAGAGCACAAGGTTCAACTTTTGAAAGAAATATCCGTAAATGCGATGAATGACAATGCGACTGATAAGGTAAATAGTCTTATGAATAAACATTGCATAATAGAGCTAATATTAATTTATTTTAAGCATTCTAATCACAAAAGATTCAACTTCCTTTTCGTAGAAGATCATGGTCAAATTCGTAATTGGAGAATACCTATTTATTTTTATATGACACACCCCGAAAAATGTTTTGTTGTTATTTTTTGAAATAGTCAAACTATATGATAAAGTTCAAATTTTTTTATGATCTTTGAACTTCAGTTTGTGTATCAAATTATCGTGGTATATTTGTTTACCCTTGAAAAATCTTGAAATTCATTTGTACTTTCACAGGTACATTAGATCCACCTCTTTATTACTTACTAAAACTAGAAAATATTGAGGGGTTTTAGTTTTCGTAATATCAGCTGGAGGCATAGTCCTTTTTTTTTAATAAAATTAAGTTATTCTTTATTTATTAATTTGGTGTAATTTAAAAAGCAATATTCTAGAGAACTTTATTATAAAAAATTTTAAAAGTACTTAAGAAATAGACTCTAGGGGTTTGAGAAAATTAAAGAGTTTAAAAAACATTATTTGACCAGGCAAAGAGCGATGCGTATATCGTTGTATGTGGGATCGCAATTTAAGGTGGCATATACAAAAGCTTCAAAACTCCAATCTTTATGACTTTATAACTGAGAATTGGTCGGAAAAACTATTGCAATTAGAGCCATTTCGTGGCTATTACTTATAAAACATGATTAGTAATTTCAGTCGATCCGTGTGCAGTATAAGCCGATTAAAGTGTAACATTGGAGAACTGGTGGTGCCTTTCGTTGGCTGCCGATCGGTTGAATCGGAATTATCATTCGGCCGGTACTTCAATGAAACACTTCATTAAAACAACAAGAGCCGGGCAAGGGCCTCAATTAAATATCGATCAATCTTTAGCTCAATTCATCATGCACTGAATGCACGAGACGAGATCAATCATCTGCCTGCATTGAGCCGTAATCACGGATTGTTCTCACCCTTTGGGCACCACTCGTCTTCTCTGATCTTAAAGACGGTGGAAAAAGACTCGAGGCAGCTATCGAAAGATGACTACAAAGGATACTCCTCGCTGGATACACCCCTTTTAATGTAAACAGAATAATTCCACGAAAGAAGACGAAAACGCCCAAGGAGATGACTCTGGATTATTCCGATTGAAAGGAACACATGCGGCCAACATGTCAAGCAGCCCTGAACGGCTCGCGCATGCTCCTCTATGGCAAATTTTAAACGACGGATTTATGCTCGCGAAGAGTCGCGAAATAAAAATGTAAATATATTAGGAAAACCGAGCTGGGAACGGAGGAGGGGCTCCCCAAACAAAAGGTGAACTTTGTTGCCTTAAGATCGCGGTTGCACGGACGCATTTAGCCGCAGCCGCGAGATCGTGAAACGCATTTCACGAAAGCAAAACGCGCATTCGCAACCGCATCAATGCATTCAATTTTTACTTTGTACCGATGCTTAGTGATTTTCTTTTCATTTTCTTATTATTTTTTTATATTATTTCCTTTTAGAGCCTGAGACTTTTACATGCACAAAGTGCATTTTTGTTGTAGTTTTTTTTTTTTTTTATTGGAGTTTTGGTTGGTTTTTTCATTCTATTTGCAGAACGTGTGTTGGCTGCATTTAACGGGGTAGGTAAACACACGCAATCCAGAGAAGGTACAAAAAGTCATGGGATTACACGGAGTTGTGAATTGGACCCTTCTCCCTTTTCGTATAGGGCATTTGCATGGAATCGTGAAATCCTTTTTAGAATGCTCCTCGACTTTTCCATTTCCTTTTCGAATACACATATTTTCTTGGTGTAGTTGTTTTTTTTCTTTTTTTTGCTTACTTTTATGCTTTATGTGTTTTTCATAGAAATCCGACGAGGCCGGGATGTGTGCAGGCCAGGGCCCAGGCCCCATGTGCACTTATTTCAAGCCGTTCTATTCCTCCTGGCCCTTGCGCGGTGTGTTTACGCTTGAAATTCGTATGGAACTCCTAAAATAACACCATTTAGCACTTTTATGGGCCGAAAATGAAAACAAACCGACAAGTTATTCCTGAATTATATGTCCCTGGAATTCTGGAATGGGTTCTGCAAAAATAAACAGAGCGAACGCTCCTAGAGATTTGTGGATATTAAATTTCAGGGTCAATAACGAATTTTATTGTGATACGACTCATGGTGCTGCATGCTCTGCGTGCTTTAAAGTGTGCTCAGGATAAATGCGATTAGCACGTTCTTTTCGACGACTTATGTATGTATAAACGATGTTGTAACTTGTATACGACCGATAAATTTTTCGATTTAAATTTAATGACCAAAAACTACAAAGAAATTTTTAAAAAAATTAAAATAGGTGCGTTACATAAATCAAAAGCTTCGTAACATGTGCTACCTGCTACAATAAAAGTTTTTCTTAAAACAACGTGTTTCAAATCGGTGCCCAATAAAATTTAAATATAAAGATTCAGATTTAGTTTTGTAAATTTTATATACTTTTTATTGTGGACTTCAAAATTCAGGATTGTTTAGTATTTCACTTCTTTTTGTACTTTCTCACATATGAAACATGATAAATTTCGGCATGTTCCAATTTTAGGCAGTTTTCTTTTATAAAACAGATTTTTATTTTATTTTCTTTTAGAAGATCTAACTTAATATAATAGAACTAAATAGAGAACGCATATTTCACTGAGTGAACTTTAGAAAATTAATCGATTTTGAAAATAATTGTTTTTTTACATTTTTCGTGAAAGGATTCATTTCAATTGTTGATGATGATCTTAACCATGTCGTCATTAGTTAAGATCACAAATTTTTTAACAGCAGAGTCATCATTATGATGGTATTGATTTTTCTAATTTGATTATATTATTCTTTGGATAAATCACTTGAAATATATACAATAAAAAAACTGTAGGTATTCAATAAATTTTTCAAAGTAGGAACATAGAATTTAGCAACCTTCCAAGGTGTTACGTCCTTGAATCCGTGGTAAATAACACCTCCTGAAATTTTAATCAACCAGCCGCTGTTACGCATTTAAAATAATTTATTTCCCATCTCCACTTTTACTACACAACTCGCGATACAAAAGTTATGATACCAGACATTCCATCAAGATGATACCTACCCCAGGTTACTCTTCAGTTACTAGTTCTATTTTGAAACGCGATCTATGTGAAACCGCGATCGATATAATCCAGTATTTTCGTATTTATAAGAGAGTTTTTATTAGTTTAAAAGCAGTCCTTTTTTTCATTTTCTTATAAATTCCTCATAAATAAATCAATTAAACAAATTATATTTTTAAGATAGGAAGAGTTTTGGATAAAACGGTTTAACATTCTTATTATTGCTCTTTTTTTATAAGTCATTTGTAGAAAATGTTGTAATTAAATGTGATAGATTTCAATGGGATTTTTAGTATCATTCTCATTGTTTGTGCTCATCAAAAGCCTATGATAAATGCATTTCACAAAAATTGTGTGACAGTAAAACAATGTTTTCACTATAATCTTAAAATCGTTATGTATTCTGGGAATATTAACGATATTCAAAAAAGGAAACAACTTTCAGGCATATAAAAGTAACAGGAATAAATAAAAACAACCTCATCTTTAATGACGTGATACATTTTCATAAACTGGAAATTAAATTGTGTAATAAGCCAAACGGAAACAAACAAAACATTGTGAAACCACTCATTTGCGCTAGAAATGAATTAATAGTTCATGATTCAGAATTATTGTGAAATTTTTATCCACTAGTTTCGATGTAACATCAAAAGGCAGATCAGGACTGTGCCAAAGGTACGCAATTTCTGCGGTTACTTATTCTTAATATTTAATCATGTAGCTAACAATAAGCCGTCATTATCGCGTTCACGTATTAATCACTAGCATATATCCAAAAAAATTTATCTGGACAAGTAGCTGACACGCAATGACGCAGACTAGGAAGCAATCGCATACCCTAGTGTGCCCCCGAGGGTTCTCCAAAAATATTTTTCGCTGATAAGGTGCGCTTTCACTGAAGCCTAATTTAGCCCGGAGAAACAGTTTACAACCGAACTAGATTGCCTACTTTAACAATATGCAACATTTATAATGTATTCCGATTAGATAATACCCACGCGAACGTGATCTTCTGCCCGTCCTTACGGAAAGATCGAAGTTCAGAGCATGCCTGATTCACCGACGACAGTTCCCAAAAATATCAGCTCAATTCCGATAACTAACCAGTTTATAGTTTATTTGTGAAATCAGTAACACCGACGTCAACGGATCTTGATCTCTAGTTACGTGACGCCATCAACCAGAAAAGTATCCGGAAGTATTCGGTGTGACCTTCCAGTCGAACACCGGATCGTACAACTGCAAATGCAAACAGACGACTTCCCTTGCGACATCGCTTTTCCAAATGATTCTATAAAGATCTTTTAAAAACTCATGATCGCGAGGCTGCGCACCTATCGGCTAATCATACATCGCCTCACCTTTAGTGACGTAAAGTGTACTCTTGTCGTGCTTTGCACTGCTACAATGGATCTCTTATTGAATGTGTACAGCAAGCAAGGTTTTTACAAGCGTAAATCACTTAGGCAGTTTAAATATCACTAAATCATATGGTACTAATATTTGCATAATCTATCATCCGGGCGTGCAGTCTTCTTCGAAATAGATGTGATGCGATGTGGAGAATTAGTCGCAGGTTTTAAAGAAGCTATCAGTCAATGACAAGGCGCTCCAATATTATCTTATTTTTTTTCTGTTTGATTAAATAAGCAACTGTCCTCCTTTTGATTGATGTTTATATTTTGAATTATTGTATTTATATCTGATGATCGTGAACCTTCCAAAGTTTATCTTCGTTATTCAAGATCTCGACAACATCGTGCGAGTACATATATAGAATCAAATACAATGCACGTTATGTTAATTACCTAAAATTAAAAAAAAAACAAATTAAAAGCATTATTACCTAAAAATCATTATTGGATTTATTGATGTTGTGACGAGGTGTGCTGTACTTTACTTCTTTTGAAACACTAATTTTTTTATAAATGTGAAAATAATATTAAAGTCCGTCCAGTAAGTTTTGCATGGTGGGATAAACAAGGAGATTCATTTTTAATAGAACGCAAGAAATATTATTAAAAAACAAAATATATAAACGAAATTTTTGAAAATGAAATTTTATAATAGAAGAATACACTTTTTAATTTTTTAGTTTCTACAGGGTTTAGGGTTATCAAAGTAAACTTCTTAAAATGATAAATGTAAATATCGAATAAATAAAACTAAATTTATTTTTGCAAAAAATGATTAAGTATGAACGACTTGAAGAATCTCCAACGTAATTTTACGAGCTTGTGACGTGCCTGACCTTTACTAAGAATTAGTGCCTTAAACGCGATTCATATGTGTAATTAACAAAATTCCAAATATGAACAGTAGAAAATTATAGTTTATTTCTTTAAAATAACTTTTATTTAATATAAGCGATGTGATTAGACATAATCAAAGAATTGATGGGGATTTTTTTGAAGAAATTCCTTTCTAAAATCAAAGTCTGGATAAAAAAAACTGAATCTAGTTCAAGTTTTATTAATCTAACATATTGAAATTGAAAGATTATCATATCAAAAATGAAAGTAATCCATTAATTCCTTTTTTAAAGAATTTAGTAAGTGAAAAAAGATAAAAGCAACTGATCAAATTTAATTAACCGTGAGCTGAATTCTAGTTGGAGAAAATTAAGGAAAACGATTCCACGGCATAATACGCATTTTTTTCATGTAGAAATTTGATGAACCCACTCATTTTTCGATTTTTATGTTGTTAGTAATCCCATGCTCATGAAAATATTTGGCCACTAGACAAAGCAATAGTAGTGATTTTGAAAACGGAAAGTTCACATGTGAATCTAGTGCACCGCTTCGAAAGATTGGACAGCAAAACGAGACATTCGAAGAAAGGGCAGCCTATCGCGCGCCCAGGTCAATTCCCAACTTGTGCAATTGAAACAAACGTGCGGGCTTGTCGTTCGCATTGTCTTGTTGAGACTCTCACTTTTAAGATTGTCGATAGCGCGGCGCGGATGATACCTGTGACTTCTGGTCCCCTGCCCCCCTCAACTTGGTATACGCTTGGTGGCGTTAAATTGGAGATAATCGCACCTCTGGGAACAATCAAGCAAGGTGAAAGCTCTGATTCTGGCGTGTGTGATTGCGCATGACATCTCTTTTGTTTGACTACCGTCAGGTAAATGACGGTAAAATTGTTAAAAAGTTTAGGTCTACTTCCTCAGTTAATATTTTACGAAAATATATTTTCAATTCACAATGCCATTGAAGCAGATTTCACCGGTTTTCGAAGGTGGCCCTAATTTCGGTAATGATACCTGGCGACATTTGGTCGGGGTTAATGAAAACCTTATAGTCTCAATTTTCGCGGTGTTTTGAAATTGCGGTACCCGGTGGCTACAATCATTGCAAAATTCTACAGGTGAGAAATCATGAATTATATTTTAATAAATTTGCTACTGGTTCTACGAGATGGTCAGAAAAGAAAAAAATTGATTATTTTAAAAGATAGCAGATTGTTTATAAAGTAAAATTAAGCGGATGATAGTATTAAGAATTAGTTAAAATAGTCAAAATCGAAATTGAATTTTTATTAATTTTATTTAACAATCCCTCACGTAGTCTAGCACTAGTCGTGCTTAATTAATATTTTTATTTTACCTTTGAAAAAAAAATTTGCTCGATAAAATCAGTGTCTAATTTATTAAATTTTCCCATATGAATTAAACATATCACTAAAAAAAATTTAAATTGCGAAATTGATCGGTCGTAATCGACGTTCAGTAAAACCTTTTATTTCATATCACTAACCAATTTGAGAATGTACAGAACAGTCAGAGCGCAAGTAGAAATCTTTTTTATGTTTAAGTTAGCTAGCCGTGATTTTAAAAAAGTATCTACTTTGTTAGTTAAAAGAATAAAATTCTAATTATATATGTGGTCATGCATTTGTTAGTAAATGGACTATACTAAAATAAAAATTAATATAGATGTTCTCCTTGGCTTCGTATTGACAAAAACTCTAACTGACAAATCAGACAGAAGTCTTAAGCGTTATTTTAATTTGAAATAATTATAATTATTTCTGCTGACTGTTATAGATTATAAATATAAATTTAATTGAATATCTTTCCTTTATTGAACCCGATTCCAATTATTTTTAATTTTGACACGCGATTAATTTTTCGTTATTAGCCACTTTACACATAATTTTAACTTGAAACATATTTTGAGACACCATTTTATGAGAAATGTTTTCGTTCTAAACGAATCACGAATTTAAAAATACATCGATTCTTTTTTTCCTTTCTTGTTGTGTCTAAATATTGAAGACGATCACAAAATTGGCGATGTTGTGTGAATGATTTGCATTCTGTTTAAATGGTCTCGCATTTTCGATCGGTCTCAAGGATGCTCTGTCCATTAGAGGGCAGTTCCTCCAGGTATGTTCTCAGGTAATTAGCAGATTCTTCAACGAAAAACTCACGGCCACTTTTCAGTTATCATTTCTTATTAACTTTTCGGACTTTCCAGGTCGTCGATTTGTGTTGTGCGAATTACATGGGATCGCCTCAACCGGGCAAAGAAGCTGCTGGCACATGTCTGTTTGTCTGTTTGCTTAACATTTTGCATGCAGTCATTTGTTTAAAAATTTGTTGACACTTCATCAGTCCGTCAGACGGTCGGTGCATGTTTGCTATGTTTGCGTACACTTCGTGTGATTTCAACGTTTAACGCTCTTAGCTAAATCCTTTCTTTGCGAAATGTTCTGTTGACTTTTCATCGTAAGTCATTTTGCTCAACATTGTTGAGCATTTTAACTTTTTTTTCGAAATTCGCTAATATATGCTAAAAATTTAACGATTTGGATATCTTTACTAGATAAACCGAAGACAAATTATTATCGTTCGTGCTAATGCGGGTGATGTAAATCTGGATCTAATTTAGTAAAATATAACTATATAAACAAGTGGGTACAGTCTGAATCTACATTGATATGATATTGCGCACTATTATACTACTTCACCTGCCTACTTTTAGTTTTATTTGTACCTACAAGAGCATATCAAAATTTTAATAATAATTATTAAATTCTTTTATCTTGATTAAAAATTACACTGAAATAAAATTGGAAAAATTGTGTACTATTTCTTTGTCTTGCTTTACCGCACTAAAAATCATTCGCCAGTTGGGAAAATCCAAACAAAACACTTGTCTTTTATGAATCAGGCTCGGATTTAAAAGTGTGTATCTTCTTCCTGACCAGGGCTGGATCAGAGTCTGTTTAAGAAGTTTATGTCTCCTGTTCCCGAAAATAAATAACAGAAAAATCTTATAATTTTAACAAAGCACTCTATACTTACTTGTTATAATAAAAATGAATAAGAACATCGCATCATTTCCTTCTCATTTATTTAGTCTTGTACTCTAGGAATTAAGTTCACAATATAAAAAAGCTGCCTAGTGCATTATTAATAATAAATAAAATAATGGTGAAACAAAAAATAAAAAGATAAACTCAGTATCAATACAGGAGAGTTTAACAAACGGACCTTCGATTTCAAAGAACCTTTTCGTTTCTTAAAAAATAATTCTTTAATAAAATGAAAAAAAGACGTACTCAATTGAAACAGAGAAAATTACTTTTAAAAAAATAAGATGAAAGATCCATTTTTAAGCTGGTTCCCTTCATCCCTTTAAAATATTGACAAAGAAGAACAAATGATGTATAATAAACGGAGCTGTATTTATCCCATGAAAGAGGAATCATCCCTTTCATATATTCAAATCTGAAACGATTGTGCAGATCGTTCGAATGATGTAAACCATCCCTCAGCCACTTGTCTTAGCCGTTGTCATCAAACAAAGTCGGGGGTTAAACTATAAAAATAGACTCGCAAGGGTCTGAAAGGAGCATTTTACGATCTTGAACGCAACCTGTTGTGCACTGCACTGTCCTTAGGAACCCGATCCTCCCGAAGGATTCACGGCTCGGTCCCGGATTGAATGTGCATTTTTTGTCCATCGTCCTCCTTCTCAATTTTCCACTTGTTGTTTGTTTCACCCCTCTGTCAGTTGAGGTCCTTTTAATACCATCCCGATCGAAATGTGGCCTGTTTTTGCCGGCTGTTAAAATATTACGCCCTTGGCACACAACGAGGGGAGAAGTGTGGGAAAGTAACCGATACAATCGGAGGTTTCTGGTCGTCCCCGGTTTCCAGGTCACACATATGCTGATCCCGGTCCCGGCCCGGTGGGGCGATAATGTCGTTTTGGAATGTTAATCAGAACATTATGTCGTTAGTGATTTGTTGCATGGCCAGAAAAAGAACCTATACCATAAAATCCCGGAGTTCGCGACGGGGTCGCACAGTATCAGGCCGGGGAATTGATTGGGACATGGAAAATTACTCAGTCGGGACCACTTTTGGTTAATGTAAAAAAATGGGTATGTTTCCTGAAGTAACTCGGTTTTGTGTATTTCTTACAGAATATTGATGCATTTAGCCATATTGCACGAGGGCGGTGCTTACATGGAAATTAGGAATAAATTTTCGACTGATGGAAACAAATGGGAAGGGTAATCTTTTAGTTTGTCAAGAAATATTTATATCTTGAAAACTACTTTGTAGGGGATTTTTGAAAAAAATCTCTGCATGTTTTTTTTTATTCTAAATGATTGTAAAATTTTGGAAGGAATTCTTTAACTCAAATATTCTAAATCTGTAAAGCATTTTCATTCATTATTTTTCTAAAAATATAATGACTTTAAATTTATATTGTGAAAAAAAAATATGAAAACATAATTTCGAAAAATAGAAACCTGACAGAAATGTATTTATTGCTTCCTAGTCGTAAGCTCGATACAATTTGCACCAAAAAAATAGTTTTTATTTCAGGCTTCTCAATGGTACAATTATTCCCTCTTTTAATTTTTTTTAGCTTAGGTATAACATTCGAAAAATCAACCCGTATTAGGCGTTTTTAGATTCTGCATATATACCTTATATATTCAATACACACTGAGAAAAATTAAAATCTTCCATTTTATCGAAATCTCCTTCCATTGTCAGTAATATAAAAAAATTTATACAATTTTATTTCTTCAAATGGGAAGGAATAAAATCTGTAAAAAACAGAGACTAACTCTTACACTTGAAATATCATATTCAATATTTTTAAATTAAAAAGGAAAATTAAAAAAATTAGCCCTTAATGTAGGGTCCCTTGCGCCTATAACGTAATTTGTACTGATTGTTAGAACAGGCCAAAAATTTTGGATTTAATATGATCAACCAAAAATCGAATACTTTAAATTTTCCAAATTAACTTAACTATCATCGTCATCTCTGCTAGTATTAATAATTATATTCGTTATTGATTTTAATTTAAAGCAGAATCATATTAAACATAAATTATGTACATATTTAATTCAGTGAGCAAAAAAATGGACTCTATTAAAAAAATATATATAGGAACATAAAATAAATGAATACAAAAAAAAATAAGTCGACCAATGTTATTAAGATAAAAGTCGCAGTAATCCAGCAAGGCATGCGCGCACTAAACCACAAAAATAATGGCTTTTGTCCAGAAGGTCACCGTCGTAAATAATCAACCTGTTCCACTGCGTTCTTAGCTATTATGCTTCTGTTTACCTGCTCGTTTCTTAATTCCTAGCGAAAATTACAACTCTCTGTTCGGAGCATAGTAGACTTCGTTTATGACGTGGTCGTTTGTGTCTTGAGGCGACTACGTCCATTTCTCATAAAACGTGTACCGACGAATTTTCTATCGGCCAATTAGCATTTTTCCTTGCCGGAGACGTCCACGATGGAACCACAAGGCTTCGGGCCTGATGGTGGTTCTTATGTTCATAACAATTATGGAAGTCACTACCCGTAAATCGCGCACTGGCTCCAAATGTCTTATGGTCTACGTCTTAAAGACACCGGGAAGTTAAATTTGCAATTGTCTTAAGACTTAGCGCGCCTGTTGAGACCCCGGTCGGCCCCACTTTGCATTTGCCTAGATTTAAAATTGTAAATTTTGCCATATCGATTAGCAATATTAATGCGCTTTATGTGTTTTCATAGTGGACGCGTGCAAAACACTTCCGTATTTGTGGTGCGGCGCGTCCAAACATCACGTTTCCCACATTATTGCGCACTCCGCGAACGTGAACGTCTCTCCATATGGGTGCCGTGCGATCTCGTCGCGTTGCGATCGCGCGAAAGAGTGTCATCACGAGATCTTTTGTCTCGATCCCACCGTATGAGTCCCGCGTAGTCCCATCCGGGTCCAGCAAATAATTTGCAGTGCAATTAGCGTCAATTGCGGGTAAAAAAGCTAACTCACCTTGGTGGTGGTTTCTTCGTGGAGGCACCATCATCTTACATGGGTCTTGTATCACTGAGGTGGGCACGACCATCGTTCGTCGCCAGTTTACTGCTGACCGTTTAAGGTTCCTGAAAATTCAGTTGCGTTTGTCGCATATTTGCGTAATTTCATGCAAAGGCACATTTGCTGCGATGGATCAAATTTGCGAAATTGCCTTCGGGTCGTTGTCGTCGACACCAAGGCTTCTTTGTCAATTGTAAATGCCACTAAAAGCTTCACTTAAAATTAGTCAGGTCGTCGCCAGGTGCGTCAGGTGTTTCAGCAAGGCAATCAGTAGATTATATTTAATCACTTCATCAATTACCTACTTCTTGTCTACGCTACGTGCCGCTCAGGTACGTCGGGTGTGAAATTGAAATTATATTGTTTTGATAAGATGCCGTCAGCATCTAGTTAGACCGGAAATTAGTTCCAGTGCATATCGGCTAATTGTAAGCTTTCAATATTATGAGTAAAATTTCCACAGAAATTTACTTCAGATGAAGTTTTCCCGTAAAAGGAAAGTTGCTCTGATATGCGATTTCATGATTTAAGTATCTGTTCTAGGAATTATCATAAATAATTTATATTCTATTACGTTTCTTAGAAAATTGTTTCCGGATATTTTTGCATTGTGAATTTCTGAAACATTTCAAAGAATCCACGAAGAGATTATCAAACACGTTTAATAATTTTTGTTGTTTTACTTCACTTTCACATTTTTAATTACATGCTCTTGTGAAGTGGTCAGTCCTTGAAACTGAGATTATTTTTAATTTTCTATTTCGAAAAACGAAATTATATCTAGAGCTGTATTAAAATATTTAAAACATAATCATCTGCATTAAATTAGCTTTTCAAAAGTGAAACGATTTTTAAGGAAGGTCCAGTTTCTCTTGTAAGATTATCTTTTACATACATAAAAACTCAATTATTCTCTTTTTACTGCTCTAATTGTAGATTTTCAAGGCAATTGCGTTTCAAGATTTCTGTAAGTAGAGATCACAGCAGCGTAATTTTCCATATTTTACGACTCATGATATGAAATTTTATTATGTTCACAGTTACTTGCTTAAAAAAAATAAAGTTAGAAATGAAAGGAAATTTTAAGAAGTGTTCTTATCATACCTACGTAAAACATCTTTAGAAGAAAAAATTCACGTATTCCATTAAATCGGCTGTCATTGAATAGATAATTGAAAATTTTGTCGATACATCTTTAATTAATTTTAATTTTTATCACCTGAGGGCTCTTCTTTAATTTTCTTATCCCACTAAAGCTATAATAAGCTTGAAAATTACAGCGAGCGTGACTACGTGACCAATTTTAATAAAAAGAATTGTCTTTAGTCGTTTTTGTGCAATAACGCAATAATTTTAGACAATACTTTTAACTAATGGTGTATACTCGAAAAAAAACTATGAATAAATTCTATAAAAGGCTATTCTTGTAGATTGTGGTTATGGAGAAAATTACAAAAAAATTAATTTTTCAAGAAACTTAGACTGAAAAGACAATTCTTTTGAGTTTTTGCGCATGTTTTTAAGAAATTCTTACAATCATACATAGGAATTCATATATAAAAACCTTTACTGCTTTTTTAAGTGCTTCCCGAATGAGAATTTTTATGGTAGTTTGAAAACTAAAACCTGAGTCATATATTTTAAAATTTATATATTTTTTTTATTATAAGAGAGGCATAAAACTAAAGAATAGAGATAATTTTATTTTATTACAGTAGTTTGGTGCTGAAGTTTTTATTTAAACCATATGTATAAAATTTATATTACGTAGCATCGCGTTTTTTTTTAGGCTTTTTAAAGAATGCTCAAAATTGGCTTTTTGCACTTTTCGTACTTACTTTCCTTGAAATCTGAACCTGAATAGAATTTATTTTCTTTAAAAGCTCGATAATTAGAGGAAAGTGTCCATAAACATTTTCGTTTGCTCTTTTAAAAAGATACTTGCTTGATTTTTGTGTCAAGTTTTAAGCACGTGATTTTTTTAAAATTTCTAGTATCTTATCTAACTATAGAGTTAAAGATTCATATTAATTATATTTGAAATTGTTTTTGCATTTTATTTTATTTTTCCTAAACACCATTTGGCCGCTTCTTAAAAACAAATTTTATTTCATCCTTCTTAGTGTGTACATCTCAAGGAAATATTCTATGTATTTTGAAATTAATATCTCAATCAGATTTTGTTAAATATTATACTAAGCTGCATAATGTAAAAGTCGAATATGTACATTAGGAATCGTACAAGTAAAACTTGGTAAAAATTTAGAAATTTCTAGTTATTTTTTTGGGTCACTTTTAAGGTTATAGTAGTTCACATTTAAGAGAGAACACGAGTAGGCACTTTGTGATGTTGTTTCTGAAAGACAATATCGACTTAATACTTTTAAATTACTAAACTACTTTCCAATGAGTCTAACCAAAGCATCATATTTGAATTTAAAAGAACTCTTCTAAGCGACATTCAATGACAGACGAAACCATGGGAAGTCGCTAGAACTATATTAAAATTCTATTTTGCTTATTTTCGATTAAACACTTTTTAAATACATAAAATTTTAAAATTGTTCGCTAATTAAGCAAAACTAATAGCGAGCTTTTCCTTTTATAACTTTAATTCCGTGCAGAATAATTTAATAATTTATTAGTCCGCCCACTACCGTACTTACGTGCAATTAATTTTCATTTTATTACCTGACCTTCACATGCTTACACGTTTATTTAATTACCGCTTACCACTTTATTATTTTAGTTATTTTCCGAAGGGAGAACTTTCTTGAAAAAGTAACAAGCTGCAGGGCGTAACTAGTAATCAATTACAATATTTAATTATTTCCAATCGACTAACAATTTTAATAAATTAATTTTAAAGTGTTAACATCGTATGTTAGAATTGTTAAGATTTATGGCTTTTGTAATTATTAAATTTTTATTTTTTTAAAGAAAAAATAAAAAAATAATCCTTTTACGAAAAGTAAAAAGCATAAAGTTTGGATGGACGCATTTGCATCGTGTTCTCACGGTTTTTCCATAATCTAGTGTCTCTCTAAGCTGATCAGCTTAAATTTATTTAAGAAAAGAGCGGCAATATTAAAAAAAATTTTTTTTAATTATCGATGACCAATAGAGTTAAACAGTGTCTATTCCTGATTGAAGATAATTAAGCGAGGAGCTGTAATTATTTATGACGCTTGGACCGTAGTAGAAGCTGGAGGGTTCTGGATGAAAAGAAAAAAATCCATTTTATCCCAAAATCCAAATCACGATCTTCTCTCGTTTCACGAAAGGTTAAAAAAAAGAAAAATTAACAGAAAAAAAGAATCAAATTTATTGCCCCGCAGACCATACAAGAACGATAATACAGGTAAGAACAGGTAGAAAGATCACAACATGGAAAAACAGGGTAAAAGGTGGAGATACAACAACCGAAAAATCCGGTTTATGGACGAAGAGGTGATTTTATGATCCTCCTTCGACCCTCCTGTCCTAAGTGTGTTTTATAATTTTTGGACCTTCACTTTGGGCCCTCGTAAAATGACGACGACGACGTCCTACGAAACTGGAAGAGGGTATCGTTATTTTCTGGATGTCTTTGGTTATCTTCGGCTCTCAAGAGGAACGTCTCTGGACCTGGACCAAGACGGAGCCACAACAGAGTCCCAGGTACGTTCTTCTTCTTCTCCTTGACAGATAACTCTGGCCAGTGAAGAAATGTTCCTCCAGACAACAACAGCATCCCGGAGACCTGACAATCCCAGTAATACACCATAAAGGAAGGAAAAGATTGGACGTCGCCTCGGTTTTTTGCTTTCCACTGCACACGTACCTTTGTCCCTTTATTAAGCCTCAATGCCCGAGATACATGTACCATGGCGACGGCGCACCTGCATTTTGGGTGGATTAAGGTGAAGGAAAACGAACCTCTCGAAGGAGTGTAGGCCTTCTTTCGTCTTTCAATTGGGGCCTGTTTTTTTATTGTATGTATTCCCTTTCCTTGCCAGTTTTTCGTTTTCCTCGATTTTGTCCTGTAATTGCGTTCCTTTACGACCAGGAAAATTATTATTCTTTAGAATTTCGCTGCAGATAACTGCGATTGCGTGATTGAATTACGAGATAAGGGTCAGCACACACGGGGGCTAGTGGAACTCGAACTAGTCCCGGTCTTGGAAGGAAGGGTTTTTAGATTTATACGATACTCTTGTTAGGGCAAAAAAAAATAATTTAAAGAACTTCATAAATTTCGGTGATTGCCTGCGGAACTAAATCTGTAGACAGATGCGGATTTATGCCTTGATGTTGTTCTCCTATAGAAGTTCTCATTAAATGCACCTACTTATTTATTTGAAAAGAATAAAATTTTGATGTGCTAGCATCGCGTGAAAATTTCGGAATAGGGCTAAATTGCTATTGAATTCCTTTAGTACTATGATCAAGAATTCGATCGAGGTGTGTAGTGTCTTAGTCGAGCATTAGATAACGAAGAAATAAGAGAAAATCCATTTGCGAGTAAAAAAGGTAATATCAGTTAATTTGGTTTATTACTTTATCACCTTAAAGTGCGTTTCCATTCGTTATTAAATTTTGGGAAAACAATTGTTATCTTTTATTATTCCATCAAAGTGCTTCAAATATTTTCTAAAAATATCTTTTACAAAAAGGAAGGGAATAATTAGGAATTTTGTACGTATCATTTTTAGTATTGTGTTTTTTAAGGTATCGAGTATTTGATCTAATGTTATCTCGTCTTCCAATTGAATAATTTGAGAATAGAATTACATATTTATTAAAATTACACTATCAACAATAATTTCAAAAAGTTTAAATAGATATTGAAATTTTCGAATTCTAAATAACTTGCAACTTTATGATTCCAAAAAAAAAAACACTTAAAGGCTTTTAAATTTGAATTAGATTAAATTTCGTATAAAAAAAAAACAAAAAAGAAAACAATTAAGAATAAGACTTTAAAAAATATAGGAACAAACCAAGCAAGAAAGTTCCCTAACAAAATCTTACGAACAATACCTAAATATATAAATAAAAATGAGATAAACAAAATATTAATTACACTTTTATATTTCTTCATATATTTTCATAGATTAGAAAAAAATCACAAAGTCTTTTTACATTTTAAATCTGGTTATACATTTCATAAGTTGAAACATTTCTTTGGTTTTGATATTCGGAGAAATTCCTATCTAAGGTCAAATAAAATACAAAAGCTCAGCTCGTGTTATTTTTCATGGTTAGAATTTCAACATAAAGCAAATTGCGGAAGCTCGTGTTGATTTTGCAAGTTTTAAATTCAGAAACATATTTTTCTTCCAACAGCGATAGTATGACATATCAATAATAAAAGAAAATTGAAGGTTATATGGTGATAAAGCAAAGTGTAAACAATATTTCTATTATAAAGTTTGAGTAACTATCAGTCACTGGAATCAGGGAAGGTCGTTTTAATAAGGTGGGCATGATCCTGAATATACATGAATTTCAGCGATGTCAACAGAATCAAGTAAACAATGTGCTGTTTTCAAAGAAATCCAAACTAAACATTCTGAATGGTTATCTTTTCTCCAATAAAATTATCTTTTATCAAAGTAGCGAGACCATCTAGAGTTTTCCAAAAAGCAAACAGTATCGAAGATTAGATAGCCACAGTTGGCGCAATCCTCAATCACGTCAAGTAATCTCAGCAAATGCTTTGAAAATGTTTGCTCACTGAAAGGAATCGAGTGGCTAGCAGAAGACACCTTTAATCATATCTAAAAAGAAATCATTCTTGTGAAGTCAAACAAAACCATCAGTGCCAATAAAACGTACGAGATCGATAGACCGGTCCGGTAAAGGGAGGAACCGGTGGGGTACAACTAGGCCGCAATAATCTCCAATTGAAGTCAATCAAAGCCAATAAAAACGCATTTGAACTTGGGCTAAGGAAATTTTTCGTATATGTCACCGCCTCAGTAGGGCAATCGAGGATCGTAAATCAATAAAGTCCCAATATAACTGGTAAATGGCGACTACAGTTCGCGCGGACGCTTCAGCGAATTTGTCATCAATTCAGTCAGAGCTAGATTCGCCTATTCAAACCCCGGGGTCCAATCGACCGATTGAAATCTATTGACACCGGCTCTGAAGATCTCACCGAAGCCGATCTCAAAATGTCCAAAGAAAAGACATTCAATTGGCCACTCGGCGCAGGGTGGCTATTGTGTCTTCATATTCCATCATTGGATGGAATTAAAGTCAATTTATTTGAGCCAAGTGAGTTATTCAGTGTTTGGATGGGGCCGGGGGCAGGCAGATGCGCGACGGCAGCGGTGGCGCAATCGTGCGTATACGGTATATGCGCGCGGTCAAAGAGCTCGAGGAGCCGTGCCGATCCGCGATCTGTTTTGTCCATCCGCGATACAGCTCAAGATATACTCAAGACTGAAGAGGCATTGCCGCCGCTGCGGTGATCGTGATCACCATAAACCATCGACTACTTAGTCTTCTTATTCGAGCGTCCAATTTCGATCCATCAGATCTCATCTAGCTCGTCTAGCATGATCTAGAGTCGGACTTCAGCACGAACGGAGCTGACTATAGGTTTGACCAGACCAGCTGTTGACCGCTCTGTCCATAAAGGAGGATTGTAAGGTCCGCGATCCGCGAAATGCAAGGCAAAAGCACCCCAGAGCAATAACTCAGTTAACCTAGAGTTCCAAATTGAAAGACGACGTCTTTGGACGTCTTTGGTGGACAACGGTCAGCAAATTGGTGGAAATGGCGCATACGCGCTTGATTGCTGCCAATTGGATGACGCGCGATCGTGGGGTCCGTGGACTGGAGTCGCGTTTACGCATAGTGGATACAATGAACGAGGCCCCTGTCGCGATGCGGTTACCCTTTTACCAAGTCCGCAAGAGTCCAGCTGCAATTTAGGACCACGACAACGACGACGGCAGTCTGATTAATATTATTAACTTATTTATAATGTTGTTAAAGGGCAATTTCGGCTCTTCCGGAATGACGAGCGCTAGTCCGACCGCGGTGCAATCATTCCTATTTGCGGGAATTAACGTTTCGAGGTGAATTTATTTGAGACCCCACTCTTCTAAAAATTGCTCCTGAGGTAAATGGTTACGTTCAAGAACGCTTTTTTTTAGTTATTCACCTTGATTGAGCTCGAAAAGATGACGTTGTTATGATCTCAAGAAAGTGGCTACGAACTTATCTCGCAATTTTGTTGTGACGTATTTTCAATTTTGAAGTCGTGGGCTGATAAGGAAATCATTTTAGGGGTCTTTCAAATTTACAAAATTTATTCCATTAGTCGCACGAGTATAGAACTTCTAGATTTTAAATTAAGGTGAACTACTATTAGGCTGCTTAATTTCGCACTTGTAAGTATTTTAGTTTGGTAGAAGTTAGCCTGGCTACTTAGAACATTAGTACACATAAGAATGAGCTGGTAGTTTCGGTTAATTTGATCTGGTTACTAGTCTTAGCTAGACTGTTGTGGTTCTCTGTAACTAGACAGAATGACCTCAGTGGCCAATAATTAGTTGTGTGCAGTCAAGTCGTAGAATATTCAATCCTCTTGCAGTTCGCATTAGTCTTCCTTGATAGCGTTTACTGACTAGGCTTGTTAAGTTCGACATAAGATATTTTACAATATTGTAAGCCCGTTTTCTACATAACATGCTGTTGGGATATCGGAAAAGCACATTAATCCGACAACTACGGAAAGTACTTGAATTAACTAGTTTATTTTTTATAAAAAACAATCCGAACATATTCCAGTTTTTTCTTGACATCCAATCTAGAATTTTTCGATGCTCCAAATTTCTTCGGTTTTTGGATCTTCGTTAGTCATAACGTTTTTATTTTTTCTTTATTGTCTTTAGACAAGTGATGTACGACTTGAAATGATTTCCAAAAAATTACGAACTAGAAAATAAAAACTCTCCCTTGAAAATATTAACAAGCTAGAATAAAATTTGATGCAATTGAAATTGAAATAAATAGTTTAATAGTATAGAACCAAAAACCGAAAAACTATGCTAAAATTTAAAAAAATATCTTCATAAATTAAATGTCGTGTCTTATCTCTAATTTCATCTTAAACCCAAAGATTGGATTGCCATTTGAGTCATGAACAGAGTTTCGGTTAATTTTTAAAGTATTTTATTGTTTGAGGGGAAACTATTATTATTTAATACTTTCACATTTCGTATTCGTATTATACAGAGGAAATTGTATTAAAGTCGTCTATGTTTTATTCAGTACCAAACTCCTATCAAAACTGCTGTTATTAATTTAAATCTAAAAATTTCTTCCAGAGCTTAGCATCAAGAGCCATGTTCCAATTTAAATTAAATTCTTATAGACAATTTTATAAAGTGTTGAAATTCTTTTAATCTTAGTTAGCGATTATTTGGTTAAGCATTTTATGTTGCACCTTACAGTAATGAATAGCTAGGTACAATAATTAAAGCAAATTTAGTTCAGTTGATATTGTAACATACTTTTTCTTATCGTAGTGTATGAGTCCTCCACCCAAACATAAAAGAGTTGGCTCAAACCCCTAGTTTCAGTAAACCAACAGTATCGTTATGGGACAAAAAAAGTAGGAAACATTTCTCGTTCTCTTTTAATCATTTATTTCCTATTTTAGCCGAGTGATGTAAACGAACTTTATCAGCACCAAAGTCACGCTCACTGATCAAGCGATGAAAACAATATTTTACATTTTACCAAAGTTGACACTCAATATCTTGAGTATTTCCAGTAGAATTAAATGTCGTGAATTAGATGTTAATGAAGTAGAATTTTAGAAAAGCAACCCTACAAAATAATCAAGTGACAAAGAGGTCGGGTGCGGAGTTGACTTCCTCGGCAATTCCAGGCACTAGAGAGTCTTTTCTCCCTCGGCACTGCTACGCCATCACGTCGCTATGCCAAACAGCAGAAAGCTTCTCGTCCGCGCCGCAGCTGCGCAGCGCTCGGACAAACGCCATACATGCCATCGTGTCGGGTGATGCCGCGATGTGGTGATGTAGCGACTATCACCACATACGCACAACTGACGTCGTCGCTACAGGCCAATGATGGCGATGTGTTGATCACCATTTGATTACCTGTAAGTGATTTTGCTCTCCGACACTCCGGGAGAGGGCAATCAGTTGATGTTTGTGCGCTGGTCCGAATTGAAGTTGTCAAATTCCGTTAAATAATACTGACAATGACTGTTCCAGAAAACAAAGATTTTATTCTAAGTTTGATTGCGAGTGTAGAAAAACGCCGGTGCCTTTGGGATCCGACCAGCAAAAATTATTCAAAACGCGATAAACTCGAATCGGCCTGGCTAGAAATCGCTAGAGAAATCGGGCAGCCAGGTAGGTCTTGTTTTGTTGTCAGCCATTTCTTTTTAGCTGATAAGTCTTTGCTTATGCTGCCTCTCTTTTTGCTTGCGTTACACGTCGGATGACGTTACCATTTATTTTTGGTTTAGTATGTTACGCAAACATTTGATATATATCAATAAATTATCAAAATTTGAAACAAATTCTTGAAATCAAATAGCTGCCTTAACAGCCTTCTACAGTTGACATTTGATTTTGACATCGTCTCAGTACATCAAGGCTGGATGTGTCCCTCCACGTGTCAAGGGGTTGTCAAATTTCAAAGCATACTCTTTTAATGGAAGCAACGCAAAATTGATTCAAGAGGTCCGTTTCAAATTTGGTCAAAAATCGTGCTACGTTTTAAAATTGTATAAAGCGTAGTATTATAATAAATATTATTTAATAATGATAAGTAATTTAATCTTTCTGAAAATTTATTATATATTTTTATATTACCATTAGAATGCATACAAAAAGACTGAAAAAAAAATCTTGTCTAGACATGCACATAATTTTATAGAAATTAGAAATGCATAGCCCTTAAACATATACTAGGAAGGAAAACATATCACTTATACTGAATCAATTGATTTTTACAAATCGAGTCCAAAGTGATTAAGAATTTAAAGTTGTTTATTATTCGTCAGTAAAATACCCAAGAGAGACCAACCTCTTATTTTGTCTAAAGCTGAAATTGTAGTAGACACAGTAGCTATACCACACAACTAAAAATAGTCTGATTTATTTTTAAAGTTGTAGTGATGCATAGCCCGAATAAAATGGCCTATAAACAATTTAAGTAACCTAAGGAAATTAGGTGAATTTTCAGTTTATTTATTTATTTTTTATAGACACTTTGATTTATCTTAAAGTCCATACTTATAGTAGTATTTGTGTTCTTATATCTAATTCATACCTTATTTCCAATTAGTGAACACATATGAAAATCTAAAATGATTGGTAACTGAGGTATATCTAAAATATGCGTTGATGTGTAAAATGGTCAAAAATCGAAAATAAATCGAAAATCGAAAAAATCGAAAAATCTGAAAATATCCGCTATATTACAATTTTTGAACATAGACGATTGAACTAAGAACAGATATTGGACCTTTTATCACGAGGATATTGTTACAATTTCAGTGGAACGTCTACAGGACAGGTTGGGATCTCTTAACAAAAAAGGCCCCAAACATCTAAACGTAGTTTTATTGAAGAGAGGCCCATTCCCCAGTATAAATCCTGGTCTGTGTCTATCAGAACATTCTTTTAGCACTTTTGTTGGAGATCTAAGGTTTATCATAATAAAGAATGGACGTATCTTAAAAAAATGTGCTGTTTGGATGGATATTTTTATGGTGCTATTTCTATTAAGAAATCGCAACCTGTCCTTTACGATTTTCTTTCTTTTATATTAACATGACGAAATGATGATTTAAATTTCTAATCATAAAAATCCTATATTTGTTTGTATAAGGAATTATTGGCCCTAGGTAGAAAAATTGTTTATTTAGAATTTGCACATTTGTAAAGAATTTCTTTACAAAGTACTCGCTGTATTTATCCTTGAGATTGGTTCAAAAACTCAACATAATTTTCATAAAAAAAAACTTATAAAACGTGTTTGTAAAACCGAATTCATGTTAGAGTTTATATAAATATAAAGCAAAGTACATAAATAAAATTTAGAAATTAATAGAACTATAAATTTAAGGTTAATTAAAATTATTAAAACGAAGTAAAATTGAGAACATTGATATGTTGTTTTTTCTTGTAATCGTGTAATTTTTTTTGTATGAATCATTCCATTATTATGACATAGTGTAATTTTCGTGTCTTCTTATTTTCCATAAAAAATTACCTTCAAATTTTTGAAATTTTAGTTAAGGTTAGATTTTTATTCTGTGAACTTCGAATGTAAAAAAACGATGTAAATGTGTCTGTTCGATCGATTTTATTTAGCGATAATTTTCGCAATATTCATTTGAATATTCGCTGCGGTCCACTGATTTTTATAATCATAAAATAATACTTATTGTTTAATGTTTATGCAATCAGTTTCTTAAGTAGGAAATGACTTCAGATAGCCCTTAAGTGTTTTTCATAGACTCGTATAATAATCTTAGTTATTTCGAATTATGCTATTCTGTTAAACTGAAAAAAACCCTATGCTGAAATTTCCTTCTCATTATCCAATTACCGTAAAAATAAAAATTTTAATTGGATATAAGTTTACAGTAAGATAACAATGTACTCACAATTTATTTCTCGCTATCTAGAAAGACTTTGCAGGGAAAAGTGGAAAAATGTCCGGACTGGATTCTTAAGAAGTTTAAAGCACTTCACTCCAAGCGGTGGAAAGCGAAGGCCATTTTACTTACACAATGCTATGAAATTTCTTCTTCCGACCGTAAACAGGGGATCTAGTCAACTTTCAGAACCCATCGAAGTTTATAGTGATAACAGCATTGAAAGATCCGATCAAGTAGAGGACGGTAATATAATTGCGAAAATTGAAGTGACCAGCCTAAACTCTGGAGATGAATACAACGATACGAGCTCTAGATTTTCTCAGGCAATGGAATATTTCTCGAGGGATACTGAAGAAAATGATTATCGACAAAAGAGCAGGGAGTCATCATTATTGCAAGAGGAGAAAATTTCCAGAAAAAGAGCCATGAGCCTTGAAACTGATGCAACAATTTTAAATTATCTAAAAGGTAATACAAGACAAGCGGAACTGACTCCCCAAGAAAGTGCTATGAGGAGTTTCTTTAAAGGAGTTGTACCTGACGTTTTATCACTATCTACTAGAAATCAGCGGCTTTTCAAGAGAAGGTTACTGGAACTGATAGATGACCTTCACAAAAAAGAAGAGATGGAGGTGGCTGAAAAGTCTTTACAAATTTGCGTCGAATAAACTGCCTCATGAGCGCAGGTGAAAATACTACGTCAATTAGGAATTTTAAATATACTCAAGCAGAGCACGGTGTGTTTTTGTATTGTGGCATTGAGTGGGAAATAAACATGTTTTTGTTACATAAATGTATTTTATATTATGTAGTGTTTATTGTCACTTCCTTTTCCATTTTTAATGCACATTTTTCAAAATTGCTTGAGGATCAAATTTTACACAATCGATAAAGCCTTTAATACCCCAATTTTATAAATCCAATAGGACAAATTAAATGATACACTAAAGAAAGATCGAAAAATGTTTAAAAATACCATAAATCATTGGATTTAGAAATCTTAGTTAACACTTTATTTATATGGTTTTATATAGCGCTATAGTATTCTCGATTTCAATTTAGTACCGATTTTTAAAATTATGAAAAAAACATCATGGGGAGGTATACGAAATATGCGCAAAAAGAATAAAAACATTTGCAAATTTAATTTTATAATATGAACTTGGAGGATTAATTGCTTGTTTTTCATTTATTAATTGATTGTTTTTATGTTGTCCTGTCCTTATTGTTGTTTAAAATTTTGAATTATTCTTATTTATTTATTTTTTTGGGCTTTTGAAATCTTTTGTTAATTTCGAGTTTAAAGTATGGAACAGAAGAAAAATAGTTTCTTTTCATATATGAAATCTAGAGAAAGTTGTTTTAGTTAAATGCAAATATTTAGGACCACTTTTAGTTACGTGAAATTGTATAACGAATTAGACATGGGACGTACATGAACTTTCGTTCAAATGTACCATGCGTCTCACATGTCAGCCGAGCGCGAAGCTTAAAAGGACAGATCAAAGGATTTATGGATACCTCGATCAGTCTTGGGATCATCGTCTTCACGAATGCACAGTTTGCCGAGATGATTAGGCCATGCCCGCATGTACCTGTGTTTGGATAGCGCGTCAGGTCACCCTCCGCGCGCGCTCCTCTGTTAGCTTTGTCTAAGGCTAGGGGCACAATGCACGTCTGTGTGACACTTGTCCTCGCTCGTTTGTTTGGCCAAAGCTAATGTTTGCCGGCTGTTTGTTGAGATGGAATCCAGAAATAGACGACGAGGAAAGTAAGAGTCTAATGGATGGGAACGGGCATTGTTTGCCGTCCCACCGATGGAGGAATAATAAACGGACTCCATTGACAGGCAGAGCTGTGTTGGATCTCCAGCAGCAGCGGTTGTTTAATCACAACGCTAAGGATGGGACGACGGAAAAGGGGATTTCCCTTTCGAGCCGCTTTCGGCTTTCTTCTAAGATGATTGCAACGGAAACAGGAGCCACTGCCACTTGCTGCCTCAAGAGATGCCGCCAGAGTATGACATTTGCTCAGGTGTCCTAATTTATGGGATCAATTTGTTACGTGTGTATTTAGGATCAGGTAACCGATGAGGTACTTCTCACTTGACACTGCCTGTGTACCTACCTGACGAATTTGTATTCAAGGTGTCTCTTCAGTGTTGGACAGTTTTCTTTTACGACAAAAATAACTGACCTTTTACACACAATTTAACTTAACTAACTTTGTTGATTTTAAATTTTCAGGTTTCGAGGTGATTAATATTCAAAAATAAATATCCCAAAAATGGCGGCATTATGTCATCCGGAATTTGTGGAAATATAAAAAAAATTTAGTAGGTGCAAAGTTTCCAAAGCGAATATATTACAAGATTTTAAAAAGGCATCAAAAGTAATATAATCGTTTCTTCAAAAAGTATTTAATGAAATTCTAAATTCATTTATATTTAATGAAACGTGAGCATTTTTCAAATTAAATATCTTACGAAAAATTTTTTTACATTTTATTTAACTTCATTTATATGTAAAAGTGGAAATTTATAATGTTAAATTCAATCATTCCATTCCAGAAAACCAAAATCTGATAGACTTTTAAATAATTACGCTCGTGTGCATATAAAAGTGCATAATAAAATTCAAATTGGAACTTTGAAATCGCAAATTTCGCTATTAAAAATTCAATTCGACTTAAAATTATAATTAAAAATTGTTTTAAGAAAAATTAGTATGTACTTTTTATAGTAAGGTCTATGCCTTAATTTTTAAATGAAGTGGGTGTTGAGTATCGCCTTATTTTGAAATTTATGAAATTATTTATTATTTGCTGATAAAAATTCATATTTTATGTGTAATAAAAAAAACTCCTACCTTATTTTAAGAATTTATTTATTTCATGTCGAAGGTCACTAAACTTGCATATAAAAATTAGTCAAACTAAAATTTTCCTCCGTTCTAGTTACTAGACTCTTCATCAAAACTTTTTAAGTTTTTTTTTCGTTTTTATTTATTTTTTATTTTTTGTGTAAACAGTCGATCTCACATACGATTAATAATTCTTAATTGTTTCCTCTTATTTTACTTTATTAAGCTAAATGAAAAACGTATTAAAAAATTAACGAATTTAAAGAGAGAACAAACGTTGGAAGGTTAAGGGTTAAAATTCTCAAGAACAATTCAATTCACATTCTTTTAATAGAAGTGTATGAAATTCGATCATGTGTACCGAGCTTAATTGTTATTAGGGTTTTGTATCAAAAAGCACAAAAAGGAGTTCTTTTGGTATGTCTTCGTTGCGACATAAAATTCGGTCACTTATAAACTTACTTACTCAGATCTAGTCTAAGAATTAAAAATACGAAATTATGGTTTGTTTTGATTTTTTCAAAGAGAGGTCAAAGTATAATGAAAATAAACAATTTTCCTTCCATTGAGTGGGATGTCATTGGAAAATGCTATTTTTGAATACTGCAAAACCATGTTTCTAATAATTTTTTGTTTGCGTCATTTTAGAGACATCACCAAAACAGTCTAGTGCAAGTCTCCTTATCTCTGCATTTTATGGTTGGAAAAATTTGAAATTTCTCTCATTTTAATTTTAATTGCCAATAGATATTTCGAAGTTAGTAAGTTTTTATTATTAATAAACTCGCTTATACTGCTCGAGAAACAGACTTTTCTGCGTGCTAATCAGTAAAATAATGTACGGAACGCTCTGTGCGAGATTCAAAATCGCACTTATTACGCAATATTCCAATATTGCGCAAGTAGTGGAATGAAGGAATTAAAAATCAATGAAATCGATAAAATAGAGTTGTAATATTAGATAAAAACACACACTAAATTTTTCCGGTAGGAATTAAATATTACAAGGTGTCATTAGAGAAAAAATCCCACTAGCTCCCACATCAATTAATAACCGCAGAAATTCTTTGCGGTCATTCGGAAATGCCTTGAATCCGCGTAAATATTTGGAATTTAGACGCCAATTAAATCGCGGGATGCCTGCATATTTTCTTTTTCTTCGGCACAGCTCTTCCCTTGACCCTTGTCCGCGCTCGCCGAAAGTGTTCGATCATGTTCATTGAGTCTTAAGAAAAGATTGAGGAGTTTTGTAAACAACTCGAGAACACCGCGGGCGCCAATCGCCTCTCGGGAATAGACGGGAATTTGTGTTCCGCGGATCGCGTAACTTAATTGCCGCGCCGGTCGCAAATATTCCCATTGCGGTAGCGCGCGATCGCGCGGTTACTGGCTTAAATGTAAAGCGACAAAATAGTTTAATGGTAGCTAATTAAGTCACTTAATAAAAATTCAATAAAGCGATAAATCAGTAGCGGCTCTGATCGCTCCTAGGCGCACTTTTAATTCAGTAGTCAAGCTTGATCGAGCTCGGCAATGGTCGGCGGCGGCAACTATTAGCGGCTTTTCAACGTAACCGCGAATGCCATTGGCCATCGGCGTGAACATATCGACATGAACGGACGTTCGCGCGCGGCACACTGTCCGCGCAAATTTGTGCGGCATTCAAGCTATTTGACTTATGCCAAAAGGAAAAACAGTAGAAAATGTAGAATTACTTCTTACCAGGAAGTGCCATTGGGATGTCAGAACAATCACTTCACTGACCTGCGTGACCAGGTGATAGATGGCCCGTGAAGTGACACAACTACAAGTCGCCGTTGGCGTCATCGTTGTTGCCGCACCGGGCTTCTTACGTGCCTAACGAGGGCCGCCAAGTGGTTTTAAGTTTCTTAACGTTCCATATATCGCGTGGCCGATCAAAACGGGAAATTTTAAATTAAAATGCGATTGCGTGTGTCCCTTGAATCATTAAGACTCGCGAGCGGTCGGAGTGCTGCGACCTCAGTAAATTCATAGACACCCAGAAGCGGTCTCGAGCCGATCTTGAGGAGACCAAGTCTTAAGACATGGCCGGGAGACTGGGGAATGGATTCCTGAATGCGTTTAGACCTCAGATAGCCCAAGTTTAAAACCTTAGTGCGTTGAGGAGACCCGAGACGGCAAATTAGTACAAAGGCGGCGTTGTTACGATCGCGACAGCTAAGCGGTGGTCTGATCTACATGCCGAAGGATTGGGTCTTCCGGTCCAAGAGAGCCCCAAGAGCCATACGAGTAGGCAGACAAACAGACAAAGACCGCGCTTTGTGGCTTATGTGCTTATATCAAAACCTTTGACGACTATTAGACCGATTAAATGGCGGACAGATTTGATTACCATTTGTCGTCGACTTTTTGCGTCTACTATGCCTTATTAAGCATTTTTCGACTCAGTCGGCTCTAAAATGCAGGCGGTACCATATTCCTCTTATATGATATACGGCTCTGGTGCGGTTTTTTGCTCCCCAAAGCACTTGAATTCTATCAGCATGTGATGAATATTAAGTTGTCGAGCCTTTCATATGTGGATGTCGAATGGTTTTCGTCCATTATCGTTTAATATCGACAGTATAAGGTGGTTTCATTGAAGCAAACACAAACGGTTAAATAACATTACGATGTATACATAA
The DNA here is from genome assembly GCA_001932985.1 of Proctacanthus coquilletti. Classification (NCBI taxonomy): domain Eukaryota; kingdom Metazoa; phylum Arthropoda; class Insecta; order Diptera; family Asilidae; genus Proctacanthus; species Proctacanthus coquilletti. The sequence goes on from MNCL01000009.1 coordinate 1,783,626, forward strand.
AAAATCCAAAAGATTAATCTATTGTTTTTAATTCTTTGTATAGAAGATATTTCAACTAGGGATGGCATTAAATGGCCGAGAAAGAAAGACAAAACACAAAGTACATAAGGTTTTTGGGCACATACAACAAGATGTACCTTTTTTTGAATTCCAGGAAATGCTTAAACTCATGTTCATAATAACCAACTCCACCTTTTGACTTTGATTGATTGCAAAATTGCAAGTATAGGTTTCTAAGAACAGGATTGATTACGTAAGAAAATAAATACAAATTATGAAGATATGCTCGATTAAAATCTTTTAATTTCGGTGTCTACACGTTCCTTGTCATCTTTAAAACTTTGTGAAATAACATGGAAAGTTCAGGTTCAAGTAGGGTCAGCATTCAAAATGTTCATATGAAAACTGTTGAAGTAAATTATGTATTATTAGTATTGAAAGTCGACCTTTTAAGTTAATTTTCCAATTTTTGTTGAAAACTGTAAGCTTCTAAAATTAATTAAATTTAATTTTAAACGTCTAAGGTACTATGAGAAAATTAAAGTGTCCTTTTCATATTCAAAATTTTCCAGACCAGACAGTTTAGTGTCAAAAATAAATTGGATAAAAGCGTTTCATTCCGATTCATTGCAGTTTTCTATTCCGTAAACATGCTACAATTTTACTTTCTTAATGTTTTATTTTAGAAATACATCAAGACTTTATGTTATTAACTATTAATGGATATTGAACGTAAATTTTATTTTATTGATGTTTCACTCGTTACGAGTAGTTTAGATTACCGTGATCACTTTAATAGAAATTTAATTGCATCGAATCGTTAAAATTGTAATTATTATCAAAAGAACTTAATAGCTCTTTAAAAAAAATCGTAATTTTATATTCATCACCCTTCAGAGTCTTTAAAAAAGGTTATTTTATTCAGGAGTTAAATTGTCTATTCTTTTCATTTGGAAATTATACCAGTCTACAAATTCAATTTAAACCCTTTCTTCACTTCCATTTCAAAACAATAGTATAATTATCTTAAAAATCTCAAAGCCCTCCAAGATAAAGCCTAATTTTAAGATTTAAAATCTTATACCATTTTAAAAATAATTTGAAATTCTGTGATTTTCTTTATTTTATTACGAACATTATTATTTAATTATTATTAAATTTTTTAGCAAAATTCACGTCTGAACCTGCACCTCCGTAAGGAAAGAAAACTTAGTTTCAAAATTAAAAAGAAACCAACTATAGAATTAAAACCTACACATAATTTTATGCAGGGTAGTAATAAAATTTCTGAATTTCCAAAAACTATGAATCCAGAAAATCAAAAGCATGTTGCGCACTTACAAGTTGCTATCAGTGATGAAATTGGGTAATCTGCTTAGACTCTAGGATGTAACTATTAAAGAAATTTTCTATGGGTTAGTATGATACAATAGTTCTTAGTAGAATTTTGATTTCTTTTCCCATTAGTGTTTCTTAAATCTACATACGCTAAAATTAAGCGAATTCTTTGAAGTTGAAAAGACAGGTAAAATGAATGAAGGGGTAACTCGATGGTGGTCCGTATCTTGCACTTGCTCCGATGGACCGCGTGCCCCCCGGAGCTTTGAAATTGTATCAGCATATGATGAATGCTGACTTTGCTGACTACGTCGCTCTCGTATGGGATCGGTCCTTGCATGGTGGGCAAACTCCAACTACAGTCCGCACATTGCGTCATGTACACTTTAATTGATGATGGGTTCATTACGACCGATTCGCTGGCATGCAAATGCAGTTGGGTAATTCTGATTAATGCCACGGAAACTCTGTGCTTGTCTTACGATCGATTAATTTTCAAAACTGCACCCATGGGACACCGGAGCCCCGAGCCGAACTTTTCCGATTTTTCTAGCGATCTGGCAGTCGCTCCAGATTTAACTTTTATGAGATCTCGTTAGTCTGATCGTTATGTCGGCCAATTGAGCCGCTACCGCTCATTACTTGGAGTAATATAAATCGACGCTTATGACTTCGACCATTACGAATGCCATAGAGCAAATATATTTTATATACTTTATTTTTGCAATATTGGCGATACTGCAAAGTGGACGCACTATTATTTTGCGCAGGGAGACCCCAACGCTAGTCATAAAGTGCTGGCTAATAGGATAGTAAACAGAAAATCCGCCCCTTTAGTACGCCATTTAATTATAGAAAGCAAAGAGTTCAACTTTCTATGGCGTAATTTGTTTGTGACAGCCCATATAATATTTTGTAAATTCAATTTTATTACGCGGAGAATACGGCTGCAATCTCTAAGGCCCAGAGGCTTAGCAATTGGCCGTAACAAAAAAGTCAGAACCAATAGATATCAAAATGTTCAAAGCTCCTCCATAACTGGCAAGATGGATATATTTTTTCACAAACTCTTCATATTTCTCGATCTTGTGATTTTCACTATACACTGATGAGGCCAGGTATTTTCGTGATACTTTTCAAGTTGTCTATCCAAAACAACCTTCTGCCAATAATTCTAAAAAGAAAATTATTCTGGTGTTAATATCGTAAAAATCGGCCAACAATTTTAAAACAAAATATAACAGCGAAATTCGGGACTGTTTAAAAAAAATTATTCGTGAGTTTTTTCCAAGTACCTGTATGAAAGATTTTATAGGTATTGTAACTTTACTTTAACTTACTTTTTTAATATGGTACAATTTAATTTGATTTAATTTCTATTACTCGTTTGTAAATAAAATGAGGGGAGCAATTATTCAAGTTTCTTGTACCTAGCAAATATAGGAATTGATAAATATTTTCTGCAAAAGGTGTTACATTTAGGACTACATGTTTTTAATTTTCATTTTTTACTTTAACTACAGGTAAATTTAATTTTGGATGTGTTCCTTTCTCAGACCTAAGCCATTTTGTTTTTATATGGCGCTCCCTTCAAAGCTTAAAATTTAAGCTTCCTTTTAAAAATCTTCAGCGAGGTGTGTCATATTTTCGTATAGTGTTGAATTTACAAATTTTTTAGCTAAGTAAGTCCCTTAACCGATTATGAGAAACCATAAGGGTTTGTGATCTTTTAAACAGATTTCCATATCAATTATAATTAAATTTTAAAATGCGTTAATAAACAAATGTTTCTTTAGCTCAGAGGAGCCATAGGAAAGGGTGTTCATTTGATAATTAAAACACGTCTAGAGTAAAACTTGTATCTAATCAAATTTATCAATTTCGAGTGCAAGAAACAATTAAGGCAGACTAACTGCTGGCTTATGTTATCAGTTGTAGCCAATTACATTTTGCCTTTGCCAAAATATAAAGCTATAAATTCGTTTTTGGTTTTATGTCCATATTCATAAATTACGTGATTTGTGATTTATTAGAGCAATCAAAAGACCACGTATTTTTCAACAAATTTATTAAATTCTAATCCCATTTCTTAAATCTAACACTGTTTTTAAAATGTAAAATTGATGACAAACTAAACCTTAAATTGCCTTTGTAATTTTTCATTTTGTTTTCTTATGATAACTTGCAAAATTTCAGCTCTTACTTCGAGTTTTTCCGTTTGCGTAAAGTTCTCCATGTGCTGCAAGAGACTTCTAAAGAACTGGAGTTCCGAGTATTCTTTAACGTCTCGCTGAAACTCCCTCTCCATTAGGTCCAATTTTCTGCTCTCTAGTTCCAGGAGGCTCATCTTAATATCGCTAGTGGTCATCTTCCTCTTCCTTTTGGGGGGTTCTTCTGACTGCGGCATGTTGTGAGAGGTCGCCTCTGTCGGTGCCACGGTTGGGATGGCTGGAATAGTCGGGATGTGACCCACCATCTCCTCGAAGTTCATGGTCTCACTCCATCTTGTGTTTTCGCTGAATTTTAGGGCATCGTCTCCCGTCGAGCGATTTGGAGCCATGAAGTCCTTAACGAATAACATCGCGTTGTAGTGTCTCCACTTCGGACGGTAGGACCCGTCGTTAGCTTTGGATAAATGCTTTTTGTACTCTTTACGGAAATGATCTTTAAGGTTCTTCCACTTTTTTCTTGCCAGGTAAGCTTAAGAAAAATAATAGAATATTTTTTTAAATTTTACGCCCGTACACACTTAATCGTACTTAAAAATATTTTTGAAAATTAAAGTTAAATATAAACGTTGCAACATTTTTGTTATACTTTTAATTTTAAGGTATAATAGTAATAGAAAATTGTAGTATTTATTAATAACAGTCCTTTGGTAAGTACTTAAAAGGAAAAACATTATTAACATAAGTGTTAACAGTATAGATAAACAAATTTGATAATAGTTTAATAAATCGCAATAAAACAATTACCAATTAATACTCAAACAAATAAGCTCAAAACTAGTTAAATAAACAAATAGAGTAATAGTAAGAAAATAAAGTGAAATTTAAATAAATGTAGCTATAAACATTGAAAAAAGTTTACTGTTCACCAAGTCGAGGTTGAAACTCTTCGTTTTACGAAGAACACAATTTCTCATTTCTGATTGAAATTAAAATAAAATCGTTTCTTAATTTCCAATTTTAACCTATCTTTAACAAATAAACATTTTTTTTATTTTTTTTAAATTCAACACTTTAAAAGATTTAAAAAATTCAAAATAGAAAAAGATAAAAGTAAAAAAATAAAAAAAGTATATTATAAAAATAATATTTTTAAAAATTTAATTGAATATAATTACTAAAAATATTTAATGCAGAGTATGTAAAACAAAAGCACAAAAATTTGGAAAATGAGAGGAATTTTTTTTTAGTTAAAACTAGCGAAGTAGATTTACGAAAATGGACGAAACGTTTTTAAAATTTATTCAAAATTTTTATTTGATTTAAAACGAAAGTAGTTTTTGTTTTGATTTCAGTTCTAATCGGCTTTTTTTACTATCCCCAGATTTTTCTGATTACCTTTCGAGTGTGGTTTTCAAGTCGGATTTGAATTCACGGGTGTCTACTTACAAGTCGTGCCACAGGCGGCGGCGACGCCCTCCCACAGGGTGTCCACGACGTCTTTCAGCTTCAGGTCGCAGCGCTGATCTTGCCACAGCAGCGGCCGCTGGTAGACCTCGGCGATGAACCTTTCCTTGTCGATGCCGTTCAGCTCGTCAGCCGGCCGGTCCATTTTTGACCGCGGTCCGCGAACGCTCTGAAAAGCCGCCGGAGCGAAACTGAGGACGTCAGCGGTCAGAGCTGTCCGCGAGCCGCTCTGCTGCTTTACGTTTTCCGCTTTTCGCGCGTCGCGCTGCAGCAGCTGCCGTCTGCCGCTCAGGCTCTGGGTGCCGGGCTGCGGGGCGCGTCTGCGTTTCACCGCGTCGCATTCTCGGTTGCTCGCCGCCAGACCCCCGCAGTGCCCCGGGCTCCGCGCACTAACACTGAGCTCCGCCCGTCGACCCGCGGGAACTGCACTTGAGAACATACACGCGCGTTTTTTGTCGCCGCCCGGACACGTACACGGCGCGCACGGGCCCACTGCTGCGGCCGGCGCGGCGATAATTTAAGGCGAGGCGAATTAAGAGGAATTTCGGTCCGGAATTAAATCGCATGACTCAAGACGTTTCGGCGGACTGCTTTCAACATTTTTTCGGTCCACGGGATGCGACAGGTAAGACAGAGCATGGGACCGGGCAGTGCGCGGCCAGAGGATGTCAATAAAAGCCATAAAGGACAGACGACGACTATCTATTTGCGCGGAGATGGATGCGAGGTATCAATTTAATTACCGCGGTCGAGGATTGGGGCACTGTAAACAAACTGCGTGCTACCGTCTTACAGAATTGTAAACAACATGCAGTTTTAAGAAAACTACTTCAGAGATTTAGACAGTCGTTAACGCATTTTAGAAACACGATTAAAAAATCTGATACTCTCAGGCTTCCAGTGGGGGTACTACACGTTAAGACAAAAACTAGTAACTCAGAGATCTTATTATTCGTACTTTCAATTAGTTTTCATTTAATTCTTACTAAAATTCAAAATAGTTGCATGGTTATTAAGCATCTCGTGAAGGTCCCTCGAAAAGATCGACCCGAATAATCGAGCTCCATTGACGTGAAATCAAAAACTTGAAATTTTCTTAAAATAGAAAAGCAATGCTATTTTTAGGCGTTTTTGTTAATTTTTTTCTTTTCGTTTTGTTCCATGATTTCAGAGTGGTCGAAAAAAAATCGAAATTTTTAGAGTAAAAAGACTGACTATGTTCAACAAATTGATTAAAAATATTAGTCTCTCTGATCGTTTCAAGGAAAACATGATCAATATTCCAACTGCATATTCTTCATAAATGCATGTAATAACATTATTTTACAGATATATTAATAAAACTCATTACTTTAAGTATACAAAAGAAAATGTTCAACGTTTAAAGTGTGTAACCATTCCCGGTAAATTCAAAAAGACAAGTTTCGATAAAATATTTTTAAAATTTCCTTTACTAATAATGTTCTACAATTAGCAATTTGTTAATGAAGAATTAATAAAGCAATTATGAGTTCTTCACATATGTTTTAAAATTGCTCGCACTTGTTATATGGAGTCTTTTTTATTTGAAAGGAAACATTTCAAATATTATATGGTATTTATTTTTCCACAACTTTAAAAACTTTTATAACTAGCTTAGCACAGAGTTTTAGATTCTAAAACTGTTTAATATTAATTTTAAGAGTAACCAAACTGTTCACAACGTGCTAACAAATTTTCAGCTCCTGCAATTTGTACTTTAAGCAAAATAAAAAAATAATGCTCTCAATCAGGTATGCTATGACCAAAAAAAAATCTTTAAAATTCAAATATTGCTCATTCAATATTTTTTTGAATACGTTTAACGTGGTTAATGGCAATTTTAATTAAGTAAAAAGAGAAATATCGAAGCAAAAACAAATTAATGTCTTAAACCGAAAGCGTTATTACGATTATTTCCTGTATTTTTCTTTATCCATTAAGTTTGAATACAATTCTTATGTTGATTTGAACTAAGGAACACGAAGATTGACACCAGTTGCGGTGGAATTTACGAATTTCAGCCTTGCGCTCGGCCAAGCTTCGAACAAGAAACCTTTTGCGCGAATGCGATAAGTATACGTTTTTTTTTTAAATTCAACAACATACACTTCCATACTTATGTATGGTTGTGATTTAGAATAGTGTTAGAGTAAGGTGCTTGAGCGATAGCAATAGCAACGTTTATAATTAACTTTTAGCCTCAACGCGATTTCCGGATTCTAAATTTGTATTTAAAGTAGGGTTTCTACTCACAGGCTGTGTTCAGCGCCTCGGCAACTTCCTCCCAAAGGCTGTCCACCACGTCCTTCAGCTTCAGGTCGCTGCGCTGATCTTGCCACAGTAGCGGCCGCTTGTGAACCTCCTCAATGCACTTCTCCGTATCGATGCTGTTGACGTCGTTGACGCGCCGCTCCATTTCAAAGCCAACGCTCCTCGAAACCGCCCGAGCTAAACTGAGAGCCGCGCCGGGCCCAAGCTCGCCGCCGCAGCTGTGCTCTGCCGCCTAACGCAGACGCACCCCGCGGCCTGCAGCTGCGGTCACGCTCACACACGCCGGGACGCGCACACACTCGCGCGGCACCAAACCGCGGCCGCCTGTGTCATGCGAGGGCCCGCACACACGCGCGGCCTAGCCGCCGCCGGGCTTCCACGGGCGGCGAACTGGCGTCGCGCTGTCGCTAACCGCAAAGCTCCGGGTCTGCCGCAGTCACGTTATTTACGATATTTTCAGCGATGCGGAGGAAGGAGTTTTCTCTGGCCCGAAATTACGTTGCGTGACACCAGAGTTAGGTTTGAGGGGAATTGCGACGCAGAAGAGAAGGGAACTTTTGTTACCTACTTGTAATTAAGAAAAGACCAAAACAAAAACAACAAAGCAGACGATGCGGTGGCCCCTGCCCTCGAAAACTTGCGAACTTAAAGACACGAAATTCGATTTTTATCAGAAATTCGCACCTCAGTATCAAAAAAGAACAAGCTGCTTAAAAATTTAATATAGCAAGGAACGGCGGTTTATTAAAATTTTTATATAACGAATTGTGTACTGTATCAATTAATTCACATATTCTAAATTCTCGAAGATGAAAATATTTAAGCAGGCATGTGGAGTAAGATTTAATGAAGAAAATCCGGAACCTCACTGTTCGTTAGTTAAATATCAAGCAACCTTTCCGAACCTTAATCCCAATCGTTTAACCCTAATTTGAATTCCCCGTGACCCTGAATGTCAATAAAATGGAAATGAATTTTTAGGGTTTTCCAGGACCTTTGTTAACCAAGAAGGGTTAATCCTACCGAAGAAAATCAATAAAAGAATAAATAGGAGACACTTTATTCATAAATTAAAAATAAGATATAAACATCAAACATGAATGCGGATTAAATTAAAAATTATTAGACACTATTGCTAACAAAAAGTGACCTGATTTCCTTTAAAATCTGTTTTCTTTTTATAAAACATTTAGAACATATTATTATTTTCAAAATTTAATGTAATAGAGAGACCTTTCTGAAAACTATATCAACGGGTATAACTACAAAACTTATTTAAATATTAATAGAAATGTTAATTAAATGTAAGCCAGTATTTCACATGAAGCCAACCATAAAAGTAGTAGACGTATATATGTCAGTATTATAAAGGGGCTTTATTATTTAGTTCAAGAATTATGGATATATGAAAACAATAGCCAAAGCTAGGAAGACCCACTCACTCTTTAAGATTATTGAAAATATTTAAAATAAATGCGACTGCGTCTTAGTTGGCCGTCAATGACGTCACTCTTTACATTTTCGAAAACTGGAAGTGAGCTAGATCTGATTGTATGAAAGTTTAGTTAAACTGGCGTGATTATTTTAATAATAATAATATCAGACTTTCAATTAATTCGCTTTTATATTTTATATTCAGCTAGAACTTGTCTCTACAGCGGGTCGTGTTTATTTGACACGTTCTGCATGGTCAAGCCGAAAAGGTCGTTAATTTGCATTAAAAAGGCTACTCTTGTCAAGATTTTATTCTAGCAATAAATTTGAAAATCGAAAATTTATTTTTTCCTTAGTACTATTTTACTCAGCATGGCCAGTTATTTCGAGGAAAAACCAAATTATGATTTCTGAACCGTTGATATTGCTTTTAATTCATTTATTTTATTCATTAGTACCTAAAAAACTTTAGGATTTCTCGAACTGAAATTAGTCATAAAAACACGGAAAAACCGAAGAAATGAATTTAAAAAAAAACTGTATTTAAATTCATTTTTACTTAATTTTTATATTTATTGTGATAAGGATGAATATTTTGAAAGTATGCTTGAGCAACAAGTAAGTGATTGAAGAAGTATGTAGATAAATGCATGAATATTTTAAGTCGGATTAACCAGTTTCCACAAAATCAAATTGGCTCTTTTTCACTCAAACTAATTGCGTATTTTAAAGTAATTAAATTCAAAAAAAAAGTATAGAAAGTGTGGATCAAAATAAACTCCATATACTGAAACAATTATCAGAAAAAGGAGTTTATTTAATTCCTTTTATGGCGAAAGCTTTTAATGACTTCACAGAAAAACCTTTTAATAGCTTCTTAGGGCACCATCGATCGTGTCAGAAAATAAAATATAAAAGTGCGATTTAAATATCTTAATCCGGACTTTGTTCGTCACCGTGACTTGGCTAAATTTCTTCGATCAAATCCAGATACGAACCAGTTGATCACTGACGTTACCTTTTTCCTACCTATCAGCAAATCTTTCCCGGCGGATCCGTGCAAAGTTGCACCAACAATAACCCGAACGAAGAGACGAGAACAGGGAAAAATCTTCAAAAGGCGATTTACCTGCCTTTAGTGTCTGTTACACGTGACCAAACACTAATTAACAGGTGACAACCATCCGCACAGTTGCATGGCTGCACACCTCCAAAGTACACTGAGCCAGCGCCCGTGCGTGATTCATCCCAAAAACATAAAGGTGAGGTGCGATACGTGATGCTGCCGTACAGGTACACGATCAGGTAGCCATCGGAGCGGCGCACCGATGCATTCAAAACTCATTAGTAAACCTATTCAGTGAAGAAATTTCAAGAATTACCGAGTCATGAGTCAAGTCCAGTTAATTAGATTGGAGAACGTCTTGCATCTTGTAAGATCTCTGAAGTCGAGCCGTGCCGCACACCGTCGCGAGGAGGCGGAGTTCAGTGGCCCTAGCTTTAGTCCAGGTGAAGCCCAGATAAGACCAAGCGATGGTGGCACAGAAGATGCAAGTGTAAGTACGATTTTCGCACGTTCGCCTGATTGCAACTGGGCCTGGTCCTATAGAACAAGACAAAACCGACAGACAAGTAGACGGCAAGGCGACTGCCCTCTGGTAAAACAATACACGAACCCGCGATGAGGAAGTCTAGAAATGGGACTTTTCTAGCCTCTGCGGCAATTCTCAGAAACATTAAAAATTCTTGACGAGAGTTGCCGGTTTGAAGAATAGCCCATAAGAAGTGCCATAAGGACGTGAGTACTTGACTCAGCTGATGACTGATTGATTACGGGACAGGTAACACGTATTGAGTGAATAGAATTAACCGCTCTGCCGAAGACAAGGTAATTGGGTAGCAGTTCTGGCGTCTCCAAGGGAGTAAGCCCTTGGACCATGAGCGGTCGCGGCCATTAGTCATACCTGCGTACAATGCCCGCCACTTCCTTTTGAATCGCCCATTGACATTCAATGAATAAAAGATACGCAACAAACAATATCGCTGAAGACGAAATTTCTTGCGGTGCAACGGGCATACGCAGGCAAGTGCAAACTGCATCAAGGTATCACCGTGAACGCCTTTCCGCGAACCTTACACGAGAAGCGATTTACACTCGCGGTTTACCTATAACTGCATAAATATTAATTTCGATAAATGAACCAACCGGCTCTGGAATCCCAAATAAAATTAATGCCACGAAGCCAGACCCAGCTTTTACTTTTAAATCGTAACTTTGTTTATGACGACGGAAAAATTCTTTGCATACACAAACTGAGCCGAAGGTAGTAAATGCGACTTTGTGCGAACGCACCTTATCACACAAAGAAAAAAAAAAGAACGCATTTTAGTTATATAGGATTATGCAATGTAAAACTGCCGGGCACGGTACGCGATGGAAATGTCTTCGATGCGTCAGAAAATTTCTTGGGCTTTTAACGATTATCTTCTACTGGTTCAAATTGTTACGATTACGATTGTACACGGTTCGACCATCTTGCCCAACGCGGAACTGTTGAAGATCGAAGCTATGCGAAATCTATAAAGATTAAACACGGCAACGTTACCTACATAATTATCTTTAGCACGTAAGTAAAAACTAAGAAATCTCTGTTTTCATCTAGGAAAAATGTCTACAGCTACTTTTATAGCCTATTAAGTGTTTTTTTTTACCTGATTTATGAGATTTTACTTCTTTCCTAATGTTTTATTACTCTGGTCCTTTTAAATCCCAATTGAAAGTCGTTTGATTAAATGAAAATCGGAAATAAAAATAAAAGAGTAACTAGTAATTAAAAATAATAGAAAAGATTTTTTAATACTTGCAATAGCGAAGATAATATGGGAGAAAGGAAGAATTTTCTAATAATTAAAATTCTGTTTTAATATTTAAGTTACATTTTCACAAGGAAATTGGCAGATTTGAAAAAAAATGAATTAATTGGTGCAGGATTTTAAGAGCAATGGTGTCTAAAATTGAAAAGAGTTTTAAAGTGATAAAAAGATGCATAACTCGCAAAAGTGTTACAATAATTTAAAATTAAACTTTAATTTTAGAGAAGTATCATTACATTATTTTTTTAATGCCTTCAAAATTTGTCTTTTGTAAAAATACTGAATAAAATGCATTCATTAAATTTTTTTTTTTTAATTTTTGGGTCTTTTTACCAATATTATAAATTTATTTTTGTTTCTCCGCTTTATTTAGTTTGTTTCTTTTGATTTCATAAGTTCAAAAACATTTTTCGTATTAATTTATTACCTTATTATGTTAATACATTCACTAATTTTATAAAATATTTCGATCGTATGTTGTTCGAGATCAATTTTAAGCCACCTTGGAATTTTTCTAAGCTTATTTTTCATCAGGGAATCTGAATGCAACATAATTTATTTAAATAATTTATATAATACCTTTTAAAATAAATTATATTCGAAATTGGTAGTATATTCGAATTGGTAGTATTAAATAATGTCTTTATTATTTACGAATATTTCTCTCATATATGAGATATATAAATAATAGACTATAATAATAAATTAAAGAAAGTCTTATATGTACATATGTACATTTCTTTGTATACAAATCTAAGTTCTTTAATCAAATTAATTTATTTGTTATTTATAGTGTTATCTATTACTCCCGAGAGAGTTATACACGATTTATACCTATTTTTAAAGTTCTCTAAATATAAATAGATTTTTTTTTGATGGATCAAATATTTAGATTTATACTACAAGCTTAAATTTTTTACAATTATAATTTGAAAGCATTGATATTATGGAAGTGTTTATAAATATGTGTACATATTTTAAAGAATGTCACACCTTAATTTTTCCAGATATGATAGTTATAAATTTTGTGTAGCTGCAGAATTCCTCTGCAATCGTTTGATATCCCTCGTGTCCTCCTTTTGGATGTTTCAAAATCCATTTCTAGGCGCTATTACAAAATTGGCTCGTAAAAAAGAAATGAGTTGACTTGCATTGCCGTAAGCTTAATCGCCATATAATTAAGCTTACGGCAATCCAATTACAAAAAGGGAATCATTAAGCAGCAGCATCTTTTCGGCATTTGCGGCAAGATGCAAAACCGGAGAAACAATACGGAATAATCATAAATTAGCCAAAGAAAAGAAAAATGCAATCTAAATAACATTGCATACATCCGGTTATTAATGGAATCGAATTCTACGCGATTGGTCCCATCACGAAAATGAGAAATTACAGCCGAAGTTAATCAAATCATTCTTCGAGTTGCCCCACATCGTTTGAAATGATAAATTTCGCAGGGAGTTTAAGATGTATCGCAAGATGGAGATCGAGAACAAAAAATAATCCGCGAACTGATAAAAAATGATTGAGCCGCAACTGAGCATGGGTATCAAGGATCTGCCAAAAAACCGCGGATGCACTTGAGGAGTGCAGAGTCATGTAGCAGAACACTGAGCAGCAATTAATCATCTGAAGACAAAAACTCAAGACGTCCGAACAGAACTGACCAAGGAGGCCATAAGTAATAAGATTTTTGAGCTGCTCTCAGACTGTTTTCAACTGTTGGGTTACGTCTTGGCGTCGTCTTGATTTTATTGCCTTTGTTCTTGTTGTTGTCATTTTTCTGATTCGCCTCCTTTCAAGCAGATATGAAAAATTAAGCCAGTCAAGCTTGCGTCGGATCTCATTTAAGTTGGCTAGTTCTACTATCTGCCCAAAGCGTTCTAAGACAACAGCGGCTGCGCTCCGGCGCGTCAGCCATCTCAGTCCACTTTTTCTCGCAAATCCTTGAGATTAGATGTCTTAGCCCGAAGCTCAAGTCAAGGAAATCGACACTGGCTTGCCATAGAAGGAACTGTGGCACAAGAAAAACCTGCGGTTCGTAAGATTGTAAAAGAAAACAAAAGTCGGACAGGCCATTGTTGTTTCTATGGTGGCTGATTGCTGTTCGGCTTTTTACAGTGGGTACCTATACCAGGCCCAGGTATACACCAGATACTCGCTATGAATCTAGCCAGACCATGAGCCCAGTCAAGCTCGCGAGTTCTTTCCGTCAGCATAAATAAGCGTTGGCAGCCGATAACCCTGAATGCGCCGCAAGCCACCACGAAATTGTTTCATTGTCTTCTTGTGTCTTGGAGTCTATCGGACATGGAGTTTGAATTTATCAGATTGGAATAAGAACGCGGCAAGGAGCAAGCACCGAATCAAATTAACCTAAAGCTAGCCCTAAGCGGCGGACGTGTTTGATCTACCGATCAGTCTGATTCTGATTTCGATTCTAAGTAACTAGTAAGACTGTAAAGATTCAAGACACAACTGCTCTAGTTCTCCAAGACAAGCCATTATAAGCAGGAGGAAAGATCGCATGTGGGCAGCAAGGTCTACTGCAGGTCAGGAAGACCGTGAAATCTTTATATGCGGTGCGGAAAGTCCTTCTATTTCGATTACTTGTTAAACGTTCTTCATAAATTCGATTTAAGATTTTAGTAGCAGTTGGAGTTGGAGTTTTCACTTCATTCTTATTCTACATTTGTGCTAGATCATATCCAGCTTAAAGATATTAAAGAGATAGCTTTATCGAATTTAAAAGAACTTATAATCTTTATTTTTTGGTCGAATTTAAGAATTTCACGTATTATAAATCTATTCGGGGAGATATCTGTCTATTCAATATTATTTTTAAGCCTATTTCAGGAACTTCCTACTTTACTAAGCAGTCCCTTACTGCACATTTCCATCCAACAAACTGGCTCCATAATTTTGTAATAATAATCTTACAACATGTTTTAGCCCTTGGTGTTTCTCCATGGTTGGGAAGTGCTGGACTATAAATTGACTCCACTATTCCAGTTGGATGGGCTTTAGTCTTTTGCTAAGACTTCTGACATCAGTTCATTCAGCGGTGTTCTGGTGATGGCTCAGTATGCTGGGCTATGCAGTTGAGGCCTACTTACAGATGTATATTATAGATCCCGGAGTGTAGCGTCTAAGTATTGAAATGTGTATTGTCTTATTGTTTTATATGCCAAACCATAGCACTATTTCCTTAAAGAGTTGAAAATATATGGCTCGGATTTTTATTAAATTATGCAGTCAAAGTATTTATTTTTTATTTAAAAAAATTTGAAACTCCCTTCTACCGAAATTTTTTAAACACATATTACATTAGTGAAAGTAGATTATAAAGATCTAAATAAAAATTAGCTCTTGTTTCATCGAAAACCAATTGATACTATAGAAAAATAAAAAGATTGTACAAAACAAAATAGAAAATATCTCCATATTATTTATAAGAATTTATTCAGAAATTATGTCCTGTATTTTTAAACGTTTCGGTATTTTCTGTCCAATTGTAAAAGAAAATTAAAAATTTGCCTATGTATATTTTATACTGCAGGACCATTTGATCTAAAATTCTCCGGATTGTCATTCAAGATTTATATAAGTTATAAAAATTTGTGTTTGCCTTCTTCGTTTCTTTATTTTAAAATATCGAAACTATTGAATCGATTTTTATAAAGTTTTTAATTAAAACCTAAGTTAAATAAAGTCTACTACACTGCATCGCAGTTAAAGTCGTGGTTAGCCAAAAGCTAACCTTATGGACCACTGCAATTCTCCATTGAAAATTTATTAATTACTGTGAAGTCATCTTCTATTGCAACATGTCGTTAGTCAGCGGCGTAAATGGTATTGTTAAATTTCATCGCGTTTAGCGTTTATTGCTTAAAAATTTATTGCCATAAAGTAATTTTGCTGGAACTTTAATGGTCAAAGTTTCAATTATCTTCTTTGTACTCTCGCCGTGATGTCAAATGCCTGGACCAATGGACATCACGTCTTAGGAACATTCGTTTTTTAAGGCATTTTGCCAGTACAAGAGGTTATCGCAAAATCGTAAGTTTAATTGGACATCAAACTATTAAATTCTTCAATGGACCTTGGATTCTGGTGGAATCTTCAGTCGTCTTCCTGCCTTTCAGACTGGCCAAGGGAACAACTTTGGCAACAAGAGGGCTTTCTTTATACTTCCTTAGTGCTGTGTGTCTACTGAAGAGTCTTGTTTCTTGTTTGCCAACCGATTGGCCGGCACTTGCTGCAATTTTCAAACTCTTTTAGTCTTAAAGTCTTTCGTCTTTTAGTGAATGCCATGTTCTGTTTGTTTATCTCTTTGCCGGAGTCCCCTTGAAGCCCTGGAACTTGGCTGGGATAGTACACGGACCCCGGCAAGCCACTTAGCGTTGATCTGTCATATCTTAAAATTGCTCGAGCTAAGGAGCTGTGCCCATAGCCCAGACCAGACCCGAACAAGACAGAGGTTAAGGTTAAAAAAAGGTCACTACTGAGCAGTGCCGAGGAGGCAAAGACCATGAAAAACATTTTGCCGCACAAAGCCATCTTTTGTGGAAGGTCCACAAGTGTTCGGGCCAACAGTCGTGGCGACCACGAGAGAGCACATATAAGATGAAAACAGACTCGACGATAAGAGGAAAACTACGAAAGAAGATTGAAGGTCTGGTAAATAAAAAAAAATTAAATAAAAAAATTAAAGACCTGAGGAGCCAAAAACGACGAAAATAAAATGCTAAAAAAACGACAAAAAAAAAAGAAGGCAGCCTTTCCAAATCTCTAGGGGTTTCAATTTTCATCGGTTCTTAAGGCGATCGAGTCTCTCTAGAAAGAAACCAGCAGAACTTAATAATGCATGGGCTTAAGTGCCTTTGGGTCCTCAAGTGATTTTCTCAATTTTCGGTGCCATAAAAAATGGATTTGAAGATTTTGGCTCTGATAATTTGCCATGGATGAAGGAAGGGTAGTCCTAGCATGATTGCTGTGGAAGGAAGGAGTCTTAAGTAGATTGTAGATTATGCTTGTCGAACTGAATATTCATTGAAGGGATTTTGGACATGGCATTGGATTGGACCCCAGTTCTATAGAGATCATAATTTAAGCATGCAATCTAGTCGTGGATTCGAATAATGGGGATGAAAATGATATACATCGAAGAAACTTCTATTTCATAAACATGGATATTGTGATAATTTATTCATTGAAATTTTCTGAGTTAAAAAAATATAAAATATAATGAATAACCTAAAACCCAACTCACTTTCTATTAAGTAGTCAGACATTTCATTACAGTTTGATCATGATTGCCTTGCCAGTGTCGGTGATCTCTCAAATAAAAGACAAACAAATAAAGGAAATTGTAATGTATTATTTTTATTTAACTTATAAATTATTTAATAATACAAGCAGCATTAAAATTGGTTTGGCACTTTTGTGCTACTACAGTAACAAACATATTGACAGATAAGTATATGCGAATTTACAATCCAAAAAATGATTCAATATTCAATCAATATACGTTCTAAAAATTTGCCAATCAAATAGAATAGATGGAATTCAACTTGTCCCCGATTTATTAATTAAATAGGCCTATTTTAAAAGGGAGCACAGCAGAAATTGTTTATCAACCGGCACAGTGATATATTGGCAACCTTTTGTAATTTGATATTTTTTAGAACATTTCTAGCTGCTGAACTAATGAGCCACTTAATTTAAAACGAGTCCTTTATCTCGGCAGGAAACTAATCTCAGTCCTTAATTAAATCCTGAAAAGTTGCTGTGGGAATTGAGGAACGATACGCCCAAATGACTTTCCAAATGGAGGAATGCAAGAAACCATACATTTAGGGTTTATCATTAAAAAAGGGGTTCATAGGGGTGAAGTTTTCGAAATACATTAAGCAAATTTATGGTTTTCTAACTTATGAGAAATAAATGAACCACGAAGAATAATGACTATGCATTTTCATAATTAAAGGATGAATTTCCATTGGGGCCATCAATAAATTTGTAAAAGGATTAGAATGAAGTGAAAATTTAATTTTCATGATAGATTTATTCACTTGTGCTATCAATAAAGGATTAAAATCTAATTTTTACATTGCAAACTTATTGATGCCTATTGAAAATTTAAATTAAAAATGAATATAGTTTAAATTTAAATTAAAAATTTATATAGTTTCGTGAGAATCGGTAATTATTTCATTCATCATTTAAACTTATTTGAATGCAAGTGTAAATTATTACTATTTATCGTAGACAAATAATAAATAATCCCAGGAAACAGGAAATTTTTATCCTTTATTAGTTTAGACAAAGCAATGTTAAATAGCCTATGTTTAAATAAAACGAAAAAAAAAACTTCACTAAAGAAAACCAATGTCTCGCTGTTCTTTATGTTTTTTTTTTTTAACTCATTGAATGCTCCTAAACGATAATTATTTTCACGCTGATTCCCATAGTGGCTAAGAATTGATGTGAAATTTGCTACCAGTTAAAGAAAATGCTGCTTCTTACAGGCGCATTTTATAATTGCAAGATGCAGATTTAAAATTTTATGTTAAGGTATAATTTAATATAAGCGAATATCCTTTTATTTTTATATCATATTCTTTTGTTCTCATCATTTTTTAATGTATTTTTTTACCTATCTACTGATTTGCTTCTAAAATTGCAATTTTATACACTTGTAATGTCTTCACTCAATAAATTTCCTCTTAATAAATTTTGATTACACAGAACTAGCTTTTCTAGAGTTCAATAATGAACTGAAGTTTTATTTTAAAAATTGGATATTTAAATTAAAACTAAGCTAAATAAAAAAAGCTAAAAGTAATTTATACACATTTATTTGTTTTTATAAAATAGACAAAATCATAGGAATAAACTATTTTGAAATATTCTGTGTATGTACCTCAGGTAAATCGAATAGCTTAACTCAATTTCTTGGCACTAATTTCTTCACATTTGAAGTTATTATTTGTTCTAATCCTTATCAATCCAAATATCCATCCCTATTGTTTTATTTTGTACATTACCTCATTCGGGCAAAGGGTGTGCCCGTATGTCTCAAGGAAAGTGCGGCTAACATGCGACATCCACACGTTCTTAGTGGCCTTCTTACTAACAATGGATCTTTTTATCTCCGCCAAAATTTCGGTTACGATCATCTTCACAGCTGAACGCCTTAGGGCCAATCCCAGATTCACAGCTCAATTGGTTTCATGAGAACTTCGGTTGCATCCATGTGTCAAGGTTTCCTTTCCAGATCTTTTTTTCCGATGTTATTCATGTCCACAGTGCTGCTGGGATATGCGAACTGGGAACGTTTACGAGGTACCATCAAGGCACCATTTAGCACCACCAGTAGCCTCTTTCGAAAAAGATTGCAAGCAAAGCAAAACCGAAATCCGAAATCCGTCTGTTCGGTTGCGCCTGTGCTCTTTCACTTCGCATGTGCAGTGCAGCACGCATGTGAAATGCGTGGGAATTTCGACATGTGCAAGATATTTGGCGTCCGTTTTCGTCAGCCCCTTTTGATTCCTTTGCTTTGTGTCGTCGTCGTCTTTCAAAAACATTTCAGATTTAAATCTGCCCGCCCGGTGGATTCGCTGAGAAATATGACCGTAAAAGAGAAAAAGGCCTTTTGTAAACAAAAAACAGAAAACACGGAAATTGCCCTGTGCAGCGTGTCTTCGTTGCCTTTCAAAGATTTCGATCGTTTTTTTTTTCGATGATTGGTCGTTAAGTAAACCAATTTCTTCGGTTATTTAGTTTCGAAATTTTCAACTATGGATGGGACTTTTCAAATGTTTGTCTAATGACAGACGCATTGCGCAAAAAATGCCATTTAGAGGAATAAATACAAAAACTGTTTTGATAATGCTTGCAAAATATACCACCACAGGTATCAAATAAAACTCAGCGCAAAGATCACTTCAAGCTTATTATTTGTATGCAACTTTGCCAACAACGTCGACTAAATCATTCTTTTGTTTCAATTCCGATGCGATTTTTATTTATTAATGTACGTTCAGTTTCACGAAAAGTCCTTGCCTTTATTTTGATTTTAATCAGTTTGGATGTACTTCAATTACTTTAGGTTAGGTAATTCTTTTGGCAAACAATTTCCAAAGGAAAACCAGTGCATTTTGGACAGGTAGAAAATTAATAGTCACATGTACATACACTTCGAAGTTGTATAGTTTTAGAAGGAAAATCCTGATTGTCGTTTTTAATTGATCCATTAACAGAAATTTATTAAAAATAAGTGGTATGAGCAAAATTTGAGTACCTTTAAAATTTGTCTTTTGTCAGCAGGATTTATGCGTAACTATAACGTAAAACGCGTAATTTTATGCGTAACGTAACGTAAAATAAACATGTATACAACTTTGAAATTATTACGCCCTATTGGTTTCGTACTTATGAATTTATCTGTAGTGTTATTAATTTTCTTAATGAAGAATTTTTATTTTATCAGATACTATTACTATTTACATAAACAGCAACTGCTCTTTAATGAAATAAATATCATTAATAAATTAGTCGTGGCGAATTTTGTAAAATATAACAAATAATAAACTCCCTTTGATTTTAAAAATTTTTAATATTTCGAACTTTCGTAATTTTTGTATACTTCAATGAGTGTTATTTAATATAACTTTATGTTTATGTATTTGGTAGTTTTTGTTATTTTGTACCAAATTTTGTACCATTTTATATCAAATTTTTGAGCGGGTATTGTATTTAACGATTTTGTATTATCTTGGACGATTTTCAAAGAGGGAGGTTTAAAATATAATAAACCAATTTTGAAAACCTGTTCACCATTTGAAAACGTACAGCTTTTTATATAACGTATGTTTCGTTTTTTCTGTAAATTGGGGGTTATAAATAAAAGTAAAATTAGTTCAAAAAATATTCTTCAACCGTAAAAGACATATCAACATGACTTACGGAAGAATAACTGCCTCGTTGCAAGACATTTTTCCAAAAACCTCATCGAGGAGTCAAAAAATTATTAAGACAATTTGATATTTTTGGCAAGTGTAAACTATTTCTTATGGTTTTGTGTTTTTTACACATGTTCACTATCTTTTTATAAGTCATAATAGAATATACCAATAATATTTTTAGATTAAAGATAAATTTGTGTGTAGGCGAAATCGCCAACATCCTTTATTTTTTGGAAAAAGAGATTATTAAACAACTTTGCTTAAAAATCATACATCAAAATGATGTAATCATTTTGAATGCAAAAATAAATAACATTGAATTAAATTCAGTTTGACGTTATTACTCCATTTGACCGAACTCGTTCTCCTTTACAAGCAACACCTGGAAAAGAGAAGAAAAACACTTTTTCGATTCTATTTAAAAAAGCAATCAGGAAATACTTTTGCCAAGGATTGTTATTTTAATTTCGGAAGTAAATATTTTGCAGCCGCTTGGCCCACATGGAAAATTACTTGCGAAAATTATAACCTAGTTAGAGATGCCCCCGGTGGTGGTGTATCAAATAATAGATCGTCCGTTCGACTGAATGGATTTGTGCTAAGAGAAATTCCTGCGGTGGATGTCAGTGTTCTTGTACCGATTTATTACTATCCAAAAATAGTCTGCACTTGTAGAACTTTTAAAATCAAGTAAGATGCCAAACAAGCTGCTATTAACGTGTTCCTCGTTGTTTTGGAGCGATGCTGTCCATCTATAAATAGCTGATGCGCGCGAACTGAGGAATTGTTTACGTCCATTTCGTAAAACTCACCTTCAACTTTCGATTTCGTTTGTCCGCGCGCTATTGACGTAGTTCGCTATAATAAGCAAAAAATATTATGGCAAAACGCATAAAAACGACCGCAGCGATATGCCTGAGATTGGTTTCGAATATACTTGTTACAATTCAGAACGAAATTATAGGCAATCAGAACCCAAAGATTTATCTAATGATTGGCAGTCAGGTAAATCCCAGACGGCCGGCACGAATTTATGTGATTCGTGGCAGCAAGTCAGGATTTTTGCTTTTTCCCCTGATGTGATGCTCAAACTCCATCATTACTCCCCGAGATGAATCGTTACGGCCGTGATTTCCGATGTACGGCAACAAAAAACCACGTCTGAGATTCTTTTTTCTCTTGCAGACATCATCACCGAGAATGGATTCCCTCGTCGTCTTCTTAACACGCCTTCTTTACTACGATGAAAGAAACTCTTGTGACAATACAGAAGGGTATAATTCACACAGATTCACGTCTTAGACGTCTAATAACTTTAGGATTTTATCCGAAGGATTAAAATCGAATGCACAGATAAATAAAAGTAAAAATTAGATTTAAATCACGCTTTATCATCATTCACGATACAGACACACCGACTATATCCGGTTTAAGTGCTTAGGAGTAAGTAGACATTTCGAAAAAACTGGTCTTTATTAATCTTTTTAGAAAAAATTCGTGGAAAACATTGAATAATCGCAATATCTTGTTCTTTTGCACAGCAATTAAAATTTTAAAGACTTGTTTCTTAAAAATACCATGTCAAAATCGTTAAATTTGTAATATCTTTTGAAAAACAATCGGATGATTTTAACTTTATTTTTAATTATATACATTCTTACATTTCTTTGATTACGAACAAAGTCCAAAAAAGTGTCTTTGACATAAATTCAAGAATGCTACATAACATTTAGAAATTCTAACTAGTTTTAAATAAAACTTAATAGAGTTCATGCAGTTTTAATAAACTACACAAATTTCTTTATAAGGGTTTTTGAACAATTAATAAAAACGTGATCTGAAAAAAAAAACAATAATTTTAATTTGGTAAATATTTTAGTAGAAACCCGTGTCAATTTCAAAACTTAAAATTTGCAAAAATAAATATATTAAAAGTCTTAAATTGAAGATTTTATTCGGTGAAAAATTTCTTCATTCTAAAAAACGTTTTTCTACAACATCTATTACTAACCTTTATGAATTAATGTTTTTTTTTTTTCAATGGTACTAAACCGAAAAGTTTGGGGGATATTCATTGATTAAGTTGCTAAAGCAAAATTTATTAAACTGCAGGGTTATTTTAAGTCCCGGACTAATTTTTATTACGACTTTTGTCGTGTAAATTAATTTAATAACTTGAATAGTTTTTTTCATTTTAGTTCTTTAATGTTAGAAAATGAGTTTTTACGGAATATTGTTTTATAATAATCTGTCTTTTATTTTAAAATGTCTTCTGAAAAGTTTCACTTTATAATTTTAATTCCTTTTTAAAAATTCTTAGCATTTGTACTGAAATAGCAAGACCATACTGAAAAAGGCTTACTTACCATGAATCTCAAGATTCTAGGGGGGGGCAAAAGGAATCAACATTACCCTTAAATAAATTCATGAAGTGTGAGTTGGAGTATTCCATGTCTTCTATTTTTTCTAATGTAGACATTCTTATAACTTTTTTAGTCACTTTATTCAGAACTCTTAGCCGATATATTTCAAGAATTAAATTATTCACGTAAGCTAAATTTATTAAATAATTTTTAAAATTATAGTTCCGGCCTTCTAAGAAATCTGAATAAAAGTACCTCTTTTTTTCCTGTAAAATGTCTAAAGAGTCGCATTTTTCTTTTTATATTTAACTGCGATTTTTTGTTTTAAGATATAAGACTATTTATTATTCTATGCATACATCTTCAGAGAATATCATTTATGATATTTTTTTTTATTTTGCGGCAATAGAACTACTTAATCTACAACCAAATGACGTTAATCCAACTGCAAAGATTTTTTCATAATTATTTTATGATTTTTTTCCAGGTTTTATTAAGTTTTTATGAGTCAGAATCAAGAAAGTTTCTGTAGTAGTCACCTTTTTGCAAAAGGTCAATATTCCATTTAATTTTGATAATAAATTTAAACCTAAAGTTAAATTGTGTAAAGATTAAAAAAAAAAATATGCTTATGATTTAATAAGCTAAAAATAAAATTACTCTAAATCAAATGCTCGAGAGTTTGATGACCTCTACCACATTTCATAGAATCATCGAATTTGGTCAAAAGGAAGATAAAGTTATTATTAATAGGAACAATAAGTGATAACTAAAGTACTTCATGTTCTCAGGGTTATAGGAGTCAATTTCGCGTGATAAGGTGTTAACGCACTGCTGCAAGGCGAACGAGACCATCAACGTTTATGGCGGCTTGAGGATGACCATTTCTCGTCCCTTTTAATTATTATTACTGCAGAATTATGAACTTAATATCACTGACGTAATCGTAGTTAATATGTAAAATGAGACATCATTTAAATTAGTTCCTTTTAAGAAGCGTTGAAAAAAACAACCTGTGCGCGAATCACGAGGCACACCTTTTCGCTTATTTATTTTTAAATGACTGACTAGTCGTAATAAAGTTTAAGAGCACCAGAGCAATAACAGGCGAAACACTTAAGAATTTTAATAGAGCAAAAAACGAACACCAGCCTTCCTTCGAGAATTCTAAAGCCTGAGAGTTGCAAACAACGCCCGAAAATCACACTCTGGCAAAATGTAAATATAAAAGTGGAGAGAAAAATAAAAAAACAAAAAAAAAACGACCGAAAATGCGACGATCTTCACATAAAATTTGCTTGCTCTTATCATTTGCATACGTCTCGAAGCAAAGGCGAGGAGGCCTTAACCAAAATGCGAAAGAATCAAAAGAGAAAAAAAAATACTATACCTGGATCTCAGAAGACCGAAAAACTCGCACTAAGCTCAGGGCGAGGCTTAATTCTTCAGGTTTATCTTAGTTCTACGAAAGCATTTCGCGCAACTCCATAAATTTCGTTGATGGCCATCATTAGGCCGATGTTTGTAAGTTCTACGTGCGTTTTTCCATCTCGCCGTAATGGACCTAATGCCGCCAGCATTTGTGACCCTTCTCGAGACGGGGCGTTAGAAAAGCAAAATACCTGCAGACGTAAACATGCATGTTGACTTAGGTCGTATTATTATTTATAGTACGCACGACTAGTGTGTCACTAGTATAAATTGCCTTTGGCAAGTTTTGACATAAATGGTAAGTATACAAATGGAATCAGCTAATATTGAGCCATGTATGCTGAATCCAACGAGATCTTGTTACTGGTCGTATTTTTATTTATTCGACGTCGCATATGAATGTCAAATAAATTAACATTATTTACATTTTGTTGTACTTTTTGTACCTGTTTTAGCCCTAGAACGTATAACGTGCCTGTTTATTTATATACGCAACACGGAAAAATTATTGAGTTGTAAAAAATCGAAAAATGAATATAACATAAATCCGGTAATAACATTTAAGATAAATAAAATTTTTGATCTTAATGTCTCAATATTTTAAGTAGTTTTTTGTATTTAGTTGAAAAGTTACAAACTACAGTGGACACTTATGAAACTTAGTTGAAAAGTAATATACTGGCCATCTTAATCAGTAGTGTTACGTTTTATGAGAGGATATGAAATAATCGGAATGAAATAAAATTAAAAATTGGACAAAAATTCCAAACAAAAATTAAATATAGAACAGCATTAGCCTTACTTTCAAAACAGAGGAAAGTTTTCTATCAAAAATTAAAATATTTACTTTCACTTAAATTAATCTTATGATTTTTCTTATATCTTGATCGAAAACTTTATTGAAGATCATGCTCGATCTTTTCAATTTAATTTTATTTTTAAATAAGCGACGCACCATACTCCTTATTTCGATTGTTTTTGATCAAGTTTCCTTCAATTATCATTTATTAAATAATAAAAATAAAAATATTAGCCCGATTACAGCAAAAAATGCAGAAAGACTCCAACTAAATTAAGAGGTACTTAGAAACTATGTTTAATAAAATATTTCACTTCATATATATAATATTTTCTTTTTTAGTAAGATTATAAGAAATATTTTGATGTTCAGTTTTTAATTATGTATGCTAATTTCGAGATCAGTTGGCATTGAAAGACAACATAAAAAGAGTTCAGAACTAAAACAGGTCTTTATATAAAGACCTATGTCTGCTTTTCAGAAAATGCTAGACAAATTATATTCGTCTCTAATGTAGCAATAGGATATCATAAATAAATCTGACTGTTCCGAGTATTTTATTTATAGAGACGAATAAGCATATCATCTGAATTACAAATTCTAGATACAACAGTAAATTATTATAGCACAAAAGTGCGGAAGATCAGTATTCAAGGAAAATATCATCTGTCCATATTTGCTGAACGTACTATCCCCCCAGGAATATTTGCAATTCAAAATACGTTTTGACTTTATGTGTCAAAGAGGTGGTCGTCAATTTGAAAATTAATTGATCCACTGGACTAACATGACGTCTACACTTGGAACAGCTCGACTAAAAATCATCGATCTTAAAGTGATGCAATGTTCTGGCACTGCAAACTCTTTTGCGACACTCCACAAATTTAACAATTATTCTCAAGTGACACAATCGCCAATCTTGCTTCTTGTTCAATTTCTACGGACGTTAAGGGAAGATCGGGGGGAAGCCGAATCGATCTTCCCATGAAGTCAGCTTCAAATCTAAAGATCGAGGACCCGTCTCTAGTTATAATTATTAATCCGAAGTCACAGCAGTGCGTCCCATGGAGAGCGATAATCACTTGTCGTAAAATGAATGACATATTAATGCTGGGAAGTACGACGAAACCACTTGGTGCAACTTGGTCCAACTAAAAAACACCAGATCTACTGTGGAATGGTATTGGGATGGATGCTGCCGCCGAGACAACGCGGCAAAAAATACATTTCAGACCCACGCAAAGATTTCGAGACTTTGAGGGTAAAGTGACGCTTCCATTTCGGAGGATTTTTGGTCGGTTGTGTTTTTTTTGGATCGTTGTTAGATGAACTAGTAGGTCTCTAGAATCACATGTCGTGGCGTCTTCGAATTGTCTGTTTTTCGTTTTTTTTCAGTTTGGATACTGTTTCCCAAATAGTACGAGGCAAAGTGCATGAGGCAATAAATACTTTATGACTGAATCTTAATTTAGGTCTTGAGGATGAGTGAAGATAGTTAAAGGGGGAAATTTGTACGGATGATCGTCATGCCTTATTGAAACTATGAATACTTTTTAATAAGGTATTACAATTACAAGTATATTAATTCGTTTGTAACACGGAAATCACATTTAAAAAAAAAAACAGAGTTTAGTTTAATTATTATTACTAAATACTTTATAAATATTACTTTAAAACGAGGAAAATGTATGGCACTTTGTAAATTTAAGATTAGCTTAGCAGACAAAAATTTTGAAAAAGGAAAAAATTTGTAAATTTATAGTCGGCAATCAGTTTATGCAGTGATCACACTGCACAGTTTGACTTTTCTGTAATTTTGCACTGGAAAACACTAGAACATCAGCTGAAAGTACAGGATGAAATAGATGGTTCAATTACAGGGTTACTTTCCATATTAGAAAAATTAATTCAAAAGAGACTATTCTGGCATTAACTGAGTCACATTAAAATTCTTGGGGGTCCTAGTACGCTGTATTTTGGCTTTTTTAATTTTGTGTAATGAGAGATGTACCTAAACGATAGAGAAGTTTGGAACAAAACCTAAAGTAGTGAGTATTATCCTTAGTACCAAGTTTGAGAACTAATAGCAATGGACAAGATCCAGTATGATTTTGTTGGGTTAAATTGATAGTTTTAAAATTAATTAAAATCGAAAAAAATAGTTCATTGTGTACTAGTCCGGTACCCTAAACCTGAATACTTTAATATTTTCTATACATGAAATTAACAATTATTTCTTTACAAAGATATTTTGCATATAAAATTTAACCACTGAAAATAAAATTTACTGAAAAAAGTTTTTACAGGATTTTGTTCGGATAAGGCTTTTGTCGTTTGTTGCGTTTGCTGACAATAAGAGAAATTTAAATGATATAATGGGGTTGAGTCATTAAAAATATTCATGGTCCATTATACCTTAGGAAATATTTAATGTAACATAGTGAAGATCTACTACAATCTATCTACAATCTGTATATGTCCATTAATCCATATTTAAGAATGCTCTAAGTAATTTTACGGAATTTGTAAATATTTGGTTAGCAATTTAGTTGCATCATTTCTGCGTAATTTTGCGTAAATAAATTTTTCACCAATTTTCGAACGCCGTATCCTTAATTTTCTATCTAAATCACACTGACTTCTAAGAGAAATGTTCAAAAAAATATAATGTTTCCAGTTTAATCCTACTAAACCAAATTTTGTAACACATTCTTAGGTATAGTATGCTAAAAATTCGAGAAACAAATTAATTTTAATCGTAATTTGTAATGATTTTGTTAAAATCGGAAGTTGAATTGAATTTCTGATCGAAATATTTCAATAATGGTAACCAATTTCTGTAATCTTTCAAGTCTAAAAAATTGAAATTTTAATTTTGTTTATAATGATATAACATTTTATCGATATTCTTTTCGAATTTCTTGTATCAATATCTTGTGATTTATTTCTAGGTATTTCTCATATGCTGACGTATTTACACGAAAAACTTCATCTATTCTCATTCTGCTTTTAAAGTTTGCTTACGTAAAATCTCGAGAAAAGACTATATTTTATTTAATTAACATATTCATTTTTTCTAGCCATTTATAAACTGATTCGTCACACGATGACGATGTAAACATATGCACTCTACTGTTTTTTCACAACTAATTTCACAATTCCATTAAGAAATCGAGTCATACAACTGAAACAGAATCAAGATCAATTTGATCTTAATTAATTTTGAGCCCAACGGCGCCATAACTCGGAATAAAACGTGTGGAATTTCCTCCCATAAATAACGCAAATAATGCATATAGAATTCGATTCAAAGAACCCATCGCATCGCGCGACACCGTCGTCATTTTCACCTGTTCATAGTGAATTTATTAAAGTTATCTTACATAAACGAAAACCGGCCGTGGCAACTTTTTTTTGTTATTTTTAGTTTTTGGTTTTTTTTTTATACAACACGAAAAATGATTTCCGAGATGCGGGAGTTATTAGCATTTACATAAATTCCCAATTTCAGTTGAAAATGCATATGTGGCCACATGTGTCCATTCCATGGTGGTGGATCCCCAAAGTGGAGAGATATTGCGCTGCCCATATGTCCGGGGATAATATTGGCGGAATAAATTAGCCACCATCGGCAGCGGTGTTCGCTGAAATTAGCCACAGAGAGCTAACGAGAAACTAGCCATAGCCAGAATCCCGATTTGGACTTCGAGTCGTAAGGTCACATATGGTCAAGTTTGAGCAATCAGCGAAAAAAAAGAAAAGATTTCTGAGTAAACATCTAATTCCGCTGTAAGTTTTCGATAAACAGAAACGCATGCTCAGCTGACTTCTAGATATCTGTAAGATGTGTGTCGTCATTGAGAGGTATCGACTCGAGATCGACGATAATTTGAACAGTAATGTTTGCTTGATTTGGTAACTGGCGGCTGTTTACCTATTCCACGTCAATGCTGCTGCGGTCTTGTTTACGTGCTGAAAATTCTAATTGACCTTTTGGCAATTCGCTGCATTCATTCTCAAAATTATTCATGTAATACCTTAAGGAGTTCGACACTACAACACGAATAATTTTGATATTTCAATTTTCAATTAAATTTTATTGCATTAGAGAGTTGAATTATTCATACATTTACTACTTGCTTTGCAACTCAAGAAAAGTATGTTATAATAGTAAATGGAATTTTGTGCATATTAAAATATTTGCGAGAAGTGTTAAAATTTTTTAAAAAAGTAGATGTTGTGTTTATTTCAAAAAATAATAATAAACAAAGAAAAAATCTTTTTATAATTATATAACTAAATATAATAAGATTTCTACGTCATTTATCAGCACTACAAACGGAACAAAACCATAGAAAATATAAATTTTTTCTTTCCCTAAAAATAATTGCAGTGAGTTTCGTTCATTATTTATTTATAAATTAAAATTATTTTATAATTACAATACAGTTATTATGATTAAGTTTTTAATGTGTATATATAAATGAACTTTATATTAATTTATATTAATTTTCTTAATATTTCTTACACTAAATTTTTACAAGTATATGAAATTTTTAATTTGCAAACAATAATTTGAAAATTCCTATATTTTATTGCATTTTTAGATGTTGTATTATATACATATATACCTAAACATCTTTCTACATACATTTTTTTTAGTAAATCCGGAGTTACGCGAATTAGGATATGAAAAAAAATTAATATTTTGTATGAGAAACTAAAAGTCAAAGTTACAAAAAACGTCGTAATTTACGATTATTTTAAGAATATAAATGCATGTAGTGAATAGTTCCTTTTACGCGAATTCTATTTACGTGTATTTTTTAGGAACGTATCTATCGATAAAAAGGGGGTTAGATGTATACCCTGTGTGTGTAGTTCTATTATTTAGTTTGAACATGTTTATCTTGACTAGTATAATAAATATGAAAGTCAGTTTGTTCGCTTGCTTCCCTTATACAAATCTTTATTCATTTTGGAGACGAATTTGAACTTTAAGCAACCAAAACAATGACAAAGCATTTCCAAACATTTTAAACTTCATTGTACAGTCCGGGCTCCTTATATTTGTAATATGTTTGCACTTATTCTGGTTTGAAAAATTAAGGAGGCTTCTAAACAATACCTCTCATAATGGAATGCTGTAAAACTGCTAGTATTATCTACTTTTCCTTACAATTAGAACAGAATTTGAAGAATCTCGTTTTAATTAGTGTGAAATTTAGGATTTATAACGCTGTATGTAGACAGATAGGTATCTTTTATTAGCAAATCTTAATTTACTTTTTAAACGTTGTAATTATGTAATTATATACTGCGATATTCTTTGTTCATAGGTAATGGTTAATGTATTTGAACCGAATAGCGCGGTAAACATGTCTGAACAACACTTCAAAAAGTGAATTTTCCAAGTACAGTGTATCATTTCGATATCCTCATTACCTTTAGCATCCAGCATTCAAGAAAATCTCAAGTGTGTAATTTGCGCAAATCTTCTCGTCTCGGGTTAATTGAGGTAATCACTCTGAAAGCTGTTAATTTTCAATGCATATGTAATTTTTTTTATTACAGCAAAAGCCAAGATCTAGAAAATTTTTACGTTTTTTTTACTATGACTCAACTGCATCCGGTAATTTTTCACAATTTGCTATTTCTAAGAATCTCAGAGAGTCTTGAAATATTATTGTAAATGGATCGGAACTGAAAACGGTGACGCAAGAAGCATGAAAAGAGCACGCAAATTTACTGGACTGAATGATGATAAGAAAAGGAAAAAAGGGAAATAGCTCAGCAAGCAGCTCAAAACAGCAGGAGCAAAATGTCTGTCTTGTCTGCTGACTGCCAAGGACAAAAAACAAATGGCGCACCCATAGCAAATGCTGGTGGTGGTGATGGTACCTTTTGGGCAGCAAAAGCATGCAGGCCATCGATCATCGCCTGTTTACATTGTGTCCAGCTAAGTGATACAGGCGTCTTACAGACCAAAGCACATGCCTTCTAATTGCCAAGAATCAGCAGGTTGTAGATCTCTCTTGTCCTCCTCATGACTTTCTTTCGGATCCTCACGCGCATTCTTGCGATAAAAGTAAAAAAGAATAAAGGGCTAATCAGAATTCGTTTCCCATCGCAATCGGTCCGCAGCAGGGAATGATTCAAGATCTGTTGAGCAAATGTCCAAGAAGTCGCACACGTTTTTTGGCAGTAACTCATAAGTCATAACTTTTCGCGCGGATCTTTCCGTCTTTAGTCATGGTACCAATTCCACATATGATCCTCGTTTTTATGCGGCTCACGATCAAGGGAACCGGGGCGAACTATGCACTGATGGGTGTCACATGTTGAAATCTTCGTTTTTGTGAAAGCCCTCAGTTTAGCTCATCCTGTGATCACTGAACGCAAAAATCCGGGATCTTACAAAAACTGAAAAAGTTCAAAAGAAGAAGATCAAGAGAGAAAAAAAATTGAACACGGAAACTCAAGCTGAGCCTCGAATGAGAAAATTCTGCTTCTTCGAGACAGGAAGAAGGGGTAGACGATATCTTGCAAGCAGAAGTGCATTAACGCCAGTCGGGTCCAATATGGTGAAACAACAAAAAAATTGTCCACGATCATTCACTCTGACGACGGGATTAAGCTTGATTTCAGCTCTAATTGGATTAGGGTGATCGATGGTATAGATTTCGGACAATACCGGGCTCCAGGAAGTAATGGATCCAATTATGCCGAGACTTTTGTCGGAACGATACACTTCAGAACAGGAAATTGAACGAAACTGAGAGACCATTAGCATATTTGTTATTATTATTACTTCTAGATCCATGTTTTGATTATTATCTATATTATGAATTTTTGGATATGAAAACATCTTCAGGCTGCTTTGTCAACAGATATCCAAGCAATTTACGCGATCTTTACGTAGTAAGATAATATCAGAAAAGTTGGTTTCATTGATAAACCATTCCGCCAAACGATGAATTTATTTTAAAATAAAAAACAACAAAATAGAAAATAAATTTAATTTAAAATATTCAAAAATAATAAAAATACATTTTAGAGTTAAATATTTTTATAGAGCGCTCGAATAATGCGTTAAATAACAAGGTGAAAAACAAACAAAATCAAATACAAATTGAATGATTAAATAAATGAAACATTGCAGTATACAAAGTAGAAATGATTTAATTAAACGGTGAATTACACTTTTAGAATATGTTTTACATCATTAAATCACTCGATTTATTTAGATCTTTAATCATTTCTGCAATTGAATCCAGGTGTTTTTTTCCATTCATTTACACATAAATGCTTTTAGAAAAACTAGTTGTAAGAATCACGAACAAATGAATCAGCAAAATTTATTGCTTTATTGTGCAAATCTCGTTTACTGAGGAAAGGCATTAATTTATCGATATTAAAATTATATTGAATAAATAACAATGATAACATCTATAATTCTATGCAAACAGAATTAAATTAAGTCATATAATTTACAAAGAAAAACCATGGAACTTAAAAAAAATATAATATCATTTACAATAAGACGACAGTTTTGAGTCTATTAATTTATTCTAATAAGTAGTTTTTATTTTAGTAAATTTATAAAATCTAGTTCAGTTAATAGAGCTGTGCGTTCTCGTTAATTAAGATACTGATAAAACCCGAAATAAAATTTACATAAAATAATTTTCAAGATTTTTTAAATTATGCAATTAAGAAATAGCAAAGGTTATAAATTGCGTAAAGGTTACATGCTAAGATTGGACTGAAAACTCATCCTATTTAGCACTTTTTATTTATGTTCATATTTTCATAATTAATAATGCAAACAAAGGAAATTTGTTTTTTCCATTTAATAATATTAGAAAAACTCTGTAATTTTTAGTGTAATATTTTCTTCATATGGAAATGATTAAAGCTTAAAAACAAATAAAAAATTGTTAAATATAAAACTTTAGTAATTTGATTGTATAACAAACAAAGATTGAAATTTGTAAATAACTCCTCTGAATTGAACTTTTACTTACACGTATATGATTAAAATTTTAATTTTATTTTAGATAAATTTTTTATTAGAAAATACACTTTGTCGATTGAAGTTTTACTCAATTTTCTCCAAGGTTTGCAATAGCAACAATACGATTTTTTAAGCATTGATTTTATTGGTTTCAGTATTATTTATACATTTTCATTTAAAGAATTTAATACTACTGAGATGTTGGTAAAAAAATTCGTAATGTTGGAATTAAAAATTTAAGAAAAATGTATATACAAAAACAAATCTTGAACTTCTCCAATTGAATTAAATAATACTTAGGTTGTTCTGTACTCTGCCACACAATAATAAATTTTTTTCTAGAAACTGCCATATTTAATAATAAGTAATATTCCTACCATTAGGTCGTTAAGGATTAAGTTTATAGTTTTTCGCATAGAATTTCGTCACACGAACGTGAGTAAGTGAATAAAAAATACTTGATATCAACTTCAAATTAAATACAGTCAATGGGTTGTAAGCCGGGTTATTCTTGATAATGCTCGAAATCTGCTCGAAGAGCCTCTGCATAAAGTTTATCAAGTGAAGTCTATGGTTCAGTGAAAACGGCCGCAAAATATTTCAGCCGTATGTCGTTTTTCTCAATAAATCAGGACAGAGGAGAACTCCAATTACAGAAAGCGATAAGCGTGTTCGTAATCTCTTCAAACGAGCCTTCAGGGTCATAAGTTAGTTGGATTGAAATTATCGCTACGTTTTTAAAGATATCCAATAAGTTTTTTGACGCTTGACTCACAGAACTCTTGGTCTGGATCTTGGAAATTAGAAAGATTAATTGTGAAATTTTGACTTCTTATCGAAAAGGCCAGGCTAGAATTAATTATGATTCTTATAAATATTTCTTTGAACGTCGTAAAAGGATGAGGCGAATTGCTATTCGAGAGACCGACTAAGGACTGCGCATTCTCGGCAAAAATTATGCTTCGCAGAAATTGCCTTAAATTGAAGATAGCAAAAACCCTCCAGAGGGAATGGATCCCAAACATAGTCGTTCGGTTCTTGTTAACTTTTTGCAAGTAACTTCAAAGGAAACCAGTTCTTAGCACGAAGACCACAAGCGAAACATGTTTTCTTCGCCAACAGTTGTTATTTTCTTAGACCCCCTTTCGGCGCCCTGTGAGCCCTTCTGGATCGGACCCGGGCGGTCGGCCGGGGCCGCCGATTATGCCTTTGTATGAAGAAAGGCATCGAAGATTGTTACGTAGACCCCGTAAGCCATAAATAAGTAACCCACAAGAGTTAAAAGATCAAACATACCACGGGAGACCATAATGGTATCCAGCCAACAGAGAGGGCTATCAAACCACAATGAAGTTCCACAAATGATGCAGGACGAAGACCAAGATGAAGACCAAGAAAACTACGAGGGTGCTTGTGGTCCAACCAAGATGGAGGCAGCAAGGGGAAACCAAAAGCCGATTATGGAGAACACAGCAAAGCAAAATCTGTCTTAGAAAAAGGCAACAATAAACCTGAGAAGACCTTCCAGTTCTCTTGAATTGATGAATAAGATTCCCCTCTGGCATCTTTACCTTGGAATACCTCACCCGATCCAACTTGGTCCCTTGCTCTTCTTACTGCAAGCAGCAGCAGCTACAGAATAAGAACTTCCGTGCAGACTTGCACTCTCATTCGCCTCACGTAGAACACGACCGCTATGTCTGGATACATAAGATCCCATCTATCTACGTCAATTTACGATCCTCAAAGATTCCATGTGGAGCATATAAGACTACAAAAATGTTCTTCCTTATAAACGAGGTAAACTGGAAATCTTAGGTCTCCAGCCAGCAGTGTCGTCTCAGCCTCCGGTCGATGGAACGTTCCTATTACTTGGCCAGACTAGACGACTGCACGGAGTCTCGAGCTCACTTGGCTAACTTCTTGGCTACGTGTTACCCAGATCATGTGCGCACATATAATCATGAGATGAGTTCGACTCCTTCAGGTACCCGAACCCCAACCCAAGTACTCCAGTAACACACTAAGTGACTTGCGAGTTCTTTCACTTTTTCTCTCAAGTGCATTTTCTGCTTTGCCATAGGAACGTGTGTTTTCTTCCAGACTCTTGCTTTTCTCATTGTCTTCTATGATATCATGACACCTCTGATATGCCAGTAACAGCAGCAGAATCGACCGCGATGTAAGGTAAGGTAAGTCCCTGATCGTGATAATTACATTCCAGATGCTCGGGCTTCTTCGAGCTGAATGAACATCCGAGCAACTTGAGATGTGTCAGGCGCCTCATTTTTCACATTGTAATAATACCACACCGTCTTACACTGTCATCTGTCCGTTGCTGATGCTGACGAGGGTAGCTATTCGCAATTTTCAGTTTTTAACCAAGTTTTAATCGGCGTTGCACCGGCACATGTGTCAGCCCTGAAGGCTTCACAGAGATTTCAAAAAAGTAATTCTTTGAACTTTCCTTAAACTTGTACCTACTACTAGGGCCGTCTTATATGAAAAAATATACTAACCAAATTGCTCAGGCACTGTAATCTAGTCTAGTAAAATTTACAAATAATCAAAAGGAATCCAGTCTAGAACAAAAGCTAATACAATATCTAATTATATTTGTCAATTTCTCGTCCATTTTGTGCATTTTTTGGACGCTTCTTTGTTTTTATATTGCAAAAATAAAGTAAATAAGTTAATGACGATAATAAAGAATAATTCTGCAGGTTTCTATGTATAGTAGAAGTGGAAAAAATTGGTGACACTCTGTTTGTCTGAAACCTATCTCTGAAATTTTGAAAGAAGGGAAGCCTAAATTGAGATCCAAAAACAATTTCTTCTGGTCTTAACAAGTGAAGTATCAGTTGGAAAAATTCAACTTTAACATCAAGTGAATAAAATATTTTAGTGTAGCTGAAATACAACAATACCAAAAGTTCATTCTAATTAATTTAAAAATGTACACTTAGCCCAAAACATATTCAACTTATAAGAAGCTTGAATTATTAAATGAGATCAAGACATTGAGTCTAAAGTAAAACGATCACTCCTACTTCCTTCATTTTTTTATGTAATTTAATTTTTAAATATCCCACTAAACTAACTACATAACAATACACCGCATCATTTTGAACAACATTTTTTTCAATTGTTTCAGATATTTTTCAATAAAATTTTATCCAAAGTTAAGGAGTTTCTAGGTTTTCAAAAGAAATTCTTATAAACACTAAAGATGTTTCATTAAACAGCTTTCGGAGATACAAAAATTATTTCTTTTGCTTTTTTAAGAGGCCTTATATATTCTTAATTAGAAATTTTCATTCTGAAAGCACAATATCATACTTTTTTATAGCTTATCATCTATCAATAGCTTATATAATTTTGAAAATATTTAAAAATATCTTATATCTGAAGTCTTAGTAAATGGCAATAACTTTTGGAATATTTACTAAGAAACTGTGGGGTAAATCCTAAATTAAAAAAACAAAACTTGATAGTTATGATAGTGGTTGAAGTTGAATAACAAATTAAACTCATAGTCAAGAACTGCGTTTAAATGTTCAATGTTAAAGTGCTTTTTATAGCTCTTGGCCGTGTTGTACCAGGAACTGAAAACAAAATTACGAAACGAGGAAAATGTCACGATTCATTAAAAATTTCCCAACTCGACGCGCAGTTCACATAAGTAGTTATAGATTTTGCAGAAAATGGCCGGGCTCTTCAGTATATGACTCAAGCCACTTCTGATCTATTTTGGCGACCAAGTAAAATGGGCCTATTCATGGTGAATCGATTCAGATCCGATCAAGGAATGTAGCGTCAACAACACTCGAGAGCCCATAAAATTCCACCATTCACTTTCGACTGTTGACTGATATCAGACGCATGAAGGAAGTATAATTTTGTTTGACTACGGTTGATAACTCTGTGTTCATTTGCCAGCCAGCGATAAGATAACTAGCTTTGAATGGTCTTTATGATGAAATGTTATCGTGTCAACAGCAATCAAAGAGATCCAACGCTTTCTGGAGCGTTTCTTGTGTTTGTACAGCGATAGAGCTAAGACCAAGTCTTAGTAAATACTTCGGGTAGAGCAAATAAGGCCGGGAGGGAGACACGGTTGTAATCAGTCACCCTATACTCTAAATCTGCTTGCAACCTATCTAGGTGTAAAAGTAAACCTTTTTTTTCGTATCATGATAAGCAAAAACCTGAGGTTTAAAAAATATTGCGGTGATGGAGAAGATTATTGATATCTCTGTGTTTTGATGGCTTGTGTGATCCATGGTTTAACTCTCACCTAAAAATAAAATTAAAGATAATACAATGGTCTACATATAATCAAGACTATGGTACTGGGTTTTTATGACATTTTTATCATTTGGGAAAAGCAGGAAGCACAGTTTTATGGGTTAAGTATGAGTAAATAGATTTTTTTCTTTTCTTTTGTTGCCAAAATGTTTATAGTATACCAGAAAAAGTTTCAAAATATTTCTCGAAGGTTATACTGGATACACAGTTTGAAGACATTCTATAAAAAGCTTCTTTAGTAAATATACCCGCATCCATTAAGTTTTTTGTTTTCACTCGTAAAATTATAAAATTATATTTCAAAAGGTCACACACTCAAAATTCATTGTAACTAAGCATACTTACTTCCTTTTTACTCGTAGTTTATACTAAACCTGATTAGTTTTTGTTTAATACAAAGTGATAAAGTTTTTCCAAAAAATATTAATCAACCTCAAGAACTCTAACATCGTAATTACCGAACACGTGTAATATACGATTTCATGAAAATGCAGTAAAATTTTAATATCCTTTTTTTTCACTGGAAGAGTTAGAAATATGAATAAGTTAGAATCACAAAAACCTGCTTTGTACCTGAACCATCCGGTGTTTAACATACCTTCATTCAGCAAATATTCGTCATTCACTGAATATCCACAATTTCACTTATAATTTAACTAGAATTTAGGATTCATCATTCGTTGAATATTTGCTCAATTTTTCGGAAGAAGTTTTGCTAAATTCTATTCAAGAATACTTTTAAAAAAATTCTTGTATTCTTATGGTTAGTAAAGCGAAAAGGGAATTTTAGTAACCTTTGATGCCGAACATCTGGAAGGGCTAGAGACATAATTTAATCTCTTAGAAAAAATTAAAAAATTTATAAACTTCGCACTGGGGATTTATACTTTTAAAGGAATACACGTAAAATAAATTTGGTATTAATATTACACAATTGAAAAAACAAAAACATTAAGAAGTTACTTAAAGTACTCAGAGAAATTTTGTTGCTGCGTATTTATTAATTGACAGTATAAAAGTTTGTTTTAAAATACAATTTTTTGATAATAACTTATTACAGATTTCTTGAACTGCTAGAAATATCGCTCTATTTTTCCTGGAAACTTTTCAAAGACCTTTCAATAGCAATTGCTTTTTTTTTTTTTAAATTTTGGCTTAAAACTATCGAAAAGTAAGCATGCTTTTTTTCATATATTTTCAATCTAGAATGACATAACGTAAAATAAATAATACATTTTTTGAAATTTGGGAAAACATCTCTTTCAAATGATATTCCACTCCATAGGGTTAGTTAACATACTTAATTCTTTCATCATACCATTTTGTCCAAATTCCTACTTTTTTATGTTAATAACTCAAATTCATCGTATTATGTTTTTCTTTTAAATAAAATCACATTCTTTTCAAAATTTTTTTCAAAGCTTTTTAGCTCAGTAAGAAAAAAAAATGGAAGAAGGAAAAAAATAATTAAAATTATTGAAACTGTCGCGTTTATTCATATTAAAGTCGAATGTTTCAATTATCGATTATTTTTTAAATCTTGATATATCAAATAATCCGTAATTTTTATCTTGTTCTACAAAAGAAATCCCTTGAATAGGTTTTCTCAAAACAAATATTTTGTATTATCCCCAGAACTCTTTGATTAACCCCATTGAAAACCAATTATCAACAATTTTAAAAAGTGTTTTTTTACTAAACGATTAGCAGAGAATTTTGAGAATATCTATTCAACGATAATGAACTAGGCTACACAAATTTAAATAAGCTAATATTTACAAAAAAAGTGTGATTAAGATGCTGAAAAAACTGTTTCTTTAATGTTCTAGATAAACAACTTAAATGAATGTTTGAATTTTAAATTATTGCCAAAACCTGTAACAACTCTTCTAAAATATTTCGTAAACCAAATGTGTTATGTAAAATAAGGCTAAAATTGTTGTGTTGGTTGTTTTTTATTTTATATTTACATATGTTTAGAGCTTTTAATCTCTCAGTATACTTTTACGACCTTTTAAACCTTCATTCTAATATGTTCAATATGTTTTCGAAAACTTTAGGAGATTAACCTTAGAATATTAAACAAAATAATTTAGCTTCTAAATTTTTATTTTTTACAGAAAATGTTATGTTATTGTTGTTTTATATTGGCCTTTATAATGTGTTGCAATATTTCCCAAAAAACAACTAAACAATAATAAAGAATTTATCATAATACAAATATTTTATCAAAGGTGATTTTATTTAAGGAAAGGCAATAGTTCTAATCACCTAATTTTTTAATTATCAATTTTAACAATTCAGTAAAAAAAGATCACAAAAGGTTATATAAATGCCAATAAATTTGTGTTCTTTGAAAAGCGTCTAGTTCTTTAATAAGAAAAAAACAGTAGTAAAAGAAAAAAATCTCTATCAAATACTTTTTTGATTTGATTTTGATGCGCAGCTTAATCTAAACGTACAATACCTGCCTATAAAAAGTTAATTTAAAACACATTCATGTTCTTCACTTGATT
Source organism: Proctacanthus coquilletti (assembly GCA_001932985.1). Lineage (NCBI taxonomy): Eukaryota > Metazoa > Arthropoda > Insecta > Diptera > Asilidae > Proctacanthus > Proctacanthus coquilletti. Next base: position 1,823,602 of record MNCL01000009.1, read on the forward strand.
ACAGTGGTTTTTTTTATCTTGTAAAATATTGGGCAATTATGCAGAGCATTTCCCAGCAATCAAAGGTCTAACAATAAAGCCACGAACTTTATAATGGGTCCCTATCACGATTGTGGTGCTCAGGTAGAACCGGAATAGCCAGACAATCAATAAAGCCATAGACGTTCGGGCAGGTGCGCGATGAACTAGCTTAGCCTAATTATGAAGAAAATGAGGAGTGAACCATTAGACAATAAGGCGCCACGTAGAGGTCACCTTTCTTCATCTCGACATTTTCATTTTTCCTCCAATTGCGCTCTTGGTGTAATCTTCAGCGGCGTCGTTATGCGGAACTAAACAATTCAATCTTTTCTTTCTTCTGGGGAGCCGGTCTCACAAAGACGCAGGTTCATCCCTCGTCAGAGGTGATCAGTGGTGCTTGGAGATGTCCGGAGGTGTGCAGAGGTGTGCGAAATTAAAATCAAAGGAAAACGAACCAATCGACTGGTCATTAAGGTAAAAAACTAAAACCATAAACGAATTAAAAAAAAAAAAACTTTAGAAGAAGAAGAAAAAAAGTAAAAGCGAAAGAAGTCGTAAAAACATGAACGCGGCGAGTCGGGGCTGAAAAAGAACCCAAGAAACCACAAGAACCCGAACCGGTATTTGTTTGTAAGACCTCTGCGGACTCTGGAGCGGTAAGATGGTATGGTATGGCTTAAGATGCCAGCCGGGGCGTTCTGCGAGAGGAATAACAATGTAAAAGAATAAAAAAACGTCCCAAGACTCAGTCGCATCTAATTAATTTGCAGTTTCGATTTCGTCCGAAGGAGTAGCATTTCGAGAAACCTGCGGGGGAACTGGGCGAACCCAACAGCCGACTAGAGCCGGTCTTACGAATATTGTAGAATTCCGAAACGGGTTTGGCCAGTAGTGGTTCTTAGTTCTTACAGCCTCTTACCTTAACTTGGTACCACATCAGAAAACCTTTCTGGGATTCTTTTTAAGGTTTTTCATAATAAGAACTTCAGGTGAGGTTCCAGGTTCGGGATGTTCCTTAATGATTGCCAGCGCGGATTCTGTTTGCGCACAATTATAGCCAGAGAAAGCATCGGCCAGGCATTTCGACTCGCCGTGCACTTCAGGTGAAATTGATTCGATGAAGTAATTTAACTTGACGAACCAACGCGCTGTGTTAAACCGCAAATAATTACTTGAAGAAATCTCTGTGTACATTGCCAGCTCATGCCCCCAAATTAATTACACGTTTCGTTAAGAGCGTATGAATTAGCCAGACTGCCGTAGTCAGAAGTAGTCGTGATGCGTCTGGACTGAACTACGGCTATTTCGCCTGAATTCTTAGAAGTGAACTTAGTAATTATATACTCATATGCATTTTATTGATTGATTTACATTACTAACCGTTCAAATGAACATACAGGTAGTTGTTTTCGAAGAAACACCAAGTAGTTGATTTGCATTCATCCAGTCTGAAATTCCTTGTAAATCTGAGGGGCTTTTCCAGTGATCCCTAGTACGTTATAGTTTTAGCACAAACATTTATGCAAATTAATTTCTTTTTAATAATTTTAGAAGGTCTTGAAATTTTTCTCTCTTAGTTTTTATATAACTACGTTTGTATCTTCAATATTTTTCAATCTAAGAATCTTGCAAAGAAATTCGGAGAAAAAGGGAACCAGCGATTCAAGTTTTCATATTGCAAGGAATTTCGCGATTCAGCTCTAATGAATGGTAACAAATTTACATAAAAAATTATGTTTTACTGAATTAATTAAAAATATAATCATAGTGACTCAATATTTATTCCAAAGTTAGCTTCCTTCCAATGCGTTCTGTTTTATAGATCTTTTAATGGTACTACTTTTCGGACGCAATGCAGAAATTTCATGTGAAAACTTAAATTCTATTATTAACGTGGCTCTATTTAATTTAAAATATTAATTTTTTTGGTTACAACTTTAGACCGAATTCTTTCGAAAATATGCTGTAAATAATTCAATTTATTAACACTTGCATTTTACTTGAAAACTGTGTAAATTAAACTTTAAAGGTAATGTCTACAAATAAAATACTCACATGTACACAAAGTTATCTAATTATTTGCTTTCTCAAGGTATTTGCTAAGGTGAGGAATTATAAGGAAATTCATTTTATAGTAATCAAATAAAGACGATATAACACGAAGATAAACGTTTCACATGATATGAAAACATAGAATGAATTTTGATAGGAGTGGAATCCTTGACGGGATCAGTTAAGTGCCAGTTCAATTGCAATCTCTTAATTTTTTTAATAATATAATCGAATTGATCTGGTTACAATTTATCAATAAAATTGATAAAATCAAGGATGTAATAAACTTATTAATATACATTTTTCATTTTTCGATATCAAATAATAGAACAAAGACAAAAGATCAATTTATAATTTCAATTTTATAAAATCGTAGAAAAGATTTAATTCAATAATTGTTTTTTTTAAACGATCACACGATGAAATTTATACTTAATTAAATGTAACTCAATAAATCAATTTTATCATTGAATTAAAAATTATTATTTAAAAAATATTAACAGTAGAAATTGTTTTATTTTCTTAATATTTTTTTTCTAAATATCGTTCACAATCAGGATTTCTTTTTAAATATTTTATTTTGGAATTAAAATAAAGAAGTAGTAAGAAATAAACATTTCTTTTACTTTTTAGTGTTTCAAAACAATATTTTTTATATATTTTTATTAAGATCTTGAGCCCTATAAAAACTAAAATAAATAATGGATTAATTTTTCTTTGTGCAGAAAGCTATTACTTAAGCATTTAGCAATTTTAGCGTATTATTTTCAACATCCTTAGTTATCATTAGAACTAAAATTAAATTGATGTCTTATAAGTTCAATAATTTTAGTGCTTGCTTCTTAAAGGATTGTAAAGATCTTTATTTTTAACGCAAATAATCAAACAATTCTGAACTTGTTATAGAAAAGAAATTATTTACTTAGGATATTCACAGCTTCCAAAAATGTGACTACTTTTTATCCTTTGGATTTTGTTTTACTGAAACGAAAGCATTTTCTTTTTATGTTTGGGTATATATCCTAAAGGTAAAAAATATAGAGGACAAGATATCAAAGTTGTACCTAAAAGTAGTTGCCAAAGTCTGAAATATCCCTTTAACGTTTTGATTGATTTGCACATTCAAATGATTAAAAATGTTTGAAATCGAATGTAGTAAAAGTAGAGTTGATTTTATATAAACGGAATAACGCAGTATGGGTTCAAAATTAGCCTTAGAGAATCTAATCAAAATTTTTTATTGGACATTGAGAAGGAGATCGTTTGAACAAAAGATTTCTCGCTCAATTCAAGCAATTTAAAAATAATGGCGAAATATTGCGTCATCAAAGCTCCATTCAAATCTCACTGAATCTTTTATTAGTAAATTTCATTGATAAATTTTCGTTTTTAATAGTTGTCATATATAACAATGCTTTTGGGTGTGGATTTTACCTTAGGAGTGCTATTAAAAGTCTAGTAATGGTAAAAGTTTTGCGACATAACAAAATTATATTTAAGAAAGTTTTGCAGTTTCTGGTAAAAGTCTCAGGTTGCACTCCCAAAAGTGTCAAGTCTTCATGTTGAGAAATTAAAGATTGATGATGTTTCCCAGAAGATAATTAATGAAGCCATTAGCGTAGCTAGACAAAGCTATCTAGTCTAAAAATTGATATATAAATAAAGTTGAGCCAACTGCGCTTTCGAGGTATTTGTCACCTAGGCAGCAGCATAGTGTGATTTTATCAGCCCACGAAGGAGAGAGCCGATCAATCATGCCAGCAATTTATTACCGCGAGGCAATAAAGAGTTTTTAAGAATTTTTATCTGAAATTGAAATCTGATGGTTGCCATCTATCAAGTGAGGAACTGAAGTCGCATGGAGTCGTGTCGTATCGCATGTCTACGTATATGAGGCGTGATCACTTCGCACAAGATCAAAATCTCGCACTAGTGTCGCTACTCAAGGGGCGCGCGGATCGAGGATCGGGGACCGCGCGCGGATCACCACCAATAGCAAAAGTCAATAGAATCCATTTCAATATTTCAATTGTCAATAGCGCGACCTTTTGATCGCAGCTAGCGCAGTGCCGGCTGCAGACATGATACGGGGTGCTGATAGTGCACTGCAAATGCAATTGCTTGCATTCTGGCGATTACCTTGAATCGGTCTTAGACGTGAATAAATTGCAGTTGCGCCAGCGCACTAGACTCGGCCCCTTGTCTTAAGATCCGCGGTCCGTACGAGACCGGTCCTGACGTGGATTTTCGATCTCAGCGAGATTGCAGAAAGGCCAGTCTGGGGTCTTGCATCAACGGCCGATGCAAGACCACTATTCCGACCGACAATCCGACTATTCCGGATTGCTGGTCGTTAGTTAAGAAGCATGAACTAGTGCCACCGAGCTGACATAATTAAAGCCTCGTGCCACTGTCGAGTTCATTTGTTCTCTGCCTGGGGCCCCATTGTTGCCGGTGGCGGCCCGGCTCCACCTCGTGTATGTTTTCTCGTTTGTTGACACACAACCGGGGCAAATTATGGAGCCCCCGCCACAGCCCCTCAGGTTGCGGGGCGAGGACCGACGCTTGTGTGGGAGTTGATCACCTTTGAATGTTTGTACAATTGTTGGCCGTAGACCAGGCAGACCAGGTTTTCTTGGTTCCATTTAGTTGTTCTTGTTTGCAGATGTATGAACCATTTCCAGTTCGTTACCATTTCGTATTTTTCTCTCACTTTTCAATGCATGCGCTTTTAGACTTTTACTCGCCGGCGTTGTCGGTCACCGGTGTTGAGTGCAACACCTGAGTTGAACGACCATCAATTAATTTCCACCTATGCGGCTGTACGTTTATGTAACTACTCATGTGAGAACATACTAAAGAAATATTACTTAGTGTCTAAAAAACAAGTTTGTTTGCGAAATGTTTATTTTATATGTTTAATAACTAAAGTTTTATACCGTGATACCTTCCCGCTTGCCGAGTGTTGTATTAAAATTTTTTATTTATAAGTACAAAAAGTGTGATTAATAAACAACTGTTCTAATTCTTTAAGGGTTGGTAATTATTACATAGAGGAAAAAATTTTACATAGTCTACTAAATCGTAATTTTTTATTATCGGCTTTTAAGAAGATTCATTCAAAACTGATGAACGATTCATCCGATATTTCATATAACACGCTTTTACTCTGTGTTTCTAAAACATTAAGAAGACTCATGTGTTTATTTTTTATTTTCTATAATTTCATGGGAAAAATGAGTTGATTCCGTGAATTCTACTTTATTAAAAATAAATGGTAAACAATACAAAACTTCGAATATTAATAACAATTTGTTATGCAATATTTTTAGGGAAAATATATGTAAATATTTTCACACAATATAAAGTAAAAATTCTTCAAAATATTGAAAATCGCACTTAAAATTGTTCTAATTTTTACAAAATAAATAAAACGAACATAGTACTAAGAAAAACACATTTAAATTTCTATTCATGTAAACAATTCAGCAGAACAAATGCCTGATTTTGTACTCTAATCTGAAAACCGCTTGTAATTTCGTCTTTAAATTTGAAAATTCTAAGAAATGAGATATTTTTTGTCATATTAACTAAATTTAGAATGTTTTAAATTATTGATCATTGGCGACGAAATTTTTCTTTCGTTCCAGAGATTGTGAGCTCGTTTCCCACCCCCTCATTTAATGTCAATCTTAAGCAGTCTACGAAGTAGTTTTCCAAAAGAGGAGAATAACTAATGCTACAATCCCATAAAATCTCTAGACTGTTTTGAACAAAGAAAAGTAAGTACTCGTTCAATTCAATTTAATAGTTCGTTTATTATTTCATGAATAGTAGAGCTTGAAATTTAAGCTTTAATTTAAACCATGGCTTGGTCTTGTATTGATCTAAATATGTCCAAAAAGGTCTACAATGTATGCGTAATTGGTGTAGCATGTAATTGCATTAAGGAGCATAGATTGAAAATATTTACTAGCATTTTGAGGCGAAGCATCACAACATGGCCAATTAGTAATCAGTGCAACGTCCTGTGCGAAGTGAAGATTTTTTAGTGTCGTAAATTGGTGAAAGTAATACGTAAAGCCCTCTTGGGCGCTTAATTTAATTCCCAAACATTTGGCGGTGTCATTTTGACAAATTTTGCTTCTAAAATTAACTTAATACTGTGCGTTCAGGCTCCTCTGTACATCCCGCGAGCCATCGAACTTCGGCAACACAAAAGAAAGTGAAAAGGTCTGCCATCTGCGAACGCAGAAATGTCTTAAGGTGCATCGGCCGAGTTCAAGTGCAAGATCAGTGCCACTAATTTTCCGCGATGTCTTCCAATTTTCCACGGCTAAAGTTTTTTTTGTTTATTTTCCCATTAAGAACAGCACGTGAGTGATTTTCTTTTATTGTTCCCCCCTCCGAACGTTGTGTTTTGCTCGCAACCAGGGCTATTTTGGGGCTCCTAGTCAATTTTGAGTACTACATCCCGGGGATACAGCAAGGTACCGCGGCGGGACGAGCCACTCTAGGGTTTTATTTATGGGCAGCACACACGCAGCGGTACTGTTCGAAGAAAGTCCAGTGGCAGCAGTGTCCCGGTCGCGCGGGAAATCTTTGCTTCCCTTATTTTCCGGACTATCGAACGAGACAGGCCCAGGAAATTTTCCTTTTTTTCTTCTGACAGCAAATTAAAATGATTTGTGCCTGCAGCTCCTCAGTCGGCTTCTAGAAAAAGGCATCAACTCCTGCTGAGCTGAGGATAGACATAAGAATGAAATGGTGTGCTTCTTGTCAAGATGCAAGGTGATGCCTTTGGCGCTCCCAGTGCGACTCGGGACGTGTCTCCTGCATTTTTGGATCACTTTCTTTGGGAAATCTGGCATTTTCGTTTTATGAGATGCTACTGTCTATTTATATTCATGAATAAAACGCACTTTTGATTATGACTCAGTCAGACACCTCTTTCTTATGTCCTACTGACGATTGTTTTGACACTGAGCAATCTAAAGATTTAAATTGTGTTTAACACTTTCTAATGTATATTTTAGGAATAGATGATTGTCCATTATTGAGCTGCCTTATTTCGTTTAATCTATACAAATATATATTTTTTTTAAATAGGGCTCTGTGTACTGGACTTGAATACAGAAACTAAAATAGCAATCCTAGTCCCTTTGTTGGTTTATCACTTGTTGTTTGTCTATTTCTCTATCACACCGAAAATAATAGACAAGGTTTTTACGAAAGTTCCATTGTAATTCATACGTTAAATTGAAATATAAATTATTTGTATAATTTTTATCCGTTTAGATATGGAATTTTTTAAAACAACAATTTTATATTTTGTCAACTATCTTAAAAAATACAATGACTAAGTAGTTCTCAAAATTAACATTTAATTTTTAATAAACCCATACTCACAAAAGATTTTCTAAAAAGCAAGACCCTTGTATTAATTTACTAAGAATATTTTTCACTAACAGTTCTTCTCATTATATTTACTATAATATATTTAAATAAAATACGAATACTTGTCTGCATAAAATTTTATATACCCTTCGAGCTGGAAAGAATATATCTTTTTTTTTTGTTCTAAATGGAAGACATTAATATTATATTCTATTCTGTTTTGAAATATTTAACACCTGGAGACTCGATGGGTGTAGAATGTTATACTCTAGCTAATTATCAAGAAGACTTGTCCACCTTCACTCATTTACAACACATGCAATAAAATGCTGAGATTTCTGAAGAAGAAGTGTGACTTCTGCAACTTTCTAACACCTACCTAGCCTTTATGATGCTAAAACGCTAATTTCATTTCTTGCTGACATTTAGATTTTCCATAATACTTAAAGTACCTCCTGGCAGAATGCGTAGGTAATTATTACTTCGATGCCAACAATCAGATTTTCTGTCGTCCATTAAAAAGATGTGAATGGCCTCGTCGCTAGAGTTGATTGCAACTCGGGCATGGCTGCGGGTTTGCTGTTGGGAAATATGCAAAATTTAATCTAAAATTCCTCTAACAAATGAATTATGAAGGTAAGATTATATTTTCAGGTATAGCTGATATGAAGAGGTGTTTTTGCATTAATATTATGCAATTTTCGGTGTAATTTATCCTAGAAACTCGAACAATTTATTTCAGTAATGTAAAAAGGGAAATTACGTTGAAAATTGTTAAAATGGGAATGATTACAGATGAATTATATAAAAAAAAATTAAATAATGAGTAGAAAATTACTTCACTAGTAATTATCAATATAATTAAAAATAATATTTCGAAAAGGCTTGTAACTCTATCTTTTGTATTTTTATGTATTCAGCCGAAAACAAATTAAATTTGGATGTTGTCATTATGTTTTTGCATCTTATGACATCAACATAAACTACAATTAAAAGAAATAATAATAAAGACTTCTTTTAAAATAATATAGAAGTCGACCACGTTATAAATGGATGCACACTTGCATTAATCACAAAAGTTAAGGATGCTTACTTATCAGAAAGGGATGGGACCTCAGATATGTCAAAATCAATCAACCCTCCTCTTTGAAGACTTAATAGAGCCTATAAATTAATGTTTTTTTCTAGAAAGCTTACCAAAAAGCAGTCACTCATGTCTTTTAATATCGAAAACGGCCAGACAGAATTCATTATGTACAATTTTAATGCCATTGTATCCAACGGTTGAAAAATTGAACGAGAAACCTTCGCCTTGTACCTCTAAATTACTTTCAAATTTCCTCAAGATATACCGAGGTCGGAGTTACGAATTCTGAAGAAAAACGGGCTCAAGATCGCGATCCTCGTGTCCCTCCTGTGGTAATACAACCAGGCCGAAACCTACGCTCGGTCCAACCGTCATGCCAAAGATTACAAGTAAATTGGGTTTTGCAGATACTTTATCTACTGAAAATTCGACGTGAGCCTCGCGGGCAGAAGCGAGGACCACGAAAGAATAAAAAAGAAACGCATCTTAAATCACAGAACGGGTTTGGTTGAATATTAAACAAGCCCGAGCACCGTAAACCTGCAATTTGAGAAGATAGTGCCGAAAATGTCGGACCTATGTCGTACCCGGTAATGGTTCCTCTCAGGTAAAAAGAACGCCTCCTTTCCATTTTTCTTTAACGACCGGAGTAGGATCCTTTTGGACATTTTTTTGTATAGCATCTTTAATCTTATAAAATATGGAGCTAGTTGATTTCGGCAAATCTTAACGGGACACATTAATTTGAATTAAGAAAACTGCCTTTCCATGTAAAAGTTTTATTTTTTATCCAAATCTTAATTTCTCTGAATAATTAAAATATTGAAAAAATTTTAAGATAAAAACTAAAAAGCAAAGCCTATTATATAAACAAAAATCTGGCAAGGACAATAATAAGAAAGGTATATAATTTTGATTGAATTTCAAATGTTTGATAATAAAAATGAAAGTCATATAAAAATGCGGAGAAAAGAGAGAAATTTACTAACAATTATTAAACCCAGGTCGAAGAGGGTTAAAGTGCTTTTTGCATACATTTTTAAACTTTTTTTTTCACTAGGCAAATAAATCACTGTTTTAACATGATGCCTATAGGCACATATAAAAAATTATTTAAAATTTTCATAAAATTCAATCCTTAGAGGATGAAAAGGGATAAAGTATTAAATGTGTTTTCTTACGTAGTCTCGATCAAATAGTTCTGCGCTTTTGGGTTAAAAATTCAAGATATAATTGCAAGAGATTTTAAAATTCCATTTTCGGGGTGTGAGAATATGTGTCTTTAAAGAGTTTTTCATTTTATTTCGGTTTTAATTAAATATATCTGTACCATTTACTTCAAAGCGGTATTAAAATCAAGTTAAGGCTTCTTTTAAAAAATACTTTCATCGGTAGTTAAAAGAGATAGACAAAAAATCAACCTTGATTTGGATATCTTACATGCATGGAACGATTGTTGTAAAATATTTTGATAGTAATCCGGTTTTCAATAATTTTTCGATCTATTTACAACGCTATACTCGTACTATTTTTGTTCATTTGCTGAGTTTTAAAGTACACAAATTTTTAAAAAAACTAAGAGGCAATCTTAAAAGTAAAAAATTTACAATAAATTTCTTAAAATTTAACTATAATTACATCTGCATGAAAAATCCCACTTAATTTAATTCACGTGTTTATTTATTTATTTCTAAAATTCAAAAGTTTTAGAATTCTAGCTTAAAATTTGGATACCACGTTCTTGAGAGATTGTGAGATGCCACATTTTTAATATACTTAATAGGAGAACATGCTTAAATAAATATTTAAAAATACAATAACGAATTTCACAAAAGTTCATAAATACATTTTTTAAAACTACAAAATAATAATGTTCACTATTTCACAAATGATTACAAAAATAATAAACATTAGTATTTTATATTCAGTCACACATTTACTGATGCCGAGTACTATTGAGTAAAAATATTAATACAATTTTATATTACTCGGATTTTTTTTTTTAAATAATTATTTATTGCTTGAATAACCTTTTACGTCAGGAAAAAAATTTATAGATGTATAGCAATGTTAACAAGTGATAAAATAGGAGAGCAATCATGAACTAATTCAAGAGTCACGATCTTTAGAGCTTCCTTATGGCGCTACAACTAACGAATGTGATATTCTACTTGTGTGTGCAAATTAAAGGTATAAATCACCGTCCTCACCTTCATGTGATAATTTCTTACGAATAAAATATTTATTGACGGAAGCATTACGGGAGCATTTATATAAGAAGGCCTTCAGACAAACGCGTTATGGGTACGTAATAATTTATAAAGTTCATAAATTCTACGCACGAAGGTAAGTGAACCTATCGCATTTTCTTAAGTGAGTTTATTGATCTTAAAATGCATGTGTATGTACTTCGCCTTCATTTTAATATAACTACTGATATTTTGATAGACTGTCTTTTAAATAACCACAATTTCACAATATTAATTCCATCTACTATTTTTGTTTCACTAAAGATACTAGGGGTATTTTAAAAAAACAAAGAATACAAGATCCTAAAAAATAAACAAAGGTTGCTGATTAATACTTTAAAATTTAAATTAATACAAAACCTACTTAAGGTAAACTTGAAAATTATAATTGTAAGAAAAATTCGTTTAAGGTTGTACTTTGTAATTGACTTTTTACGATGTAACTTTGAAAAAGTCATTTTAACACAAACATTAAGATTTTTGAAACTATCAGAGTAATTTTGTACACTACGTTTGATTTATTTTATAGTTTTTTTCTAAAAACCTACTATTTCGATACATGAATCAATGTAAAACCTGTTACAAAACTTTCTACAGTTCTTCGGGTTACTCATTTTCTTGATTGTTTGTAATTGTTTTGTATTTTGTAATCAATTGCACGTTTTATGGAATCTTATTCTCCGAAATTGTGCAATTGTAACAATTTGCATGATTGTCTTAATACGATGCATACGGTGAATCACCGGTCAAATTACATAAGGATTGGACAATGGACTCAATACATCACTAATTTTGAATGACTTAAAATATTATTTCGCTTCTTAATAATATGTTTTGTAATCTTTGTACTCTAAACGTCTTTAAAATAATATTTTTCAGCTTTTATAGAATTTTAAACAAAAACACACTTTTGATTTCAATCTAAAACGTTTCATAATTCAGGTCTACTGCTTTGATAAGCAATCGAAACTATCAAAGTGCCCATTTACCCCGCCCGGCTCTTTAATCACTACTAAATTATTTGAAGTATTTTCTTCCTGGTTTCAAGTGCGCCTGCCGCAAGGATACTCAAGAAACAATATAAATTTGATCAATATCAGGAAATTTTTCCCTCTAAATATAAAAGTTATTTATTGCTGTACAAAGCCTTGATAGGGGGTTGAATCAACTGAATCAACGGAATATAACCCGCATAAAACACCCGGGGCATTTCCCCAGCAGCCGGGAAGGGAAACCTCTTAAGGCAATCAATCATAAGAGCAATTATGAAACTAAGAATGCTCAACTATGGGGTGAAGTCAAATATTTAGAAAAATTTCGCAGCGCTCTGAAAGACCCCTTACTCCCTGATGATTCGTTCAAACTAGTTCAAAACGTGTTTTCAATTACAACACAAAAAAGGTAACCACCGAATTATTTTTTGACCCCCATTTGTTTTCATTGAATCTGGAGGGTTTAGTCGGGAATTAATAGCGAGATTGGCAAAATCGGGAAAACCAGCATCGTCCATTCCTAGTACCTTTATTTGAGGCCCGTACCAGCAGAATCCGTGAGAAAATTTTAAATTATACTTTGAGGGTGGAAATCAATAGTTTTTCTTAATTTTAATAACATATCATTTTTAAAAGTAGCCACTGTAACTATAGCACTGCATTTGTCGTTGGTTTAGGCGGACGGAAAGTTAACAAAAGTTATGATATTAAAAAAATAGAAATGCGATTTCAACAATGTGTAAAATTGATGAATTTATTACCAAGGGATTAAATTACGAGTGTTTGTAATTTTTATATGGAAATAATACGCTAGAATTTTTAAACAACTCATTGCCTTTGTTCTAATTTCCTATAATTTCGTAAAAAATGCCTTCTTGAACTTTACAATTGATTTCCACAAAACTGAAAGTTAGATTTTATTAAATTTTAGTAAACCAAATTTTGTATAGAACATTTTTGAATCATCTACAATTTTTTAAAGATATAAATTTTTAAAAAAGTTAGTGATTGTTTTACGAAATTGTGGTTTCGATAATTCATGCCGACTTTTACAAAACCTTTATATTATTAATTATTAGAAATTTTCTACTTTCTTCAAATGGATACAGAGAAAAATATTAGTAATAATATTTGTATTCATCGAATCATTCCCCAACTCCAATTCATTGAAACTGTAATAAAAAAGAACTTTTCTCAATTTATAATTGCTAATTAATTTATGTATTATAATTAGTAATTGTTGCAAGCTATAGTGTTTTTATTTTAAAATATCATTCAAATTGCTTTTAAGTTTTTGATTAAATAAGATTAAAGAAAATTAATTAAATTAAATAATTAAAATTCGGCAACTTTTTGTACTTTTTACTTTTTCATACATACACATGTGTAATAAAAGCATTTTAATGGAGAAATGTAGGAGCTCGTAAGTAACCATATTACGTATTTTTATTTTCATCTTACGCTTCAGTTCTCAAAATTGGATACTGTTCTAGAGCAAACAGCACTTCATCAAAATCTTTAACGGATTTAATGTACAATAATACCTTTAGTTGTTTTCGACAATATTCCACGCTGCAGTGCGGTTCACGTCCAACTATAAACTCTCTCTTTATGGACAATAAAGGAAATTATTCAACCTTATCTTCCTTTAACATAGTTTTCTAAGATTTTAGTTGGTCATATCACTTCACACAGTGCCAGTGTCCGACCTCATGCGTCGGAGATCGCCCACAAAAAGTGCATATTGTTGCATTCCCCTGCCGGAAGCCATTACGAGCCGTTCTGCGATGTCTTCTGTTTTTCTAACCCCGTGGTCGTTAATTTATGTATCGTCTAAAGTCTAATTAGTGAAGTTAACCAGGGACCACATATGCGTGCTGTATGGCCCATGCCCCCGCGCTCATACGGGCGGGTTCGGTCAGTGTACGTTCCTTCGGCGGACGGCGCGTCAATTGCGCGCTCCAGTGCGTTTCAGCAGACCCATGGGAAGTAAGGTTTAATTTGCAGCCGCGGTGGCGTCCTCCTCGTTGAAAGACTCGAGTCCAAACTTGTCCAGTGCTCCGATCAATTACGGGCTCTCCGTCGTTCCACTGATTTTATTACTTAAGACTGTCCGCGACTGTGCCGCATCATCTTCATCACATCTTCACATCATATAAGTGATCTACTTTAATTTCTATCACACTGGTTGCGTTGCGGCCAAACCATACCAGTCCTGGTCAAATTATTTTACGCGGGACTGTTATACCTTATTTATCCTAAATATATTAACTATGTGTATTTTAATATTTTTTATACTTAATGCTAATAAAATGAGTCATTAATGTGCAAAAAAATCCCTTTACTTCTTACTTATATAAAGCTACAAATGAAGAACAAAGTTATAACTTACAACAAAGAAAAATAAAAAATATTAAAATTGACTCAAAAATCAAAAAACCCAAAACAATTTTAGATTATAAAAATTCAAAATAATTTATAACATATACTAAAATTTTAATTAAATTAAGAAAAATATCTTTACATTAGGACTATTTTTTATCGCTCAATTATTTATAAAATTGTATTAAACTAATATAACTTAAAATTTTTAAGGTAGACAAATGCAGAAATAATTTTATTTTCTTATCCTCTTCTTTATATTTTGATTTATAAGATAGTTCATTCTTAGTTTTTTTTTTGTTCCGTACTTTCTTTCAGCTAGGTATAGGTAAAGGTAAAAGATATGGGTATATACCCACACATACATCCAGGTTTTTTCAATCATTAATTTAATGTCTAAAGGTGTATGCTAAATTTAAGAAAAACATTATCAGTAGAGTTTTGAAGCTAGTAAAAACTTCGACTCTCTTGCGCGAGTATAACTCATGTATATCTGTTTCTAATTAAATTATACTTTTTGACTTTATGTAACTCCTCACTTTTATGATGATTTGGGGACTAAAAATTAGGCAGCGTGCAATATTTCCATTGATTTTTACCCAATGGTCAAACACATTTTTCATGCGTCAAAAAGATAAGATGTATTATTCGCAAATAGTGTAGAAAAGTTACGCACTGGGGATTAATTAATGCAACCTTCTACTTAATGAAATTAGCTACTTTATTGTTTGGTATATCACTCTGCAATATTAAAATCATAAGAATTAAAAATTACATAAAACTTTCCTATACTCTGGTGGGATTATGGTGCTATGGATAACAACAATATAAACTACCGTAGGTCCCATTCGTTTCACCTAGTTTAACTATGGATTTGATTTTAAAATTCGTTCGACAATCGTTTGCGTAATCAATTTAGCCGCAATGTGACAAAAGGAGCCCAGCCAGGGCTGCAGTGCGTTGCATAATTTGGGCCTCGTAATGCGCGGAACGCACTTTTCTTGAATACGAATGTTGGCCCTGCTTTCGTTTTCAATTTCATTTGCAGTCTAATTTCGGGCCGCTCTATAATTTTATGCAAAAAGCAGTTCCCGTCAATGACCCGCGCCCCATCATCTCCGTCGCTGCTGTTGGTTACCTTAGCTCCGGCCGCGGCCGCCGTGCCATGCGGGTTCTTGCGTTTTGCGTTTTGTTTTTGTGTAATCGATACGCTGCCAATACGTGCGTAACGTAACTCACGGATGGAGTCCGCACGACCGCCGCGGCCCGGCCGGCGTGTCAGGAGGTGGAGGCGAGGTGAATGTAAAGTCGTTTCTCGCTTGACTGGCAGCAACCTGGTCTTGGTCTTAAGGTTTTGTATTACGGCCAGGTAGCAGGAGCTCCTTCGCGGAGACGGGGCTTGGGCTGGGACCTAAGAAAAAACTGCTTAATGGGATTTGTGCACTTTTGTTAAGTGGCCATTCAGAACACGTTTTTTAACAATTTTTTGCTATACTCTCTCCTCTGCCTTTGGCCGCAAGATTGCCGGCATTTAAAAGCGAATCAAGATAATGACCAGTTTGACATTTTGTCTATTTTGTATGCTATTGAGGCAGTCAACGTCAGCTATGACTATCTGCAATAAGTCGCATAAAAAGATCTACAAATTTCTTATGTTTGCTCTCTCTGTGGGGCCGCGTTGCTTCACCAACTGCGCCAATTTTGT
This sequence comes from Proctacanthus coquilletti, assembly GCA_001932985.1. Taxonomy (NCBI): domain Eukaryota; kingdom Metazoa; phylum Arthropoda; class Insecta; order Diptera; family Asilidae; genus Proctacanthus; species Proctacanthus coquilletti. The sequence goes on from MNCL01000009.1 coordinate 1,839,487, forward strand.
TTCTAAGTCATTAAAATAGATTCTTCAGATCAACGTCTAATTTTAAAATATTCTTGAATAGAATATTTTTGAAAAACTTCACTACATAAAACAATGAAATAAAAGCCATTTTACATAAAATTCGCGGAATTTACAATATTGAGAACTTTCGTATCTAATAATTCCTTATTCTAATAGTTTTATTAAAGTATAAACTCGTCATAAAAAGTATCAGGTATTTGTTCCACGTTACCACGGAAATTATCTTGTACGGCATTAAAAATAAATACTACATGTAAAAATTGACCTGCTCAATTGTTCGTCAAAAATCTTTTAAATTTGAAAAACGTAGCTTGGTAATATACACCTAATATAAAAAAAATATCCGCAAAACTAGGCCTTTTAAGAAAAACAGATACAATAGACAGGAAAATTGAAATTTTTAGAAAGAAATTATATTATTAACAGTGATCACTATTTAAAAAGGGCCAAGATCTTGTATATATTGCACAATTTAAAGTTATTATAATTCGAAAGAACAATAAAAATAATGAATAACAAAGTTGCATTTACGTTTGAATTTTTGGATTTTTAACTTTTTCTTCGAAATTCCAAAAAAATAGTTTTTAAAATAAATTTATGTAGCGTCCAAATATAAAAAATTAAAAATAACAATTATACTGCGTTTGTATTTTTAAGTTGTGTGTATTATTATTTATCTTTTATATTTATAAAAATGCACTGAGAGGCATTTTACAATAAGTTTATTCACAAATTACAGCATATTGAAAACGTAATATGAACTTGTGTTATTTCGCACAAAAATCGGAAATCGATTCTATAATATTAAAATAAAATATGGAGTTTTAAATTCAACAGCTTGTTTATAACTCAAAAAGTATTGGACATTTTTAAACTCACCTTTTATAGTTCATCCTTAAGCAGTAAACAATAAAAAGATATCAACTTTTGAAAATCTTCGCCAGAAATCTGTGGCTTCTTCAGCAAATTCTACCTTGCATGTAGTTTACACATTTTTCAACAATAGAAAGGAACGTTTTCTTGTTTGTAGCGCTTTATTTTATTTTATAACCCAATAAAAACATCGTCGTTAATCAAAAAATATCCTAAATAAAAAAACCTTTATAGAACCTGTTATGGTTTAACATAGTCCATTGTATATCAATTTTATAGTATCTGTGATTATTCTGAAAGCAGGTTGGAAGTTGAAGAAACTATAAATAGGAATCCAGAAAAAAATCGGCCCTTGAGCTCTTCCAGGACACGGTTTTCACAAGAAAGGCTAATGTCTGGTGGTTTCGGAGTGATCGCTTCCAGCGTAATATTCGCGGCTTCTAATTGCGGTCCAGCCGCTAAGAGATCGAGCGAGCAAGCCCGCGATTAACTTTTATCAGAGTCCATTTTTAGCTCAAATAAACAAGTGCGAACTGGACTTTGGTGCCTTAGCCCCTGAAAGCTCGCTGTCGCTGGACAGCCGCTGACCGCTGATTATTTCTTTTCCGTCCGGAGGGCTATCTCGCGGTCTGAATCTGCAGCGACCACAGTTTCTGGAGGCAAGAAATGTCCAAGCCACGGATCGCTCCTCGTTCTGGGTTCGATAACATGCCCGCAGATTCCTCCTTTTTGCTCAATTTCATCCACTGACCACTTACATGGTATTACACTATACGTTCTGGTCCAGAAGCGAGCTGGTGCTGCGACGCACGAACTTCGCGAACAACCACCCCAAGGAAAATTTCTCTGCCTCGGCTGTGTCTTGTCTTTTCTTCGCTATATCGATTAATGGCCAATTTGGACTTCCGAGAAATTGCTCTGGAAGATTATGCAACAAAAAATGAAAGTGAGACGAAGTGCGATCTGAAACCCGTCACTCTGTAGTCCGGCTTATCCGGCGGCGGCAGGTAATAAGCAGGATGTACCTACAGGCGTTTATCTGACAGCGATCTGCAAATACCTCGTCCCGACAGACAACCATGGTAAATTGAAGATCAGCCGATACTTCAGCGCCAAGTAGCTACTAAGCAATTTACAGATCCCTCATTTTGCTCCCTTTATCGAAGGGATTTCTCATTCCCTGAGGCTAAATTACGTATTTATTGAATCACCCTGCCCAGAAATTGTTTGGATAATCGAAAATAATATTACAGGATGATAACACTCAAACTTATTACGTTTATCAATTTTTGCAAATATTTTTATACTCAAAACCACTTTCTAGTATGTTAGAAATATGACGTTAAAAAATAATAATGATAATTTAATACAATCAATTCAAAATGGAAAAAGATGATACAAAATACGATTCTAGAATAAAGGCTTACTACAACACATTTCTTTTTAAAGTCGGATTAAATCCAAGATGGAAAATTCATAAATAAATTCTCAAAATTGTGAATTATAAATTAATGAAATGTTTAGTTTGAGATTTTTCCAAAGTAGGCTTGAATACAAAAGAAGTTCGCCTAATCGGGATCTGATCCAATGTAAAGGACCGTGTTGGGGAAAAATTTTCAAATCTAAAACTATAATCACATTTTTCTTAGTGATGCGCTCTTCTTCCAAGCGCTATGAGATGATTCATATTTGATTCTATAACTTTAAAGATATACAAAGGAAATTATCTTAAAAAGAAGAAAGTTTTTGTTTTTTGTTTAACCTTTAAGCACCAATCTGCTTTTTTTTTTGTTTCCAACTTATAATCTGATGGATCGTTATTTTGAATGGTAAATTTTAATAAACACTATTTTTATTTAACAATACAAGTTGTCATTTTTTAAATCATCTTTTATTAGGAATTATTATTACAAAATTCTTTAGATTTCTGAACTGAACGAGCATTTTTTTAAAATCCCTCACAATGTGTAAGAACGCAGTAAAGCAGTTAAAGATTAAGAATATTACATAAAACTTATTTGTCAAATTACGAAACCTTCTTCGTCATGTTCACATTGTCTCAAGTTTTTGGTACTTATCTCGGTTGGATGATTAACCTGGTGCTACATCCACATGCTTGACCCGATCTAGTTAGAATAAGAATTTGTAATTGATGTTATGAAACATGCAATTTCTCTCTAATCTTTTGAGTGAATAACCCACCTGTAAAATGCGCGCTATCTTTTACTCATGCATTGCACGTTTTCTATAGTTACAATAAACTTTGAAGGGTAAATAAATTCGTGGATAATCGAAACCGCAGAATGCGGAAGTTGGGAATTATCTTTTGAAATTCGCATACGATCACCTGATAGCTGACTAAATTAAATGTAAATGAATTACACGGTCTTATGAGGAATTCGGTGGCGATCTTCGGCGATCGCCCGGAATAGTAATTGCCTTTAAAGATATATGATACAGCGTTCCTTGAAAATTTGCTTTAATTCCTTGTTGGGCGATTGGGTGTCGAGGTGTATGCTATACGACAAATAGACAAATCGAACACATCCGCTATTTGTATAACATGAGGTAAACACGGCAGTATGCAATCATATAGTGCTGACGGGTAGATTGCTTACACCGTGGAGCCATCTGTATCTGCCAGCGAAGGTATTCCCCCAGGTTTCTTCGTTGTTCGATAGTCCACCGTGCGCATTCTGATGAATCGAAGAATAATACCAACCGCGACCGGGCAGTCGTCTTCTTCGTCGTCTCCCAGACCCAGAAGACACTTGATTGAGGTGTACTCGTCAATAATTCCTGTCACGTCGTAATTTTTGTTGGGTTCTACGAAGGCAAAACGCCGAGACGCAACAACCGAGAGAACTAAGAAAGAATGTTGACTCAAGACGCTCGATCGCTCGATGACCATTGCCATAAAAATTACGCCATCAGCATTCGAGTCTGCTGCTTCTGGGCCTATAGTTTTTCTCCTCACAACCTCAGCACATCCTGTTCGGGGTCTCAACTTGGGTATAAATTTTCCATTTCTTCGGACTTCTTAAGACTTCTCTAGACTGTTCGGACTCTGGCCGACTGTAATGTGGTAGCTGTTGGGTCTCGATCGGTGGATAAGACCAAGAGCATAAGACTCACTCCTTACTTCCCGGTTCCCGACAGCAGTCTTCGTCTTCGACTAGGACGTCCCGCATAATTGCCACGGACATACGTACATATGTTGAAATCGAAATTTCTCTGTTTTTTATGCGCGCCATATCGTGCAACCGCCGATTATTATGGACTTTTATTACCACTCTCCGCGACTTTATCCGCTGAGGTTCTCTGCCTGCCCGGGAGGGACTGAAACAGAGTTTTATGAATTTTTCCAATTTATAGTCTTGTGGTTTTGTTGTATTCAAATTTTACAATCGATTGCCTATTTAAGGCCCCCGCGTGCGTAAATAAAAGACCACATAAATTCAATTTTTTTCCCGGTTGTTGGCTCTTAAACCACGGGAAGGTGTTGTGCTTATTGAGACATTTTTGCTTCTAAGACTTCTATTGACAACCTTGAGCGAATTGTCTGTCGAATCCCACAATTTGAATTTTGAATATTTTGAACGTTTGAATATTTAAAAGTTCAGCTTTTACAGGTAAACCCTTTCAACTAGAAATAATATATTCGGATTTATTGTTGGAATTGTCGGAAGACTAAATTTGATTTTTACTCTTTACAAGAACTTTTAAAGGCGTTCAATTATAATTCCAAACGTGAACGATGAAGAAAGAATTTGAAAGAGTTTCCGTGTGGTTTAAAAATTTCAAAGTGCCAGCAGGAAAATATTATAATTAAAAGAATATTTGTAAATAATAGAACGCGATGTTTTGAGGAATGTTTTCTCTTTGTAATTGTTAAAAATAAAAAACATGCTTTAAAATCACAGAAATCGGAGACTTATTGATTTATGAACATGTACATCAACTTTTTGAAAAAAAGTTTAATTTCTGAGAATAAATACCACCACTTAATTCATATTTCCACCTGTTAGAATATTTCTTAATGTATATTTTTAAATTAAACTAGGAGATTTAAATGTATATGCAAATAATTTTAAGTGCAAAAAGTATGAAATTACTAGATAATATTTAATAAAGTACTTTCAAATATCTTCAAATACTTACACATGAAATGTAAACTCAAAAAGGAATCATTTCATTTTACTAAACTCAACTTCTAATCAGATTTTGGCCCTTCGTTCATTTTATAGTTTCTTTTTTTAAAATAACTAGCGATTGACGTCAATGCTGGGCACTACCTTTGTCTAAGATATTAAAGTATTTTTCCAATAGTGTCGAACGTCACTAAAATTTTATTTTGACAGATGAAATGTATCCGATATATTAGGGGAACAACCTGCCTCTTCACGAAGAGTATCAAAGTACATAAATATACCGATTACTTATTAAATAAGTAAAAACTCTTATTTAACCTCTGTCAGTGGTATCAGTTCACACAATGTTAATAAAGTATAAAGAAAAATATAAAACAATTTCTGTAAATTTTACGACAATATTTTAAAGAATCAATAAAACAGAATTTTAAAATAGATAAAGGTGCCCAATATTATTTAAGTATTTTATATTCGTGTTTTATATTCCCAAAATCCTAACTTAGTTTGTTTTTATCCACGTGTTATGTTTTATTACACTTTGTTTTATTTAATATTTGCGCCATACACAGAAAATTACACGCGCATTGTGGCGTGCCAATTTTTTCAATTGCTTCTTATTTTCAGGTATCTGATCTTGAACCTTTATGGGTACTTTTTCTGACAAGATCCATCGTACATCATTTGTTGAAGCCTACAGTGGTAATTTTCGACGTTTAAGATTTCACGACATGGCGCCCCGGAGTGTCGAGATGGGCGCAAACAACGACCTCGATTACCTGATTGATTCGCACTCCCGATGTCGCTAAATAATACGGGGGACATTAAGGCCTCAGTAATTACAAGTTACGTCGACAAGTGCATTCATTCAGAGATGCAGTCTTAAGATGCATCCCAAAATGGGGAGTATCTCAGAGGTGAGTGTCCCCAGCCGGATCTTCATTAACACTGAACCAGCGCGACCATTTAGCGACCAGGCGCAAGAAATTGTTGAAATTTTAATTTTTGAAGGTAGTCGTTAAAGGTTATGGAAAAAATATGCTAAACGGAGGAGCCGCTCTGGAGCAGATTGTTTTCGTTTTTAAATCTCTGGCCAGCATGAAAATTTATACGCTGGTGACGAAGTAAGTAATTCATACCTGTTCAAATTGGACGAGATTGAAAATATACGAAACCTGTTCTTTATAGAGGAAATAATACAGCAAGAATTACGTCAAAGAAAATAGCCGGAATAAGAAAATAATATAATGGGCTGATTGAATTTATTTCAGGAAAATAAAATCGATATAGGTATGAGATGTTGACCGCTTGTTTGCACCAGCTCTCGTTTCGCCATCTTTTTGTGAAAGTTAAAAAATATTAAGTGCTCTAGGGAACCACGTATAAATAAGATTTCGTTTTGCGGTATGACAACATTTTCTTGGCGCAATAAATCGGTGAAGAAAATTGTTGGACCTTGGCGTTCATTCAGGAAAACCACAACATTGTACGTATGTAAGCCATGTGATTTTTCCCATTTATTTCTTCCGTATTTCATGAAATAATAAGGAAATGCTAAAGCACTTATCTTTGATTGTTAAAAATATACTCAAATATTAATCTAATTTGAAATATACAAATCGTTGAAATCGTTGAAAATTTGTGGTTTTCTTCACTTTCAATGTTGTTTTTCTAACATTTTAAGATTAAGAAAACGTAATTAATTTTTTCTTTAGTAAATAAAATAGTGTTATTTCGACTACATCCCAGCTTAACCATTTTTTAACCAAGGCAATTCTCCAAGAATTTAGACTACTCTGGATCTAAGTATGTACTAGGTTTTCTATTGTTTTACAGAAACTCCAAAATTATCTTTCAAGTTTTATCCCAAGTCTTAAAGATAGCTGATCTAGAATACGTCCTCAATGTCCAAATAAATTTGTTTTTTTTGATTTTGTAGACACAAAGACCTTTCTCATTCGGAATTTTGTCCTCAAAATTTATGAGATTTGCGTATACAGACAATTAGCACATAAATTTTGTAACTAATATCAAACTAAATACAGGAAGGGAAAACTCAGCAAATCAATTAAAGTACAAAACTATAAAATATGAGACTTTAACTATGAATTAATCTTTACAGGCATAATTTTCGTTTTTTGTAAAAAAGCAATATTTCACTTTGATGAATTATTGTAACATGTTCATAGCCAATTAGTCTGGATATTTTTTGCACACCTTTGCACGTGTTCCCTGTTGCACGTCGTACGAGTTAAAAACAAAAACGTTAACCATCTAAGAAACATAAAAGTAAACATTCAAATAGCTAAGCAAGTTCTAATCAATTTGATTTTACAGTCGAGATCGCCCACTTATTCCAATAAATATTTGTACTCTGTACGGTATGAATCTGAACTGGTGGACCAAAGTTTGACTTGACCAGTTCGACATGTCTAGAACTTAGCCAGACTGCGCTTTCGGGTTAATTTGAAAAGTGCAAAAGATTGACAGCCGCGCCTGCATGCCAATTAAGATCCGGTTTGCATAATCGCGGAAAATGCAATTATCAGAGGCAGTGATGAAGTGTTCTACCTTTTCTTCGTTTTTATCCCTCCGTACATTCCTCATTGCAATTAAAGGTGCCTTTACGACTGGCCCGATGAAAGCAACTCGAATAAGCATTTCAGGTTTTATGGCGAATTAAACATTTACTTACCATCCAAGGGAACTTATATATATACTTCCAATTAAACATAAATTAACGATGATTTTCTGCATCTATTGCAAATATAATTTTTTTTCTAATTCAATCCTATTACATAATTTACCGCAATTACAGGAAAACAAGAGAGAATTTAATGTGTCAAAGTATTTCAAAAATTAGTCCATGTTTTTATTAAATCCGACTAAAATATGACAGTTTATTTAAAACAATTATATTTATTGTATTCTTTGGTCTCAATCCTAAGGTTTCGGTCACAAACCCAAAGAAAGACTATTCAAGCCCAAATGGGTTAAGTTAATCCATGTAAAATTTTATATAAATACTATTGAATGACATAATGTGAATATAACTCTACCCGCAAAACCATTTAGTTTTCAAAAGGAACAAAAACATCATACAAATTTTCTATGATTACTACTCTTAAGGAATTTAAAGATTTTAAAAATTATAAAAACTGACAACGCTTGTAGTAAAAACACAAATAAATATATCTAAACTTCCAAGCTAATTAGTAATTAATAAAACTAAGAATAAGAATTTAAATTTTATAATTTATTTTCGGGCAAAATTTATCTTTTTCTTTGATTACAAAAATATATGTTCGAAAAATCAAAGAATAAATGCTACAAATGTACAGGAAAATTACATGTAAAATCAAATCAAAATATTCACCGTCATTTTTCAAATATATTTATTTATCTGAGCTTAATACAAATTCTTATATATTAAATATGGATTAATTACTTAATAATTACTAATTTAAAACAATAATTTAAAAAGTATTGCAAGTGATCGAGGTATATGATCAAATTTATTTAAAATGCTCATACTTTGCAAATTGAAAATCGTAAACGTAATTTTTTTTTGTTAAATGTATTCATAAAAATATTGATGTTTCCAAAACTTTATCTTACTACAAATTAGAAACAAATCCATTTTAATGTGAAGCCAGTGGCTAAAGAATGTTCCTGAGTGATGATTAAATTCATTTAGACAAAGTAGACTTAATTGCTACCGTTTGAAAAGCTGTCAGAAGTTGTTATTAATCACCTTTTTCGCTGATAATATTGAAGAGTCTTTGTTGCGGAAAGGTATCGTTATCTATTTAAATTAGTTTAAGAACATTTAAAAATTTGTTCATGTAATATCATAATTTTCAAGGTATGGCGGAAACGGATAATTTGGTTGATCCCCTTGATGAACTAAAGAAGAGTTGCAGGCAAAAAGCGAGTGTTGCAGAACTTTTCGAAAAACTCCAGCAATGCAACAATCGGGTGAATAACAAAACGAAGACGGCGGAGACATGTGTTGAGGAGATATTCGACTATGTCAAGGAGCTAGATCACTGTGTCTATAAGAGACTATTTGAAAAATTGAAATAAAACTTTTTATACAGATTTCATAGTAACAAATAAACTGTCACCATTTGAATTATTGAGGGAATAGCACTAGTTAACAAGTGATCGATGAAGAGAATATTTACAAAACTCTTATAAAATTGTAAGTTGTTCAATTCCAAGCGGTTATCTTTGGGTGGTAAATTTATTGATTTGTTACTTAATAACGTGCATTGCTGATAGGGAAACGAAATCTGACTTATTTATTTGAGCATACTTCAAGTGAACTACATGCATATAGGGATTTCGTAATATTTCTCTCCTCCAGATCACTTCAAATATCAAGGGCGCAATTATCTCTGCGCTTAGGAACGAGAATTTAGTTTTAGTAATTTTAGTTAGTTGATATAAAATGAAAAGCCCATGCATACTAGGAGACGACTGGTAAATTAGCAGGGAGGGCTGAGAAGATTCTTAGTGACCATTGGATTTCAAGAAGTTATTTAGGCACCAGGTGGAGGTGTTATCTATGTAGATCGTCGTGCAGAGATGTATTTTTGATGAATTTAAGCCAAGCGAAAAAAAGAGTTAAAAATTATGAACTTGTGAGTCTCTATTACGCTCAAAATTCTTGATCACTAAACGTTAGATAAAAATATCTGGGAATAGGTAAGAAATTATTTTCATTTCTTTTTACGTTAATCCGTTGAGTTAACCAGGGGTCCAAAAGACCCCAATAGTTTTTTCAATAAAAATCTTTTTTAATTTTCTTTCAAGTGAAACGTTAATTTTAGATAAGCAAACAATTGGATCTTGTAAAGAAGTCTTTTTTATATGTCCATAAATTTTTATGAGGTGAAATCGCAAGTAATTGATAAACAGTAAAAATTTCCCGCGTGGGGTCCCACCTTCTTATTTGGAGGTGTGACCGCAACGGTTTGAAATACTAAACGTGTTTGTAATCAGCAATAAAATTGAATTGCGTATGATTTGAAGAAGGTTAAACACAGGGATTTGGATACTTTTCGTTACACATTAGTGGAGATACATTTATAACAATAAAAATCAGGATATGTTGCTCATAATCTGTAAAATTAGCAATATTTACTTAAGATTTTTGGTCCGTTTAATAGAATGCAAATGCATCACTGCAGGCGATCGCACGCTTTTATTGTTTTATGATTTACTAGCGCGAGATGTTGAGTTATGGACCCAGCGAACAAAGCCCACGGGTATCGCTTCAGTGAGCACCATCTTAGGAAATAGTACGCTATTTTGTTTCGTTGACAATCTGCTCCTGATGCTGACACTGTGAACTTGCCTGGCCAAATGGTCCAGCTGATATGGAATTTGTTCCTCTAGGCGGCTGTCTACTTTTCGAAGCATTGCTCGGAATTCGTGAATGAATTACTGCATTCATTGCACGCTCTGATTTCAAGGTTTGGACGATATATCAGGAAATCTGGGAAATGTTGAAATTTTTTAAGCAAGCTGTCTTAAATTCCAGAAATTATGTCCTCAGCTTGAATAAAATGGTATTATTTTATAAAATTATGAGCACTCTTACACTAATAGGTGTACTATTCAATTATATTATGTTTTTAGCAGAGTTCACATCATTAAAAATAGAAACACCCATTGGTTATGAATTTTAAAATATTCTGGTAAGTAAACAACTGAACGAATTATATAAAAAATTCAGTGATATTTTTCCCTTTTACGTATTTTCATATCGAACGATTCTGAGTACACTTTTCTGTATGTGGGATTTTTTCAAGCAAGATATAAACCATATAAACTTGGTTAAAAAAAAACTCTTGTTATTTATAATTTGTTTTGGGTACTACCTTTCGAAAAAGTCATTATACTAATTTTTTTACTATTACGAAACGTTTTTATTTAATTTAAATTTTTAATTTTAGTCCAGTACCTAGTTCTATTCATCTAGTTTGAGATTCTTAGGAATTATTTGAAACATTCCAGATCGCAGATGATTATGATCTTGGATTATATTCAGAAGCAAAAAATATTACAATATTTATTTATAATTTTTAGAAAACACGTAATATTTTCAATCAAGTTTATAAGTTTTTAAAATTCTGAAACTAAATTATAATAAAAAATGATACCGGACTTAAATTTGCAATAAAAGAGCTTCTAATATCAAGTTTCTAAAGAAAAACGTAGTTTTAAAAATTTTTTTTCTCTACTTTCACCATTTTTTCCTCAAATAGTGAGAAGATTTATGAGCTTATTCAAAATGTTAACTAAATGGGTTCAGTAGCTTTGAATAAATCTTGGAATCAATCGTGTCGCCAAAAAGATTTGTGTTTAAATCGAATTACAATAAATAAACAAGGGAATGTTATATATAAATCTTAAACAAACAAAATAAAAACAAAACCGGTCAATTTGATCGTTTCAGTAGTTTTAGTTAGCACATATAAAAAGATTTTCAGCTAAAATTTGTGTAAAATGAAAAACATGTTTCCCATTTACATTACTGCATTCTCCAGTTCAATTAATTATATAAGTACCCTTTCAATTCTTAGAAATAATTTAATTTACATATTTTTTTTTACATAATATCGACTTAAAATTATAGTTCCTTATTAATATAATAAATATTTATTTCATAAAAATTCATATAAAGTTATTTTTATACTCGATCATTTTAAATATGAATTAAGTATTTTATACGCCATCTTAAAATAACGTCTTAATTTGAAATGTTAACGAATTCCGACAGAATATTTTCCTTTTTTAGATGATTAAATTTATACACAAAGATAATTATTTAAACATGTGATTGTTTAAAATTGTTTTTTTCACTGCATAAGCAGAAAATTTATGAATTTATGCGAATTCAAATCGTTTAAAGCTTGTTCTAAAAAAAAAAACAAAAATAAACAACTTCAAGAAAATAAGCCGAGCTTCTGCGACTTAATAAACTAGGGGGAGAAACCCGGTGTATTTGCTGAATTTATAGAAATTCTGTATTGAAATATTCAAAGCACACCGAAAATTTATCGGTGCTATAAAACTACAAAGGAGAGGCTGCTTGCTTGAGCACAGACTGAATAATACATTTTCGAGATCCGGCCTTTCTAAGCTGAATAAGCCGAATATGCCCGTTTTCATTGTAGTCTACAGTCCGGGCACGAAACGTGCCAAATTCAAGTTAATTATGTGACATTTCATAAAATATTTCGGCTAGCCGGGCAAGGGGTATAATCTTGCCCAATACGAGCCAAGCACGTGGTTTTTGCTATGGAAGGTACCTTAGACCCGGTCCGGCTTAGTCTATCTTCGGCGGTTGCGCAGCGACAAAGAAGGTAACAAGAAGATGGTAAGAAGGTAGTCAAGAAGTTGGGACCGGAGTCAGGTGAAACATATGGGGTTAGCGGCGGACCAGCAAGAAAAGCCACTTAGGCCTGGACGCAGAACGCATCGTGGATCGCGTCCGAGGCTCCCCTACGATGTCATGCAACGATAACTTGCGTACCTTTCTTGTCGCACGACGGACGTGAACGAGTTGTAAAGTTTTCAAGTTCTTGGAATTCAAGGTCAGGCCAAGATGTTCCGCCGGTTCTTAAGATTCTTCTCTGCTCCTATACTTTTCATTTTCAATTTAGGTTTTCGGACAACAATCGTTCTGGACCCCGGAGACCAGTGCGGATTCTCACTGTTCCGATATAATCCAGTTCTTATTTAGTTTGTAAACTTCGTCACACCTCGCGGGGTCATTGCAATGACACCTGCAGGTTTTCTAGAACTCCAGTCCTGCTGTAGAATTTTAATAAATGCCACTAACCTGAAATGCGACATAATTCTGCATTCTAAAAAGAACATCATATAGTCTGAGATCGTTCGCTTCAGATTGCTAGTGGCGCTTTGTAATACCACTATGACGCAAGATTTCCTATTTGTAATATTTTTTATTGTTTAATTTTTGAATAATTATTCAGAATTAGTTCCGCATTTTATCAAAATATTAATAACAAAGTAATAAATTATTATCGTATATTATATAAAGCATTATTTAAAAACAATTTTTGAGTGTCTAAGAAAATAATGGAGGTTTTAGAATTCGAATCCAATAATTAATAATATTAATCAACTCGTAAAAGAGCGTTAATAAAACTTATATAAATTTTAAGCATTGGAGGTAAAGTCCGTTTTTGATAAATAGTTTATCATATCAATTAGTGCAAAAATAGTAGTTTTTATATTTATTATTAAAGGTCCAAGTTTTTTGGGAACTAATAAAGATTAAAGTTTTTATAGAACGTTTTTTTGTGAAAAAAAACAAGGTGACATGATCTTAACCCTTTCCGAGAAGGCAAATTGGAGGAATATACTATGAAAAATTTCAATTCAATGTCAGTTTTAGAGATTTAATTATAATGACCTAGGTCGCTGTAAATTTGAAGCTTATTAGCGTAATTATTTAATCATTTCTTTCTTAATTTTCCTTGCAGTTTCATAAGTAATATAAAGTAATACCGGATTTCGCGATAATGTCAGAAATAGGGTCCAAAATTTTAAAAATAATTCAAGATCATAAAATAGCATATTCGAAATCCTGCACAGATTGAAGCCATTTATCCAATAATAAGCACAGTATAAATTAATTAATTAATATTTTTGCTCAGCTTAATTGACCGAATTAATTTTTGTCAATGAAAATGAACTTATTTTATAAATAATTTACAAATGTTAAATATATGCTATTTTTTCGCCGATTTGAAGAAAAATACTTTGAATATGTTGTATATTACCTTTTTCCTTTTAAAGCCAGTTTAAACGTATTTATGTCACACAAGACCCCAAAATTACAATATTCTCGTTTTCAGGATAGAGACGTGCTAACGTGCATATAAACGGTGTTCCGAATCCGACCTTTTAACCAACATTTGATTTTTTTCTCAAAATAAAACTACACATTTCGCAGGTTACAATGGTAAAATGTGAAAAATCTAAAAAAACTACTAACATTCTTTGGAATAAACTTTTACCCAGCATGCTATTTTGGACCATGAAGCTTTTGGGTAAGGATTCGGAGAGTGATGAATTTTTTCGAGTAAGGTGTGCAATAAACCTTCAGACATCATGTTTTACTATTCTTTTATACATTAACACGTAACGAGAGTTTTGAACTCTAATTTTCTTAAAAACCATACCTAATTGAGTTTTTTTATATCAATCTGATAATATACACAAAACATAGTATAAAAATGTTGTTTTACTAAGCTGAAGCAATTTATTCGCCTGTTTCAACACGCCACAAATATTACATTGAAAACAAGCAAGAAAATTCTAGGAGCAGTTCAGGTGCTTGGTTTTCATTTGGCTGCCTATGATATTGATCTTGGGTTTTGATTTTAACTTGGTACAATGTTGATACGATTCTGGCTTAGCTAAGTCTTATGCTATGTCTTGAGCAAACCAGGAAGATATGTTAAGCGAAACTAATTAATAGTAAGCCTCTCACGTGTGACAGTTTTAAATTATTCCATGAAAATGAATGCTAGTCAGTCCAGGAAACATGCGCTAATTTCCACGGTTTAGTCGCAACCGCGGGGGAACGATTTGGTGCATTTCAGTGGAAGTAGACTCCAGGCACACCGTGAAATTAAGACGGGCAATAAACTCGTACGGGCTGAAGTAATTCTTTCTGCCATCAATTCATTACGCACATTAATTTGGACCATAAAGCGACGCAAAACAAAGCATTAGTTGGTCGAGGAGCTGAGGCACCCCGGAAGAGGGGGCCTGGACGAACAGGCGCGCTGGACGACTAAGACGTCGGGGCTTGGGAAGACGACCTTTGAGCTAAAGAAGTCACGCAGTCCGGGAACATAGAGTTTATTAGGGCTCCAACCAGACCATGCAATTTCAATACGGGAAACTATGGCAATTGGAGTCAGCGACTGCACGGTCCAGCGACCGTTCGCGGCCGAACTGCAGCGGCCATGTTAAGCAAATTGCGTGGAGCCAGCGCCATTACTTAACTCTCATTAAGCGAGGTCCTAAAACAATGGGCAAAGTCATCAGCGGCTGGCTGCAAGACGTCCTCGCTAAGACGTGCGAAAGGCTTCCCCTTATAGACTTAATTAAAATAAACTCGTCATGTCAAATGATTTGATGAGGCGGCCGGCCGAGTCTGTCTCGCCCCGGTCCCATGAGGCCAATGAAGCTGTGGCTCCCCAATTAGCTACGCCCGAAAATAACATCGGCCGTCGGTTCGATTTTTTTCGGAGAAATTGCCATAATGAGCTTCTGTTAACTTTACACGACGTCGCAGTGGCCTTCGTTGGTCACGTGCTGAGTCACTATCGAGTGCCAAAACGTCCCCAAGTGCACCGGGAGAGCGCACCAAAAAATTTCAATTTACCGGGACCAAGAAATTTTCGTAATTTTACAACATCGAAAATTCCCTAATTGGAATTACCTTTAATCGTATTAACTTGTCTTTCAACCGTATCCAGACCCCTGGACCTGGATTGCGGCTACTTTAACGATTCCTTTTTAAGATCTTGTTTACGTCTGCCTTGATAAAAACGAAGGAATTTAACAAATTAAATTTTTTTTTTAAGGATTTCAAGAATTCCAAGAAATTAAACTTTCTTTGGATGTATTGAAAGTTTGAAACGTCTAAAATATTTGGATTTTAAAGATAAAATGAGTCAACATGGATTTTCTATCCCATCAAGCAACAGAAAGTTTCGATAGTTGATGCTTGCCTAGAAAAAATGCTCAATTATAGTACAAAAGATCTCTTTCTATAACAAAGCATATAAAAAATATAAACAAATACTATATTATTATTTAAAAAAAAAAAAACTAACTTTTCAAAATATTCCTCACTCATTACTACCACATTAAATTACGTTTTAATAAAAATAAAAACAGAAATTTGAAAATCGAAATTACAACCTATAAACACCCTCCTCAAATCCTTCAACTTTTAGTTAATTTTATCTAATTTAAGTTATAATTTTAGAATATGATTTTCAAAAGTGTTTAAAATTAATATTTTAAAATTACTTCCTGTTTTCTTGAAAACCTAGACTAATTAAATATTTTTCTTCCCAAATTCGTACAAAGTACCCTTTTGATCCTAAAAGCGACCGTGAGGTCAGTTTGAGTTCGACCTTGTCTTCGGCCCGATATCTTTTGAATGAATATCTCGAACTTTAATGTGCTTTTCTAACTACCTTAATTTTAATACGCTTTCAGCTGCTTTTGTATTTTTGATTGTTTTGGTAAAGGCTTTTTCCACTGAAACGATAAAATAATAATAATTCCTGGATAATGATAAAGTGAAAGATGGAAACCGTTAAAATATAATTTGGGAGGAATAAACTAAGAAAAAAACACTTTTAAGGCCGCAATAACTACAGAAACTGACTTCATTCAGGTTAATGAACAGAACTCTGACTTCCGGCCATTTGATAAGAAACTTAAACCGTAGAACGCAGACCTCTCAGAAGTCATCTCAGGGTGGCGACGGGGCCAATGTCCACCTCTCACCGCTTTCTTCGGATAGGAGAAAGTAAAAAGTACAAAGCGACCATCTTTTGGCGGTACGCGACCAATCGGACGCACCAGTGCCGGTGGTCGCGCAAGACGGGTCGCGGCTCAAATTTCCGCGATACTACCACGCTGGAACGGCTGATAGCGGCAAAAGCGACGACGTGGTGCTTTTTATGATCCGCCCGCTATCAGCTGGCTATCAGCCACGAACAAGACGGGCGCGGACAATTTCGCGTCCACTAGTGGCTAATGACGCGCTTCGGACCTCTTGTGCGCACCAGTTTAAAAGACTGATTGGCAAAAAAGCGGGCCTGCCGAGTGTCACGACCATTTGTAACCAAATATCGGTGCCCTGCCCGGAATTCTTGTTTTGTCTTGCCGGATAATAAAAATATTCACAACAACCACTCCGGAATCAAATGATAGAGTTCAAGTGTGCCCGTCCAGTTTTGCGTCTGGCTTTCCAGTCTAGAAATTGTTTTACGTTCTCTACTTCCGATGCAAGCTTTTTATTTGCAGTCCTTTTATATCATAACTCGTGGAAGATTTAATCTGAACTACAAT
This sequence comes from Proctacanthus coquilletti, assembly GCA_001932985.1. Taxonomy (NCBI): domain Eukaryota; kingdom Metazoa; phylum Arthropoda; class Insecta; order Diptera; family Asilidae; genus Proctacanthus; species Proctacanthus coquilletti. The sequence continues at coordinate 1,856,673 of MNCL01000009.1, forward strand.
ACCTAGAAACGTGAAAGAAGCATTTTTTGAAATGCAATCCCTGAAGACGCAAAAGGAAATAAAACAACGTATTTTCTAGATTCCTTCAACATGGCTTAGTCCCCTTCAACTACAAAATGCTATCTACACAGTCGCGTAAAAACGTTAATTTCCAAACATCTTTAGATTCTCTAAAAGGGTAAGTAGTTTTTCTTGGCATGGATTTTTTAATTCCCATCAAATGCCGAATTTTTTGCTTTGTAAAGATCTTTAAAAACAAAATTCGAATTTTTGTGGAACTAATTCTCGTTACTGTATTGGACACCTTGGGTCGGTCAACCCGATCCCGTCTACTTAAGAATGAGAGAATTTAAAAAAATATGAGTTCTTAGTTTTTCTATGAGTCCATAGAAAAAGTGGCAATCTTTCAGGTCAGTTGGATCAAAAGAGAGTTAAGGATTAGTTGTCTAAGAAACAAAGGAAAAACGGGTAAGTACCATGAATCTCTTAAAATAAAAATCTGGTTGACAACTAAAAATGATTATAATATCAATTAACACAACACTTTTAATTGTTTATTCGTGTGTTACTCGTATAAATTTTAATTTTAATTTTTTAATTTTAATTTTATTTTTGAATGTGGATAAAACGGAAAACAGGAAAGTCTTTCAAATTAATTTACTCTTTTCTATAAAATTCTGTTTTTATTTTTTGTAACAATTTCAAATATTTGAAAAATACTTGGTTGATCTGAAAATGTCCATTAATTGGTTGTACTTCTATCAAGTATTAAATAATTTAAATATCGTAGCAAAATTTGACTGTTTTTCATGAATTAAAAAAATCCCCAAATGTTTGTAAATTTAAAAATAGTTTATGTGTTTGTATTTTCTTCACCGATTTCGAATTACATTTTTTAGAAGTTAACTTGCTTTTTAAATTTTTTGTTTTTATAGTAAGTTAAACAAACTTAAGTACAACATTTTTTATATTTCCTTCATAAAACTTTTCATGTTTTAATGATTTCAAACAATTTTTGATAATTGAAAACTAGTTTTTCCCGACTTTATGAAGTGCTCGTAACCAGAATTGTATGTTATATAATCCAAACACAGGTATTTTTCATATTCAGAATTACTTAAAACATTTTGGGAAGTAAAATTGTTGATCGGCCAGAGTAACACGTCTTCAAACACAAACATCTTACAACATTACCACAATTTATATTAATCATATTGTAGCTTGAATTAAGCTTGAAAAAATAACATAAATGAATTGAAAACTTCCCAGAGACAAGTTTCGCTAAAGTGATTAAATATTCAAGATCAGAAAAGAAGATTACTTAAATACGAAACGTTTATGCAATTTTTAATTTTTTTTTTTAAATTGTTATTCTACGCATAATTGGCGCCCTGATTCACTAGAATGCATTTTAATGAAGAATTTATCCTGTACTCTGAGTTAGTATTGCGTAAGTGCGATGAAAGCCTAGATGTCAAGTCATTCGAAATAGGTTCAGGTTTGAGTAAGAAACCGCATATTAATATTACTTTGGCGATTCAAAAACAGTAGTAGCTCCGTCGGTCGGTAACCTTGATCTCCTGCCTACAAAACTTTCCTCTCCGTCGATTGCATAATCGGGCATTTCTCTTTTTCTTTCCACTTACTACATCCGTACAAATTTACAAACTATTTAAGCCGATGTGGAAAGTGATTCGGCGGAGCGGACCTAATGGCGACGACGGCGGGGACCAGAGGTAAATATCGAAAAGAAATTCAAGAAATGAACGAAATCTACGAAATACCTGAAGAAAAGCGAAAGTGCTGCTGCTGACCATTAAGCAGTAAAAAGTCGTTAGGTGAAAAAGTGATTGCGGTAGGAGCGGGCATCGCCGCGGTCGCTGATCACAGCTACGATTGAATCGCAAAAGAAATGAAGAAATGTTGCAGAATTTTTGCAGCCCAACAGCAGCTCCTTATAAAAATCGCCGATGTCGTGTCACAGACTTGAGACTTTTTTTTTTTTTTCAGACACCGATCTTGAGCTGTACCGTTGCGATACATCTTAGTGACAAATTTTAGGAAATGATTCATTGAGACACAATTGGACAAATAGTGCACAACATCTTGAACGAGAAATCATTCAGGTGAACTAAGCCTGACGGAACGGAAAAGCGTTAAAATCACAAGTTTATTTACCAATAAATTTCAATAGAGGCGCAAAATCATTATTTACTGCCGTGGCCGTATTGAAATAAACAGGAAATGGAACTAGGCTACTGGAGGTGGTCAGTGTTGCATCCATGTTACATCAGTCTTAGTTACCTAGAATCCATTTCAAAACTCTACACAAATTATTTTACCGCGAATTTCCCAACAGGCTTATTTAGATTAAGTTTATACTGATTATGTTGCCTATGATTAAAAAAAATTTATTTAACATCAAAAGAGTAACTTGTACATGGAAATTGCCAATAAAATTGTGTCCCAAAAGTTTACGTTTCAAAATCGGTTTTATGTAAAAATAATTACGTCTTTAGGGGATTTGTTTACTAAAATCGGATAAAAAAAACATCTAAGGAATTTATTTTAATGTGTCATAAAACATAAGTAAAAAACACAATAAAACAGGTAAAATATTAACACATTGTTGATCATTCAGAAATTTACTCATGTTTTCATGTCGAAACTTTGTTGACTGACTTCGGCCATAGTGTTCTTTATAGAGCTTATCATATTCTAACATACGACGTGAGTTTTCCAAATCTACCAAGAAGAGTAAATACCCAGGAAGTGGACAGCCGAAGAAGATATTCAATTATAAAAAAATCTTTCTTAGAAAATCAATAAACTGCCTGGACACGAATGACCCAGGAGTAGAATGAAACTTTACGCAATGGATCGTACGAAAAAAAGTTGTATAAAATGTATGAACACTTTTGTATGACCACACAACTATTAAAAACGTAAATATATTCAGTTGTAGTGTTAAAAAAATAAAGCAATAATATCTTTTTAATACATGTTGTAATTTATTTCTCCCTTACCCGCTATTAAAGTGTAATAAATGATAATGGAGAATGGATTGCATCCGAATTTGTTATTCGTAAAACTATTAAATAATACGCAAAGTTTATGAAATTCCTTTTTTAAGATTCGCCTTTGGAAAGTATTTTATTTCATATAATTTTCTAGTCTTGAAAATGGATTGTTTTCAATTTCATGATTGTTCAAACTTAACTAGGATTTAATGCAGTACTCTATTTAAAAGCCATATTACATAAAATTAGTGAAATTGCATTTTAGAAACTTTAGGATTCAAGCTTTGCTAAGAATTGATCAATTTTTTTTCTTTTTACCAGTGAAATAAGACCATTATGACTTTTTTTATTAATATGATAAACCATCATACATTTTCGAACATTTTACGTAGAACGACTTTAAATAAAAACACAAAAACTTAAACTTAAGACATTAAAAATTTTTTATGGTTAAATCATTTTCTTTTTTTTTCATTTTTATACTTTTTGAAGAAAAAATTGGCGTCAGTAAAGTTTGAAGGTGACATATAATTTTTTTTCTAAATTCCACGTAGCTACGTTCCTTTTATTAGGAAAACAAATTTACATATGGGAATAAGAATTATATGAATTTTATTAAATTTCCTGTTGCATTAAAGCCCTGGTGTGAGGAAATAAACATTTCAAGCTTCCGCGGCAAGTAAAAGGAGCCGATCGGAGTTTATAGATTGAAACAGGAAATCTTGTCATATTTGCAAAATAATAGTAGACAACTCAGGTTCAATTAAATCTCAGTGGCCAGTGGCAGTACGCATCGTAGCATAACGCAATTCACTCGCTTACAAAAAGACTGTAGTGCATTGCCAGAAAAAATTTTCGCAAATTGCTCGCATCTTTAATGCAGCGATATTAGCCATAGACTGATGCAATTATTCCGCGGCTGTTTCAGAAACTGCAAACAAAAAGGCGACCGGCGACGTGGCCAGCGGCGAGCACGCGGCGGCGGCGTCTAGTTGCCACTGGAAAAAAAACCATTATGTCACACCGAATTACATGAAAAGTGCGAAAGTGGAGAAAGTGTGGTGCCAAACACCGGCTGCAGTCGTTACATCATGGCGCTGGAAACGATGCCATGTTTTCATCAATGCAAATTAGACTCTGCTTTATGGCAACCGTTTGATTGTGAATTTAAGGTCACCACCGTTGGCCAGGCCTGCATAATGAGGTGCTTTATTGGCGCGATTATGGCCATTTTAAAGATATTTTCCAACCTGGTTACATCGGACGCGATACCACACATCTGCTTACAGATTGAATTGGAATACCCAATGAAACCCGAAATAATGGAGTGTTAAGCTTCCTATAAACACCCTATCAATGTTGCGTAGTATTTTTCGCGATGTCAGGTAGATATAGGCTAGCAATTCAACTGTTAAGAAAATTTAATTTAGCTAAATTCAGCGGATTTTATTATTAATATGAAATTGACTTGGCCAACCGGGAAAATTGGTAGTATAAAGGCAAAGTAAGACTTTTCTTATCGCATTTATACTACTTTTTCTTAGTCCGGCAAAGTACATTTCCAAATAATAAATCTACAACTAAAATTTAAGCACCATATAAAAATACTTTACGTAAGACCGGAATTTAGAAGCATATATCAAAATTTAATTAAAAGAGTATTCCGTTGGAATTATTTTTATTTGAAGCCCAAAAATATACAAACAACAATTTCAACTTAAAAAATTATTACCCTTGATTTTACAAATATCAAATTTTAAACTATTTTAACTAACACAAACTAAACTACTTAATTTGGTTTGGTAAATAGAAGCATATAACATAAATTTAAATTATAGAATAAAAATACAAAAATATTTTACTGAAAACGTATTTTCAGAAAAATAAATTTTCCAAAACTCGTATTTAATCTTTTAATAGTTTTAATCTTTTGGAAAATTATGATTTAAATTTAAGCTAATATTTGAAAAACCTATGGATTTCTGTGATATTTAATTATATTTCTCAAAAACTGTAAAAAATAAAAGAGAAAATGAACTTTGTATTTTTTCACCATAATCCACAGAGGAACCAGGAATTCCCCAAAAACATTTCAATATTAAAAAAATAGTTCTAAAACAATTAAATAAGAGCATTAATTTATGAAATAAAAATCATGCAAACATTAAAAAATAAACTGTATTTTTACATTTTATACTTAAAAAATGTCCAATATAAGCTCGATTAAAATTATGTTTATGTTATAAGGGATTCGATAAATAGGGAAAATTAATTATAAACAAAATTTAATAATAAAATATTAAATATACAAGGAAATATTTGCGAAAAAATGTTTACATAAATCATGTTCATATCATCGGTGAGTTCTAGCCGAGTTCATTTAAGTAATTAGTTATGGAATACATTTTTTACATACTAAGCTATTTACGGCTTTATTTATGTAAGACTAGGAGAAACCAGTGAATAAACGAAAAAGTTTTTTTTCCATTCAACCCGCATAGATCTGAAATGTTCTTAATTAACAAATCCACTGAAGCATTCACAACCACTGGCTAATGACTGACTATAGCATGAAAGTTTTAAGTCCTTTTTGGTTAGAAAAGAATCGAGTTAAAAGAGCAGCAAACTAACAAATAGACCCAATTGGAAACGCGTGTGAATATAGTTGAAACAAAATCGGTTTTTATCATCATCCTAAAACAAAGCAGTCTTCCATGCGGATTAGTGACCAAATGAAAATTTCTTGCCCAAATCGTTTCTTGCGTAATAGGCATAAACGTCTTGGAAAAAACTGGTTTCTTCGAAGGCATTGAAAATGTGTAATCACGCTACGCTCGACAAATAATAGCAAACGAGTCTATAATTGCGTTAAAAATAAACAGCAAAAAAGGTGGCTCGGGAGAAAAAGTGAAAAACCCAACGAAAGTGAAATTTCTTTCACTTCACATCCGAGCACGATAGCTCTTACCTAACGTCTTAAGACCATTACCTGACTGGCAGACAGCTGCTGCCGCGATCCGCGATCGAGCCGCACGTCTCTGTCCGGCCTTCCACGGCTTCTTCGGCGAGCAACGACTTCGCTTTCTGCGCTTGATTTCTGTCCCGCAAAGAATTTCCAGCACCGGCTCCTTCGCGCTGTGCTCCTCAAGATGATGTGGTAATCACCTGGCGGAGCTAAGACGTCGACGATCGCCTTGTGTGTCGACGACGACAGACTTAACTATTAAACATGGCGATGAGGACGATCAATAGATCGGAAAATGGTAATCCGGCACAAATTAAGCTTTGTAACAAAATCGAGGTAATTAAATCGCACAGGCCCACACGGTGCCAGCGCGCCGCACTCAACTGAGTGGCTCACCTGAGCCACACTGCGCCGTCTTTGGGCAATTCAACTGGCGGCGCGGTCTTCTTCGGCCTGATTGAGTGGGTGTCATGTTTTGTAAATAATTGGGGAAAGCGGATGTACTTGATTTGTTTTCTTAAAGTTTTCTTGCAATCATATTGGGCGTTTCCAATTCGGGCCATTGTTATTGATTAGCAGCAACATTTCCGCTTGCACTTAGTTTCTAATTTTCACGTATTGGCCGCAATTGTGTAGAAAAGTCTTGTTTTAACCTTGTTAGCCATGGTGCCATTTCCTTGTTTCACTCTATAACAAAAAAAATTTTGAAATAGGTTGCTACAATGTCGTAGAATTTATAAAGCTTAGACAATACAATTTGATTAAAAACAAAGTGTTCTTAGAAATATAATAAATAGAAATAAATACAATGATGTAGATTTAAGAGGACTAAAGAGAAAAGTTGCAAAATTCATCAAGTACACCGTCTACGATTTCGCATTAAAAAAGAAAAGACCAGGTTTGCCTTACCGTGGGTAAAAAGGAATCTTTTGAACTGATGGTGACTAAATTTTCAGAGATACCTTCCTTATCATTTTAGGTGTAGTGTAGAGATGAAATTTTAGATCGAAGATTTGCTTAACTGAGTACTTATATTGAATTTTATCAAAGAGTCTTAGAAACTGTAATTGAATAATAGAATACAATCATTTACTTAAATAAATTCTTATTACAATAACAAAAATTTATTTTTAAATTGCAAAAGTTTCATTATTTAGCACCATACACAAAATAAAAAGTGAATTAGTTAAGACTTTTTTACGTTTAAAAATGCGTTTATGCTGTAAATCGTTTCTTCAAACCCATAATTAATTTAAATGAAATATGTTTAAGATTAGTGCCATTAATATCAAACGTTAAATGAAATATCTTAAATAAACTATGTGATTATTTAGAACTTTCTTACATTATCATCTGAAATTAATTTCTTCTGAAATACTAACTAAAATTGAATTTTGTTGTAGCCCTGTAACCCCTGCTTTTCACGCAACTGTGACTAAGGAAGGGTATGTGCATATCTGCTAGATCGATTATTTAATAAAACCGTGATAAATAGAATTCAAAAGGCAATTCTTAAGAAATATAAGAGTATTGAACTCCATAAAATCAGGTGTTGATAGAGAGTTTCTCAGAATTAAAAATTAAAATCGGAATCATGCAGCCTTATTTTCAATATCTGAGAACGTTTAAGAGAAACGGCCACTTTATTTGATAAATTAATTGCCTGGAAAAAATGTACCAGTTTATTTAAATGTCTACTTTTATGCCAGAGAGAAAGTGCTATCAAATTTAGAATAATTGGTCATTGTTGCAGTGTAATAATGAGCGCCCCTCTATTTTTTTAATTGTTTTCTATAAATCTGCAAATCACCGGGAAACAAGTCTAGTAAAATTTGAAAAGTAAATGAATTAAGGAAGCGAGTGAGCCTAAACCGCGCATAATTAAAAGTGTTAAGCATGAACTGCATTAATTAACATTGCATGAAGGGTGAACAAACGAGGCGGCAAGCAGTTAAGAAAGGTTGATTAGATAATGAAGAAAAAAAAATAGTCGAAGTCGCGTATATGGCCGCGGAAAAGGAAGCGAGTGCGAACTTTGCGGCCCCAGCCGGCCGGCCCCAGCTCGGTTTTTCTGTTCCGCAGTGATTCCATGACGGATCCCGGTGACTAATTCCCAGGTAAAATTCACTTTCTCACGACGAATCGCCCCCAAGGTCACTCGCGCGAAATTAGAAAATCTAATGCCGGCGTAATTAGGTGCGTAAACCCGACGCGCCCAGCCGTGGCGATTTATCAAACCTCGCGGCAAAAGCGCCGCGTAATCCGCAACCCGCGAATAAAAACTCCACCGACCCAGCGAAACTTCCAGCAATCGCGATTTCGGGTTGCCTTTGGTACGCATGCGTGCAAAGCTAAATTACGCCGCGATCAACAGCGCACTCGCGAACAACCAAGTGGCCACTGATCAGTGTTTCGAGACTGTTTCAATTACCCCCAAACGAGGGATTTTGACTAGTATTATTTACATTTATTCTATTTATCACAATAGTAATGTCAAATTTTAAAGATGCCTTGAGACGTTAACACAACACAACATGCAAAAAAATACGCGCAAAAGAAAAATTTCGGCTAGAACAATGTATTTAAAATTTTAAAACAAAAAGCCATCATTTATCATTTAAAATTAATAATTATGTAACAGCATTAATTTTACTTTAACTTCTATTTAATTATAAAATCAAGTATCGAAAAATTGCGTTAAAAATATCAACAACAGCCTTTATTTTATTTATGCATGGCAATTCGCCAAAGAATATCTCAAATATTTCTTTAAAATCTCATTTTAGTCCAGAAATAATTTACAGCCCATGGGTGAAAAATATTTTGGACGAAAACTAGGATGAGATTGTTTTTAAATTTTAAAATACATAAAATATAGATATTAATAGATTCTCATTTCGAAAATTATAAATTTTATTAAAAATTAGACGGTAAGACAACTTCTAAGCAGTTTTTAACATAATTTTTATTGTTTCCATGATCCAGTCATGGAAAAATCCAACATTTATTCCATACCAGTGATGACTTTTTGATCCACTAATATGAACTCCTATGAGGACGTCATTCTTAGTCACATTTCCGCGTCTTATCTCGGGTCCTCCGGAATCACCGCCTCTAGGGCTTCCATAATTAGACTTAAATCGCAACTTTCGACCCCCACAGGAATTAAATTTTACAACAATTCCATGTGCTTTTAGTAGAAAGTCAGAATGATCATTAGTTTCCGTTCCACCCCAGTCAAGTACGATAGTATCTTCATTAAGGAGGTCCTTCTGCCCGTAACCGTGCGGAGCCATTTGAATAAAGTTCACATATTTTGTTCGTGCAAAAGGTTTGTCTACTTTGAGAACAGCTAAATCATGACACATTATCCATGGCCACTTTGGATGTATAACAATTTGTACAACAGTTCGCACTTGTACAAATGAATTATTTCTGTCTTCATACACTTGATTTCCAGCGAGAAGTTCATATCTGGGTGATTCGTTTGAAAAAACACAATGCGCTGCGGTAAGAGCGAACATATATGTGATTAATACTCCACCACATTGAAAATGCCCATTTGCGTCCAATTCAAGCATGTATGGATGATCCCAGCTAGAACGATATACTTCTATAGCTTTGTTCGCACCATAAACACTCTGTAACTGACCACGCGACTCTTGTTCCATTTAGAGATCTTCTAGAACGTATATGGGCACCAAAACACCCAGATAATAAAATCAAAAAAATCCAACGTGATAACATTTTAATTATTCTAAAACTGAAGTAAAGTCGAACTCCTGGGTTTTATATACCAGAGAAATGTCCTCCCACCCCTTCTAAAGTTCCACAGAAGATTCTGAAGTATACAAGTCTATACTATCAAATCGAGAATTTTCAATCGTTAGCACTTGTGAGAGTTCTAGAAAACAAACTAGGTGAACTATAAGATTAACTTATTATTTTTTTATGTATTTTATAAGTATGGAAGCACATTTTACTTTCTGGAGCATGTACGAGTATAGTACACTACTCACCATTAAAATATCAGCTTGTTAAAATACTGGTAATAAATTATATAAAATAGAGGAAATACTAAGAAATTCTTAATCAAACAAATTTTAGAGGACGGTGCAGGATATTTACGTAAATATTTATAAAACAAAATATTTTGAAGCATTGAAAAGACATCTTCAATTCAACAATAAAAATGGCTTTGACTCAGGTGGTGAGTTCTTTCAACAAAATGTTACCAGAGAAATTTACAACAACTTATTTTTTTTTTGGTCTACATTTGTCTTATTTTTTTCTTCTGTTTTTATTTTTTTATTAAATTATAATATTTAGAGTAAACAAACATTGATATAAAATTTAAATTTCGTACCTAAAATTATGAGACATCTTTTTGTTCAGATTATAAAATCAAATGGGCTCTTTTCTTGATTTTTGTCCCAAAACTTAAACCACTAAATACAGGTTCTTCTTTTCACAATATCTAAGAGCACTCATGTAAGTCACAAGTAACCAGCTGTGTGTGCTGACCAGTTGTGATGTGCCTAATGGCCATGCACAGCTCAGTTGAGCGTGAAAGTAGCACCATTCTCGAATCTGAAATTAAGATGTAAAACAAAAATCATGGCCGTAATCATGACAACGTAATGCCTGGGTAATGCACTGTAATGGCTTTGTCAAGCCACTGGCGATGGTGAGCTTTGCGAGATTACCCAGATCAGAAGCTGGATCTCAAGCCTGTCAAATCTTGTCCAGAGTTCGAGTGATGACCGGAAATGGTCAGCGCGCCGCACAAAAGAAAAACTTTTGTGGAACTAATTGCGCCGCACCACCGCCGCGTTCGTTTATTACTAGTTAATGCAGCATTCATTTGTTACGCCAAGAAGCTGTTTGAGTCCCGGGGAGTTCCGCGGTGGCAAATCGCCTATATCAAACAATTTATGAATTAATTGTGAGGAACTCTGAAAAACTTTGATATCATCGCCGCTAATTAACAACCAGCTAACTTATAATGAGACTATAAAAATCCTCGAGGGCCTCGTCCAAAACGCATCGACGGGTAAGGAAAATGAAGTCTTCTGGTCTAAGAGGAAATGACTCCTTGTTTTTCTCATGTATGAGAAGTGTATTTCGATTTTGCCTTAAATGAATCTACAAAAGATTCACTTCAAGCTGTTGAGAATAAGATTCACAGTCTAGCGTAATTCGTATAATTTATACAAACGCTAGTATGGACATGAAACCTGCAGTAATATATTACTTATCTTCCAGATGCTTTTTTAATTATTTGATTGATATAGTACTTATTTTATATTACTTTACAACAAGAAATATAGCCGCAGGCTTATAATTTTTTATGTCTTGAAATAGGCTTTCTCACCTACACCTTCCTTCCTTATTTGATATAGAACGTAACACCTAAAACAATTTTTTTTTTCAATTTTTTTCAATTTTTCGTAAACAATTTTTAAATTGATCCGTAGTCTAAAATTCATACAATTAAAACATTTGTTTTTAATGGAATGCACAAATTCCCAATATAAAATTTAGCATAATTGCGTATTCTTGATGCTAAAATTATTCTACGAAATTTAAATGGATTGTCTTCTTTATTTTCAATTTTTTGCTCTTAGAATGGTTTTGTTATTTTCATATTAAAAAATTAAAGATTTCGGAAATCAGGCAAATCAAGAAAGATTTGTTTTTCTTTTGTGTGATCAAAACTTTTCACTTTTCTCAGTTTCTCCAAATTACTTAAAAGTTCAAAGCCGATTTATTGCCTGTTCCTAGTCAAATTTTATAATAATTCCTCTCTGGTCACTACCGGTCAACTTGGCCTGAAATATTTTCAAAATCCTTTACCAATTCATTTTAAAAATTTATTAATGAAATTTGTAAATAATACTCACGATGTATGACACTTGGGCAACGGTGTGCATTTTATTTTCAAGGATGAATTTGACAATAAAATAAATAAATAAATAAATAAAATAAAAAGTGCTAATGGAAGAAAAATACTATATAATAAATTTTTTATCAGAACGAATTAAAATTCCCTAAAAACTAGCGACAATATTCGCGATTAATTATTAAAACTGCGATTGTTAATTTAAAAAAAAATTTTAACCCGTTGTGATCTAGAACGGTTTTCCCGCAATATTTCCCCAAAAACTTAAGGTTTTACCAACTCAGGCATAGGTTTTCCCATGATCGAAGCGAACATACTAAGATCATCGGTTTATAACATAAATTACGATCAACAAAAAAGGTTTCGATCCATTGATATTAAAAACATCATTAGCGTGTACTGTTTTTTGTAACATAAATCTCGACTGAATAAGCACACAAGACTTAATTGGCTTGTATTGAATTTCTTAATAAGTATCTGTTTTTAAAACACAATCGTTTGAAAAATAAAGCTGATTTTGACGCATATTGTATATTTATTGCAGCATTTCCAAGAAAACGACATTAATATGAAACGGATATTCACATCCGACGTTATCTTAAGATATTCTTCCTGTATAAACATAAGACAATCTAAACTTGTTTTTCAATTGTCACATGACGATCTCTATAAAAATAAACTTGCCCGGGTATCGGGAAGCTACCTTTGTCAATTAATTTTAATTTCAGATCTTTAAACCGAGACAGTGTCGATATTCTGGTTACACAAGAACAACATCCATGGCCAGTAATCCTTGAACTAGTAAATGAATCTCCTACTTTTCGATAACCAGCAGGATTTCCAAAAAAGTTGAACGATTTAAAAAATCTAATTGTGAATGCCATTTAATATAGAAAAACTGAAATTTCTCGTTATTTTAGTTCTATCTCCCTGGCCCCGTTCCACCTCCCAAGGAAGTGCAGGTGAGTCTAATTATTTTTCTTTTATAAAATTTTCCACCTCCGGCACAGCCCAATCCAGTTCGATATTTCCACACAATCAAAAGATTTCTTGTGGTGATATGCAAATAAATTAACGTAAACGTTTCCACCAAATGCCTGAAAAGTAGTCAAATAAATTTGTAAAATTGGACAGTATCGAAAAAGCGGCCGGAGGCTGAAACGAAATAAAACCAAACACCTGAATCCGGTTTATCAACGACCTGGCGATCGCGACACCGGCGATCGATTATTGAGCGAACGGCGCAATGCGGCGCCAATCGCGTCGATCGCGCACATGTCTGGATTGTTGTTCTGCGCGGACAGAGCGAAAACCGCAGATCATAATTAGAATATTTTAGGACAAATTGGCCTGCATACTAATTGCCGGTCTGCGAACGTCTGATGTAATATACCTGGCCGGGTGTCCAGCCGGCCTCGGCGGCGTTCGGTTTCAGTAGTCGTTCAGGTAGGTAGCCCGCATTTTCAGGTGCTTATCGGTTTCGGATTGCGGATTTAATGGGTGCGCACTAATGGTGAAATGTTCGATATGGCAAATTCCTTCCGAGTTCCTGGCATTCCAACATTCGGTGCACTTAAGATCCCGGAAACCCTTTAACCATTCAAATTGATCCCTGAAATCAACAAATTTGACCTATCGCGCTCCGATGCTCTCCTCAATTCACACTATAATTCACTGCCGTTTCTATAAATCGGATAATAGAATCTCTTTTATGATCTCTCAACATGATTACCCTTCAATAGAATGCTCTGACCTAGTCTTATCTGCTGCACATGATTCAATCTAATTCAGAATCTGGCGGTTCAAGTGCTATCCTCTCACTTCATTTATACTTTCATCCACACGATAATTTCGATTCACGTTTACAATCCTTTCAGAAATAGACACTCCAAACTTTTCTAATTCTAAATCATGTATTTTTATTAAAATTCGACATACTTGTAGATAATCAATTTTATGCATTTAATTACATAATTAATTTTTATTTCTGTTTATATATGAAAGCCTATTACCACAGTTTTATTTATCCATTGGGTTTCAGGAATAGTGTACCTTAGAAAATAAAAACAAAACTTTATCTCTCCTGGCTTATTAAATTAAAATTTTTAGTAATTAGGTATAGGACTCATGTGCTATAATTTCTTTTTTTCAAATTCAAGACGACAATGAAATTCGTTAAGTAAAGTTTTTTAAAGGAAAACGTAACCGCCTACTCGTCTCAATTAATTTGGCAAATGGATGAGAATAGTTCTGTATTTTAACTATTACTTATATTTTAAACGAACGTTTGAAGTACTCAAACCCAACAATTTTTTAAATCTGCTTAGTAATTTTCTATCTAAATTTATTATATATAAAGTTTCTATTAAAGAAGTGATTGATTGAACCCGGATGACCCTGATTTAGGGTTCGCATAGGGTAACATTCTGAAATTTTGATATCTTGGAAATATATTTCAAAAATTCCAAAATTTCTGACGACTTAGTAGCAGCAACGAATTTGCTAGTAAGTGCGTAGTTACTTTTCTCTACTTTGAACCCCCAAAAATGATCCAAAAAGTTACAAAAAATTGCTCTTTACTTTTTTTTTTTGAGTTTGTCAATAGTATCAGCTAATTTTATCAAAATTCAAACATAATTTTTGTGAAAACTTTTTTATGTATTTTGGCAAATATTCAAAGTGTGATGAATGGATTTCTATGAATTATAAAATCCATGCCAACAAACGCATTACAATCTTTAAATATAAAAGCAAAATGTTCGTTTTAACAAAAATAATGTAACTTGACATTCGACATAAACTTAAAAGCGTTTTATTTGATGTTTTATTTCATTGTTCTTTTTGACTTTCCCTTTGTTTTGGAAAATTTCATACGGTGGCAAGAAATTAGAATGTTTAATATGCCTTAGGACATTCATTGAAAAAATACACTAGCAACTAGCTTTGTTTTCTACACCTATGGTTTTTCTAATTAGCGAAAAAAGTAGAATACCGAAGGCCTGAAATTTGTAATTTTCGTGAATTTTGGTTTGAATTTAATTTCTATCGTCATATTCCTTAGTCAGCGACTTAAAGAAATCCCATCTACAAATTTTTCAAATAGGAGCTAGAACTATTTCGAGAAATATGCTAGAATTTATAGGAGCAAGGAAATGTAGTGGTGAAGTTTAATTCTACTCCACAAGTAACAGACGTGCACTTCTTTGATCAACGTGGGTAAGCATGCGTGAAAATCTATAAAGTTGTAGAGATTCTTTCATTACGTCTAGGACTAAACAGGAATTGAAACCGGGTATCTTTCGGATGGATTCGGTTAATTGTACTGTCCGCACCGTAGCCGCGAATTTTCCGGTGACTGAAGGAAAGCAATTTTCCAAGGTGAACGCCACTATTTGCTCCGCGCTTGGGCTGCCGGACAGCAAACGGAGATGCCGAACGTGTTTGGGGTTCGGATTGAGAAACCTAAGAGGCACCTTCTCCAAGAAAACCCGGAGGAAATTGAAGTCAGTGTCGTGCGCGCTTTTTCCTGTCTGCTGAGCTGTGTCTTGTCTATCCACAAATACGGGAGGAAGCAGTCGACGTGCTGTGCCTAGTACAATTAGTCTAGTCGCGGCTGGAACACTCTAGCCCCCAAATGGGGCTGGAAAATCGCCAGCGTGCGGTGCGCACTCACCTTAGGTCGTAGCTAGGCGTTCCTCGGGAAAAGCTACCAATGCGTTAAGGAATTTCCGTGGGCATTCCGCACACCCTGTGGGTTGCACGAGGCAGTTGCAGCCGCCGCCAACTATGCGTCTGGTTCACTTGGCTGACTCCAGCCAGCTAGCAGTTAGCACTTATACTATAGGAGTCTTTGGCTAGCGCTCTAGCAGCCCGAAAGACGAAAGTAAAAGTGGCTTCCAATGGGCCATGGTTTCTTCTCCTCGCCACCTGGCCCCGTACCTTTTCTTCGCTCAAAGTCGCAGCCATTGTTGTAATTGTAATTGCTCGCAGCTGAGTGATTGCTAGTGCACGTGGTTGCGGCGCTGCGGTGCGGTGCCGTTGCAGTCTCGCTGCAGAGGTGCTGTTTCCATTCCGGCGGTGGGCGAAAGTTGCGCCGCGTTTCAATTGTCGACTGGTTACGCAATCGCCGGCCAATTGAGGGCGAGTTCGAGTTCCGACGGGTCCATTGTTTACAGATTAACTCCAATTTGCATGCTTGGAGAAATTGGGTGCGGAGCATTTGGAAAACACTGGTCCAATTACTTTCCATAATTGGAAATTGTAATTCCCAACAAAGAAGAGCATGTGAGCTTGTTATTCAGTCATGATAAAATAGAAGTTTTTAAATTTTTTCAAAAGTAATTTCGCCAAAATTTGCACTGTGCAACAATTTTCAGTAAATATTCTTCTTTTCAAAAATTATTAACTAATTTCAGAAGGTTATCTCCTTCAGAAGTTACTTTTATATAATTTTTTAAATACTTAAAAGTTTTAATAAAAGTTCTGGAGGTTGAATATTTGCCTTAAGAGGCACATTTATGAATCTTTTACATTTATTTTATTTACAAGACTGTTTAGGAATTTTTAAAGAAATTTTTTATAATTGGAAAATGACTTGTTATGAAGATTTATGCACTTATGCAAACAAGAATCGTATTTGAATTTCTAAGTGTCTGTCTTCAAAAATTAGACCTTTTCCGAATAATTGGAATATTACTTTATATTTTACTTAAAGCCGATTTTTTATAATAATTCTAATTTAATCGATAGTGACAAATTGGGTTAGAAAAAAAGGGGAATTTGTCTTCTACCTGATTACGTTACCTCGTGAAAAACGGAGTATTACAATTTTTTGAGTGTCTACTTTGTAAAGCGTAGGTATTAATCTAGTATTAAATAATATTTTTTAATAGTTTGGCAAATTATTGTACTATTAATACTAAAACCTAGACAAGACTTTTATTACATACGTTTAAATTAAAATAAAATTTCGAAATAGTACAAAGTACACTTCGTTAAAAATTTATAATTTTGACCATCAACCAACAATAATGAAATTTTTATTATTAAACGACAAATTTGTTGAGAATTTACAACTATAGAGTATTTTTGTAAAAACCTTATAACTTTTGTTTAAATTAATTTATAAAAAAAAACTATTCGAAGGTGTTTCAATTTTAAAATGCGATTGATTGATGTCGTATGCCAAATAAGGTATAAAATATAAAATTTACATTGGCTGTGTATTTCGGAAACCAGACTTACATCCCTTTTAGTTCAACTATGCGCTTTATTGTACTGTAGATGAATCTTAATATTTCACTTACGGTCTACTACCACTAAAGTCTAAATTTCAAGCGGAAGGCATAAAAATGAAAAAAAGTTAAACTGAAGTTAGTGGAAAAATTCAAATTAGCCAAAATATGCTAAAATTACTAACATTACTTTACTAAAGTACGCGTATAACTTTTTTTATAATTACGTTGCTACTTTTTCGAAAATTTTTATATCCAAAAAATTCTAAAAGGCGAGACCTTCGGCCCAAAAGCCACAAGTTTCCAGGTTCACATCCTAGTCTGGTCTAAGATGGATTGTCACATGATGTAGATCGGAGTTATGTTGAATAGACGTCCGACAACATCTGAATTCTGATTCTTTCTAGTTAGATATTCAAGAAGCATCTAACAGCCTTGCATTAGTAAGATCTTAGACAAAATCGCACTGCAGTGTGGCGTATTGAAGTTGCCAAAGATTGTCTATGCCCGGGGTGATCTTCGGCTTGTGCTCGATGGATCGATGACGGCATTCGTTAACTTTTGCATTATTTATGAATTTGAAATGTTAATGCAGAACTCTCCCATCTGCGTTCGAGACGCCTTGACAGAACATCTTCAAGACGTTCTAAAAGAGACGTCAGCTTTCGCACGGCTCTGGGAAATTTATTGACACTGCTCGAATCTAATCGACAGCCGAAGCACTGTCATGACTCGCCTTATGCTAATTCCGATCAGCAGAGAACTTCTAGGAACTCGTTGAAATTAATATTTCTTCAGCACGCTGCGAACTCTCCAAGACGCAGGAGGACACAGGGGGCGAGGTTAACCTTTCAAGGCTAATTGTGAATGCCGAACAGAGCGGATCGGGAGAATTTTTAATTTTCGCCACGATCGATCCCGCGTCGCGATGCTACCTGACGATTGGTGCATTCTTATGCAGCGGACGCTCTGCCGCTATCACAGGCCGCGACGTGAGCGCCGTTCTAGCAACACCTCAGAACTGCGGCTATTGTGCCCAGCCCGGGGCACTGACCGCCACCTTGGCGGAGGTGGTACTTACCTGCGCCGTAATATTTCACCTGCGGACAATCAGAATCAGTTTGAGCCGTCATGATTGCAATTTACTAACCACACCTAATTAACTTCCTACAGGTATTCAAATTCCACTGCGTAGGTATTAATTGATCCATACTAATTCTACAGTCTGACGATCGTATTGTCTAGCACGACTCTAATTTCTCGCAATAATAAAACTACCTGAAACGATCTTGATCTGAAGTAGAAGTATTATTTGAAAGCCTATCAAATCAACGCTAATGACGATCAAGTCAAATTCTTTTACATTTATAATAGCGATCGGGGCTAGACAAACCCAGCTAAATTAAAATGAATACGATAAGAACGTATTTTTATAGCCTTGTTACTATACCTAGATCTTATCTTAAACATACGTCTTAAAGTTGGTGAATTTTAGAAATATAAATTGTAGTTTAAATAACTAAACTAGAAAGAAACAAAAATAAGTTTTATTGTAAACAGAAGATGAACCAATTGCAGGAAAGAGATTTTTCCTTGATATGTTCTGTCTTTTCTTGACTTTTAGTTTATAGTTCTAATAGTACAATTTTCAGATATGATATGAGTGCACAAAATCTCTACCAATCAGGACGGTAGACTCGAACAAGATCTTTTTAAGAAATAGTGACTTTTATTACTTTTATGGCATAATATTACTTACCAGCTATGAAAAAATGCCCTTCGTTATTAATTCTGCAAATTTCGTATTAAGAAGGATATTTTCAAAATGGTAATCATGATAACAAATTAGTTGAACCCAGGCTTTTAAAAGACGCATTCATTAGCTTTTTTTCAATTGAAAATGTAACTCCTTTTGTCCTTTTTAAATTCTTGGAATGTTTTAAACGTAAAACAAATAATTCCCTTTACTTCAGGTGCTTCTACAAAAGCAGCAACTAGCTTAAATAAGTTCATACCTTTACATTGTTATCGTTTTAGTGCTACGAGCCCGAGGTGAACACTTGAAAAACAAATACTTTTACTATTTAACAGTAACTTTTCATTATTTCTGTTCATTTAGCAATATCATGTTCAGTTTTGAGTAGTTAAAGTGATTCTGCTGAATTTGTTCTTCTAACTTCTCGGCCGCTAGGAAATTCAGAACATTTTGCCAGGTTTCAGTTAATTACCGACCATTTCTTATAGACAAAAAATTAAAAGTCTTCGTACTTCTTTCTTTTCTTTTACAAAAAATCTAGATTTAAAATTTCTTGTTACAGTTCAATAAGTAAAAATTATTTTCTTCTCTTCCAACGAATAAAAATTATACTTGAAATTAATTGAATTTAAATGCTTAGTTTTAAATTTTCTGAACTAGGCTACATTCAAAATGTAACCAAGACTTTTTTTGTAGAAAAATTACTGCTCCCTTATTTTATTTTTAATAGAAAACCACTCAACAAAAGTACAAAACTTGAAAAACATTTAACGTTTATTTTAATTGATGCTTTTGAGTTGCCGTTAGCACCATCTGTTGGATCAGTTTTAACTTACTCAGTTGCTTATCTCAGGTCTAAACATCAAAAAACGTTTTCAGCTGACTGGCTGGCTGACATCTGGTCAAATGAACTGCATTACCGATATTGTATGAGCCGCAGCTGTCAAAATAATTTGCAAGCTGACAATTAGTTTTTTCGTTCAGGAGTCTCGGCGGCAGTGTAATTTTCGAAAGAAATCCAGTAGGAAATGATAGCAAATAGGCAGGGAATATCTTCATAGTTCATCGCGAGTCATACAATAGCAACAAACCCTTCGAAATCGCGCAATCAAGTAGCCGCAGCTGGGATCACGATTTTTCAGGCTCGACAAGAAACAAGCCAAAATGGGTGATGACATACTGACGACGGTGAAGCTCCTCATAATCGGGGAGAGTGGCGTTGGAAAGTCCAGGTTTGTTCCTGAATGAAGTTCTGGAGTAGCGGCTGGCGTCTGGTCGCCGCGAATCCCCCGCACAAAGCACTGATCTATGACCCTCTTCGCCTTGAGAAGGAACCTTGATGGTTCCCATAACTGCGCAGTAACCGTCCTCCTGTAAATATTCTCGGGTTCATTTATTTACAAATTCATTATTGAATTGTTTACTAAATAAGTCAGCAGTGTGCTATCGCACAAAAGCAAAATTTAATCAATTCTAATCAAGCAGTCGGACGAGTCGCAATTGCAGAGAACCTCTAGCGAAATGTTCAATAATATTAAAAGGTCTTAATGAATACGATTTAGACCTATTTCTATTTATGACGGTTTTGTTGCATTTGGGAAAATTCGGTCTTTTAAAACTAACATGGTACCAAGAAAAGGTACCTGACCCGACCTCATTACAAGCAGCAATCTTCCTTTGTTTGTTTCATTTCAAGGCTGCTTTGTTATACACGTAGATACGAATTGCTAGCTTCAGTCTACTATAGTTAGAAGGTAATTGGAGTTGCCTTTTGTATTTTATAAAGTTACAGTATTTTGTATGATTAATTTATTTAATTACCAAATAAAAATGCCTTTCGTGATAATCAACACTCATATGTTATGAAATAATTTAACACGTGAGTCATTCATGATTGAAATATCTTATCAAATTAACGAATCGAAATCTAATTTGAAATACAAAATAAAACAAAAATTAAAAGTATGGTAGACACAAATAAATTAATAGTAATCCCCCTTTTTTAGAGTTGTGAAATTGATTAGTATAAAAATTCACTTACACTTTGTAAAGAGGACCATTTCAAATTTTAATAGTGAAAACAAAAGCCTGATAGCAACAAAACCCTCGCCAGCATCACTTTTTATGAAAAAAAGGTCTTACAATCGAAAAAGTACAACATTGAGTGGTGAAACTAAATAAAAAAGTAAAACAAGAATTCGACTCAACGTATTTATTACTTTTTTTCTATTAATGAGGGAAGAGCTGATTTTCTGTTTATGCGAGCTTTTATATGAGCTGATGTTCTGTTAATGGTCCTTATTTTCAACGTATCGTTAAATAGCTATGCTACTTCTATACCATATTTCCGCAAAATGCGTCCAGTAGTTTTTTGCGATGTGTGCACAGGCAGACAGACACACAAAAACTTCAAAAATTGGATTTTATTGTGTTTCAAATTGGAAAAAAAACACTTTCTTCGATATTTTTAATGTGCAGAAATGATCCCCCGAACATTTTTTTTATATATATCTACTGCTTTATTTTTTGTAAAAAATCTTTCTGCAGTGAATTTTACTTAATGCTATGAAAGATTATTACAATTGTTAGAAAATTGTTCACATTTTGCGCAGGTTTGAAATTCAATTCCAAACGTAACAATTGCTTGCGCCAAGAAAGGTTTAATGTTCCGAATAGCTCCCTGCGTTCAGTCAAACGAAACTTTGGGCTTAAAATTCTTGCACTCATCAAAAATATTTGAAGCAACAGACATAGGCACACAAAGAACCTTTTTTTTAATCTTCAGCAGTGTAGTCCCGTTTTCTTCCTGTTTTTGGGTCACTCAAATTTAAATCAACAAAATTTGCTTAAAACACTTTCATTTTTTGCTTTAGTCAATATTCTCAAAAATAAATTTTATTACAGCTGCAATAATAATAACAAACTATTCAACTAGTCATTTTAAAGCATATTTAAAGATTCCTCCTCAATCTTGGATGCAGATTTCGACACATTTCAAACACAAAATCTAATTTTTGCATCTTCCCTTTTATTTCTTGCACAGTTTAGTAAAATGGTGTAACAAAAACCTTTGCAATTTCTTCACACCTAAATTTATAAAGTTATAAAATTAATAAAGATTATACAGTTTTAATTTAATTTAATTTTTTTGTCAATTTCCAGTTTAATGCTTCGATTTACAGACGACGATTTCGATCAAGATCAAGCCCTGACTATCGGTGTAGATTTCAAAACGAAAGTGGTGAACATCGACGGGGCGAATGTTAAACTAGCCATTTGGGACACTGCTGGTCAGGAGAGGTTCCGTACTTTAACCCCAAGTTACTATCGTGATGCTCAGGGCGCCATTCTCGTATACGACGTCACTAAGCGCTCAACGTTCCAAAAACTCGATTCATGGCTCAATGAATTGGAAATTTACAATACAAAGCCGAATATGGCGAAAATGATAGTAGGCAATAAAATTGATCAGACGAATCGGGAGATTAGTCGGGAAGACGGTTTCAGATTCGCCAAGAAGCATCGCACGCTATTCCTAGAAACGTCGGCGAAGACTAGCGAAGGGGTTAAGGAAGCTTTTGAGGAGGTTGTGAGAAAGGTTAGTAGACATATGAATATGCCCCCAATATTTTACTAAAATATTTTTTTGTTAGATAATTGAAACCGATGGCTTGTGGGAACCTAGGAATCAGCAATACGGAATCGATCTCGAAAATGCGGATACCAATGCTTCCACTTGTAGTTGTTAATCTTTATATTTCCTGCAATATTCTGACCATCCACCTATTGTTGATCCTGCGAACTATTATTACGATTCAGCGGTTCTTTATGGCGTTCTTTTTTATATTTAAAACAACACTAAGTTAAGCCAAATGTATTCCCCTCGTTTTTTAACTTTTCATTTAACTTAGTAAATTATAAATGTGCGTGTACTAGAATGTGTATAAGTGCGACTTTAGTATTGTAATTGAATGCAGTGGGACTCCTGTGTAATGAGCTTTTCAAACATCACATAAAAATTTTCTATTTTATAATCCTAATAAAATAATAACCTAATGGACATGATAATTGCTAATCACTATACAGGAATCCTATTGTATTAAACAAATAATAAAATAAACTGTAAATATTTTCATAAAACTACCGAAACGTTTATTTTTAAACAACCTTTAAAACCCATCTCAAGCAGGAAGACCATCAACAAGCAGTGAACTTATCAATGAAGTAAAGTTTGAAAATATAATACGACTTCATAATAGTATAATTAAGCTAAAAAAATTTAGGGAAGAAATTCAGTACTTTTAGAAAACCTTGCAGGAGAAATACCTCCAAGTCTACCTTACGGAACAATGTCTGTCAGATTGTTCGGATTACGCACTTATAGGTGTTTTTTTTCAAATTTTCCTCTACTGCTTAGGATTAATAATTGTGGGGTGGGCGGTAAATAAAAATACACTAGATTTAACCCTGGTCGGGTACACATGGGTCATAAACGATCCGGGTTAAAATGAAATAGAAAAAAAGTTGATATTTATTAATAGTAAATAGTTTACATTTTGTTAATATTAAATCATATACAAGATTTGTTTTTATAGACAAAAACATCGAACGAACGAAAATTAAAATGTTGATCGGTTTGATTTTTATTTTACTATAATTTTTAAATTATAAATATTTGTTTATTTATAGATGCATGTTAAAATGAATATTTTCGGTCTTTCTTATTTGCCCATAACCGCAAAGACTCAACACAGCTTTTACACACCAAAATAGGAATCCAGGGCTTGATGTTTGTCTCTAATGGAAACCTAAAGTAGCCCACGTATGCTTGTTTTACAAAGTCCGACACACTCAAGCGGAATTCTTTAAACATATTCGCCACAAATGACACAAAAACAAAGGGGACTGTTTACGTAGGTCGTACTTGACGAAGACATCACTATAGATACATAGAAACTAGTTTTTTACTAGCGCTATTGGTAGCAATTTCGACTGGTTAGTAAGTATTAAGATGGTACTTGTATCTCAAGAACTTGACCTCCTAGATATAATCTGAGGGCAGATTCTGAATCAAAGTTCAAAAAATTCAAAAAGAATTCAAAATCAAAGTTCGATTTTGTCTTCCAGTGTAATGAACATAAAATAAAGAGAAGCTTCGTATTTCATATAGCATTTTATTACTACTGTTTCAAAAACAAATTTTAATCAAATTTTGTTCCAAACACATAAATGAACTTCTTAATCACAGTTCTGGATGTTTGAATGGTAAAAAAAAAAACATTTATAAGATCTTCTCGTTTGTTCGCCTGTTAATCGCATCTGAATTTTTTCTAGAGAAAAGTCAAAGGTGAAAATTGGCAAAGCAATACACCGTACTAACCTGCATACAATATAAAGTCAAAAATACGATTTCTTGAATTTCTGAGGACTTTAATTTAGTACCATAAACATTCCTTATATTCGGTGGAAGAATAATTCTTCGTTCGAGCCTCCTTATGTTTTCAAAACTAATAAGAAAAAATTTCAGAAATGTTAGTAGTATTAAAGGTAGACGAAAAATTTACAACAAAATCGTAACGATTTAAACTTTTTTTAATCAAAATATCATAAAGTTTATTAGAGTGGAAAATAGAGTAATTTAGTAGTCGAGTACATTCAAAGTTCGTTTTTGTATATGTACAATTTTGTATTTTTTTATTTTATGTCTTGGGAAAGATTCAATTTGGTTAAACATTGAACCAGTGTATGTTTATAATTAGAACACTAATCCATTGGTTTATAAATCCAGTCAAAATGTGCGTTAAAGAAAACAATATAAATAAAAACTACTGGTACGGAACACCCCACGTATGAGTCAAACTCGGTCCGGACCGGTGCTGTAATTTTCTTAGTCGTTTAAGAGTTTGTATACGTCCAAAGTTAGGAGAATTATGAATAGGATTTCTAAGTTTGGATTAAATGTTTCCTTGCATTTACATACAACAACGTTTGCTGAACACATAATTGATGTTTTGTCTGTTTGTTCTCATTCTGTAAATCACCTTCGTCTACTTGTCTAACGAAATAGCTAGTCTGTACGCTAATTTCCTGTTTATTTTAAATTGAAGACATTAAAAACGTATAAACTAAGTAATCAGCAAAAAGGAATAAAAAGGTATAAGAATAGACTGAATTATTTTTTACATAATAATTTTATTTTTATTTAAACGATTTCTCCTTCAATTATCTCTTTAAATATTAAAATATTTACTTCAAATGTTACCTTTAAAAACTTCAACTAAAGTAAAATAAATTTCTTTTCTTTTTTTTTTCTTATACATTTGCATGGTTGAACGAAAATTTCGCTCATGGGCTTGCTTTAAAAATAGTTTTTTACACTCTAATTTATTGAAATCTCTTAAACCAATGGGGAAAGTAACGGGGATATAGAAACGAGCATCTCATAATATCAAAGAAATAAACAAATCGAAATAATTTTACATAACTACACTATATTTAATATTTCATAAGCTCGCCCTCGCGAGCCCTTCTTGCTCAGTTAATGTTACAAATGTGTGTGTGTGTGTGTGTGGATGTACAACGTTTTGTTTTTACCGGCCGGGCGACGCACGTCACGCACTAGCAACGCACCGTGCCCGACACACATTTCTGAATTTGTTATTAATATAAATATAATTTGAAGTTTGCTATTATGCTTCGATTTGCTGTCCTTACACTGATGCTCCACTTGTCTATTTTACATTTCACGTTTATCTTTGTTTTTTTTTTGTTTTTGTTTTTTTTTTTTTTTACTTTGAATTTATGTTTCTCTCTACTTTTATATTTAAATTAGATTTAAACATAAATTTCACTCCTAATGTACTTTTATACCTTGTTTAGCTTATATTTTATTCACTTTTCACTATT
Organism: Proctacanthus coquilletti; assembly: GCA_001932985.1. Taxonomy (NCBI): domain Eukaryota; kingdom Metazoa; phylum Arthropoda; class Insecta; order Diptera; family Asilidae; genus Proctacanthus; species Proctacanthus coquilletti. The sequence goes on from MNCL01000009.1 coordinate 1,882,456, forward strand.
CACTTGCTTACTGTTCAACTTTGTTGGTGTGTTTAGTTAAATATATCTCATGTACTCGATTCTTTTATAATAAAAAAGAGAACATAAACGATATTTATTTATATATATGCAATTTTGTAATCAATTAAAAATATAATATTTGCAGTAATAGTGTAATACGTAAATATAGACCTAATGTTATTTTATTTCCTCTCTGCCATGTTCAGGGTGGCCTAGGGACTGCCCAACCGAGGAAATTTGGGGAATATTCGAAGAAAATAGAAAATATTATAGCTAAATTTTACAGCGGTTACCTTTTTTTTTGCATTTTTTTTTCTTTTGTTGTTTCTGGTTTCATTGTTTCACTAAGTAACATTATGACAAAAAACGATGACGCAGCTACTTAATCTTACTTTTGTTTCTCTTTTCTAGTTATTAAAATGTTTGTTTTTTTTCTTTTTTTGTTTTGTTTTTGCTTTACTATGTTCACATTTTTATTTTACATTTATAATTAGTAATATCAGATTATTTGAATCTATTAGGTGAACTTTACTTTTTTTTTCATTTAATTAGAGGACTAATGAACACTCAGTGAGAAGGATCTTCTTCCACCTTTTGCACGGATCAATCCCGGAAAGGAGGAAAAATTTCCTGCTGGTATTACTTTTGCTTATTTATTTTTTGGAAACCAAAACCTTTCCTTCAACGATTCGTTCTTTATTTATTTTGGTTGCGGCTGCTGAACGATGAAATGAGCGGAAGCTTGTCTATATATATATATATTTTTTTTTTTGTTCTTATACAGTAAAGATTCTCGAAACTATAGTTAACTACGATCCGATGCCTCCCCAGAGAAAGAAAGAAGCAAAGAATTGCCTAGGCGAATGTGTCGGATTCAGCATAGATTATCTATTTTATGAAGAGGGTGTTGCAAAAGACATTAAACATAGTATTTTAATTTTCGGATGCTGGACATACAGAGAACGTACACTCCAGAATTTTTTTCCGCCAACACATGAAGAGTCTGCCGGATGTATAAACTTATCGACATTATTTTGTGACTACCCATTGATTTCTGGAATAACTCTTACAAGAATTACACGAGTTTACACTAAATGTTAGTTTTTTTCAATAGCGAAATTAATAAATTTCATAGATTAAGTGTGGTCATAATAACAAACTCTTAAAATCAATCATATAAATTAAGAACAAAGCCAGAAAAAACAATTTGGATGGTAAATTTGAACGGTCACATCATCAAATTAGCAATTCTATAAATAATCTTTAAAGGCAAGTTACTAAAGATCCGTCTTAGTTATTAAATAATTAGTATATTTAAAACTTTCAAAAATATGTTGTAATTTTTCTGTAAATCTAAATATTAATTTCTTATTTAAGAAAAACCCGCACTATTTCAAGCTAAAATTTTTCATATTATCTGATCTAAAAATCAAGCGATTTTGAAAATCTTTTAAAAAATTACTTAAAATTAACATACCCTTTCTTATAAATTAAACATATTAAGTAAAAAAGCACGTACCCAGTTTCCAATTGTAAGTAAAAGTCTCTTTTAGTAAAAATTGTAAACAAAAAAAATTGTTTTCAGGGAAAGCCCGAACCTTAATTTTTTAAATGGAAAAATGTGAGAAGGAAATTTATTATATAACCCGATTTAAAAACAAACTGTGAATAAATATAAAATAAAAATGTACAGAAGTGTAATTCATCAATATCCCAGCAATTTCCAAAAGAAGTGCAAAAAACATGTAACTCTTGTAAGATCATGGACATTTGTTTGGTGAATCTTTTAAGAAATATTCATAACAAAACTATGCTTGTCGCAATCACATTATTTATTTAGCAATTTTATTTCCGAGATTTTCTACGTTTATTCTATTCGAGCATAACATTTTAATAGAATCCTAAAATATTGATATTATTTCTCATTTTTACAAATTTTGATTTCAATCACTTACACAACGGTTCGCACAAAGATCCACTTTTTACTCATATTTTTTTTTATTATTCCTGTGCTTTTATATTCTTTGCTGAAAAAAAAATAAATAAATAAATTTATATAAAACAGCAACTAGAGACCAAATAAAATAAATGTAACGAGGAATATTGACGACAAAAATGACCGTTTTACTTTTTTTTCGTTTACTTCTAACAAAAAAAAAAATTCGCAGCCTTTAGTTCCACGTTCGCTTCCCATTTAAATGTTTTTTTACTAAAATTCGTTAGACGGGTCCATTTCATTAGTTAACGTCTTCTAGCTCCTTAAGAAAATTGGCCCCCTCCTCTGTTTAATGTTGCTAATAATATACTTATCCTTCCTAAAGCTTATCATAGCTGATATATTTATTTACAGAGTTCTCCTGATAAAAACTTTATGTACATGAAACATTTAGACTCTCAAAATGTTGCAATCTCAATCTCAGCCGGATCTGCAGTGCTCTATGTATTTCAAGTTCGGAAATTTAAAAGTAATAAAAATATTTAAAAATCTTGGATATTGCACTGAAATTGTTGCATTTTTTAAACTGACTATTTGAATTTCGAGTCAGGACATGAAGACCTTAAATAAACTGGAGTATGTTTCACAGAATTTCCAAAACGAAAACAGAAAAAGTGAAATTATACTAAACTTCGTCCTTTCTATCTTAATACCTACCCACACAACTACATCGCAACCACTTGGACTAACTTCCTTCATTGAAGAACTTACCCTAGATATTGACCCAAAATATTTACGGGTCTTGGTCCTTTTTAACCAAATTAAAGAAAAAATCTGTATCTAAGATATTTAAAAACCTATTCAGATGAAAGTGTTCAGTTGATCCACAATTCTGTGTTTATTTTTCTGCATACCTGGATGTGTTTTTGTTCATTACATTCATACTAAACTCTTGAGAGAGATAATTTAAGACGCCATTTTGACCGCACCAAAAGACAAAAAAGAAACTAATCAAGGTGTCAACAAATCACTAAAACTTTCTTCTCCAAACTTTAATTTTAATCCTAATATATCACTGGAAACCCTTAACACCTCTACCCTACATCGTTTTTGTAGATTGCTTTTTGAATTACCAATTCAGAAAAAATGAATATTTTCATAAAAAGATTCTTTGCTATAATTATTGAATTGATTACTTTGTTTCAAAAAGTAGAGCTAATTTAATTAATTAATTTTTCATAAAAAGAAAAACTTCTCGGCGTATATATCCAAATTCGAGAGTTCAATTTGGCAGTGTGTTTTGCATTTTATAATATTCTTAAATTCGCAGTAACAAACGAACTCTCACCCTTTCCGAGTCTAAGAATTATGTCGCATTAAAAATAATTGTAAAATTTTTGTTTTCTTTTAAAAAGAATGGATCTTGTATTTTTGTGTGATTAATTAAAATAAATAATTATTAATATTTAATTACAAAGAGGAGGCGCGATTGAATAAAAAGGGTGATCCAAACTTTGTAAGACGTTTTTTATTGTAAAATATATTAAGTCTTTTTAATTAAATCCAAATTAAGGTCTTTTAGAACTGATATTAGTAATTAATTTGACTAATTACTTGAGAAGAAGAAGTTCGCTATTTTCAAACTTTGTCCCCTAAAGTGAACAACTGAAACAATTTACCAGTTACAATTCCTTATAAGCAATTATTTTTAAATTTAGACATTTTGAAAGTGTTATCAGTTCTTTTTGGATTTATTATTTGTATTAGATTTAAAAATCCGATTACTTAAATAATAAAAGTGTACAAACAAATATTTTTTGGAAAAAGTTAATATATTTTGAATTGTCTTTACAAAGTTGTATTAATTAAACGAGAAAAAAGTTTTACCAAGATAAACAAAATGGCGCCTTATTGAATTTTGTATATACCCAGGCTATAAAAGTAATTTTTTTTCTAATTGTTTTTTTATTGCTTTTAATTATACGCATCAATTAATTTCGCGACACTGATCAATTAGAGATTTCTTCTATAGCATAATTTTAAATTTTTGTTATTACGTTTAAACAGAATTTGTTAATTAACAAAAATAGAATTATTAACCCATAATTGAAAAATGTTTTTATATTCAAATTACAAAACTACTTCTTGGAAGTTATACAGGGGTTAGAGATAAATTGCAAATAATGAAAAATTTTATCTATTATATTATTAGCTGTATTTTACCGTTAGTACAATACAGTAAATGGTAAACTATATGTTTACCAATTTTTTATATTATAAACAATTTAACTAAATTGAAGGTTGGTATTACACATAAAACACAACACTGCAACAATTTCGGCTTTGTATCAGTTTCGTGTTCACATAGAAATTTGATAAATTTTAGGACGGAAAAAACCTATAAACATCGCAACATAATACCGCTTAAAAGATGTAGAGGAAGATGGCCAAATTTCAGAATTTTTTTAATATATATATATACTTGATTTTTTACAAAATAACCCACGTATTAGTGTGCGATCATAAAATGGACCGTCGTCCATCCTCTCCTGCTGCTCCACACGATGGTGGTGGACTACAATATTGCTGTTATTGCATGAACATCAAGGGAATACAAGTGCAGTGTACTTTAATAATTATTTTATTTAATCTATGAATTAATTTTACTGTATAATTTTGCGCTTATATAAATGGTTTTACCTAAAAAATCTGCATTACTCCTTAAGGTCTCTTAACGTTACTCTTTTCTGCAATGTATGTTACAACACGTTTGACTGTACTTTCTCAAAGATCCGCGTGCCCGGTTAACACACACGGGGGTGCCGGGTCTCCTACGAATAAGATTTTAACAAAAAAATTTAAATTAAAATAAAATAATAAGACAAAACTATTTCTTTTATTTTTGTTTTTAGCTTAAAGTGTTGTGTTTTTCGAATGCTAGAAACGATTCTTTTGTGATTTGAAAGGAGAAGGGTACTTGGCATGTTCTTTTCATTTTTTTTTGTTGTTATTTTATTTGCTTTTCGAATTTTTTTTCCTTTGTTTATAATTTTTACGCTATGTACTCGGTATCGTATGTAAAGAATCTGTGTCTGACGCATCCTTGTTCTTAAAATATAAATTTATATATAAGTCCTGCGCGTATATATAAATTTGAATTTAATTAATTTAACGCTATTAACCTTCTTTCTTTTTAATTAAATTAGTTTAACGTTGCCTCTGGCCCTGTTTGATTATAATATCAGAAATCACTGCAAGCGGCTGTTGCCTCTATCGTCAGTTCCGAGGGGGATGGTGGTGATGGTTTGATCATGGTTGCGGGTGCGGCTGTAGTTGCAGCAAATGTTAAATATCGACGACATTTCTCATATTCATTTATAATTTCATTTATTTGAATTTTCGTATAAGTTGTAGCGTCAGTAGCGACAGCAAAGGCTCCGCCAAAAGCGATAACTACGAAATCTGTGCTGATCGTCACCGTCATCATCAATTTTATTACTAATATAAATTTCAATAAAATGATTATTATTGATTTTATGAAAATTTTAACGGCGGTGGCGGTGGCGGTGGCTATATCATCATTTGCCTCGTCAGCTACTTCCGAACCGTGTTTACTTATTATTGCTGCACTAGTAGTAAGTATCTTGAGTAAAAATTCAATGAGTGACACTAACAGTGGCTCTAACTCTGTTCGTATTGAGCGAGATGATGACTGTGATTCACGTGATTCAGGTGTTCTTGTTGTTAATAATGCTATAGTTGTTTCTTTTTCTGTTGTTGTTGTTGTTGATTCTTTTTGTTGTGTATTTGAGAATGATGATGTGGAGGTCTCTGCTAAGGTCTCTCTTGTATTTGAATGAATTGTTGCCTTCTTCTGATTATTATTAAATAATAATGTTGAAATTTTCCCTAATGTAACTAGCTAACCCATCGTCGTTGCTGCCGGTATTTGAGATCCTGACGTTTGGCTGGTGCTGGCATCCTGCTGTGTCGCTGAAGCAATTTGACCAACATTCGATGAATTCCCTCCCGATGCTGATGCATTTGTACCTGATGATGCATTACCTGTAATTTAATAATTAACCTTTAAATTAATTGCCTTTCTAATATTTTCTTCTAAATATAAAGTATCACTACGTTTGCTACAAAATTTGAATATATTGTTTTTACTGATTCCTTTTTGAAATAAATGTTCATCATTTACGAAAATAAAGTTTTGTAAAAGAAAAAAAGAAATACATTTAAAGTTTATAGCGTATGTACACTTATAATTCTTAGTCCATTATTTATTTTAGATCGTAAGTTGACTAACGAACGAACTTCATAATAAAATCTATAAGAAATTTAGTGTTTTACAATAAAGCAGATCAAAACTTTTGATACAATTTGCAACAATTTTAAGTTAAATTGCTAATAATAGCAGCAGCAGTTAATTCTACATTAAAATTAATTTAAACATCCCTTAAGGATCGCGAAAACAGAGTTTATTTTTTGATAAATTAGATTATAAATACATTCGGAGTGAATACGTTGTTGATTTCCACAGCATCTAGTTTTCAAAGAGAAGCTCCACACCATATCGTACGAAATATTGAATTGAAAAACTGTACCATCTATGAACAATACAAAAATTACTCAATAAAATAAAAAAAGATACAAGAGAATTAAAATTAAGATTTTCTGAAATCACCAGTACAAAATGTGAACAGTGAAAGTAAGAGAAACCTAGTACTGCGAAAAGTGCCTAAATAGAATAAAATTTCAGGTTCTGTGACCTAAACCTTTACCTAAAATGGATTAATAAAAAAATAAAGCTTTTTAATCTTATAAACTCATGACAATGTTTTTTTAATCCTTAAAAAATTTCTTACTCGCAAAAATTGATGACTGATGTTTAATAAAATCTACTTGTACATTTAAACATACTTACCTGGAGACAAAAATTTACATGAATAAATTCATCAACACAACATTCAAAGACATATTTTTAATAAAATTGTTTTAAATGTCCGGCATAGTAGCGGCAAGTGCTATTACTATGGGCATTCAAAAAATTTTAAATGACATTGCTTTAAATTATTTTGCTGTTCAATGCATTATATACCTTAAAAATTAAAGTAGATTTAACAATAAAGTTGTAACTTGCCTCTACTGAGTTTTATTGTCTTTATAAAAATAAAAATGAATTTTATTTGTTCTTTCAGAAAGAAGATTTTTCAATTATCTCGCTTAATCTGAATAAATTAATATATACTATACTAAAGATTAAATATCTTAGAGTTAACATTGTTCAAAATAGTAAATTGGCACTTTTTCTACGCTATTGCCATTTAACGAGACCGAATTCTCCGAATATGCTAGTCATGCCCAACTAATTTCTAAATTTATTTACGTCTTATTTAATCTTATTTTTCTATTTATCATTTATTTAGCAGCGTAACTAACCACTGATCACGCGTAACGAAGTTTTTCTTTTTTCCTTTAAATTTACTAAAAAGTATCGCATCATTGAAAATTATGTGCTAAATATTTCCACGTGACAAGAAAGAAATCAAACACACGTTTTCATGTCATGCGCATGTATGAAATACACGTGAAAAAATTTGATAGTTTAAAAATTTACTTAAATGCTAAATTTACTGTACTAAGTTCCTAATTTGTAAAATTTAAAGGTAAACAATCGAAGTATGAAAACGTCGGACAGAAAAGTTTGAGCTTCAATTAACATGCAGTAGCATTTTCACACAAATAAGTGATTTATTTTATCAGTAAATTGTGGTGATTGTTTTTTTAATATGATGTCCTCAATTTGGTGACAATTTCGCATAAAGGTGATAAATAGAACACTATGAAAATCACAAGGTTTAAATAAATTTAGATTTTTTTTTATACAACTATTTATTCATTTGCTTTGTCTTGGTTTGTACTACGATACTGATAACTAACTGAATAGGCAATATATTAGACTGTTTATATAAAAATTAACCGATTTCAAGAAACCGAAGCTTCTAAACATTCGTAAATCCAAATTTGATTAGCATAAAAAAATTATAATCTACTCTACAATTACCAGAATCATATAAGAAACATTTCCTGTGATATACAAATATACATAAAAGTAAAAAGTTGCATTTTGTCTTCTTGAAATCGGTTAAAAAAGGCTGATTTTAATTCAAACAAAGTCAGTTACTAACTTTGACGTTCTAGTATTAATAATCCCCCTCTTACGATAGCTACTACCCGTGCAACTAGTTAATAAAGCAAAAAATAATAATAATAATAATAATAATAAAGGTAACAGACACCACAGCAGACAAAACAAAACAAAAAAAAGAGCAAAGTAAGTTTAGTGCTTCTTAATTAAATTCTTTTATTTAAAACTTAAACTTTATAAACGATTTTTTTTTTTTTTGCTAACAAAAGTATCATATCCAACATAAAAGTTTAATTGCCACTACAAAGTATCTGCAAAATAAGAAAATAAAAAAAAAGTTGTAGACAGAGAAGAACAGAAGAAGAAAAAAAATAGTGATTAAATGAAAGTAGCGAAAATCAACTTTGTGTTATACTTATTAATTGTGACTTTGTTATGCAAATTATGAAATTTAATTAGAAGAAATTTATTGGCACTCACCTGATGCTGCCTGTGCAGCAGTACCTTGGGCAGGTGTTCCAGTAGCACTTGATGCATTTGGTGCACCACCACCACTCGCGGCAGCTCCCGTTGCCCCTGTACTAGATGTGATATCGTTATTTTGCCGCTGAGACCGTGGTAATAATTGTGGGATTAGGCTTGGCTGTATTGAGAGTTCTATAAAGAATTTAAATTAGGAGAATGATACAACAAAAATTCGGTAGAGAGAAATAGTGGACGCATTCTTATGTGATTAACATAGACGCCAGTAAGCTAGAAATTTATCCTTACTACGGTCATCCCACAAGAAAGCCTTCCATAATTTCCCACAGGAAGAGGTGGTATATGTTAAATTCCCTTACCATGCTCTGTGAAATTAAACAGCGGGGGCAATTCCCTTCCGTTCGGCAGCAATTGGTTACCTTCGCGCAGCTCATTGAAGAAGGGATGTGCGCAGGCTTGCAGTGGTGTGATCCTTGCACTTGGTGTGTACTCAAGTAATCGCGATACCAAATTTATAGCTTCTGGAGGTGTTCTTATGCGAAATACCTGCACCATAATCAAAAACATCCAATTAATTTACTTCTCAACTTTACTTCTCTTACAAAAATAAAAATAAAAATTCAACAAAACCAGAGATTGCGCATCATTTAAGTATTATTAGAGATTTTCGCAGAAGCACTCCATCTTGATTCCAGTTAGATATCGCTTCTTGTTAAATTGAAAATATTTCTCATCTTCAAAATTAGCATATCAATTTCGAAAAAAATGCAATAAAACCATGTTACAACGAACGTTTCACCTTAGCGTTCAATAACAAAAAAAATCGGACAAAGTAATTTACTTTTGCAATTGCTTTTCAAGCCAACAAGAGAGAATAAAAAAAAAGCATTTGGAAGAACTTGCGCAGCCAAATTTTTTATTTATCACAAAAATAAACAGAATATATCCATTTTTGAAATTCATTCGGAATAGAAAAATTCAAAAGCGAGGATACGAAAGCAAAAGCAATATTTCTTGCTTTGTATACGAATATGGATATGCAAAATTTAACCTAAATGTTGTTTTGTGAAATGCCAGAATTTAAAATGCATATGAAGCTACTTTTGTGGCCTTTTAAAAATTAGACTCGTAAACAATGAAAAAATTACATTTTATCTACAAGCAGCAGTGAGAAATAAACTAAAAACGGAGAATTGCACAAACGCGGGGACTCTGTACGAAAAGTATGGAACTCTAGACACATTTCCTCTATATTTTTCAAATGTTTGGCCCTTGAAAACAAAACATTCAAATTGTAAACAATTCGTAGTAATATAAGCATGTTTGTACTAATTTAAAATTACTAAAATGGACACTTTTGCTTAAGCAATATTTATACTATACTAGAATAGAAAAAAAGGACTTTCTACCCTACAAACAGAAGAAAAGGGGGATATTGTAAAAATAAAGCTTGCACCTGCATATGAGGAATTCATTTCTACAACATATGTTAATATTTCATAAGGTTCATCTATATTTTTATATTACTCTTGAGCAATTAAATGTACTTCTAGAAGGAAATTATAAAGGTTTATATTATTTAGTGGTAAATCTATATTCAATTGTAAAATGAATTTAGCTTAAATTTAAGAAAAGTATTAGATTGTTACAAAGCAAAAAACAAAAAAAAAATATCTTACATTCGGAAACCAGCATATTACTAAACACTCCAGCACAAAAATTGTTAGAAATTCAAAGGAAGTTTTCTGTTTAAAATTATATTAAATTAAATTAAGAAGTAATTTCTGTGTACGAATTTTATGGAACACTTTAGCTTTAAAGAAGTGCTGAAGTGTTAAAAACAACTCAGAGAATGAATACAGCAAAGAATTTGGGATCAAAACAGACTATAAGTGATTAGAGTTAGACACTTGCTGTATGCCATTCAACGAGAAAATAGCTCGTTATTAAATTGGCATCAGAAAATTTGGATGCTTCATGTTTAAAAGTTTTGTTTTTGTTTACTAATCGTTTGCTCTTCTTACTCTTAAACGCTGTTGATTGCTCATTGCGCTTGGTGGAAATTGCATGCGCTCAAGAAGTGACTGAAAAAGTTTCACAATTTAAAAACGAGTCGCCAAATTGAAGATTGAAGTGTTTTAAGCAAATGGAATCAAGATATTTATAGAATAGAGAGGGTGAGTATGTTTAGAGAAGATTACTGTGCCCTGCCAGTACTTAGATATAGGAATGACTATTTTGCAAAAGTTAATTCGCTTAAGCGTATCTTTCAGCTTTTAGCCTTTTTTTATGACTATCATAAAAATGCTCTTAAACTGTAACTGAATGGATGCGAAGATAATATAAGTATAGGGCGATACACCAATTCACTTACCTTTTGCCATGGATGACTCTTTATTTGTGGGAATTTGAATTCAGTATAATTTGGATTCATTTCACGTATCTGTTCACGTGTCGGAGTACCCAAAACTTTAATAACTTCGACCAGTTGATCAACTCCAGAATCGCCTGGAAATATAGGCTGTCCGAGGAGTAATTCTGCTAGGACACAACCGGCGCTCCACACATCTTTAATAAATATATAGACCGATATTTATCGAATAATACATATATACTACATAAAATATATACATATATATACATATATATACATATATATACATATATATACATATATGTGATTGCGACTTACCAATTTTTGTGGTGTAATTTATTGCACCGAATATTAGTTCTGGTGCTCGATAATACCTAGAGCATATGTACGACACATTTGGTTCGCCATGCAGTAATTGTTTAGCGCTACCAAAATCGCATAATTTAAGCACAGCCGTTTCGGGATCCAGTAATAAATTTTGTGGCTTAATATCACGATGACAGATACCCAGTGAATGTATATATGCCAAACTTCTGAATAATTGATACATATAGAGCTGCAAAGAGGCAGAAATCAGGTTTAATTAGGTTGATAGTTACCACTGTCACCCTAAAACATTTACGCTTAGGTGGATAGAAATTTGCCATGCTTAATAAATTTCATACACTATGATGGTCTAATTTGAATATCAAAATTCGTTTGACTTATTTAAAACATAAATCAATCAATTTTATGATCGTAAAATTGTATCCAATTTAATGACAAATCACTGAATTAATATTAAATATCTAAACTCAGAAATACGGGAATTTAATTCGAACAGATTTTAATTCTATTATCAACTAGATGTAATATATAAAATAGAGTGGGGCCAATAAATTATTTTCCTAATCAAAAATATTACTTTAGTTGTTTACTAAGTTATACTAAATAAGTGGCTACAAAATGTCATGATTTAGTTACCAGTTTTAACATTAACTCAGCCTAAAATAGCTCCTGCTCTTCAAAAAGATTATTTCAAGAGAAAAATCAATAATCTACCTTAAAGTAATTTTCATGTCAAACATTTTATTTGTGTTTATTTAACACAAAAAATATAAGCATTTAAAAAAACATCCATAATATTTCTAAATAAATGAATTATTGGAAAATATCACTATCTTCCCTCCAATTATTGAATATTTCAAAATTCCATTTGGTTTTTACAGGGAATAATTCGTACTTAAAAACAATAAACTGGCCAGCATAAAGGTTACTACGGATGAAAAAAATATATTCTATTTTTAAACACTCAAGTGTGTAAGATAAAATAGAAATTCTCTTGAGGACTTTACAAAATTATTCATTCAACGATTCGCATAAGAAATTAACAGAATAAAGAATATTTAGTACTTTTTTTAGATTTCTTCAAAGTATTCGGCCATAATCCATGCTACAATTAAAGCCAATAAAGTTAATCAACGAACTGTTGGGTTGGAAAATATTTATTTTAAATTAAACCGCCACTCCGTACAAATCAATCAACTTCAAATAAAATTTCATGCACCTTTTAAAACACAGTAAATAATCGAACTTAACACTCTCTAAAGCCTAAAACTGTTTTACAAGGGCATAAAAACTAAAGTCAAATTCCAACCAATTTTATTTTTTACATTTCTGAGACCAAAGTTTTGTTAAATGTTTCTCGAGGTATATATAAAAAAAATTTTCCATTCTCTATAAAAACTAATAGCTAATAATATTATTTTCAACGCTTATTGTAAAATTACACAAAAAATTAATTAAACAATTAATTATCACTTATTGAACTTGATATCACAATTAAATTTCACTTACCCTGATAAAATTAATTGGTATTGTTTGTTTAGATTTAGCGTACTGACGTGCAACTTTGTACACAGTTTCTGGTATATATTCGAGTACTAAATTCAAAAATACCTCGTCCCTCTGAAAATAGATGAAAAATACAAAATCAATTTATTTCGAAAACAATACAAATTTTTATTAACTAAATATTACATGATAAATGATATCGAAACTATTGAAAACCAATCTTACACAGCGTATTCATTTGAATTTTTTTCAATTTTTTTAGTCTTGTTGTTTCAATTATTACGTGCTTTTTGGCATGAAATCTTCCAAGTAGCGCTTTTTTTTTTACAGAATACACTCTAATAAAGGAAAAATGTCGCGCAATCAAGCTTTGGATTCTACACAAATTACAAGCATTTGTTAGCTTATCGACAACCGTGGATTCTTGTAAGTTATAATGCTAGAAAATTAGAAGCAACGAAAACAAAAACAAAAAAAATCGGTAATCACCAAATATGTATACGTAAAAATGAAGAAAATGAGCAGAGGTATTTTCTTGGAAGAAGTTAGAAATAATTGATATACCTTTTATAGTTAGATATAAGAAAAGAAAATGAATAGACCGAAGTGTCACTCATTATGAGTTAATGTGATGCTTTATAAAGTACTTTTCTTTAAAATATTTAGAGTAACCGAGTTTCAATGGCACGAGAAAATAACATTTGCTTTTTAATCGAAATTATTTACTTTAAAATTGCAATTAATTCATGAATACATTAAAAGAATTGATTTGAAAACTTGCACCTATTACAGAAAAGTTTGTCAACAGACCTACAGACCTCAAAGCTACTTAGTAAAATGGAAACAATGTGTTCTAAATCACTTGTGTTTAATCAGCTGAAAAAAAACTTATTCTTTCTGATCATTTGATGAGTATTGTGTTCCTCAAAAATCTAACAATTAATTGAAAATATGTAAATTAAAATTGAAAATAATTTTCAGTGTTTTTTTTTTTAATATGTCCAATAAATATCCAATTTGAAATAATATATATAAATAGATTTTAAACCTATGAAATTGTTTATAAGGAAACAAAAATTGCGGAGGTTATTACACAAAGAATGTTTTTATTTTTGTGAATAACTCTCCTGCCTGCAAAAGATTGACCTAAATCAATAATTTGCCTAATTTAAGTAAAATACTAATACCCTTAACGTGTTCATGCATAGAACATCTCTTTTGGATGTTTTAAGCCAATTTTACGTCTCGGAAAAGACAATGGGACATTTCTGTTTAACCATTTATTTTAATCAATTCAAAAATGGATTCCAATAACATGCAAATATCTCACAAATCGAATAATGATTGTGTTACAAAACAATCCAATTATTTCAGATTACACAAAGGTGTACCCGCCCCATATTCCAAAGTAAGAAATTATACTAAACGAATGGAATCAAAGCTAAATCCCGGCAAATTCGGAGCCTCGGGCCTTATACTCATTAAAATTTCAATCCGAGCTATAGATGAAAATCCCAAGAAAATTAATGTTATCATACCTCAGAGCCGTACTACACCCGAACCATGAGCAAAAAGATGGGATGTTAGGTAAGATAAATAAATGCATATTTGCTCCCAATGTTCCAATGTTTCTCTTATTATTTCGAATGTTTAACCAGCCGTGAAACCATAGATCTAATCACTCGACTAGCTAACCGCATACGATAACAAGGATGCGCCTGAATCTCTTCAGGAGTGCATTAGATGAACCGATTTATGAAAAATAATAAAATGGACCAAATAACGCAGGGACATTAATAAAAAAGAAATGTTTGATATTCAGGCGACACACAAACGATCTAGTGGTGTTAGAGAAGCATGATTTTATGATGATCTTCTATGAACTCAAAGAAAAAAAATTTCAGAAAAAAAAATTTATTTATAATCATCTACCTGTGGCTGAAGCACTCTGGCAAAGATGCCCAATTCGATGGGAAATTCGGCCATCTGGAGGCCAAGTGATTATATTTAATTTACGTTATATGTATCAACAAAAGAAGAAAATCATTTAAATAAAAAACAAAACACAATCAATTGAAAAATAAAACAATTAAATTAAATTTTTTTGTATATTCGTTGTACTCGTGCTGTTTTAATTTCTATTTGTAATTTGGAGTTATTGAAAATAAAAAATTTAATTAAATGTGCAAAGTGTTTAAAATCCATTTATAAGTAGTATCAACAACACAAAATTATTTCCCAGACGAATTACGTAGCGTACCTATTTTTGACCTTCAATCTGGAAATACCACGTGTAAGTGTAAATATATTGATTATGAAAGAAATGTATAAACAAAATTTAATCACATTTTAAAGTTTTTAACTGCTAAAATATAGCTGTGTAAATCGAAAATTTATATTATCTTCAAATTATTGCGTAAATATCGCGGATAAATTAATTTTTACTTGTACTCAAAGTGTTACACAAAATTTATGGTGAGTCCTTATAATAAAAAATCTTTTTTAATATCGAAAGATTAACATTTGTGTAAAAATTAAAAAATGATTATAAAAATTTATAGATATACACGTAGAGCATGCGAAAAAGGTTTCAAAAAAAATTCTTTTTCAATCTAAAACAAAATCTTTTATAACAAAAATTAGCAAGTAAAAAAATGTGGTTTTTAACCATCATTACGTTTTACAGTTTTCTAGTATTGTGCTTTTAAACTATTTTTGCACTATTTGTTATTATTTGGACTTTAGGGATCATAGGTAAGCTTTCAAGAGAAAATTGAACAAATCGGATACGATTATTGTTTTCATGAACAATAAGATACTTTTTTAAGTAAAATCGGTAATTTAAATAGTTGGAAACTAAATATAATGACTTATTTCAAATTTCGTATTTATTAAAAATGAAATTTATAGACATATTTATATTCGTTGCCTAGTTTTATAGATTAAAATGAATATTTTTATTGGACATTGATTTTTTAACATTTAAAATATAGAATAAAGAAAAAGACAAAAGAGATGGGGGTTTTTAAGAAGAATCTTCTATTTTAATGAAAACTGTAATAAATGACACCTAAATTCGAATAACCTTTGATAGAACAATGTAAAAATAATTCAAATAAAATTCTAAATAGAAATCTAAATTGAACTGTTAACAATTAAAATAACTAATACAAATATTACCTTTAAGAAAAAAAATCAATAATCAATATATCGATATATTATTACCTCCAAGATTGAAACTGACGCCTCAAGTATTTTTCTAATAAATATTAACTACGTCTTATTTTATTTTATTTTATTTTTTCATTTACTTTTTCATCGATATATTGAATCAATATTTTTCCAAACCTCACAATTGATAGTCATGAATTGATAATGTTTGAATCCTTAACCTGTGTAGTATATAAAATAGTAGCAATAATTAAACATAAAATGACCACAATGACTATATTCTCCTATCAAATTATAATAAAAGATATAGCAGATATCGTGTTCTATTATTCCTCCTGAATTAATTATAAATCAATCAACTATTCGAATACTTTCAATTGTATGCATTAAGGCCTTAAACCCAAACGTGTGCCATAATTACACCAACTTTAGACACGTTTTGACGTCCAACGCCTAACAAAATAGAATCCAGTAAAACACATCACTTTATAATTTAATGAGAATGTAACACAACATAAAAGAGTTTAAGCAGGTGGTTGATTGATTTATAAGGTTCCTGCAACTTAAAAAATTTTAATATCATTTATTATTTTATATTCTGGCTAAAGCTGTTGCTTGGATTGGTTTATACTTCAGATTAGATTGTACCAATAACGTAATTTCACATTGTGTATATATTCCTATTTACGTTTTATGATCAGAATATGTAATTTGTCTGGGTATTCATAGTGAATAAGTTAAAAAGTAACAAAGTTAAATATAATACTACCATAAATCGATATTTACCTTTTCACCACTCGAATAAAAAAAATATAACAATTTAACAATATTACAGTGCTCCAACTTTCTCATTATCTGCAGTTCACGGTTCTGTAAAACGTAAATGTTTGGGTAATTAGCAACATTTGAGACATAAATTAAGAAACAAAGCAATACCTTAAATCGTCTGTCCTGTAAAACTTTTTTAATGGCAACCAATTCACCAGTATCGCATAATTTGGCTTGGAATACAACACCGAAACTTCCATTTCCGATAATTTTTGTGTCTGTGTAGGATACTTCTTGTACGCGATCTGTGCCTTGTCCAGGAGTAGCGACAACTGTTGTTATTTTAGAGCCGTCTTTACCTGTAACGAAAATAAATTCAAATTAAGAGATTTACGACTTCCACTTTAGTATTTTAGGATTTAATTTTATAACATCATTCCAGTCACTCCACCTCTCAAGCAATCTGGCAAAATTATCTTAAGTTCCATTCCTCACAACTGGGAATAATTCGTTCCTGGTCATTTTGTATATTTTGCCTTTCTTGTATTATAATTAATCTCTGTGGCACAGGTTGCATCCCAATCTACTGGTAGTGGATGCAAAAATACTAAAGATCCAACATTAAAATAATGTTAAAAGCACTCCTGCGATCAACATCTAACTACAGACCTTCGTGGACAACTAAAATTGAAATTTTCGCCCGGCACGACGCCACATTATTCAAAAAAAAAAAAAAAAAAAAAAACCACGGCACGATTATCAACCGAAGGAAATTATTTATTTATTCGTAAGTAACTTTTTAATAACACTACACCATTGAAGAAAATCTACTTTGAAAATGCTATTAGACTGCCCGTTCCACGATTTTCCCACAATTATTCTTTACTCCCTTCCTCCACCTGAAGGAGTCTAGAACTTCTTACATTTAAGCGCTGAGTGAAAATCAATAGACACTCGGACAGCTGCTCCAATGATACGTTGAGCTAATTTTAATGATATAGCAATATGCCCTAGCAGCAATTTCGGATGGAGAGAAAATCGCGGCCGTATTTGTTAAGACCTTTTTTACACAAAGGTTGCAACGAACCAAATAATTGGTTTCGATAAGATTGACAAATAGAAGCCTGCTGGTGGGTAAAATTCAACCAAGTCTAGATGAGTGAAGATAGAATACGAGTGGAAATTACAAAATTATAGAGTACATAGTGGAGTAGTATAGAGTGAAGGGTATTCTTGGAATTTTTAGTTACTAAGTTGTATTGACTGTTAATAATCTTCTTATCAAGTGAAGAGTATATAATTAACATTATCTTAATGGTTGTTAAAGGACGTCTGGCAATGTATTAAATTCATCATAGTACTTTTTAATTGTTTTAATATTGCTGCAGCCTTTTTAACAGAGAGTAATTTAAAAAATTCAATATTTTTACTTTGTATAGAAACAATATTTCAAGTATAGTGAAAATTAAGACATTTCCTTTAATACATTTAAAGAAATATAAATTCAGAAAAATAATATACTTTTATAATTCTTTAGAGAGATTAGAGTCTTTAATTTGTAAAATATTGGCAAAAAAAACTCGTGATTTCTTTTAATGAAAATATCTTCTATATAATTTTTATAATAACTTTTAGACTATCAAAAATTCAAATTTTGCAATAAATAAATACATAGGTTTTATGACTATTATTTAATTTTATAGTTTATCCAACTTAGTATTAGTAATTAGTAAAAATATATTGAAAACCTTAAAAGCAATTGAGATATCTTAGTTTGTTTCTTAACTTGTATTAAATTGTGTAAAAATTATTTAAGTACGAATAGGCTAATTTTCTACTAGAAATCGGCTTCTAAGGCTTCGGCTTCTCTTTTCAAAAACACTGTGGCTTTTATGACTACAGGAATAGGCAGAGAAACAAATCTCTAATTTAACATTCTACGTAAAAACTAGCTCAGGACAGAAAAGAAAGAAACAATTATTAATTACTTATCTTTTTAAGTCGGAACAAATATACAAAAGAATAAAAAACATGGGGCATGGAAAACTCCCGACTTCGATAAAATTTCAAAAAAATTAGACAAATGGCACAATTATCTGAAGAATGCGGCGCAGAAAAGTTTCACTATCTTAAGAGAAAAAAAATCGTTGGAATGTTAATAGCGTCAAAAAAAATTTTATGTCAATAAAAAGTCGTTTAACATTTCCTTTCTTTTTTGCTTTATATCTTTTTATATTAAACTGATATTTCCCTTAAAGTCAAAGACCTCTAAAACCGATCGACCCACACCAAAAATTGATCGCTGATCCGAATATTAATTCATAAAAAATCGTTATCATTTGGATTTCATTGAAGCTGAATACAAAAGTACGAATTATGGAGAATTTTTCGAATAATTTGATAACAATTTATCAATCACACACTATTGTTTTTTTTCAATATGTTATGATCGTTATCTAATACGACGATTCTTTATTTATCATTCGATACAGAATCTTCTCTAAATAGAACAAAGGTCACACAATGCAAATTTTCCATATTCTAATAACATGCGATATCTTTTGATGTGTTGATTTCTTTTGATTTATGGAATTTCTATGTTCCTTAAATAACTTCTACATTAAATTTTGGTATACCCCTCTTCTGTTTAAAATTTCATGTTTCTTTTCAATTTATTACAAAAATATATCCGGTTTCAAGAAAGAAAACGACCTTCAACCATTGCGTTCTTTTTGGAGTTATGTAAAAAAAAAACAATAAGCCATTCCATTATTTGGAAAATTCGAAGAGTGTTATGCAGGCGCTACAAATTACCCCCTTATTTTACCTTTCTACTTAGAATTTTGAAACAAGGAAAAGATTCCATGCAAGAAATCAAATCCACAGTAAATACCTCACGAAGAAGTCGTAGACTTCATTAAACTTATTCATGCAAGAAACACATTTTTCTTCACAAAAATAAAATTCCTTTTTTATTTCATTTATTATTTACCTTCTGCCTCTCTATGTCCGTGCAATGTTTCCTTAGATTCATCGATTGTTTTTGGAATGGAAAGTGCTACTGAGTGCTCTGGCCACAAGTCTTGCAGCTTATCAACAAGAATTTTCATGTCTGTAAATTTTCGTTATATGTGCATATAAATTCCGGTCATATTTGATATTGTTCCACATAAACGCAATAGGGGCACGAGGAGCACGAACACGCACTACGTCACTATAGACACAATGGACGATATCATTTATCACCTTTGGAAATTACATAAATATATCAATTTTTCTTTTTGAATAAACACACACACACACCTTTGAGGTTCAGGGAAGGTGAAACGGAGAAAAGAAAAAAAAGTATAATACTAAAACGCAATTGATTTTCAGGTTTGCGTCAAAATCAAATTGTAATTACATTTGTTGGCTTTTACCGGGTACGTTATAAATAAATTAGAAATCTGTGGATGTCACAGATGAAATTATAAATAGAATTTTTACGTGGAGTTTCGGCGTTTTGACAGCATGCTTAGAATTCAAAAAATGGCTTGATGACGATAACCATCACCAAAATATAAAACTTTGGAAGATACGACTATAAATATCTTATTATTCTATTAGCATTATGCAATGCTAATGAAAATAGTACGTCTCCATGTATTGAATTATTCAGAACTAAAAATAAATACACTACACTGAATAAATATGCGGAGAATATTAAAGATTTTATAAAAGTATAAAGTAAATAGTATCGGGAAAATTTTCTTTTCCCTAATGCCACACGTGATTCCAGAACGATAAGCTAATTTTACTTTTTATTCGTATAACAGGAGAAAATTAATCACTTTTATTAAAAAAAATTCGGCCAGTTAAGGTCTCAAAAAACGTAAAATATATATTATTATATTATTTCGTTATTAAATTAAGGATGGATATTCACAATCATAAAAAAAGATAATTAACAATCTTTCTAGTATTTAATTTGACCCCTAGTTAATCTACAGTGAACGTTTTGTTTAATTGAATCTTTCTAATAAAATTCGTAAGTAATAAATTACCAAGATTAATTATTAAAACTGCGCAAGAAAAAATTATATTCTCATAGACGAAGAAACTGCGTATAATCATGAAGCATTAAAAATATTTACGTCTGATAGCAAAAAAAAACAAAAAAAAAAACAATACTAGATAATAAACAATTCATTTGCATATAATTTTATCTTTTTCTCAAAATAAAGAAAATGTTTCTGTGTACAGGAATAAAATAAAAATATTTGTTTTCGTATTGGTTTCTTTACGAGATTCACGTGTAGCTTTACATTTCAATAAAATTCTATCAATAAATGCATAGACGTAAATTAAATCGATATTGATTACCTCAAACTGGTAAATAGCAATCTTGTGACGTAAATGTCCATAATGGGTCAATATGTTGAATAACTTTTCCACAAATATTGCAAACTGAAAGTGCTTTGTGCAACAATTTAGCAACCTGACTAATTGAAGAAAATTGAAGAAAGTTGAACAAAAGGCGGGACTACATAACTAAATATAAATCTGCACTATGCTGTTTATATTTATAATTTGTTAATCTTAACGTAGACTGATCGTTACAAAAAAACAAAAAATAAACAAAATTCGAAAATGAAGCTGAAGTAATCAAAACTGCTAGAGAGTCACCAATAATGCAATCAGCTGACGGTTATCAGTAAACCTATTGAGATATGTAAATATTTCGAAGTATGAAACAATGAACAAATATTTGTTCGTTGTCTGATTAACAATGTAAACAATGTAACATTTTCATAATCCAAAAATGAAAAACACTAAAGCCTGGATATATTTTTTATAGACATTTCATTGCTATTGTTGAAAGTTAAAAAACAAAAAACAAAAAAAAACGCAAATATTAAGTTATTATTTCTGCAAACTGTTTCCATTTAATAAGTTCTGTTTTTTAAAAAGTCAAGAGAAATTAATATTATTACTTTCATTTCAGTTTGCAATTAAATATACCATGGATAATAAAATAGCTTTAAATTGAAAAAAGAAATTGTTAATCATTAAAAAATTCATACCTTCTAACGTATTTGACCAAAATTATACCTATCCTAAAATTGTCTCTACTTACATATTTTATGATCTATAGAAATTAAAAATATTTGGGCGAATGTTTAATAAAAAAAAATACTTTGTTTAAAGTCTAATACGTTTGTATATTTTGTAATATTAAAAGAAACATTTCAGTCCACCATTTTGAATTTATAATGGACTGGTATTTTTTTTTAATTATTACCTAATTATTTTATAGCAATGTTAGAATTTGTACATTAATTACTAAAGTACCCGATTGTACAGCTTTTTTAACTTTTTATTGTATTCCTCTCTCAATAAAATACTAATTATAGTATACATGATAAAAGATGAGGGGTCACATTATCTAGAATTTAAAATATTTACGAGGAAGTACAATAGAAAAGTATTTAATTAATGCGAATCACATGCTCGAAGTTATTTTTACACGAGTCATAGCGACAATAGCTAAAATGTTGCATCACTCGTCTACAGAGTTGTTACAGTAGAGCTACAGTGCGTAAAACAGAATACTTTTCTTACAAAAAGAAAAAAAGAAAAAAAAAAGTGAATATTTTGAAAGAACATCAAAAGATTTTCTACCGACATCATACGCAATTTAAAAGGTAAGTCACATATAGACTTTGACTAGTGTGAAAATTAACATTTAAGTTCGAATCGCGTCACTCAGGCACGTTCCCACCAGAGGGGCTCGCACTACTTAAGTACGAACAGTATCAGCCCAGAATTACGTGCTTTGTCGCGTCACCTAGAAAATACGTTAGCCAATTGGGGTGTCCGAATTTTCGAATTGTGCCAAGAATGGGAAAAGTGGTCAGGGTCAAGGGCGATACAAATTGTGCTACGTTGTATTATACAATGACAGCATCAACGTGACCCATAATGTTTCCAAAAATTTGCCATTATATGACGCCTTACACCAGACACCAGGTCTAAGTGTGTATTAAAATCTATAGTTCCGGTTGTGTTCACTTTTACAACTACAATTTGATGTCATACTTTTTGGAGTACAATAGACACAGAAACAACTTAAAGATTTTGTTCGAACCCAAGTTATTATGTAATTAGATAAAATTTTGGATAATTTGGAATATTGTAATTTAGTACGACACATTTGGAATAGAGCACAAGATATTTTTCTTTTTTTTTTTGAATTTAGATATATTACTTGGATCTGTATATCTTGACTTTGAAGTTGTTGTTGTTGTTGTACTAGATGATGAATTTGAAGTGGCAGATTTATGAAGATCATCACCATTGGTCTCCTGGATGTTGTATTCATCTTCCAGGTTAACCTCCTTCCGTTTCTTTTTCTTTTTAATGATTTTAATTTTCCTAAGACGCCCCGTCTTTAACGTATTTTCTTAATCGACACTAACAGTAAATAGAACTGGCACACTCGGTTCCGACCCCGTTTTTAGGAGAATCAATCATGAACTAATTATGTGCACTAGATAACAAAAACAATCAACTCGATAGCGTTAATTGCATTATCTTGCTCTTATCTTGTTCTCTCTGCACCACTTCGTTCCGTCGTTACTCGCGGGGAGATTCACCGCAGGTGAGACTGACCCGCAACCGTTTCAACAGTGTAGAAAGAAAAAAAGACTGCAGGGATTGGTGCAACTATAATAGACTTTTTTTTCTTATTTCGTTTTTTTTTTTAATGCAGAGTTATGGAGTGAATAATTACAACCAATTTTTCACAGTTTTGACTAAAACTTTCATTAATTCCCACATTTTTCAACCCCATCAAATAAAATGAAATTTCATTGCGCTCCAAATACCGCGAAGGGGCGCCATCATGCACCCACGAACCGCGAAAAAAAAAAATGAGCAGAAGAAGCAGGGCACAGACTGAAAATTTGTTTATTTTTGCCACTCGGAGGGCGGTAGATGGCGGGATATTTTTATACCACGTTTTTATATAAATAAGCACAGGAGGTTAAAGGCACACACAATTTTCTAGCTCGTAATATAAAGGCGTTTCACTTGGCAGGCAATCACGTCTTTTGGGCTGGGCTCTGAAGAAATATCAGTTCCCGTCGGGAGAGGATTGTATGCAGCATGTTTCGTGCTGTGACGTTCAGGGAATAAATGGGTCAACACGTACAACATTTCATTCAACGCATTGGAGGCGGGAGTGTTTCGTAGTTGTAGGACCACATTTTCGCACATCGCCACAAGAATTCTCATCAGCAGCAGAAGAAAAAAAAAATAAATAAGAATAAGACAGAAGCTAGAAAAAAAATCGTTTTCGTAAATTGCATGCAGAATGATTGCATGGGGTTAATAGGACACAGATGTGATGGGCAATTGGCACTGTAATTTGATGCGAAGGTGTACGAGCACCGAAAATGAAAGTTGCCGGGAATAGCTCAAGCAACGTCCGCATACATTATGAGTATCAGGCCAACTAGTAACTAAAGCCATAGCGATATTATTAGACACCAATCGATAACGACATTTTCTTGTACACAATACCGCCCATACTCTGGAAATTGGCCTTAGTTGACCTGTTCCTAAGTAAACTAGAAAAAGTGAGTGCTTGAAAGCGAAAATGATTTTTTTTAAGTGACAAAAAGGGCTTTATCTAGTAAATAATTTAAGTATAAGGTTACCTGAATTCGAAAGCAATATAAAAAAACATTAAAATTAGAAAAGGAACTTTTAAACTAATCTGTTTTATAAGTATATTATTTTTACTTCCTAAATTTGGAACATTCTTAACTTAAAAAAATTTATGTAAACAGTACATACATAAAAAATTTATGTATGTCATAAGGTTTAAGGTTGAAATCCAATTAACAAAAAAAATGTATTCATAAATGTTAGGCTCCTAAAATCCAATCTTCGAGAGATTTATTAAAAGTTATATGAATGTATCGTAATATGTTAAAACTAAACCTTTTAAATGCTTATCATTTTATACTAGAGAAATTTAAAAATCTTAAAAAATTCGAATACAACAGAAAATTATAATCTTGATTTTTCCAAAAATTTATTGTTCGTATTTTTATAAAATGCAGGAAAGTTCAGTGCTAACACACGGATATAGTTTAATCAAAATTAAAAAAAAAAAATACTTTATATACGTATGAAGGAAATTCTACAGGTAGTAGATAGACACTCTTTACAATAATTACAAGAAGAAATACCACGGAAGTACTTTTCCCTCAAAAACAGGTCCGAAATTCCAATTACAATTACCATTTTACTAATTGTTACTCACGATTTTTCGTCACTGGTGTAGTTAGATTAAAGCTCTCCATTGAATGTACTCCTTCACATTAAACACAGTATTAAACACAGATTTCTTTTTCTTATTTTTAAGTCATTACCGACGGAGTAAAAAAAAAAACTAATCAAATGATAACAAATATAGGAAAAACAGAAAACTGATAGACACAGATGAAATAAATGAAAATATCAGCTTGCAATTCGAGCTTGTCTATATTGAAATTTTGATTTTGTGAAAAGGGACTAGGAAAATAACATCGACAGCACAAGTTTTGGAGTGACAGGCAAAATAAGCGATTGAAAGAATACTAGAATTTTGACAATATAACTAAAGTGTCATGAAATGTAAGTAGGCACGCTGTGTGTAGAAGTGGAATATAAATAGAAGGTTTAATAAATAAATGGTTTTGTATGAAAAAAGAGAAACACACTGGGCTCCTATTTGCTCTACATGGGAAACTTTACATACCTTTACACACAAAATATTTTTTTTGAAAATTTTGTGTATAGTAAAAATTGGGATGAAAGAAAGATTAATCAAAACCTTGCTAGAATGAAGGAATCATAGAAGATTATACTCAAAATGGAAAAAGTGTATTTCGCAAACCTATAGACATCCCTCCACCTTAGTACCTTTTTACAGGAGGCATGATCTAAAGTACTTATTTTATCAACTATTTTTTCTTTTCCAAAAAAAAGTATAATGCAAGAATTCAAAACTCTTAACATAAACAGAAAAATTAACATTTATTCCACAATTTGTCCTTAAAAGTTATCACATGATCACTGCCACAAAGATGACACTTTTAAATTCAAAATTAGGTCTAATTTAACTAATTGATTTGTTGTGCTGCTCTCTTATCACTTGCTGTTTTTCCTTCGGCCTGGAGTCAGAGCGCAATTGCACCACCGACCTTGGCACACACAATTCAATTTCTAGTTAAGTGGTAAGAAGCTGGCAAAAATCATTCAAGTCAATTACTCCTGTCGAGTGGATATTTCTGCACTAAATTATAATGGCATGTGTTCCAAGATTTTCATAGAAGAAAATTGCACTTCAATTGATGGTATAATAGCGACAAAGGAAAAATGTTATAGAGATCAAAAAAAAAAAAAGAAAAGGTAAAACTAATTGAACTGGAAACGTTTTTCTATCAAACAATTCCATAACTCTAGAATCATGAAATCAATAAATGAATGGGAACTGAGACAGTTTTTCCCGTCTTAATGCAAAAAAATCCAAAACTCGTTTGTTGGTTTAAGAATTAAGCAACTGGGACAAATTTAAAGGTGTGATATTGTAAAGAAGGCCAATTTAATTTTTTTTAATTATCACGATTAAAAAAAAAAATACATCAAAGTTCGAAATAGTTTCGAATAATCAAGGTTTTTTTAAGATAAGATTTAGAAAATTCGAGCAACTGGTAGGAAACTTCGATTTAAGGATAATTTTGGAAAATCAAAGTTCGAACTATCGAATTTGCTCTGTGTATATGCAAAGTCTCAGCAGTAAAGTAAAAAGTATTTTTGGGTGATTTTTAACGAGAGTTTTAAAAATAAAGTTTTATTATTTCCTGTCTTTAAAAGTACGTATACTTTTCTATTGAACAAAACAGACGGATACCACTTTGTTCACGATATTTTAGACAAACGGAATAGATTGGCGCCACTTAGCTTATGAATGGCCACACCTTGTCGAAAAAAGTAGACGTACGAGACGTGTG
This sequence comes from Proctacanthus coquilletti, assembly GCA_001932985.1. Lineage (NCBI taxonomy): Eukaryota > Metazoa > Arthropoda > Insecta > Diptera > Asilidae > Proctacanthus > Proctacanthus coquilletti. Next base: position 1,909,218 of record MNCL01000009.1, read on the forward strand.
CTTTTTCCAAAGGCAAGCCCGTGAAAACATATCAATTACCTGGGTTTATGGGTGTAATTCCGCGACTTGCTAAGTAAACACTCCATCAAGTGTTCGCGGTTTCGAAGACTCCTTGGACAGCCAGCTGGAAGACCTGGGCTGTGATTTGCGCGGATGCTATCGAACACTGCGTGCCTGCGAACGTGGTGGCAATCGAGCTGTGGCACGAATTCAAAAACAATTTCCAGGCTTGACTCTTCGCTGTCACGACGAAGTACGCACTTTGTTTACAGCTTTGCCGTCAGCCATATCGACGGGGGAAGTCAACAATTTCCTTCCATCATTCCGCTCATTGTCGCCGTCTTCCAAGACTTGCGTCTCAAAACTTTAACAGCTAATCAAATAACTTAGTGGCCCTTAAGATTGGCTCCTCCAGACTAGAACTCGATGTGGCTCAATGCCTCGAATGGGTAATGGCCTAAGTCCCGGCTGTCTCAGCCCTAGACTCAAGGCCTGTTGCCCTGTGATGGGAAATTTGTCAGAACCAGCCCGCAACGCAGTTGTGAGGCTGTCTTAGGAGACAAAGAGACATAAATCAAATTAATTAAGATTAAATGAGAATCTTGATTACTCTGACCATTCTTTGCTTAAAGGCAAAACAGGAATACCCGACCAAATTGCTTGACACAGTTTGGGGGACAACTATTCCATTGGCCACTTGGTGACCGATAAGATCTCAAAATAGGAAAATACTTGTGCTTTATATTCTATTGTTTATTAACGTCAATTAATGCGAATTAGAACGATTTTGAAGGCGTTGCAATAAGGGAACGAACCATTTCTATTAATCTTATCGGAAGAAGGGATCTATAGAAAATTAAATCATTTTTAATTGATAGTTTCTTAACACAAATAAAGTGCAGTTAAATGCAAGTTTGACTCGGTTCCTTGAGAGTTCCGAACCATTGTTTTGTTGAATTATAATCTGAACTTCTAGCTTACGATCAGACGTTAATAAAAAAAAAATAAAAAAATTAAGTTGAAAGTACAGTATGTAAAATAAATCAACTACGTAATTTGGAATTGAAAAAACCTCCCCCTCTCCCCAAATATCTTGAGTGAAAATAGCCCGTAAATCCCAATAGAACTACTACTAAATTAAAAATTGATTTTAAAAGTTACACTTCTGACCAATATTAACACAAATAAAATCCATAATTTCTTCAATGAACGCAAGATTACATTATATAAGTAAAAATAAAATACGAAATTATAACTTTGTCTGATAAAAATAATAAAACATACACAAAATATCTCTTTAAAACCAGGAAATAGAAAATATCTATACCACCTCTTCACAAAACGAAATGCCTAATTGATCTTTTCACCGGTTGTGGTTGGTTTAGCATTAAATAAAGTCTGATACTATACGAAGGATATTCAAAAGGTAATAATGATGTATTTATAACCATACGTTTATGTGATTGCAACATTTTTTTTAAACTGCAGATTGAAATTCTTAATCACTGCTTTTATTTTTCAAAATTAGTTAAACCAATGTAATTATAATTATCAATGACCTCCTGAGTAATCGAACTGAAAGATCTTTCAAAATCTTTAGAAAAAAAACCAAACAAACACACAGATCTAAAAATTTATTATATTAAGAGATAAGATTTTTTATCATCCCTTTTTTGAAAATTGCTCACAATGTTAAAATAGATGTAAACAATTTTCTAAATCAGTTGTAATTTTAATTTTTGGTAATAAATTGTAAAATTTATAAAATTTAAAAGATGGTAAGGCAATTTAGTCTTTTAAGTGTATAAATTTGCCTTATTGGACCTTAGTATAGCTAATTCCAATAATGTGTAATTTTCGAAAATCATATCTCACTAGAATGCTAAGTGGCTGGCGAAATGAAAAACATCAGAACTAAGAAGATCATCAATACTCAAACAAGGTAATCTATCATTTGCCTTTATCGATTCATATCTATTTAAAACTCCCTTCTTTAATTCGGTTGCAGACACCATAGCGTGAGTACAAGCAATCAGAGTGAAACCGTCTGAAATCTAACAATGGAAGGTACTTACTTAGAATACTCCTAAACTTCCTGCAAATCCTTGCCAAACTGATACAGGAGCTCGTCTGATTGGGTCTACTACTAATATCACAGAAACTTTCGTTGGTAGCTTTATTAGCGTTACTTTTTCTTAGCGCCTTGTTTCTTTGGTGTTCTCTCCGCAACTCCTTCATTTTTTCCTTCCTCAGGTATTTCTCCTTCAACTGAGGGCTGCCAAATTCGTCCAAGTAATACATGGAGTCCTTGAGGCCGTCTTTCCTATTGATGAGCCTCGAACTAATTTCAAAATCTTCACTCAGTGGAACGATGTTGGAGGTACGCTTCCTTTCGATAGGTTTCAGAACGTCTACCTTTGGCTTTGCCCCATAGGTCACGGGCGCCACTGAACCGGTTGCAACCGATACTAGTGGCTCTTTGGTCGCTATTTTGGGGAATGAATCGGGTTGCGGTAGTGACGTCGAGGACGATGATGATGACGATGATGACGAGGACGATGATACTGAAGTTGATGATTGTATCCTTGGGAGTGTTTCAATTCTCCCTACACTTTCGATGCCACTGTCTTTTGAGAGCAATTTACACGATGATTTATCATCGCATGACGGTGGCACCAAGTTTGACGCATCTAGGGAACTTCGTTTATCAGCGAAAAACTTTTCTTCCGAGTTCACTGTAGTTTGGGGTGAGAAGCCCTCGGGAATTGTATGGAGTGAGGTGGCCGTCCTGGTGCTATCCGTGACGTAAAACGACATAACTTCGTCCTTCATCGCTTTTTATTTATATATAGTATAAGGGAATCGCTTAGCACTCTTGTTCTCTTTCGTAATTTCTTTGGATTCAAAACTTCAACGATACGGCTTCTTTGTGAATAATTGCAAATCACATTCTAAAAAGTTTTATAGCTGCACTGTAGTTTTCAGTTACTACGATATTTCAAATAAAAACACAAGAGAAATTACTTTGTTTGGCGATGTGCCCACTTTTTAGTTAGGTACTCAGTAAAATTTTCCCGAATGGTCATTTGTCTCCTCACTCTCTGCAAGGAGAAACTTTCACTGAAACTTTTTTTTTTTTAAACGTTCCTTTCGTCTACTGAATTTCTCTCTTTTTCGAAAAACCATTTTCTACAATTCGTTGAGCGTAGAGGAACTTGTTCCTCTCAGCCCCCCTTCGGAACAGCCCAACAAAACTGAGATAATTGTGGGAAAGGATATAGGAGCCATAAAGCCCCAGAACCCCTCTTACGCAATGCTGACTAATGGAGGGCAGCTCATCTATCGACCTTCCAGAGTTACGACAGTTTTGTCTTGTGGCCGATGACTACCGAAATTAATATCGATTAGCTCCCCGTTAACGACTTCCCGAGCCACATGGACACCCGGGAACCGAGGAATAAAAGGCCATTTTACATGGAACATTTCTTTTTTAAGGTCGCTTATTAAATCGTCCAACAATTTATACAGGCCTGGGAACTGAAGCCACAAGGACAAATAGGACCACAAGACGAGGATAGGGAATCAGGGTCAAATGTCATGGCAGGTCATGTCGTTAAACAAGACAAGAGAAGACAAGATTAAGTTACAGTTGGACTACTGGACTACTATTAAATGAATAGCTAAGTTGTGAAAACTTATCAAATGAGAATGATACAAAACTATGAATTCTGATTTAAAGAAATATTAAACTATCAACAAGATTGTTTCTTTTTAAGTATATTTTCTTTCAAATGAATTAAATCAATCGAAATCACAAAAGTTTTTACGCAATTAATAAGATCATATTTCCAAGCCATTGAATTGGATTGGATAGCTATTTTGAGAAACATTAAAATAATATCCAAAATTTTTCTAAACTATCATCCAAGAAAACTAATTTCACTTTCCATATCATAATTTCTAATTTCTATTTGTTATAGTTTTTGCAATTCTGACGACTATACTATCATAAACTATCTATTCTTCTAGAATTTCTTTGTTTTTATGTCCCTTTTATCCCCAAAGCTGTCCCTTAAAAACGAAATTATTCCACTTTTGGCGCAGAGAGTAGAATTTTTCTTAAAAAAGCACACAGCGACTTTTGAGAAGTACAAAAAAACTTATAATACAATTAATAACAAAGAACCTGACAATTGAAAGGATTTAAATACAGTTTTAAGAAGAAATCCAAAAATAGTATTGTTCATTAACACCACTCAAAATTCGACAGACGTTGACTTTTATACCAAAAATTATTCGTACAATTTGTGAAAGACATTCCTTTCAATAACGAAGTCAGACTGCGTACGACAAAAAATTTTGAAGTAATATTTAACTTGGACCATTTGGCTCATATCGTGCTTGATTTTACTTTCTGTTAATTTTATTTCAAAATTTTCAAAGAATTTCGAAAATTTGTAAATAAACAGTTTCAAAATTAAAAACATCTTTAAAGAGGACAAAGATTCAAATAACAGAGAAGTTCTTTCTTTTTGTAATGAAGGAAAAATACTCTAAATTAAGTTTTGGTTTTTCGAAAACTAAAAACGAAATAGCCTTCATTCACATGCAGTGGAATTTTTATGTAAAAGGTCTTTGATACGGTCTCTGGTAGTGCGCCATATATTTCACCAGAAAAAAGCACTCACTAAACGCATCGTGGGTTGGTCTTTACATTCACCACTAGATCCATGTGTGGGCACAAACAGAGAAACATCAAAAAATCCTCGAAATTGGTTTCGAAAACCCACTTGCCCTAGTTGCACAGAGGTTCATTGGAATGATTGCGCACCGCGCGGTGCCGGCAGCGGAGTCTGATCGGCAGTCAATTGAAGACTCTTGCACAAATTCGCGTTTTTCGCGCGTTGTGTTTTCCGTTTGCATAATTCACCTCGCTTATTCGATTTTGGATTTCGGCCTCAACGCGACTGCAGAAAAAAACCTGTAGGTTTCGGACCGGAATTCATTAACCTGTGCATGGTGCGCCGCGCGGTGCCGAAACAGTGCAATGCGCCCCAACGCTCCAGCGACCCGACGTTGGATGAAATTTTTAATTAAAGAGGTTTATTGCGACGCGCACGAAGACCAAAAGACGGACGAATTTCAGGCTCCTGTGAAAACGAGTACCGAGCACGTTCTGGTCACTTTTTAATTTGTGGAACTGGTCAAAAGCCGAGGAGAGGTCGCTAGAACATAAATAGCTCGGGAAAACGCAACATGTGCTCGCTGTGCCGGTGGCAACGACGACCGCGGTGGCGGCGGGGATCCGACGAGGGGACCCAAAATAGACATGAGAGCTGCAAAAATGGCCCACTTCCACTTGACGCGAGCTTTACAGGCGGCAGACAACGCGCATCACACAAGGATAACGAAACGACGAATTCAACGACGGGAACATATGGGGACGAATTTTGGGGACAAATGAGCTCACGATGGGGCATGAATTGGATTCGCAGGGGAGCGGCTTAAGGGTGTCAACAAAGTATAGGTAAACACCCATCGAACCTACAATATCGACAGTCAGACACTATCGGGCTTATTTCCAAAGTTGTGCTCTTGGTATTAGTCTATGGAACCTTTTTTGGGTATAAGTCTTTTCTTAACTAAATACTGCATTGAAGTTGACCATCATTCAACTACTATCAAGAAAAACTTCACTATCACTATATTGTAGCCTAAAGAAAAAAATCAATTTTAAGTCGAAAAAACTAAAAAACTGACATGTAACAACAACGTAGTTTATTAAAGAAAACTATGATTAGACTAAATTAAAATTTTTTAAGGTGACATCTGAAGATCCTATGTCTTCAAAGGAGAAAAAACATGACATAGATTGTTAATAACATTTTTTTTTTAAATTAATGGCTTAAGAACACACGATAACTGTAATGAATAGGTATCACTTTGATCCAACATTTGGCTGCAAACAATTGATGAAAAGCTATAGAAGAACTATAGAATGGAATTTGTTTTAAGATGTTTAATAAAGAACTAGTTGTCTTCGTTTCTCTCAAAAATAGACTTTAGCTCTCAGATTGGCCGTTTAAATAAAAAAAAAAGAAAACCACAAAAGTTTACCATATAATTAAAAAAAAATCACTTTGAAGTGCAAAAGCGCTAATGAATACAATAATTATCTTTATCTTGAAAAAATGTCCATATCATTGACATACAATTTAAATAATGAATTATTTTAGAATGAAAGTAATTAATTAAAACAATGCATTTAAATCTATTAAAATAAAAATCTGTTTCTAAATTTGCTCAGCACTGTACTAGCACGTGTGTTTCTTTCCGTGTGGAGAGTTAATTTTATAAACCCAAAATCTGAATTTAGACAAAAACTGGTGTCAGATATTTTCAAGTTTTTTAAATATATTTAAGAATACGAACAAAGTGAAGTGTTATTAGGCCACACCCAACGTTTCAAAAATTGTATCTAGCTAATATTTTTGCTTTTGCTTCGGAAATGATCTTTAGAGAGTTTGTTTTTACTTTCATATTTCTTAAAAGAAAAACACAAATTATTGTAATTTTATTCAATCAAAGTTCTTTAGGAGCGTCCATACTATTGCATTTTTTTCGGTTTTTAAAATTATCTATAGTATTCCCTTGTTAGGCTAACTAAAGTCTATAATCATAAGGTGAGGCACAGGTGAACTAATTAGAATCAACCATCACGAAGATCAGAGACGAAGCCGTGAACGACTCTATGGATCCTTTGGGAGACGTGAACTCATTTTTTCGGGGGCTCCGTGTCACTCGGGTAATTACTGATTCGGTAAGCGCCAGGAATAGACGCGCATGGCGTGCCAGAGGCTTAGCGTGGCCGAATTTTCATAGGTGCATGATTTACGACTTTTATAGCATTTTCGGTTCCGCCGTGACCCACCACCATGCCATGCCAAGCACAAGAGAAGGTAAGCCAAACCATTTCCTGAATTTATTTGACAATTATCAAACAAACGAGCTCACGTTCTTTTCTACATTTTTCTACGTTATTTGGCTTTTCAACTAGGCCGCCATCGTTTGTATCGTGGGCGGTAATAAAAACCACCAAAAATTGCTATCAACGCCACTAAGCCGACTTCTAGCCGCATTCTGTTTACCGAAGCAAAGATGAGGTTATTAGCCAGTAATTCTTGTTTATTAGTGTTCCTTTAAATTAGGGCCTTTATCGCCCACTTGCCGATGGATCTATTTGTGTCCTTATCTTATCGACCGCCTTGTGGAATGTTGCGGCTGTTGTCGCCTGCGAAAACAATGTAACCCAGTCAGCTGTTGACAGACAAGTTTCCGTTGTCTCATCTTCAATAATTGATTTTGATTGGGCGATTTTACTGCAAAACGACTACGTCAACATTTCTTTGTCCATGATAGGGTACAAAAGATTAGGAGTATCTGTTGAAATTACGACCCAACGAATATTCAGTTTATTCCCCAGAGTTTTATCAGTGATCCAAATATTTTCTTTTCAGTTATCAATGTTTGTGTGCATTTGAAGATATTTTATTTATATCATCAAGCCAATTGCCAACTAGTTACCAAGAAACTTTCAGTTTCATTTTATAGTCTAGAAGATGTTGATTCTCATAATGAGATAAGTTTTATTGGATAAGTGATCTTAGGTAATAAGGAACACTTCTTAATGTGATAATAGAGTTTGAGAAAAGTAGTAAACAACATTTTCGCAATCTGATAACAGAATATGTATTTATTTTATCATATTATACAATAAAAGTTATTAATTTAGGATAGGCATAACTTTGCACTTAAGCCAATCTTTGGATTCTTCCAGTTTCAAATTTATTCTTGTGTGATAAACAGCTTTGCAGAATTATTTTAATACTACTCTTTTTCCGAAGTATGGAAAATTATTAAAACAAATGGTTTAATTAGCGCTTAGGATATTCAAGTCTCTAGAAATCCTCGGCATGTGAAATAAACAGATTAACAAGCGATAAAGCTTATGAGCATTTATAAGAAATGAAAAAATACGCCTAAAATCCATGTATTTCAAGGAATAGTCGTTCTACCAAAAATTTATCAGCTTTCAGGTAATATTGCAGTCTAATAATAATTTAATACCCAAAATTCTTGGAGAGATTTTCTAAAAGATCCATTTATTATACTTAAATTTACCTCTCTACCCATACAAAATAGTAATTGCAATAAATTAATTAAATACTAGATAATATGCCAAACGCAAATGAGGCCACAGATTTATTTACGACTTATGATGGCCACTGATCTTGTACAAAGTACAATTACATGAGAACTAGCAGGCGCTTTCGTGTAAACAACATCCGCAATATTTCAGATTTACACTGTTCTCCTTTCTATGGACTTGAGGCCATTATATCGTGCTTATGGAATAATAATCGAAAAATAAATTGGCGTCTTTATTACAATGTCGCTTCTTAAAGTGGAAAATTCTAATTTGTTATACCATAATTTATAAGAAAAAATATTGGAGATAGTGTACGTATAACATTGTCGCCAGAACTAATGTAGCCGACTTTGGTGCAACACTGTAATTATATAATAGTCTTTATATAACTGAAAAACAATAGAAATAATTCTCTTGTTAGTTCGTTTTGGTTTTATCAGACTACAGCTTTAAACGAAAAATTAAAATCTATACCTTTGAGTATCAATAATTTACTAACATCGTTTACTATATTTTGATAAGTATTTTAGTTTTAAATCGATTAACAATTCTAGAACTGTTAACGATAAAGCAAGAAAAGACAAGATAGGCTTTTCTTTTGTAAATAACTTAGAATTTTTCCAATAGATTGTACAAGAAAAAATCATTTTCTATCATTCTTAGTGTTTTATGACTACAATAAAATAAGATCACGTGAGAATTTTCGAAATCCAATAAGAGAATTTAAATGATTTTGTGTTCAAAGCTAAAATTACACGTTTTTTTTTAGCAGAAAATAAACAAAGTGATAAAGCTATCAGTCAAAAATCATCAAAATATAAGAGTATGATGCAAATCTTCCTGAAATTTAAAAAAAAAACGCAAAAAATTGATTGCCCTGACTAAAATTAAATTATATAATTTCAATTGTTTCGTTATCTTCAATTAAAAATTAAAACATCTGAAGAGCTCTGACCTTCGGCAATAGCTTATAAAGGCGAAACGTGTTACAGCAGCAAACTCTATTGACACTTCAATATTTGCATAATCTGTCAAAAAGTTTCCATGGCGCCTAAAATTGGCTCTGGTAAAGATAATTTGAATCACGAGTTGAAAAATTGTTTAGCAAACAAACAAGTTTACGCATACTGTCAGCTATCCACTGTGAAAGGCATATAATCACCCTGTGATACCCAGAGGAAGCTCATGTCCTTATCACTTGTCAGATTTGATATATAAAGGACAGTGAAGATGAAGAATGAGCTTCCTTAAAGTCGACAAGTCTTTATAAAAAAAAAAAAAAAAAAAAAATGATGAATGCATACTCAGTCAAAAGGTAGAAATGTTTGGAATAATTTTTGTAATGCAATATTATTATCACAAAAGAGTTTATCCTATAAATATTTATCACATGAGTTTTTGTCACATATTACAGCTTACTATGGGATTTCTTTTCCATATACGAATTTATCACATAACTTTTTATGACGTCAAACAACATTCATGTAACTTTTTAATGTCAAGAAACATCCGCGCGACATTTTATCATTCAACGCTTTGTCATACAACTTTTTTTTATATATTCCTCCCTTCACACTACATTTTACCATACCGCTGTTTTAAAACGCAATAATTTGTCCCACATCCAATCTGTTGGAATATGTGAAGAACTGTGTTTCTTACCATGGCTTCGTGATACTTTAGAGCGCACAGTCGGTTAAGCTTTAAGAATCTTATAACGTTAGTGACAAGTTGCTTGATAAAGTAAATTCCTGCTAGAGTCTAAAACATGCAGCTTAGAAAGAAAAAAAAAAACGAATCAATCAATCAATATTGCATTATTCTATTCAGTTGTCGACAGAAATTAAACGAATCAGAGTTCGGCTTCTGAGAAAAGTGGATGACGAAAATAATCGGCAGTATGTCACAGCCAAATCGCTTGAATTCTATTTTTACAACATTGACGCTTTTAGGTGTGAACCAACGGCCGCCGGTTTCACGAAAAAGAGGCTAAATATTTTCGGGAAAATTTTACTGTTTTTCGTGGAAAGTATAGGAGCGTAGTAAGCACAGTAATCCGTTTTCGTTTCGCTGACGAAAACATCATAAAACCCACTATATTATAATACTTCTTCACACCTCACGAATTGATTACATTTGCATAAAATGCGAACAGCACAGAAAACTACAAAACAATACTAAAAAGTGTGGATCGATTGGACTCGATCACTTCTGACTTCACTTTGGCCACAAATATAACAGAAAAAAATCGTGTCTGCGAAACCGCGGTGTTACTTTACGGTCTGATAGGCTCTAGCGAAACTGAATCTGGCTGGACACGGCCAATCTTAATGCGCCGGAATCGCGGAGATCTTCTTTTCTTGGTGAGCAGAACCAGAAGAGGCCACAAGTGGCTACCCGCTAAAACGGCCTCTAGTGTGCTCAGAATCGAACCGAAAGAGGCTGCGAAACATCTGAAGTCTAAAGCAGTTGCCGCGTTAGCCAGTGCTCTAGTATTGGTATCACAAATGATTAGCGGCCTACTCTGACGCGCCGCTCTACAGCTCTAGAGCTTCGATCCGCGCTTGAAAAGCAAGAGGTGGTAGTCCGTAGAGATACCGCCAACCTATACCATAGGTGGTTTAACGTATTCTCCACTGATGACGCTATCACATCGTCAATTTACGACATGGAACAAGAAAAATTGAATTGAGAGGCTTAGAAATAGCGTCTTCGGGACGTTCTTGGACGCTTTCAAAGACAACGGTGGTGTGGGCATTCGTTATCACAGCAAACTCTGAAGGCATCACTGTATGAGCACTTAAGCTATGATGTGATAACGGGAAGTGAGAGAAATTGATAAGTGGAAAACTCTTCATTAAGAGCAGAAATCTGTTCGAACCTTAAAGCTGATAACTAACTGGTGACATTGAAATACTTTCTCGAAGAGATTCTATGTAAACATACTTAAGAAGAAATATCACTCCATTTCATAACGGCTGTTTTACATATGGTTGGAAATTTGCATCGATCTAGGCAAAACTGACAAATATAGTACCACAGATAGCTGGCTGTAGGCGGTACCTCAATGATCCTGACGATCGATAGCACCCACATTCTGTTTTCTACGCTCTGATCGCCTCGATTATGATTCCGATCGCATTTGGTTGCAATCGAAACCAGAGCGTTTTTAAATTAGCAGTCTTACCAGAAGCTAAGTAACACTTGTCGGTGGGAAAAACGATGATTAAAATTAGTTTATGGCGTTCGTTCAATGAATTATTATCAGAGCTAGTTCTTACTAGACTCTGAAGGATTGCGCATGTAGTCTATAGATATTTCAAAAACGTCTGCATGTTTAGAATATTTAGACTCGTGGCAGATCATAGTGCAGTGAATAATTACAAAGTCCAAAAATATTGTAAATATTTGTTTTACTAAATTTTTTAAACTATTGTTGTTTATTATTTTACAAGGTTTTTACTCAAGGTTGATTTACTAAAGGAAATGAAAAATAGTTATAAGTTTACGGAAACTAGAAAAACTTAATTGTTTACGTTATTACGTTCTCTACGAATTATTAAAACCTTAAAATAAGAAAGGAGAGCGAAATCTAAAGCAAAATAATAGATAAATTTAACCTTTAGAAAAACACAATCAAAGAGTTATGCCTCTACTTTTACAATTTTTAAAGTTAGTTTGTATTTTAATTTTAGAGTGCATTTCCTCATTACTTGTTTTTTTAATATGAAGGTATATAATACATTGAAAATACTGTGGAAATTAAATTATAATTAAATTTTTTAGAATTTCATGGTAAATATTATTTTGCTTGCATTTTTTAGAATTATGAATTATTCGAACTGCACATTCGATTTTTTTTAATCTAACACCTAATTTGTAAAAATAGGTAAAATATTATATTTCCTTCGGAGAGTTTGAATTTAAAAACAAACATTTCTCAATTTATAATAGAAAATTTGCAGAAACCCTTTAAAAAAAAACTTTAATACAAAAACAAGAACAAATAACAAGATTTCCTTTGAAAATTAAATGTATTACTATTTCGGATTTCCGAGTTAAGTAGGTAAAGTAAAAAGTTTTATTTTGTGATAAATTTTAAAAGAGTAATGAATATTTATAAAACTAAAAATATGTCTTAAAGCAACTAACTACAAATGTTTATAAAATTTTTCCATTGAATTCGAAATTTTTCCTGGAAAAATGAGCACTTAAATAATCTACATTATCTATTAATTATAGTTAAAGTTTAACCCTTTACAATTGGCAGATTTCTCTGGTGGTTTGGCCAATAAATATTTACAACACGCCTCTCTCGTAAAATAGCACTCAGTACTCTAAGTACATGTGGTTTTTTTTATAATCGAGAGGTGTTGTAAATTTTACTATATTTACTAATATTAGATCAATGTAGCGACATAGTGGCGACACCGACTTTGAGGACAAAATTTAAATGCCGCCACTATGGCGGCACCGATCGCAAAGGGTTAATCTATCATTTTATTATTTTAGTAATTTTTTTTTCAATTTTGAACTGTATTTCTCTCAAAAAGATTGGCTTTTATGTTAGCAATTTATAGATATCACCTGTCCTATGACAAAATCACACTTGCTGGTATATTGACCTTGTATTTTTCGTATATACTTTAAGGCATCTAAATCAAGGCCATTTTTAGAAGAATATCAAAAACAGCGTTGCGTAACTACAATAAACTCCTATCTCTTTTCCTATTAAAATTTTTATTAATGCTAAGAAATATAAAACATGACCAAGGCTATATCTCTGAACGAGTAAAAAAAAAAAATTTTCAGAATATTTGACTACACGAGATCTGAATACATTACACATCTTTACGAGACCTCGATTGTTGCAAGCAAAATGGCGAGTCACTTTTATAAACCATAGCGTACTTAATATCACGAAAGACTAATTATTCCCAGAGTGAAAATGTTTTTTTTGAGATGCGATTCTTCTTTGAAGATGTTTGTTTTTGTTATAACAACTGGTGCATGAAACGGGGCCGAATTTATTCTTTCTTTCTTTTTTCTGAATTATTTCCTTCGCTTCTTTGTATTTAACAAAGCAAGTAAAAGAGGAAGAAATCTAATTCAAAAAATAAGATAATCTTTCTGATTACCCTCCTGGGCAAATATTTGCGGTTGTACTGTGATACTGGTAGGCTATAAAATCCGTCCGAATTAATCACGATTTTTCCATCACGTGCCAGGGGTCAAAGAAGTTCGCTGTGCTCTCTTCCTAAAGAACGTTTCTCGCGAAATGAAAGCAAATTCAAAAGTGCGCAATTGTTTTACGAGCATTTCGCAAAAATTTCTCTTCTTCGTCCACATTTTCGTTTATTAGACGATAACCATAGCGGCTAAAGTGATAAAATATAGTGGAAAAAGCTTTCCACGCCACCCTCCGTCGCGCCGTGTTTTATTTCAGGCGTTGTCAAGTGTGCCGTCACGAAATTGAAAACGTAATCACGAATCGTAGAAGGAGCTCGGCACGCCGGCCGACACGACCAACACATGAATTGACAAAAAGTGCGAGTGACCGAAATAGAATTTTCTGAAAAATAAATCGAGTGCAAGCCGGCAAGTGGAATTTAGCGGCCTCCTTTTCTCAATGACGCAACTGAGGAATTTTTAGAAGCATATTTTTATACTAAAAGTCAGGTCTATTGTTTTTCCGTCTATTTTAAACTGCAGAAATATGCAAAAAAATCAGCAAATTATTTGAATTTGCTTGGCCAACAGGACAACAGGAGAAACGCATGTTGCAAACTAAAGATCACGAAAATGGTCGACTGCATTCTATAGAAGAAAAATAATCTGAATTTATTGATTGCCTTAAGCCGTGGAACAACTGCAGATTTTCCGCTCTTAATGGAAAATGATTGAAAATTTTCATCTTTCTATCGAAGTCACGGAAATGCCCGGATATATATCAATTTCCCCAATATCTACAGACGACGACGGATAAAGTGCCTTCAAATTCTAGAGACTCTCTGTAGACGACTTTTTACGATCGAGCTCTGTTGTTTCTTAAGATTTCCAAAGTTATTGGCTATAACCGAAGGAAGCCATTAATTTGAAACGCCTGGCAACTGCGCCACTCAATTCGAAATGGAGTACGCTATTTTATTCTTAATGTATATAATTGTGGCACATTTTCATTCTGAACTTATATAGGGCAAACTAATTAGTAAATGCCACCAAAAATATTTACTAGATTTTAATGAAGTGTCGTAAAGTGGGCAACAAGAATTCAGGCCTTAGAGATCAAGCGTTTCGACGGGTCTTTAATTCGTTCAAAATGATTGCCAGAAAATGAACAAAATTTTCAAAAAGAAAAAAAAAAACATGTGGCAATCAACTAAATTTGTGTGATGTAGCAAAAATTCAAGTAGATCCATAAATCAATCAAATCTACGATGACTGATATAGATTATATGAATGCATGTTTATATCCCTCCCCACTTTCAGTGTCTAACAACAAAAAAAAAAAAAAAAAAAACCCCATATGCGAAAAGATATTCTTTAATTTAAGAATTTGATGTAGACTTGTATTTGACTTAGAACGATAAAAAAAACAAACTCATGCTAGAAGAGAAGAATATGGTTATGACTAAACGCATCATAGCAGAAAGCCGGCAAAAATATGAAAATTCATTCATTTACGTCATTTCATACATTCGTATAAATTGAATAAACATTGAATATCAAATTTTGATTTATGAATATAAACAACGTTAGGATATTTCGTAATAATTGATAGAACCTAAAACACATTCGAGCAGAGCTTTCTGTAGAAAGTTATGATTATTTAACGAAAACTAGTCGACGGTGAATTACAATAACAAACAATTATAATGATATATCAACAATCAGTATATCGACACTTAAATAACCAAATAAATAATAAATATACTTTTTAGCGTAGTTTTCCTTTTATACTTTTTTTTTAAGTATATAACTTTTATTTTGAAATCCTGCGTTTTTTTAAGACATAATTTTGAAATACAAGAAATTTTCCAATTTTTGAAATACAAGAAATTTCTATCAATTAAAAATCTCTAGGATTTTTATTTCGTTTGCTATATAAAAATAAAAGAAGAGTATGTTTAGTAAGTTAAATATATAAATTTAAAACAAAGGCGCTTAAGCCGCGCATCAGGTTCGCATTTTCGTGCCATAATTTTAAATCTACATACATATTTGCTGCGATCTATGTATACTACAAGATACTCAATTTATCCGCACAAAAATAAACAATATTAATTTAGATTTTATCTTAAAATTTTGTGTATAATATTGTAATTTTTATACGCGTAGGCATAGAATCAAAACCCGTTGAAATTTAAAGGGTTAAAGTAAATTGTAATTTGGCTTTCGAATTGCATATCCTTAGGCGTAAAGCAGAAAAAAAATTCAAAGTGTAATAATTTTTTAACTAATATTTTATTACAATAATTCTTTTTTAGTCTGTGTTAAGCCCCATAATACTTCTTGATTTTTTCATCAGCTTAATTTTTCTAAGGAAAGTCATGGCTTTTGAGATTTTCAAACAACAGTTCTAAATATTTCTTTCGAAATAAATTAAGTATTTAAAAAATCCAATTTCTTTAGACGACACCCCACTTGACAATATTTTATTTTATTTATCTAGGGAACATTTGAGATATAATAATTTAGTTTTCCCTTTTGACTATAAAAATAAATTCTTTTTTAATGAGACGCTTCTAAAAGTGGAAACATATTTTAACTTTCTCGATTGCAAAATTATACGCAAGGTAAAAACAAAAAAATAGTAACGTATTTTAAAAAAAATGTAAATGTAAAAAAGAAAAGTCTATATTTTCTTAATCATTTATCACTATCGTTTATTTTTTAAAAACTATTCAAAATAAAGGAATATATTAAAATTAATTTTCTGTACTTTTTAAATATAAAAGGGAGTAGCAACGCTTTGTAGAGACTAAAATTAAAAGTTGTAATTATAAAGTACTAAAAAAAAATTAAAACAAAAATCGGAATTTTGAATAGAAAAGATTTACATTTGTTTGGTTTTTGTCTGCTATAGTTGTTTTTTTAATACTTTGATAATAAAACACTCCATAACGTTGTGTAATTGTAATCACAAATTATGCCATAGAAGAAAAATAAAGATCTTTGACACCAAGGAAAATAAACGATTGAGTCTAGTGCATTTGATTATATGCAAAACATTACAGAAATTGTAAATAACTTTCGAAATTACAATTCAATAGCGACTACCTTGAACGGCGACCTCCTGTTTCCGTCGCACAAAAGGTGGGTCGGGTGATTTGCCTCAAATTTAAAATAGCAAGCAGTCATTAAGTCTTTCCATCGAGTGGCTTAAGCTCCGAAGATAATTATGACAAAATAGGAAACGATTGCGGTTTTCCGAGGACTCAAGGCCCATTTGATCTTTATGGTCGTTGTCCCATTTGGGGTCTTCCGATGGAGGGCTCCATTTCGCTTCGTCCCCAGTCTCCCATTCCCCAGCGACTCTGCTCGCTCTAATTTCACCAAAACGCTCATTAGCCCAACCGGGAGTGTATTTTTAGTGCAGTCAAATTACAATCAAATGTTTAAACGTCGAATTGTCTCAAATTGCCATGTTTGTCTGTTCCAACTGCCCGATGGCATCACCCACACCCCCACACACATGGTGAACTCTAAACTTTGCACCGAGCACCCTTCTCTGGGGAGATTCCCCCACACTAGAAACCATTGGCCATTTATAGGTGGTCTGCGGCCAATTGGCTGATGGAATATTGTTGACATCAAGGTGCATCTTCGTGCCGGGCAAATTGGACATGACGTAACCTAATTAAGACGCACGGTCACTTACCGTGCTCGACCGCCCAAGAAGCTTGACGGCACAAGAAGGTGGACGTCAGCCACAGATGGAGTTAATTGATTGCACATAACATGAAGGAAGTGTTTGGCCAACGCACGGGACACGCTATGACTGCCGGAAATTGGTTGCAACGCAATTATTCCACAATTTTCGACATTCCCCTGCACACACACACACACAAAGTTTCCTCGATCGTTTAGTTCTGAAATCATGCTGAACGATTTTTCTACTTGCTTGCAGGAAAAATTTTCTTTTTTATTTTCCGCTCTACAGCGACATATTTACTTAAAAATAAAAAATGTATGTACGAAATATAAACAAAATGCCATCCATTACTTAAAAAAAAAAAAAAAGAAATTCCCTATACATGCTAAAAACTTTTCTGGAAAAATCAAAAACAAATTCCAATAAGTTTCTTTTTTATCAGGCGAAATCACTAGACAATCTCCAAGGTGAGGATGGATTTGAACCAGAAACTTAGTAACCACTAAAAAAATCTCATACTTTTCTATTATTATATAAAATTAGGACAATGAGTTGATTTATAATTTTAATTTCGGTCTTTCCTGAATTTTAAGTAAAAATACATATCAAAAAGTTTATGAAAACAGATTATCGTGGAAATAGAGCTAGTTATCCAAATTCCTGCTATTTTTAATTTTAAAAAAATATTCAACTATCCTTTACTTTCTCTAAATGGTTCAGGTTCTCTAAACCTTTTATAAATAGATGCTTATTTTGAGAAATACACAAAAACATTTAAAAATAGATGACGAATCCAGAAAAGTGATTTTATTTATTTATTTGTTTATACAAACACTGCAGTCTAAATAATACCGACCTTACATTTAAAATGCACTTTAAGTTTATCACGTAGATTTTCTGCAGATAAAATATTTATAATATTTTTATGGCGTACATTAAAAGAATGTTTTGGTTGGCACAGTGCGCATTGCAAATTCACTGCTTCTAAAATAATTAAGAAATTGGCAGAACAGAGCACATAATCTGTAATTGCCATATGTTCACCTGTTCAAAATTAACATAGACGGTGGTATCCCATCTACCCCTAGTTCAACAAGGTGCAAATCAATTATTTAAATGCCTATCATCATTCAGTGCTTCTTGTAGTAAATTTCGACTGGATTCAATTTCGAAACTGCATTGCTCCAATATCAGTCATCTGAAGCCGCAGGTAGGGCGGGGCTTGCTGAGTAGCTTTTCACTTATAATACCTTAGTTCTTAACCCTTTTGTTACTATAGTCGCTGTCCATAAAATGCCGCGTATTGTACTGTAGTAACGTGGTACACATTTTTGGCGCGGCGGCTCGTTTAGCGGGAGTGCCGCGGCGAAGAAATCGCCCTAGTAAAAGGGTTAATAGGCACATCTGATTAATTTACTACCTACACTAGTGTACAAGAAGTTTATCCTGATAGAAATGTCTCCAGATAAAATTTCTATTCTTCGATCGAGTTTTGAAGAAAATAACCTCTAAGCGACGAATGTCCGAGCTGCTCAACTTGCCCCATTGGTGGGTAAAGTTGAGCAAAGTAAGGAGGTACAACGAATAAAGATACAAAGATCAGTAAAATGTACATAAATATAACATAATAGAATATCATCTATTAATCAAATATGTAAAAGTAAAGTAGTATAAGACCAAAAAACGACGAAATAGAGATCACAATATGACATGAAGACCCCCAATTTTTTAAATAAAATTTAGGTTATGAAAAAACAGTTACTCTTGTGTTTAAATAAGTATTGAAATTCGAAAGTCAATTAAATTTACTTGTTATCAACACTTACCTGGGCACCAAAATTCTGCTCAACGCTAGAAGAAAAATACTTGACAACCTTTTTTATTACTTTCCACTATAAAAAAAAAAAAAAAAAAACACACTCCATGTTCCTTCCCCCGTACCTCCTACCGTACCATGCGTAGTTTTCGAGGTATTTCGATTGTCCAATTTGCCCCTATGATCAACAAGCTCCTCTCTACCCCACTCCAATTAGCCAGACATTTTATTGGCCCCACTCAAAGTTTATGAACTTAGAACGCTGAAAAGTCTCAAAGGTGATTACAGAACATCTTCAACTGAATTCAGTCATCAATTTCCTGGCTGTCTTCCAAGAAAATTTTCGTGCATTTGAATTACACAAATATGTATTCGTCATCGAGGACGTCTCACGTATAGGTTTACCCACAATTCTACTCAGCCTTATCGAAAGTTACACAACGAAACAAATCCTTACATCTGCCGAAGATGTGCCCTATTTTATAGATGCCGTCTTATACGCGATGTTGTTTATCCTGCTTCGAATCGTCCTAATGGTAAGGGGGGAAGTTTTTCACTCCAATTTAATACGAATTTCTCTTGGGAGATGTGACGTTTTTTTTTTTCGGGAACTTATTTTGAATGGGATTTTCCGGGCTTGTCTAGGACAGGGGGTATGGAAGCGGTGTTGCCTCCATCACTGACTTCAGTAAAATTTCATCAAGATAAATAATGTTGGTGACGACTTGAAAGGAGTCCTTTGAAAGAATTTTATCAGAAAGGTTCCGAACATTTCGCACTCGTATAAAATGATTTCGAAGGATGTCTAATCAAAGAATCGCTGAGGTGAGGTTAAGACGGAATAAGCGATTCAGTCGAATTGATTTTCGATAATTGAGATGTTCTTGCCACTGAAATCAACATTATCTGAGGAAAAACATAATAATAATAATAATAATAATAATAAGGACTTAACTTGGATCCTATCAGGAAAACCTAAGCTAATAAACGGGTAGTTGATTTAAATCTAAAAAGGTCGACGAGGAAGAAGTGACCTCGTCAGGTGTAATCTAGACTACTTTATCTACTAGACTACTTATCGAGAGATTATAGCATTATTAAAAATATATAAATATTAAAATCAAAAGTATTAATGTCCACCGACACCTTTTCTATCTGTTGATATCTTTAAAGTTACTTTTCAAAAATGTCTAATAATACTAAAAACGGATAAAATATACCAAAATAAGAAACAAATACTAAAAAAAATATGTTATTAAACTAAATTGTTAATAGACATTATTTTTAAAAAACTATTTTCAGTACTTCAGCATTTCTAAATGCATTTATAATATGAATTATTTTTGGCGTAAAAAATGTCTTGTTTATTTGTTTGTTACGTTTTAGTTACACACTTACTGGTTTATTTTCCATTTAGCTTAGTTAAATTTATATCGTTTTTTGTGTTCCGTACGCTTTTACTCCGTTTGCTTGTGTTATAAATACGTGTTTATTTTTTACTTTTATGCTTATGTTTTATATTAGTCATATTAATTTTATTTGCCTTATTAAGTCTTAATTTTATTAAAGTTGTTTTTTACGTTTAACTATAATTTACGATATTTCTCTAAACAACAATAATAAAATTTATTTTTATCTTAAAATTTTTTTTTAATTTTACATATTTCCTTCTTCGATCTTGGTTTTGTGAATTTTTAATTTTTTTTTTTTTATTTGCCCCTCCCCGGCTTACTTTCCGCCTGACTCCTTGTTTTTAGCTAATTTTAAAACGTTTGAAGCGTGTTTGGTGCAGGTTTGAATAAAAATTGAATTATGTTTGAGAAATGTTTATGAAATGTTTGTAGAATATTTCATAGATGTTTAGAACTGTCTAATCAATTGGCACGTTTCCCTACTTTTCTAATTCACGAAACAAAACGTCTTTTCAATATTGAAATAAATTTAGTTTAAATCCGTAACATCATTGTTAAATAATTGACAATGGAATTTCCCAAAATATTCTTAATATAATCCATGTTAAAATAGCTTCATTACACTAATAACGAGCAATAATCCATTCGATTCTGAGAACCCTATCGAATGCCTACTAACAAAGTTATCCTAAAATAAACTTCAGTTAGCCGGTTGTGTAACATCGTCACCCGTCACTCATCATTTGTAGTTCTATTTGAGATATGACGCGTTTTGGAAAAAAGGAGATTGCAAAAAAGCCGGAATTTAATGCCATTGTTTCACTTTCAATGAAAAAATTTCAATCAGCAGTCAAGCGAACTCAGGTGCATCCACATATTTATAGACCGGTGAAATGGTTTTGAGTGGCGTTCATTCGAGCCGTGTAGGACACTCGTCACATGAATGCTAGAAGAACAAAAAACAAAGAACACAAGTCCGCTCCCATGGCTGTAAGAATATCTGAGAGACCCTGCAAGTATAGAATCCAAACAAGAAGCAATTGATTATCTAACCTGGTCGGCAGTGCATTTCACGGCTGATCCACCTATGCACTTACCTTTGCCGTCCGGGAAGTACTAATGGACGGCGGTATTAGATTTCAGAGCACACTTCATCGCTTTAATTACGTAATTTTATTAATATTACTTAGCGTGTGTAGTCTTGCTACCTAGCAAGGGCTTGTTTCGTCTTCTGTGAGGCTTTTCAGCCGCCCGCAAATGGAGCTCACTATGAACAGCGAGTGACTCGTTATGGGATGCACATTTTGCGGTCGGCGGGCGTACCAAAGGTGTGCTCGTCGCTCAAGTGCATATCGAGTGTATGCCGCGCCTCCGCGGCTTCTTTATGACTTTTTTTAACCTGACGCTCATCCAAGACACTAATAGGACAACCAGGCTATTTCCGGACAGCAATTCAATACCATTTGAATTTCTGGATATGACAACAATCTCTTTAAACTTTTTTTAGATCTTTAGTCCACAGGAATAATTATTCCAATTTTGGAAATCCAAAAGATTTTATATTATTAAACCACCTTTTGAAATATCACTGGTTATTACCGTTGTCTTCGATCAGATAAATCCGAAGTTTGGTTCTTTGGTTTGATTCTTTCAAGCAGTTTGGTTTGATTCTTTCATATTGAACCCGGAATTTCTACGTGCCAATCTGGTGATCTACCAGTTAGAACTCGAATACGACCATTGATTAAGTTAGCTTTTCATTATTACTGTGTGGACAATTTTTTTTCAAAAGCAATGTCGACTAAACACAGTATGTAATTTTTCTCTCAGTATCAACTACTTGTAGTCGAATAATTGTAAAAAAAGTCACTATATCATTTTAAAAACATTTTTAAAAACTTGAAATGTCTACTCTTAAGCAAGAAAAAGAATTTTTAAATAGTACTATTATTTGATACTATGAATTTCAACAAACTATTTTAAATCTTTTCTTTTTTAATGATGTCAAACAAAATTTTAATTACCTACCTAAAATTAATAGACTAGTTCAAGCTTATAAAAACAATCTAGCGTCAAGCATAGTGCAAAAAAAAAAAAAATATACCTATAAAAAGAATTTTGCACAATTACTAGACTCATACGAGTATGACTAACTTGAACGTCCTTATAAGTAATGTATAAATTTTACAGTATTATGAACCTGTCTCCAAAATTTGTTGATAATCTACTACTATCAGTTTTTTATTCCCCTATGAAAAGAGCTCGTGGGTTTCCAACAAACTGATATCTAATTAAATATATTATATGAAAAATGTTTATAGTAAATCTATGCAAAAATAAAATCTTTTTATACTCTTTTTTTCATTACAAAGAGGTTTTTAGAAATAAAATTGACCTCTAAGCCAGGATCTTTCCTTTATTATGACAAGTATAACAAGACTTTTAAGAAAATTGGACTTTGAATTAGAAAATCGATAACAATTTAAAAAAAAATTATAAGTGATCGTTGTTTATTAAGTATAGATTACCCCTGCTAATGTTAGAATAGAAAATATTAATTGTTCCCTGTGATCAGTGAATTCTTCGGGTTTTCTTTCTTGTATTGTTCATATTGCCCCCATTTTTGAGTAGAAACCATAGAAAAGTTGTCTGTTTGTCTGAAAGTAGTTCGAAAGACCCGTTCAGGGTTTCTTGTTTAATTCTAGTATCTCTCCTTAGGAAACTGCTTCCCGCTGGCCATAATTTCGTTGATTGATGGAACTTTTAACATGCCATCGACTTTCGATCTATTCAAATGCCTCCGGGAAGCCGGGGAGACGCTCCCCTCAGTATGAGTAGAACCATGTAGCGAACCTTTCCATGATGGAGGCACAGTGCAATCGATTTGTACCATTTAATGGCAACGAAAGGATCTAGGTTAGACGGTGGAGTCGGGCACCCATTTCTCATCTTGGTGGGCAGCAGCTGGCGTATCCCCGCTCTCGTACTGTGCACGAGTGCATACGTAAGCACCACCACTTCAATCCACGAGGTACTCTTGGCAGGTTAATGGGGGAATTACCTGTCTGTCGGGGACTGTGGTGTCACACAAAATATCGAAGAATCAAGAGGGAGTAATGTTGGGACCTTACCTTTTCTGTGGGGACTTAGTTTTCCTTTAATGCATTCTGGTCTTTTACTACGATTTCTTTTTTTTTCTATCTGGAATTGTTGATTCGATCGGACAGGTGAAATATTTTCACGGGAAGTAATTATGGAACGCAGTGAATTGAATTTGTTTGCAGTTTGCCAGCCACTTTATAGTTTGCTCCCTGCACTGAACTTCTGGGAAACTGCGTTTATATGCATTTTCAATTATGTATATTACCAATTCAGCAGAATTAATCGGAGTTGTACAGAACATTTGAATTGAATATTAAATTTAGTATAAAACGAAGAAAGACTTATTAATCTAACTGTTTACAAAATTGAGAAAATCCAATAGTTGCAACAGTGTCAAGTAAATACGTGATCGTCATTTTGAAATCATTTAAAAAAGGGAATTACTATTTTTACATCGTATTAAGGGCAATAAATCGATTCGACCAACAATTTAAATTGAAAATTCTGAATAAATAATTGAAATTGCGGTATTTAACTGCATTGCGTGTTTTATGATAAATTCTTGTATATGAATTTGGTAGCAAAACTAAATATTATAAAATTATATGTCTACGCTTGATGAAATAAAAAAAAATAAAAAAACACATTTTTTCAATATTCCAAAATGTTTTCTTTAGGAGTTTTAAAAAGTTCAAATTTAT
This sequence comes from Proctacanthus coquilletti, assembly GCA_001932985.1. Lineage (NCBI taxonomy): Eukaryota > Metazoa > Arthropoda > Insecta > Diptera > Asilidae > Proctacanthus > Proctacanthus coquilletti. Next base: position 1,933,333 of record MNCL01000009.1, read on the forward strand.
AATTCTAAATTTTCAAGCAAAAGCTTGCCGAATCACAACTTTTCAACTATTTTCTCGAAACAAGATTTACAAAATTTATAACGAGAATATCTGCCTACTTTGAAAAAGGTTCGAATGTCATAAAAACAACGAAATAATTAATCGAGTTATATTTTTTGTCTACCTTAATAAAAAAATACTAGAAATTAGAAATTAGAAATATATAAGGCTTTGTATATTTGAACAGAAATTGAAATAATTAAATAAACTTTAGAAATGTAAAATCAGAAGTGTTAAATGATTATTTCCTCATTTAGTAAAAAGAAAAGAAAAATAAACTTGAAAAATAAATAAATTATCTGCATCTTTTAAAATTTCATTGATATAACTTAAAACTTTGCTTATCGAAATTATTTTTTTGCAATTTACATCTTAAATGTTTACCTTTGGTCATATTTCATTTCATATTTAGCACTTTTATATTTTAGGTATTTTCATAATTTTTCCAATTTATTATCACTTTGCTGTTGTACATCGACTGATAGTGAAGTGAAGAGTTAAATACGTGTTAACATTTAGACTTTAAATGTGCCAAAAGATTCCCAGTTCAAAGCACTATAGAAGAATCTAACCCGTTCAAGACGAATAGATAGTCGATTATTTGAACAGAACGGCGGCGACAACTATTGCACGTATACTTTGTACTGCAGGTTGTTTGAACACGGATTGCGCAACGACCTGCATTCTTCTCCTAACAAAGAAGCTCCGCCGAAGAAATCGACGACGATGCCGTTGCAGGTAGCCGCGACAATGGCCGCACAAAAGTGGAACAATAGTGACGGAGCAGTGCGCTGAGTCTGGGGCACCGCGCGACAGTGCACCTGACCCGCGTCTGACTAGCAAACAATTAACGTTTAGCTAATGAAATTCAAGTTGACAGGTTATTGGGGAACCGGTTAATTTTTTTTTTGTCGGGGCTCATTAGATGTCAGATGTTTACTCCGGCAGGTAACAGCCGTCGAGCAAGAGTCATTGCTGTTCCAAAGAGAGCAAGCGAGGTGGAGCGAGAAGTTAGTAAGGCAGAAAGACGAATGCTTTCTTTGCACATTAATTGCCGCCTATTATGAGCCCCTTGCGATATTGATCTTGCTCAATGGGCATCTATTTATGATTCCTTGGGCAAACTAATCCAAGCAGCCATATCTGTCTAATTAGAAGCGATAATTGAAAATGCTGACAGACCTCTATTGGAGCACTGATTCTATGGAACCGGACTAGGCGCAGAGATATGAAGCCGAAGGGGTGATATTTCTGACTCGAATTAGATCGTCGATAATTTTCAACAACTCGGAGATTCTTATCGAAAGGGGTTAGACGATGTCATCGTTTTTCACATAATCACTAATTAATTGGAAGATATAAATTTCGCTTTTTAGGACAAACTGATACGGGAACATTTTTATTAATTTCCTCCACTTGTGTAATTGTTTTTGCACATCGGCTTCGACCATTATCTAAGTTAAACAATTCGAAACTTAGCAGCAGGCTAGAAATACAAATAAATGTTCTTTTTAAAGGTATTCACTTGTTATTGATAATTGTTATCAAGCATTGTCATCTCTTAGTGATATCATGGAATCCAAAAAAACAGAGATCGCGGTATATTAACACACAAATTGTTCACGTAGGTATAAGTTCCTGGTTTTTAAAGTCGTTTAATAAATTAATGAATCATTCAATAAAATTAAATCTCAAAACAAAACAACTATTTAAATTTTGTCACTGATATCACGCTCACTGTCAATAACAAAATTCACACAAAAAAGGCCTAGAAAGAAGACAAAAGTCTGAATGCTTCCACATTTTTATAGCATATTATTAAAAATTATAATAATAATTCGATTGTTTTCTAATGATTACGTAGTCTATGTGCTTGCTTCGCCAATGCGTCTTCTTTTTCTTAAAACTTAAAATTTATCTTCAAAGTCATCACTTCAAACTTAGTAAATAAACCCATTAATTAAAAATATAAAATAATTTCAATCAGTTAAGGAGATAATCAACTTTTGTAACACAACATGATATTAAAAAGATTTCGTATTTTTCGAATTCAGAAACAAAAAATATTTAAAATTTAATAATAAATTAGCAAAAGAGTTTTTTAATTAAAGCGACATTACTCGCTAAATTTGCACCTTTTTAATTCCATTTCGTTTAATTAAATCGCAATTCGAATGAATGCATGAACAATTTTACACTGGCATTAAAAAAACTGCTTAATCAATAATTATCACGAAACAAATTTTAATCAGACATTTACCGATGATTACGAAGTTCAACAGCAATATTATAAAATCACGAAAAATATATTTTAAAAAAATAAAAAAGCAGGGCACAACTTTCTGCTTCGCTTAAAATTTTCACATGAAAGCACTTTCGCGTTCAAATTCACGCGAGGTGCTTAACGTGACACGCTGTAGGTACGCAAAACTGATAAATCTCGACGACGGTGAAACTGCCAGGTCGAATCGGTGCCGGGTATTTTGGAGCCCTTTGAAGTAATTAGGGGTAAGCTAAATCCACCGAACCATATTAAACGAAGTACGGGTCCGAAAAATCTTGTGTCCTCAAAAGGCCCGCGCCCGTGACGATGAGAAAGCCCGCACCAGTGACGATGAAGGTAAATGCTCATCGTATCAACCGCAATCTAGCAGATATTTTCGAAGCTACAAAAATCACACTGCTTCCAAACTTAGACCCAATGTCAAAGAACAACAAATTGTGATAAAAGTTTTTAATTCCAAGTAATTGGGATTAAAAAAATTGAAAATCTAAGAGAAGTATCCATTGAAAGATTAAAATACTTTCTACTTTTTATTTACTGCTAATAAAAATTGGATAAATTAACGAATAAAGCCACATTTATTATAAAGACGAAAAGTAAAATTAAAAAAGCACCTAAACATTTATTACGGAAAAAATATTAAATTCAGTAGCAGATCGACAGCATCTTAAAGTACAGCATCCAAACACACTGACGTAAGTTAAAAATTCAGTAAAAATTATTGTTTCAAATCGAATCTTGCTTTTAATTTTGCTGTATATATTACTGTAGCAGTTTCACCAATATCCAATCCATATGCCCGGCTTTTTGCACTTATTCCAAAATACAAGCATGTTTCTTAAAAATTGGAGTTCTACTTTTAAAAAAGCACAAAAACATTAAGTTATAAAATATACTCTCTAATTTTGAAACCATTTTCTTCAAAAAATTTTTTTTTTAATCTTCATAAATGTAAAACAAAACATTATTCAATAAATTAAAATGTAAAACTTACAACGTCTACTTTAAATGTGTAAAATTGTCTTCAAAACTTTAAAAATATTTGCAACATTACCCTTAAAAATTAAATACAAAACAAATTTTTATGACTTTTTTAATTTATTGTTACAAAATTAAAAAATAGAATATATGCTGGCAAAATGCCTCATTTCAGTGATTCTCGGGTACCCTAAGTGCTGGCTAAGGGCCAATATTTGAATCAGCCCATTCAGTCTAGCAATCCTCACATACACCGCAATATAGTGCAATAAAATCAAGTACACAGTGGCTTTGAAAACCTATGCAGATAATGATGAATGCAGATAGGCAAAGATAATGGAATTATACAGAGTAGAAAAGACTGAAAAATAAAATATAGGGAATCGTTTTCACATGCCCAGGTGTGTGATTATTAATTATTAATCAATTTCTTATTGAATATAAAAAAAATCACGCCTTTTATAAAGTGCTAACTTCCTTCCACCTTTTCCACTATTCTCGCGAAGCTCAACGCAGAAACTCTTTTGATCCAAAATGATTTTTTTTCGTTGAAATGTAACTTAAGGAAAGTCATTAATCTACTTCAAATTCTAAGGAAAAAAAACATAGTCTTAATAAAAACCATGTAAAGAACAAAGGTGAATTACTGGACAAAATTAACAACCGAATGATTTAAACAAAACAACCCACTTCCAACCTTTCTTTTAATCGCTGGTGAAATCCTATTTCTTCGTAGTCCTGTAAACCAGCGTTCGACATGAAAACACCGCCTGCATGCAACCACACGCAATTACATCCACTCAAAAGTGAAAAGTGTAAAGAGTACTTACTGCTAACTTTCATCCCACCAAGAACCAGATTTGGTGGCTGCTTGTTGCCCTCGGCAAATGAGGTTGTCCTTGGACGTCCGCTCATGTCGGTGGTGGTGCTATGTGTCGTCGCCGTACCCTGGGATAGTCACCGCCGCCGTCGTCGTCTTTCTCCCGACTATTTAAGAACTTTCCTTCCCTCTTCTGTTTGGCTTTAGTTGTTGGTCTTCTTTAAACTTTTCCACTTTTCATTCACAAATACAAAAATCTTTTATATTCTCATAAAGTCTATAAAATAAAAAAAAATATTTTTTTTTGTTTAAAAAATATTTCTCTTAGTGTTAACTATAATATTATTATTTTTTTTACTCTGCAGATTTTCAAACTAAACTCTGAGGGAAAAGTTTGATGAGCTTTGGAGCGGCCACAACAATAGTGCGTTTCTTTTCAGATAGAAAATTATTGAAACGCACGAAAAACTACTTCGACGAAAGATTTAATTTGAGCCAATTTGTTGTTGTACAAATATTTTCTTGCTGTTTTTCATAGTCTTGTGTAAAAATAAGTATAAGTACAAAAGCAACTGAACAATTTCAACCCGGATTCGAGCATCGGTCATCTTGTCTGGTCTTTATAATTCAATCATTTTATGAATTAAACAGCAAATGTTCAGATTTTAAAGGCAATAAAGATCTAAATATTTGCTTGGAACACTTCTTTAAACAATGAAAATTTGCTAATTCAAATATAAAAATTTCTAAGATCACTTAAAATAAAAATATCACTATTTTAATTTGAAATTATTTTATTTTAGATTGACTTTTTTCCAAACAGAATGCAATTACTATAAAATTGTAAAATGTTTTCCAATTCTGATCATTTTCTATTACTTCTAAATATGAATAAAGTTGTTTACTTAATAAAATCTGTATACAAAAATTTTAAGAATGATCTTCTTTCACAGTCCACAGATTGTGTTCCATTATCTTAAAAATAATCGTGCTTTAAGCTTTATTTGATTTGTCCTGATAATTATAACTCTTTCTCTTTTAGAAGACAAAAGACAAAAGACTCTTAAGAATTGAATTACTTTAAGCTCTATTGTTTTATAATGAAAAGGCTAGAGAAATTATGTCATAGCCATTTAAAAAATTCGAGTATCCGGTATCACCGTAATTCATAATTATTAATGAAAGAACTATAACCAAAAATTAGAAAATGTTATGATCGTAAATACGTATGGAACTAGAGTAAGGCTTCTTTATGTTTCTTTTCATATATTTTACAACCTCATAACAAAGTAATACTTGTGGGAAAAATAAGTTTACTAATAAAATTGTAAATGCGAATTTTACGGCTACACTTAATAGAAGAAACAACATTAAAGAAAATCTCATAAAAATAAATTTTATAGTTATTTCTTCTAACAATTTATGTAGAATAACCAAAAGAAACAAGATTCGAAAATTAATTAACATTTTGTGAGTTTAATTAAAAAAAATCAAAACAGCAATATGTTACCAACATAAATTCATAACAAAGACATTTTCCCTAAAGCTCAGTTGTTCAGTTTATACTATTAAATTTAGACTCTGTGTAAACGGATTGTTTATATTTTTATTTACAGAAAACTTTACTTTCTAATCTTCTACCCATCTTTAAAAATCGTAAGCTCAAACAAAAGCGCTCCTTTGTGTATAAAATGAAAACAATGCTATGATATTTTAGAGGTTTTTAGAGGAAAATTTGTCTGTAATTAAAAGTATATTCTCAAAAAGACAGTTGCTCTTCTTTCTCAATTTTCATTTTTCTCAATGTTCGTTACTTTTTCCTAAATATCTCTTTTGAGAAACTTTAATGCATTTCTTTTAATTAATATAAAACGTAGCCTTATAGTCTACTAGGCCTAACTGGTGAATGGTTATTACGTTCATGTTATCGAATGAAAAACGAAATTTTTTCTTTGGCTCTAATGGAACTGGATTAGTAAACCAAGGGGGAATATGAAATTTTCATTACATGCAAACTGTAATCATACTCCTTTTGTAGTCGCTCTGATTGAAATCGTCCCATTTATTTTAAGGTCCACTATCCCTTTTATTGTCTTAATGTAAGCATTAGAACAGCATTAGAGGGAATCTAAGCCCAGCAACAGTAAAAATGTTTGGTCTGATACCCAATATCATCTCAAACTGAAATATTCACCCAATGCAAATAAAGGAAATTTTTTTCCACAGCTGAAAGCGTCCTCGAATTCTACTTTGTATATCTCGGATAGAGCTCGTGTTCGGGAGTAGAGCACACAGTGCATTGGGTCGACCGGGAACTTGCACAAATAGGTCAATGACGTCGTCAGAGAACTTTTACAGTGCCAACCGCGAACCTCTTCAAAGTTTCCATCCAACTTTTATCGTTATTCGAACACAAAGCAAATGACCGCAATTTAATTCGTCCACCACCTTAATTTTCTTTTCTTTTTTTTTGCCTTTGCCTCCATGATTCCCGCCAGCCCCAACACACCATCATTAAGCTCGACGGTGTGAAAATCCCTTCAAACATCTGACCTAATAAAAAATTACACTTTATGATTAAAGCGAGAACTGTACTGAGGGATGGCTGGCCAGCATATTGAAAAAATTCATTTAGCGTAATTTCGAGGAAAAAAACGAGCAGCAATGTTTACGTCTTCCGGACCGAATGGAGCACGTATTGCTGGATTTCTCATTCTTCGTTCTTTCGGTGCGGGTTCCGCTGAGGCTCTTCTGAGGAAGTCTAGGCTCTCGCGATTCTACCGCCTGGAATTCCGCATTTCATCAGAGCCTGAACAGATCAACAGAGTAGTAGCATCCCGCGGCTGGGACCGTCTTCAAGTTTATGCCGCGAGCTTCTGATCGCAGTGGGGCCACAGGGCGGGGGACTCGTAAGATACTATAGAACGACCTTTTTTCTATTCCTACCCTTTGAGACTTCCAAGCTTGAAGAATGGGACTCGGGCTGTTGAGGTGTTTGTTACATCTGCGCAGCACCCCGGAGCGGGCGGTGCGACACAAAACCCGATGCAGGAAGAATTTCTTGGATGGGATTTAGCCTAAGATTAAGAAATTTTCACAGCAATGAAAATATTTGCACATGCATAACAACTTCTCTTGGCTCTTGGATTTTCATTTTCATTTTCTTTTGTTCCTCTAGCTTTTCATTTTCTAGTGGCGATGCAAGTCGAAATGAGGAAAATGTTCGTGGCAGCGGAATTGCACGTGCAGAAGAGCGCTTGCGTGTGCAGTTTCCTAATTTTAGTTTTTCCTCGCTCATCGAAGAAACCGAGAATTCCGACGATTATTCGGAAAAGTAGACAACTTCTTCTTTAAATACTTTTGCTGTCGGCCAGTGGATTCAGTCGATCGAGAGCTGGCACATTTTATATTATAGATTTTTCCATAACTTTAAGTTGAAAATTAATTTGCACCGTAAAGATTTTCCCCTCGATCGCCTCACGAGCACACAACCACACACTTTGGGAAAACTAACACGAAAAACTTCTAGCAAGTGCCAGGCACTAAATAAATATAATTTACTGAATTTTTCCATGTCGTGTTGCAACCCCTCGGTCGTCCACCACCGTCCAAGAGACAGGCCATGTAAGTTTTTGTAAAATCCAGACCGATTAAATGTTCTACCTTGTACCGTCAACTAGTCCATTTGGTTTTTTGTATCATTTAATCCACACAATAGATAAAGAAAACCTTCTTCTCCGCAGCAAAATCCGACCTTTACCAATTTTTCCCTGAAGAAGAAACTCAAAGATTTCACGCATGTCACACTCGGCCACACAAATTAGAGGAATTCTACCCGATCAAATGCATATTTTTCCGTTCTTTCACATAAAAAATACGGATCACCCGATTGTGCTCAGTTACGCATAATGTATTAATATTTTTCGATTCATTATTCCCGTGAAAAAATCCAACAAAATAAAAACTTCCGTATACGAAAACCGAATCGTGAAAATTTCAACTCAACTTTTCTTCAGTGACATTTTACCGTTGTCAGTGTATTGGGATGCGCATATTGAACATGTTTGACACTCTCTTGTTCTTCGACACCCTTTGACTGTAGTATAAAAAAAAATTTACCGAAAAGTGAAAGAGAATGAACAGGTACAGCACTGTGATATTGTGCCATCCCGCTCTAGCATGCAATAGTTTAGGTCTATCGAACAGATTTTGTTTCACCTCAAGTAGCTCGCACTGTTCGAAGAGAAGAAAGTGTTCAGTTTTAAGAGAACGAGCTATCAGGTCATAACAGTGTTGAGAACTTGCCTCGATTTCTCTAATGCGTAAGCAAATGAGACAGTTTTCCCTCCCCCCTGCGAGTTACTGCAGGAAATTAAAAATCCACTTTATTACGTGGTCTCCTAGGTCACTTATGCCAACTCCAATTTAAATTTAAGAACATAACAAAAAAAAAAAAAATAATAACAAAAAATACCTCGACTGCCTTAAGAAGCCCTTCCTGTTTATCCATTTCCGGTTTTCTCAGCGACAGGAGGGGCTGGCACCCCTCGGGCAAGTAGTGGGAATGCGAAACCACCCCAGGGTGCTGCCAAGGTCAAACCGACTAGAGGGACGTTCAAATTTCGAATCTTTTTATTCTTAATTGATTAGTCCGCAGGGGACGACGGAGTGCAATGGGTTCTTGTTCCACTGCATGTCCTCCCCCAGCTCTCCATCTGCTCGAAAGCACTTCGAGGGCAGACTAGAGCCCGATCTTCAAACCCCTCAAAGGAAGTGGAAAGAAATAGACCCTGGACTGCACGGTCCACATCTCCACGGATTTCTAGATTCAGTCCATGTCTTTGGGGCCCTCTAAATGGACTAGTTCTACAAAAATTAGAACTCACACTTAGGAAGAAGGTAGGCAATTCTTTGGGGTTCCGTATTCTAGTCTTATTTATTTTAAGGATTCCATACAAAACAAAAACGGTAAAAGAGGGATCCTTTTCGTGAAACTCAACTATTTTTTTTATTTTCCCATGAGCTACTGAAGTCATGGATTTCAAATTTTGAGAGATACGTTTTTGTCTACTTTTAGGGACAAAAAAAACGTAATATTTACTAGCGGGATGTCGTGTGAAAGGGTGCATTTTAGGAATTCCAAAATATTACTTCATTTTATTTTATATCGCAAACTTTCTCAGGTATTTAAGGAAAATATTCCATCCAAACTTCGCTCTCATCCTTGAACTTGTCGAAAAAAAAAAAATAAATAATCGAGGGGAAACTTACGCACGTGAATTACACTCGCATTGCAACTGCGCGTTTTATTTCCACTTCAGTTTCAAGATTGTAGTAAATTTTAATAACAACTTTAAGTTGTTTTCCATATTTGTCAATTTCCTAACTAAAACTTTTGACCATAATTTATACCAAGTTCAAAAAAGAAGAATGTAATTTTAAAAACTATTTTATCGTTTACTGGTCACGTAGTCCAAAGTCAGATGGTGAGAAATGCTATACTTTTATAAATATAGGCTCAAGAATTAAAAAAGAGGCGCCATTTGAAGACTTTATAAAAATAAACACATAAAAGGATTATTGAAACAGAATGAGCGCTTCATTTCGACTGGGGTCCATAAAACCTAACGTGACCTATCAAAGTTTAATAATTCTAGTAAGGAAGGTTGTTGACACTACTTTATTTTTAAATTAATCGAGCTAATGCATTTCCCATTTTTCTTTAATTGAGAGAATTATTTATAAAAATGAAATTAAAATTTGTTATTCAAAAATTACAACAGAAATGTCATTCAGACTCCGTCGGTAATTCCATTTGTTTTACGTTTATTTTATTTTCTTTTAATGCAAGTTATAAATCTGAATATAAGTGCGGAACAAAGAAAAATTATTGGCACACATTCCCACCGGGAATTGAATCCGCGTTCATGACCTTAAATCAAAATAAAAAAATGACTCCGACTATAAAACAAAAAAACAATGAGGAAATTAAAATGATGACCGAATGATGATAAACGCTTTTAATATTTACAAAAAAAAATGTAATAAAACTGAAGAAAATGTCTGAGAAAATTTTAAAGTGCATAAGGTGGAAGCGAAAAAAATTTGTTGAAAAAAAAACAAAACAGAAAATATATTTTTCCGTCGCTTGAGAGAATTTTAAATAATGCTGATCGGCATAGCTTAAATATGCACTTGCGAAGGTTTAAAAGAAAGGGTTCAGCAAGGTGCCAGAGAAAGGCGATTATTAAAATTTATTTAAAGCAGATACGAAAGCTGCGGTGCGTGGACTTGCTTTTGATGGGCTTATTGTCACATTAAATCTCCTTCAATTTTCGGGCTTTTCCAAAATTTCCTGAATTTTTACTACCCGTCTAAATAACTATAAAATTTTACCTGTTTTGTTTCAAACAAATTAATTTTCTAAAAACCGAAGTCTGTTTAAATATATAAAAAAAAAAAACTAATTATGAATTTAAATGAAATGCATAAAACCCCTTCGAATTAAGTGAAATTATTCTCAATTTACAAAGTAAAAGTTTAAGGTAAATAAATTTATACTTTCAAATGAAGTTATTTAAGCTGTGAGGTTTTTAATCACCGTATTAGATCACGCTTTAATGTAATTCTGATCCGTTCTCGTAAAAATATCCCCCAACGGGAATCACATAAAAACTAGCTAGTTATAAAGCTATTAAATTCAATACGATTTTCACATTTTCCTCCGGTTTGAAATCGCCTGACTGCGTTTCGGTAATTAAGTGCAAGCCGAGAGGAATGCACACCTGAGAATGATGTCACGAATTAGGTTTTGAGGTTCCGCGTCATAATACACACGATTTTATAGGATTCATTATTACACTTTTCATTCTAACCCCTTTGGTTAAGGAGTATGTTCGTAATTATTACTTTACAAAACTGTCATAGTAATTATATCGTTATCAGTATATAAAAATAATGGCCTAGAAGTACATTATCTTGATGGTACATCTGGCAACGAAGAAAGTAATGAAAGGCGATAAAATTAGTAAGTAATGTTTGTTCAGGGCCTTTCATTAGAAGCTCAAAGAGTGTTATTAGAGACGTCTTTTGCGCTATGTTATTGAAATATATTTAAATACATCTCGTAGAATAAAACCAATAGTAAAATAAAGTAGAACAAAGCAAACACGTAAATCCTTTTTAAGGCACGTAAAAAGTAATTGCCAAAAATCAGAAATGTTGAATTATTAAAAATGTATTTTATTAGTTTGTAGCAGAAGGAAATAAATAAGGACCGTTTGGAAATCGTTATTTATGAAAACGACTGGTCAATAATTGCTTTAGATGATTTTTAAGAATATGTGCCCTCTCTTTGAATATTTAATTAGGTTTATATTTTAAGAAGATATAAAGAAAACTATCCTTTGATAAGACCTTTATTTCCATAAGTCAACTAATTTTTCTGTAACTACTATTTAAAATTAAGAATAGTAATCTGAAAATTCGTAGTTCCTACAATTTTCAATTTTATGCGTAAAAGGTATGTGCTTGACGGACACCGATTTTCGTGTGATTATTTTTCACAAAATTGTCTGCTTTGTGTCTACCTGGAGTTTACACCATTATTAATGTAAATATATCATGCGATTGAATGCAAGAAAAAGTTAACATACACTGAGAATGTTTTAGTACCTGAAAAAAAGGTGGCCAGTGAGGATTAACAAATTCTAAGGTTCTTGCAGTTATTTCATGGTTGCAGAAGGATGCGACTTTAGAATCTACACAAGTATGCATGTGTTTATTCCCTTCTAAAATCCAACCGTCTCTAGCAAATCAAATATCATTATATTAAATTTAATTGCACTCTAGCCACAGAAGACGGAAAATTTTTTGGAAAGTCCAAATGATGCCTATTACAGTTTTACTTTTATTCTTTTCTTTTCATAAAAACTTGTAATGATTACCAAATTAAAGGTTTCGAGAAACGACTTTAAAACTGTGTGATAAATATAGGCAAAAACTATGTTATAGAAGAAAATTCTCAGAAGTATATTTTTATTTAGATGGCACTGAAAATGAAATTGATAACTTTGGTAGAAAAAAGGGTAAAAGGTTGTAAACACGGGTCATAATTTCACCGTCACAGAATCTTAATGATGATGTTTAATAACAATTTCATAATCAAAGGTCATATTCGATTTATTAACTAAATTTTCGATAGCAAGACATTTTCTTAAAAGTGTGTTTTGTAAAGCAACTTGAATTACAGACTTTTAGGAGGATCATACATTCTTAGTCAAGGCTTCAGAGAATCTGGAATTAGGTGACCCTTGCCTAGAGAAAACAGGTCAAGTACCTTCTCACAAATTCTTTTAATTGCATTGCAGAAAAGTAAAGTCATCGTGATAGAAACAAAGCAAAACTCTTGGTATTCTCATTTCGAGTATTTGCTGGTAAATCGGCACTTTAATAGGCGTTATTTTACCACATCACAAAAAGATTGAAGCAGTTCCACAATCCCTTTAGGAGTTGACTTCCAAAGGTCCCCCAGGAGGGACGGAATGACCTGCTCGTATATGCGTAATTCATTTTCTCAACCGCTCGAAGGGTCCTCGCCCTTTTCATTGAATTCACGGAAAGGAGTAGAACTGTCACTACTTGCTTTCGATCAGGTGCAAAACGGAACTAGGAACTGCAATTAAATTTCTCACCGTAATGTTCACCTCAAGAACACTTTAATCAGATCATTGAATTTCCTGACGGTGTAATTATTCAAGGTAAAATTCCTCCGAATGTGTGAAAATTCCACAGCCATCCCCAGCACTGAGTGGCAGACGACAGCGCGCACGCTCTCCACCGTTCCGTGAGAGAAAGAGCGCAGGAAATGCGTGCATGGTTGTGTGAAACGGCGTGAGAAGGAAAAACTACTTTTAGCCTCTTGCTCTGGACGGCGCGCGGGGTTTCCTTGTCCAACGCACTTGACAAACCAGAGCAGGGGGCGGGTGAGGAATCTTAATCGAGTTCATCGGAAAACTGCACATTTTCGATTACGATTGGTTTTTTTTTGCGATCAACGGGAAAAGCGACGACTGCTGACAGCGCGCGGCGGGGCTCCCCCCGCACAGCATTGATTGCCTTTTTGGTTCGATCAAAGAAATCAAAATCCGGGAGGGGTCACCCCGCAGCCAATAAAACGCATTAGAGAAAGTAAGACAAACACCGAAAACGGGAGAGAATCGGTTCGGTGAGCGGACACCTACCAGTGCTCTCTGCGAGGATCTCAAACACATCTCACACGAAAGAGAAAGCGATAAGAAAACCGAGAGTACGTCAGATTTGAGCAGCACCGAAAAGGCGAGATTCAAAATCGCTGATTTTAAAAAGGAAATGCAGCAATTCCGCAATTAGTTCCTAATTAGCGAGATCAGTTAAAACACAGAATAATCATTGCTTTTTTCTGCATCCATCGAGCGGCAGATTTCACTTTTAGGCCACTTCAAGCACTTTTCACCCAGGCGAAGGAAAAATTCGATTGCATATATGGCTATCTTGCTCGCTCGCACACGGTGGTATTTTTTTCTTTTTCTCCAAAAAACTTTTCTTCTTACATGTCAATACATTCTGCGTTTTGTGTCAAGTCAAAAGAAGGATTTTCCTTTTGACTTCTTTTGGGGAAGAAGGGAACAGCCGCCAGACGGAGGAATTGCCAAGAAGTCCCCACTGGACACCGGGATTCTCGTCTGCCGTCTGGACTAAATGAGCGTTCCAAAATTGTCCGAATCGTGTGTAAGTGTGGGCAACAAACTCCAACAGCAGCAGTAGCAGCTCTTCAACACGTTTCCCGAGTATTTTTTTTTTCTAAAACAAGCGACCCGAAAAAATATTTGCAGTGGATTTTCTTATTCTTTTCTTGATTTTAAATCTACTAGCGAACGCGAAACACTTCTCTCTCCGAACGTCTTCTTCTTTCTTCTTGAATCGCTTCTTCTTCGACAGAAATCACTTGCAACGATTTGATGGAAAAACTTCTTTTTTTCTTGGAGCGCTTTCCGATGGACTTTTTTCACATTTAATCACAATTTCAGCCGAACATTACGCGATGACCTGGCCGCCCAATTGCTTAGCTACCGATAGGCACTCACGAATTGTATTTGAATGTGGAAATACTTTAAGATTTCCGAATTTTTTCAACACTATTCACTGCACTGAGCCAAGAGAAAAACCAACCAAACCTCCTTTTTTGTAATATGGCTGCCAGGCATTGACCTAGTGCTGCCATATGCAGGGAGAATCGCGTTCTAGGCCATTTTCTGATAAACAAGACCTGGAAGCTTGTTTTTATGGCGGGAACTTTTGAATCGCAACAATACACTATTTTATTTAACGAATTTCACTAGCAAATTCCTACTTATTTGCACGATAACCTGTGCAAATAAGACGACAAAATAACTGCGTATAATGTTATAAAACAAATGACGACTAGTTTTATCATTTTGTACCCACCCACAGTGTTATAGATTTATTAAATCAGCAAATATTACACTTTTTCACCAAACTTTCGTGTTTTAATTTAAACAACAATTTATTAAATTACGAATAATAAACATTAACCAAATTAATCACTATAATTAAAAAAATCCACTTAGTTACAATCTTAAATCCGCTGTAATGAGATGTCAAAAAAAATCTTTTAACTTTTGGTCAAAAATTGATTTATTTAATTTTTAAAATCTGCTAAAACCTTGAACATGTTATTAACAAGGCATGCAACTCTTTTGTTTTTAAAATTTTCATTAAAACCCAAAAGAAATTACTATCTAAAAAGAAAAATGGGAATGACCCCAATTAATATCCAAAACGTTTAAAAACCGACTGCAATCGTCTCCAGAAATAATTGACAATCAAATAACATCAACGAAAGAAATCCGAACGAAAAACTAACACTCAACGAGCTCCATTTAGCAAAAATCAGTGTATGTTTAACTGTTTACTATCCGCTTAGCCTAATGAGTTAGAATTCATCATAGTTATTTAATTAAAATTATCGATTTCATTTGTTTTCCTTTGTTCTTGCCCGACAGTTTATTAGTTCACAATTTTCGCTTAGAAAAGTTTTCAGTTTTAAGACGAATTTAAGAACACCCCGTATCAAAAATGATAAGGTTTAGACTGTAGGGCGTTATATAAGCAGAGCATATAAAACGTGCTAGTGTGTATGCATGGCAGCAACAAAAAGTAAAAGTATTTACTTGGAAATACGCAAATCTTCAGCATATAAATTCTGAATATGTAAAAAAAAATAGAATATTTATTCGTTTATCTATAGGTTTGTTCTATTGTAACGTGATAATCACCCACTACAATCCAACAGAGTTTTCATTGTTTCTCATTCATTTTTTATTTGTTGCCCTTAGCATGCAAAAACGACTGAATAAGTTTTTGCACAATTTTCGCTATATCACTTAGGCTAATTTAAAATCTGAACTCTAATTTTTTTCAGCCTGTCTACAAGATAAGAAGTTAGAAAGGTATACTTTGCTATAAATGAACACCTACCATGCTGTAACTTTAAAAAATCCTCCTTACGTTGTCTAAAGTAAGTAAAATCTCAAAAAGAATGCTTGCTGATTTTAAAGATACACATCCCTGAATTATGAATGCAAAAATATTTCAGACAACAAAAAGTCCTACACACATGTTTTTTTCACATATTATTTTTCAAATTGCTCACTGTGATCTTAAAAACGATAAATCTATTCATCATACTCATTTTAATTTTACATAATTATTTAAAATACATAAATATTGTTTAAAAGTTTTGTTGTATGAAAAATCCGAATTTGTACTTCTACTCGTGAATATTTTTCTCAAATTAAATTCTCGAAAATCCGACCTCATTATGAAAGTCATTATTATTAATTAATCTAATTAATCGCAATAAAAATCGCAAACATTACTCCGCGAAGAGGTTCTACTGATGTGTCCAACATATAAAAATTCATTTCTAGTTAAATAAGTTACAATGGCTTCATTGAATTCAATACAAAAAATAAGCAATACAAACGATTCCAGGAACGCTAGCCTTTTAAAACGTTCAATTTATAGAGAAGTAAAAAACTGGTAAATAATTTCATTAGATGACAAATGAAATAAATTGCATTAATATACGAAGGGTAATTTCGTGTAACAAGAAACATTTTTGGTATTTGAAAAACATTTAGACCATCTCACACGCTTATGACGTTCTTTCAACGATCTTGAGACATGATATCATCAAAAACTTAAACTTAGTACTTGCTGAATTAAAAGCCTTTAATAAGATTTTTATTTTTGTTTTTTCGAAAGTAACAAAACTTATTTAAATTTTCTGAAGTTTTGTGAAAAAGTAGTATAATTTTATTTTATTTTTATTTCGAAGTTTGGAATTATTACTTTCATTACAATTATTACCTTTTAGTAATTATGGGTGCGTTTATTGCACAAATTGAAGTGAAACGTCGTAATGAACATAATTATTAATTTATTTAGGCATTTATTTATTTAAAATGTACGTTCTTAACATTTTCCTACTTAAACTTTGGAAACGTTTAACCAACTTTAAGAGAGAGGCACAGAATGCAAACAAAAAGTCATCAAAGACTATCAAATCCCTGATTTAGTCAAATAGTCAAAGATCAGTCAGGTAATCAGTCTATTGGTCAAGTGCTCAACCGGTCAGGCTTAGCACTCGATCAAGAGATCAATGGGTCAGGCGCACACTTGATTAGGGAGTCAGGGCATCAAACAGTCAACGGTTTAGGCGATCAGCAGGTAAGGGCTTCAGCTAGTCGGGCAGTCAGCGATTCGATTGGGCAGTTTAGCGGCCAGGTGAAGTCGTCATGCTACTACAGGCTAGAAGGTCATTATGTGGGCCGGTCAGCTGCACACAAATGTGTATATTAGTAAATGCCTTGCAGTTAAGTGGATAAGGGTTAAAAAAAATAATTCACTGCCTATTGGAGGTACAATGCATTGCGACTGAAGTAGAATAATCAATTTTGTTGAAAATATGTAAAACGTAAAATCAATTCTATGTGAACATATAAAGCGCGTTAGAAACGTACTGAAAGTAGCTCGAATTAGCACCAAAGTTAAAAGTTAGTAATCTAAAATGATATTTAATCACTATAATTTTATATTCATCATTCGTGAGCACTGATTCTTAATTATTTTTGAAGTGTTTCGTGTATTTTTAATTCCAAACATTTTCAGGTAGTATTGTATTTACCTCACAGACGACTATTTTTCTAATTTTTGGCGATACACAGTGTTTATTTACTTACCTTAGTGGTACAACAATTTAGACTTTTCTATTGTAGTGTAGTTTTTTCGACCTTGTTGTGTTTCAAATTAGAATTTCGTCTAATCGTAGGATGCTAATGTTACAGAAATCCTCAATCTAATTAAATGCAAAGAATTCCTAACAACTTTACAGACGTTTTTAAAAACTGATAAAAAGTAAAAAAATTCCATCAAAAAATTTTTTAAAAGATCTCAAAAGGTTAATTTCTTTTTGTTCAAACAGGTCGATTTAAGGTATGCTATGTGGGCTAGGGAGATTTTTCTCCAATACCAAAATTTAATTCGGTAAACGATCAAAATTTAATTCCCGGTATTTAATTTTAGAAATAGATCTCATTTGAAATAAAGTTCGGTTCCTTTTGAAAATATTCAATTGCATTCAATTTGAGAAATAATAACAAAGAATTTCTACAAAGAATGCTAGAATTATATTTAGTGTGATTTTATTGTCATCTTACTTTTTCTATGTAGAAATCCTCTTGAAATCCATGAACATTTGCTACAAGGACATCATTTGCACCTGGGAAATTGTCTAGTAAATTTCTTTCAAATTTAGGAATGCGTGTAAGTGACGATGTCGGTCAAATAAAACAAGATGCACGTTTCTCTAATAAATTATATTAATATTCATGTTATACTCTTTTAAATTAATAATCATCATTATAATGCTTTTATAAATATTTCCTATAAATCTATATATACGCATTTATATTACAAATATAAATATTAAACTACGCCTTGTTTTTGTAATGTCGGCCGGTGCGTACTTCCATCAGCATGGCCCTGTTCCTGCCTAGAGATGCACTCGAAGTGCATGTTCCCATTACGTGTTTAGTCTGCTTTTGTTTTTTGTTTTATCATCATTTTTTTTTCTTGTTTTTACTTTGTTTCTTCCTTAATGTCTGTTTTGCCTTATTCAGTAAATTAGACTAAATTTTTTACGTTCTCTGCTACTGTAGTAAATGTTAGTTTTGCTTCATATTCTCCCAGTTTGTTTGCGTTTTTACCTTAAACTTTAACTTAATCTCACCTTGTTTTTTGTTTTTTTTAATATCTTCTTTTTAAAAGAAATTTGACTTATATTCCTGTTGTTTTCTTCAGTTTTTGTTTAATTCTTAGGCAAATGACTTGTTTTTAACGACAGCTATGGATGTTATCATTAAAACAAATTTTAAGGAATTATGGAACATTTAGTAAAACTACAGTCACTGCGTAAATTTCTTAAATCTCATTTCTTTTTTTTTTTTTTTGAATTAAATAAATATAATAAACGGGGAGACTGCAAGGCTTTCCACAAGGGATTTTGTGATGATTCGTTTTGTAGGTCGATCCAGATAAAAGAAATAATATAATAATATTTCTATTAATCGATATGTCCAAGCATTATTTTATAATCCAAATTTATTTTATGCACACAATAAATACCTACTAATTTTATTTGCTCATAGAGAAGTGGAAACACTTGATCTGATAATTTGGGAAAGTTTTAATCGAGCATAGCATAAAATTCTAAAGTTAAATTTATTTTAAAAACACTGTAAGAAACAAAACAGGAGTTGGAAATTACTTGTTTAAAAACAAATAAATGCCACATTTAACAATATTTGTTTGTTTCTACTTTTTTAAAGCTATTTTCCAAGCTGTTTCTATAAAAAAAAATTGATACATAGACAAAATCAAGACAAATCTAACGATCGTTAAAATTAATTTATAATTAGTCTAAAATTGCAAAATATGCCTAAAATTTGCAAATATGCCTAGTTCTAACTAAAAGAACTGACTTAGCCTGCACTATGCAGTTTATGAGCTTATGATTTTCATTTTCATTATAAAATTTAATAACCTTGTTATTAACTTTACTAGCAAAAAAATAAGAAACCTTATGAGAACGAATATCGAAAATCTTCGAAATGAAACGAATTGGTTATAGAAATGGAATCGAGATAGGGGTTCATAACTTGATTCATGATCTAGATCTGCATTGTGGCTGAGCAGGCGACATCATATTTGAAAAAAAAATCAGTTTATCATAAATATATTATTTGAAAAGTGAATAAGAATTTCACAAACATTAAAATTAAATGCTAAGTGAAGAAGTGCCAAAATATCGTTGTGCAGTGTTTTATTTATTTGATATTAGAAAAGTGATTATTGTTAATGGATCTTAGGAATAAATCAACAAACCACGAACAGTTCCTTCTACGTGAAAAGACCTAGATATTGCGCAAAATATAGAAAGTATGTACATATTAATAAATATATTAATTAATTTCTCACGGTATTTGCAAACTTGATATCTAAAAAAAAAAAGTTAACCAAATAATGCCCTGCATCATATTACCAAGATTTTTAAAATACACCGTCATTATTCATTTGCTTTTTAATTTAAAGGAAAATATGAATGAAAATGTGTTTATATATACTTTTGTGAAACACTGCGACTAGAACTTATATTTTTAATAAATAAAATTTGCAGAACAATAGTAAAATAAAATAATTATATTACAAATATAAGTGAATTAGTACAAGAACTTGGATAAACATTATAAAAGAAAAAATTTATAAATGTGTGAATTTAAAAAGAAACAATGATTAAACGATTTTTTATTTCTTTTTTCTAGGTAATCTCTACGTTAGATGATGCCTTCCTGTAAAAATTTAAAGGATTTTCGTCTAGTGATTTTTGCATAATAAGGTAAAGGTTTAACAAAAAAAAAAAAATAATTTTATTAGAATCTTTTTACGATGCAATGAAATTATTGGTTTTTTCAAATTTTCCGATTTTTATTTCTATTGCTGAAAAACAATAACTAGAAAAAATTTGATAATGTAAAAAGTACAACAAGGATTAAAGTAGTAACTTATGTTTTCACAGTATACAAACAAAAGTGGCTTAGTTATAGAAAATAAATTCCCAAATTTTAGCTCGAAGCGAGCGTTCAATTTTTTTGGATATAATTTTTCTGTTTACCATCACCTTGCGTATCATTTTAAAAGTACTTTTTACATACACTTAATTATGTAAAGATAAAAATAAAAATGTATTTTAAAAAAATTTAAGGTCAACATGTTTGTTGAAGACTTAAAATGGAATTGGAAGGTTAATAATGGAAAAGATGTCAGTACTTATAAAATCTCATTTTAGGTAATTCTACTCAAGCAATATCAAGTTTTTATTGAGTGCATAAAAATAATTCGTAACGTGATGTTGTAGCACTAGCTTAGTTCCTATGAATATAACAATTAATAATAGGTATTCGTTTTTTTTAGCCATTTATTATTGAAGTTAAAAATGTCTTCTTGATTGTGGTAGAAAAATTCAATGTTATTTTTAAAAAAAAGCATTCGTTTATAAATGTCTGAATATTTCAAAAATTTTAACACACCTTAGACTTAAGGTTTCGAACGAAATGTTAATAAATATAAAAAAAAATTTCTGCTTATCTTTCATGCTCTAGAATTATTAAATATTTAGTGTTCCCAATTTTTGTTGAATAAATTAATTATGCCTTAAAGGTATTTTTGGTAGTTTCCAATGATCAATATAAAATTTCGAATAAAAAAAACTCTTAATAACTACATATTTCTATTATGTACAAAAAACGATGCATTGCTTGCTTCGTGGAAAGCCCAGCATATTCCTTCTTTCATTAGTAATAAAATTATCAACAAATATACAAATGTGCTCCATTTGTTTTTGGAGTTAACAAGATAAAAAATAGTAACACGTAACTAAAATGGAAACAATATAGAGTAAAAAAATGTCACAACAAGTTAAATACGTAAGTCAATCGGTTTGGAAATTGTTTTTTTTTTTTTCATTTCTCTCACGAAAATTGTTGGGGATATGTTTTCCTCTAGCGATCCTATGAAAGCATGTCTCACGTAGCTTCATTGTTTTTTTTTTACATCTTACTTGGCTTAACTACTCGGTCACATTTTATCAACTACAAGTTACCTACATCAGCTTCTGGCTTTTTTGTGTTTTTCTTTTTTTTGTGTTCACACTCACGAATTGGATCATGAATGTGATGCCGTTGATTAATTGTTGCTCGATGTTTTCATGAGTCGTTTCAACCGAAAATCATAGACCCGTTGACAAAATAGCACTTGTTCAGGATTTGTGCTGACTGGAACTTGACGAAAGTGGTAAGAACTTGAAGGGGATGGAACCACTGATACCTCCTCATCAATTTCTTCTTCTGCTGCTCGGACAATTCGTCGATACCTAAAAAAAATATTTAAATGGAGTTGAATGAAGTTCTATTTGCGCTACAAAAAGTAAACTCAGTATTTAGACAAGTTGTTTTAAAAATTGTTGATGTCAAATTTTCTGAAAATTCAACTATTTTTCCACATTTTTAATGAAATATGCATATTATAGTGCATTACTCGAATTTATTTTTCTTAATTATAAGTTCAATATCTATAGAACTGATAACATTGCAGTTGTTTGTCGCTATTCTTATAAAACCACTTTCGTTTGTGATAACCGTTTTATCTCCGTGAGATTTTATTAGAAGCACTTTTCCATTTTTTTTTTACATTTAAAACACTTGGAAACACTTATAACTCCATCTTACACCCTTAATATTAGAAAACATAGAAATGGTTGTGAAAATTAAAAAAGGAAGAAATTTTGTAAGGTGGATGATTTTTAAAAGTCAATTGATTTAATAGAATCTATCTGTACTCGATAGCTCATGTTTTCTGGAGTAATCGCATTTTTCACAAAAAAGTCAAGTAGTGGTGATAAAATTAAAGCAAGTCAGAAAAATAGATCTTCGAAAAGTCAAACCTCTTGGCCTGAATAGTATTTCTTCCCTCTAAAAATTTAAAAAGCCATGGAATTTGATAAAGTGTTCTTAACATAGACTATTTCGTGAAATTTGAACACTACCAGAAAGTGCGATTTTTCAACAATCGATATTTTTTTCAATTTATTTCAGATACGTTACATTATAAAAGATTAGTATGGAATTCAAATTTCATAAAAATGACTATTGCTTAAAGTAGAACGCCCACACATACCTGCAATATTCACTGAAAGTTAGCACGTAACACTTGTCCTCTATGCACGCAACGGAGTTGTGATCTCTGTGACGTGAAGCAAACACTTCATCACAATTATCGTTCGGCTGTCTGCCTTGCTCCGTGTGTTCAGGCCGGTAATACCACAGGAGTGACATCATCATTTCACCTACAACAATAGACAATTCAAATTCCTATTAAGGAATATTCTTTTTGTTTTGTTGTTTAGATCATACCGTCTTCAGGATTCTCCCACAAATGGGCTACTTTTGCTACGTAGGGCAATTCATTCTTCTTGGTACCAGCCCTGAGCAGAACGCAGTCTCTTGGTTTTACGACATCACCTTCCACATGCCTCATAGCTGGATAGCACGTTCTAACCACTAAAGGATCGTCGCTCTGTAAGAATTCACATGAGTGTTATCATCAACAGCCTAAACCTATTTCACTAAGTTTATAGTTGCATTTTAAAAAAAATCTAATCAAGTTTAAAAGTTAGAAATAGAAGCATCCCTTTTTTACAAGCATATTTTATAAAAATTAATCATAGTTTGAATTTTAAATGTAAATTCACTTTTCTAAATCCTACTTGAGGCACTAGTCGCAGTAAAAAGGCAAAAAATCATAATAATACTGTTTTTTAGATTTTAGAAAGCTTGTAAAGAGATACCACGTACACAATGGTTATATTTTTTTCGAATTTATTAAGACATAATAAAAAGCAGTACGCTCCTCTTCATAAACTTAAAATATGAATAAATCTGTACGAAATTTTGTTTGTTGTTGATCTATAATTTTTTTAATTTTTACTACCTTTATTTATTTTTTTATGAAATAGGTTATAAAAAAATAATTTAAAAAAGAATCTTACATTTAGGAACACTTTTCCTTGGAAAGGTTGACCCTCCCAGGACCAGCCATTGTTCCACCTTGGCACTACATTCGACTTTCGGGGAATCACCACTGGATCCACGGTTTGATTATTCGCCGAATGTCGCGCCCTTTGCCGCTTTCTGTTCCCGAACTTGCTTCTCGATCGGGTCCGTCTGGAGGCCTGCTTGTGGCCAACAGGCTGAAACACCTCATCCGACGGTAAAGTGGTCGTGACCGTATGCACCTTATCGTCCTCTACAACATCGTCAGGTAGCTTATTGTTGTTAGTCTCCAAGGTATTGTTGTTGATCGTCGTCGCCGTCGTGGCAGTCGTCGTCGTCCCGGTGGAACCCTCCACTGTACTTTGAGTCAAGTCTTCAGTGATCACGGTGTTCACGCAGTCTCCAGTTGAGCTTTTCGCCCGCTTCGCCAGTGGCTTGCTGGATTTCGACTTAGAAGATTCTTCCCGTTTCCTCTTCTTGGAGTCCGCCTTTGAGAAATCACCTCGATCTTCTGGATTACTGGGTTTGGGTTTGTGCCTCTGCTGCACGGAACTTATGTGATTTGATGAGGTAGGGATTGTTGTGACTTGCGAAGCAGACGCTGCAGATCTTCTCGCGGCCTCCAGTTGCTCGGGCGATTTTTTCGTCTCTGACTTTGATCGGACTTCGCTAGACTTTGTCTTCTTCGCCTTTCTTCCAGCCGAAGATCGGATTTCAGGTTCTGAAAAGTATCCCCTGGCCACACAATCAATCGTGTGTTCTAGAGGTGTGGCAGGTAACAAGTCCACGGGCTGACCGTTGCTGCTGTTGCTTTGGTCCGTGCTAACCGACTGTTGTTCAGATATCTGCCCCCCTTGTTGCTGCTCCTCTTCATCTTCTAAGACTACGGATGCTTCGCAGACCTCTGTCGTCGTCTTCGACAGTGATGACTTGTTCCTTGCAGCCCTCTCGGTTTTTTGTTTCTTTTTTTCGAGCATCAGCTTCCGTTTACGCATAATCAATCGCTTCTTCTGCTGTTCTGTTAGCATAAGTTTGCGCTTCCGAACACCGCCCCTAGACGTTATCTTCGCATAGCGATCTTTCTTGTCCGGTTTTCTTGAGAGGTACAGATACGGTTTGGGATCTGCTTGTTTAATTAGACTCTTGTAACCATTCTGAGGTGATTTCTTGCATTGCGCTTTATTATTTAGTTCTAAGATTTTCATCCTTTTGGCGCTACCATGACGGGATGGGATATACTCATCTTCATTTACCACCGTCGCGCCACCAAAGGTCTCTTCTACATTAACGGGCGGTTCTTCTTTCGAGGCACTATCAACTTTGTCATCGAAGACTTCCACGACTTCGGGTTCTGTTTTGATTTTCTTTTCGTCGTCTAAGATGACGACAACTTCTTCTTCCTCCTTCTTAATCTCTTCCGTTTTTATCTTGCTGAAATCTGATTGGATATGCACAGACGCACTTGCGTCCAGAATTTGGGAATTTATTGGGACCATTTCTGGTTGAGGATTGTGACTAGGTATGTGGTGATGAATGTGCGTATGACTGTAAATTTGAGGATGTTGCGGATGCTGATGCTGCAGAGCTTCCTGCTGGGCCCGAATCAGCATTTCCATAGCCATAGTTTTCCCTAATCGCGCCTTCCTTCCTATTGCCGGAGGCATACCTGAGGCGCTGTTCACACCACTTTCGCCACCTTCCCGAGGGATCGTGGCGGCCATCGGCGGCTGCGGCGAATTTATCACGTTTGGTGTTGAAGCGGCCTTATCGGTCTGGTCGGGAACCGTCGTAGGTAGCCCGGTGGAGCCACGTGCCGGACTCACGGTGATCTCGGGCTCTATCAGCTTATCATTGACTGTGTAACTGCTCGGGGGAGTTGGAGGCACCGCGACTTCTTCGTACTGACTGCTCTTGGTATTGTCGGTCGATATCAACGTGTCGTTGATCTCCTTTTTAAGTTCTGGTTTTAGCGGTTCATGTAGTTCCATCTTGCACTGATGGACGTGGTGTCGATGAAGATGGGAGATCCCTAACATTGAACCATTCGATAGCTGTGTTGTGGCGTCCATCGCCCCCATCATGTGACCATGTGTCTTTATTGAATGTGGCACCTATTTTGGAGAGCAAGTCAAATTAAAACAACATAAAAAAATCGGCATAGGTATCGAAAAGATATCCACTTGAGTCGAACGTACACAAAGCTTGGCTTTTAGATTTGCCTTATTAAAACTGGAATTCATTTTAAGTTGTAAATGAATTTACAATTTTTGTGGAAAATATTTAATTATTATGTACATATTTTGATCTAAGTGTATGTAAAATTTGATTTAATTATGGATTTATACAAGACAGATAAAGTATGATTTCTATAAAGAGGTTTAACTTCTTGATAAAAAACCATAGTTCACAAACTTTCTGTTTGATAAAAGATGTCTATAAATGTTTTGTTGCATTTGCTTCAAAATTTTATATTATATTTTTGCTAACGAAAATTCGCGAAATAATTTCTATGATCTTTAGAAATTTTTTTTGCAATTCTTCCACTAAATTTCAAAACTCTTCTTTTTCATAATTGTTGAAATTTTATTTTTGGATTTATTTATGTATTTCCCTTTAATTTTCAAAAAAGGAAATATTTTTTGGTAATACAAGTTGAAATTGGCTTTGAAATTATTCCCAATCACTTTTTCGTAAAAAAGATAAATTTAAGCCATTTGGGGTTAAATTGAGAACACATGATTTATTTTTGCAAATTTTTGAATTATGTCCTATTACACAAAAATACCACCAAATTAAATTTTGGAATTGAAAAGTAGAATTTTAACTTGTTCGCTTTTGACTGAGACAATTTTAAATTAGTCTAGAAACATAAACTTTGTTCAAGATTGTGTTTTAGAACATATAAGAGAGAAGAAAAACAAAAAATAATAATTTAGTACTTTAAATATCCTAAATTAAGACATCTCTCCTATTAAAAAAGACAAAAAATGGGCTTGAAGACTGGATTTCCTAATATATAAATATGTAGATGCTAATAAAAGTGTTATAATCCGAAATTATAAAATAATTAATTAAAGACTTTTCGTGGTAGTAAAGTTTTATTTCTTATTTTGTTACGTAACCTGAATACCAAACTTATAAAAAAGAGAGAAATGAAAACAGAAAAGCATAACGTTTAAAAAGATTGATTATATCACCTCTTCAAAAAAGTAGTTTGGAAATTTATGAGGAAAAAAATTAATTCGGACAAATGGATTTTCAACAAAATTTTGTTTTTATTAAATTTATCAAAACATTTCCGTAATATGCTTATTAAAATATTCTATGTTTTATTTTGTTCTGTCCTTTTGCTTCCAAAAGCATCAAAGCAAATCATTTGAAAAGAAAAATTTTTGATTTTGATATTTAATTCTGATTCTCTACGAGACCATGCAGTGCACGAGTACAACTCTCTCTCAACTGAATTTTGACACATGTGTAAAACTACTCTAGTTATATAAAAGAAAAGTTACAAGTGGATGTAATTGCTGTTCCCCGATACTATTTTTGTTAAACTAGTATCTTTTCGAGACTATAGGCGAAAGGAGCGATGCCTTGAAGGTATAAATGGGCCCTTACCTGTTGTACTGGGCCCTTACTGGCTTTCAACGGCTGGCTTAAGTTGCTAAGGCTGCTGTTGGTGGTGTTGCTGCTATTGCTAATACTGCTGTTGCTATTGTTGCTGCTGCTGTTGCTCGTGCTCAAGTTGTTCGTAGCACTGCTGCCGCTGTTCGTATTGTTGCTGCTGCCACTGCTGTTGCTACCAATAAGAGGCCCAGTAAGGACGTTTTTTGGACACGACTGCATTGGACACGGGCATGGTGGTGGGTACTCTGTTTGTCGACGAGAAACAATAAAACCAAAATCAAACAATTTGGACTGCTTCCAGTTAAACACCAACAAAGACCTTTTTGTTTCAATATTATTCTTATAGAAAACAGCAAGCCTCTCAAGACAAAACAAAAATAAAAAAAACGTGTCTTATCCGCGCCTGCCTGATGTCAGGTTTACAGGAAATCTGCGATTGCTCATAACGAATAACGCCGCTGAAGTCGCGGTTAATATTTCTTGATATATTATCTTTGGACGAGATAAGATAAACTCGAGGAGAGTTTTATGTTAATTTAACAACCTTTCTATTTCCTAACGAATATGCTTCCCCTTCACTTAATATCAGCACATGAGGTGCAACCGCAAAATAATTTTCTTATTTATATTGAAGACATCGCTGAATTATCAAGAGATATTGTGCTCTTTACAACGTTTTTTTATAGTTTATCATTGAATAAAATATTTTGTTTTTAATATCATTAGGGAAACTGGGTTTACCACGTTCTTAAGCAGAAATAATAATTGAAATCTTTTGTATTGAATTCATGAAAGGTTCCATTGGAATCGTTATATTTAAAATCATCACTTAAAGTGAATGATCTGCTCGGTTTTTAAAATGTTTAAAAATGCAGTTGAAATTCCTAATTTTAGTTATAGTCGTAAAGAAAAAGAAAAAAGAAATGTTTTGAAGATTCAACGATCAACAGGTTAAACAACTAAAAAGTTTTGACTATTTCATAGATTTGAACTATACTTTCTAATGGTGTTTTTATATTTTCACAAGATTTCTGTAAGAAAAAAAAATTAATCTCGTACAATAGAATTCTTATATATGGAAATTATAAAAAAAAAAATCTTCGAGAAAGGGCAAGAATTCGCGTGTGCATTCAGCCAATAGGAAGCGCCATAACTTTCTATACTCAGTATATTTTACTTGTATACGATTTACGCGAATTTTCTTCGTTGCACGTTTTATTGTGTTTACATTTTCATAAAAGAAATATGTAAATTTTTTTTCTTTTTCATAAACACGTACGTTTTTGCAATTATCATTAAATATTATAACTTAATTTTCTCTACTACTTTAGTAAATTGTTGTAGTAAAATATGTGTATACAAGTTATGGTAGGTAATTTTCAACAAAGCTAATTGTAAAATTAATTCCACAAAAAACCTTCTGTCTTGAAAACAAACATTTTCTGAAGGTCTAAAAAACACCTGAATGACGTATTCCAAGAAATGGAACGAATTGAATAAACATACACAGAATCACAATACAAAATATTTATTTTGAAAATTCGAAAACATGTGTTGAACTCTTGTGTTTGAAACGACACAGAATGAAATTTATTAATCGAGAATGTAGCAATAGTGGACATCTAGTTTTAGGAAGAATTTCTTAGCTGAGAAAAGATTAGATCAATTATTTTTATTGATAAAATTATCGATTATTCTTTTTTTTTTTAAATTTCAAAGCTGTGTTTTGTCTTTTTTTTGTATAAATTTATCAACCGATCAATATAACAAGAATCTAAAAATTTGTTTGGAAATTTTTTGTTTTAAAAAGTAGACATTTGTGGCATAATTGTTTTTATAAGTAACTGACAAAAACCGAAAATTACTGAATACGTTTTAGGTACTGAGGAAATGTGGAAAAACGACTAAATTAACGTAACATCATCCATATCTAGAAGGTATTAAACAATTTTAGTTACTTAAGTGAAAGTTCCTTATTGCGTGTATTGTGAGGAAGTAAACAGTTTGTTGCTAATATGAAAAATTTTTCCAAGCTGGCAGCCAATGTAAGAATTATTTCTTTTTTATTAGAATTGAGCTGTTATTTTTAGGTAACTATGAGAAATGAATCCAAAAATGGAGTTTAGATATGCCATTTTTGCTAAAAAATTCACACTAGTTTATTGAGAAACCTTTTAACTGAATTTTAATTGAATTTCATAACAAAAATATTAGAGAAATAGACGTTTAAATTTAGAAAAATGCAAATTGAAAACGAAAAAAATTCACATTTACATTAAATGTGAAATTTAAATCGTTTTGAAGGGTTACTTGAAAAACCTTGATTTTTATTTTATTATTGAAAATCATTCTTGAATTGAACTCATACTTCGTCACCTGCATAATAACGTATGTAGTCTTAAATGTTCTTTAATAAAAATGCTATTTTGAAAAAAATATGAGATATTTGAATTTTAAAATTTCGACTGAAAATGTCAACATATAAAAACGATTTCGTTTTGAACAAGATGAAAAGTTTTGTTAAGAATACTATAAATAAAATTATGTTCTTGTATGAAATACTGGTAATGCGTTAAACGATTTTTTAGAAATGTTTTTCCCAATATACGGAATGATGATCGATAATAAAATAAAATTTGATTTCTTTTATAGATTTAAAAACTACTGGCTTGTTTTTTTTTGTTTTAAAGGCAACACGTCTATAAGTAAAGAATGCAATATAAAAAAAAAAACCAATGCTGCTTAAAAAACATCAGCGAGGGGTTGTATTATTTAATTTTTAAAGTAATTTAATAAATATTTATTTATAATATATACGTTGAAATAAGAGAAAAAAATAAAATTCTAGGCAATAGCAGTGGTGTTCCCCTTTAAAATTATTCGACAGTCCACCAAAAGGTAAAAAAACCTTAGAATTTTTGCGGAGTTATCTCTGATTATTCCAAAGTTCCTACATAATTATTTAACGAAACTTAATGTAATTCCAGTGTCACTTAATGCTTATTGCGTGTTAGACCGCCTACCAAGTTAATTATTTGGAAATTTTGAATACAACACAAATTCCAAAAAGCATTGATTTCTAATTTGCGGTTTTGATGCTCGTTACCGATGCTAAGCTCGAACGATTATCGAGCTGCTGTGAATTTGTCCAGCACACTCATCGCCGGCTTCTCATGAATTAAATATGATTCACACGTTTCGCAGAACAAAGGACTATCTGTCGCGAAACAAATAAAATTCAAAGCCACTATTAGGAATTTCACAATTAGGAAAATAATAACTAAATGCTCATGATCTTTAAAATTTTATGCGGAGTGTTTCAAGGGCAGAAATCATCCTTTCACTGATAGGAGTAATTTCGAATTTTTCAAGTTCTTTTGGAGGCTCTATGCAAATTTTGGTTTCTTTTTAAATTTTTTCTTTTAATTTCAAATTTCTGATTTATTTTGGATTATTGTAATTTCTTGATCCCTGATAAAATCAAACATTTTTCTTAAAGCATTTTTCTTCTATTTTGTATCAATTTTTGAAATTATAAATTAGACAATTCCAGACCAATAAAAATAACAAAGAATTCTTATAGATGTTTTTTCTAATGAGTTAGCGCTTGCAAACGACGTCAATTTAAGAAAAGGGTTATGAAATTTTTTAAATTTGTCAATTTTTTGATAAAAACAGAGAATGTAAGATTTTAATTCCAAAAACATACAAAAAGGATGTCTTTTTCTTCGGTTTTTCATCTCATTTCTCAAAAACTTGATTTTTGGAAAATTTTCGTTTTTAATATTTTCATAAAACAAGCAACAACCCTTTTTGGGTAAGAAAGATTAGATTAATTTAATTATTAAAATTCATAGAATTATTACTCTATATTTTATATAGTCGTTTGTTATAAAAAAAAATACTTCCTTAAAATTGTCAGAGTATATTAAAGGGTTGAGAGAATTTATAGTAAAAATTAATTCAAAGAAATTTATAGTAGTAAAAATTTCTTTCAAATCCAACGGATAGACAATAAAATATACACCCTACTTTGGGAATGATCATTTGATCTTTTTCATATTACGAATTGACCAATTCACGCGATTTAAAAAAAGTCAATATTAAAATACATCGTTATAGTTTGATAAGTATTAATTTTAAGTACTGATTTTAAGTTTCAAGGTGGAATGAAAAACTCACTTGCTGTAGTTTTGTCGTTTTTGCATCAACATCTTTCATATAGTGTGTACCATTTTCGGTACACGTTTGAATTTCATTTGACGGATATGGTCACGTTTATCAGTATTTAAAATGATGCGCTACAAAACGCGACAAAATCAAAAAGTCGACTACTCGCGCCCATCATTCACACTACACAGTGTACCGTTTTCGGTACACGACTTGGAGATGACACTTATTCGGCTTGGATAGTGTTAGACAACACACGTTTTCGATTTACTTTTATGTGAATTATTAATTTTAGATAAACTAATCCATAATAGTTTATGTAGTTCTATGCGTATCATCTTGAGAAGCTTACAGTCCCTGTTGTTTATTGTCATCATGCGATAAAAACGATATAGTGGTAATTAAAAAAATTTGCGGTATCGAATTGTGAAATGAAAAAAAAATTGGTTAGAAACGTTAAGCGAACGTAAAACATCAATGCAGTTAAGAAAACCGTTCGATCACCATACTTTTCCTTACCCATGTATGGCGGTTGCATGCCTCGGGAGTAGCACTGTCCCCCGCCGGGACTGTATCCGGCATAGAATCCAGGCGGACCCGGGTAGTGTTCCATATGCTGTGGCGCTGTAGGTCCTGTGGGCACTAGCTGCGACCCGGTTGGCGGTGGAGGGGCAGCACTCGATGGCGGCGGAGGCTCATATAAATCACTTGGCGGGGGATGGCCCGGCTGATAGTAGGAGGGATACCTCCGGTAGGCGGGCGCACTCTGATAGACCTTGGTGGGAAAGTACGGCTGATACGGTGGCGAGTAGCACATCGCATCGCCGGGATAGGGGGAGTAGTAGCTGGGCGGGTAGGCGGGCGGATAGTGCATCTGATGCATCGACCGGGAGTAGGGTGAACCCTGCTGGGTCTGCTGCTGCGTTGACAACACCGACAGCTGCTGGGTCTGCGGCGGCTGCTGCTGGGAGGGGTACCGGAATGTTGACAGGTCGCCTCCCGTTATCAGTACTTCGCTGTCAGAGCTCTCGGCGGCCGAGGTCGATGGTGGAGGCTGCTGGAGCTGGTCTGGATCCGAGTCGAGCGGGGAGGGCACTTGCTTCGTCGAGACAAGTGCGGCATTTGACGGAGGTACCGAGGGCAGCACGTGCGGCGATATCAACGGTCCTGCCGGCTGATAGTAGCCTGAAACAACAAATGGAACAAGTTACTCAACGGCACTAAACGGGACACGCGGAAAAGTTCTAGTACAATTCACAGAAGTCTTCTCAAGAGCACTGGGCAGGGTACGCGGGAAATTTTTAAGACCTCGCTAAGGCGCAAATCCAACACCGTCGAAAGCTAAACGAGTTCTGATCCCCTTCTTAATTGGGAGTCGTCAAATCGCTAACTTAAGCTTAGAAGCAAGCTCCCAAACAGAGTTACCACCTCTTTTCAACAAGAACAACTAATTCTGGATTTTTCTGGAAAAGAACAATGGCGCATCGGTTTTCTAGATCACTAAATTCGAATGTCTCGCGAAAATCGTATTTCAAGAAGTCACGAATTGTCGAAAGTTGAATTTGTAACCAAATTTGCAATATACACACATTACGAATTTTAAATGGCAGATTTTAGTAAAAATTGTACACATTTGATTATGGAATCGCTAATTCTGATTTCTCTTATAGAATTTAAAATTTCAAGACTACTATATTTTTCTTAAACACTACAAATATATTGGTTTTTAACGTGTTTCAGTTTTGCAATGCATAATTATTCATACTCAGACTCATATGAAACCTGCCACCACGGTTTAAATTAAAAGATTTATTGTATTACATTTTTTTAACCTCTGGGGTACCATTAGGACAAAGTATGTTTGGTAATTCGCTATTTTAAAGATGTCGACCCAAAACGCTAATAAGGTTCTAAATCACGTCCATGTCTTTTCAGTTGTGTTTTGCGCCCACAGTAGTTTTAAAAACGATTCCCGTGTTCATCGCATCGTTTTTTTCAGAATTTTAAGACTAAACAATTTGTAAAAACCTAATGGAAAACTTAAGATAAAATCGTGCACAATTACCAAAATTTTGAAAACAGGGATCTCGGACCTCAAAGAAGTGGGCATGAAAGCAGCAGGAAGGCAACACTGGTTGTGGAGCAGCTTTCGAGAACCCCCTGATTAATGCTACGGTGGCCCCCAATTCGAGCGACTCGTGCCGCCGGAGCGAAATAGAAGCTCCGACGTGACTTCAGTAGCGCTCCCGGCACGTTGGGTTCAATGTGCGCGCGCAGCTTCCCTCACGCTGTGCGTTACGTAACTTTTGCGCAGCGGCCGCTGGTCTCGTGTACCGCCCGTCCCGCTCGAATTTGGGGTCCGCGCGCACTCCGAGCCGCTGGGGGGTTTCCTATAATTAATCTCTGATCTCGTGGTACCTTCCTCTATAGCGGCGGACTGACCCTGATAGGGTTCCCTAAGGGTCACTGACTCCACGGCAGGTTTTCGGGGGATTTTTTACTGCGTCCCACAGTCCGGGAAGACATGATCCTGATCGCTATTTGGAGAAAACCATGCTCGCCATAGGTCAACCCGGTCTATGAGTACTTGAGTAAACAAAAGCAGATTTTCGGTGCTTAAATCGAAGTGGATGCCATAAAATTATTAATTGTAAAGCAGTAAAAGTTTTATGGATTTTTAGAGGAATTCTGAAGCAAATGGCTCTTTTATTAAGGTCTGAGAATTTATTGTTGGAAATACACCATTAATTAAAATAGATTTAGAAAGTTGACTCAGTTTTGGATTTAACAAGCGAAACGAGATGATGAGTAATAAAATATTAATTTCTACATAAATTTTTTTTTGTTGATACGGTGGTCTCAGGTGAGTTTTAGTGAAATCTGTAATACAAGAGTCATCTACAACTTGAGCAATTTTACGGTGCGGGAATCGAGCCAAAGATGACAAATAGCGATTTTGCATATCAAAATTCGTGCATCTACTCATTTTATTATACGTTCGTTCACAGGATACAAAGTAGCACATTTTAATACTCCTCTTTTTGTGTATTTGCTTGCTTCAGTTGACTCAGACTTGAAATTGTTAGAAAGATTATTTGAATTTCTAGAAATTTCTTAACATATTTCATAAAGTACTTGTTTCGAGTAAAAAGTAAAACATTTATATCAAATATAAATGCAAAGAACTCTTCTAGAAGTTTTATTACTTTTTATTACTTTTCTTGTTATATCACTTCCAAATTAATTACTTTTTACATTGTTATCTCAATTTAACTTGTTTATATTACTGCAACGAATAAAGCTGAATTGGAATATTTAAAATTTATATAAAATTAAATATAAATATATGAAGTATCATAAAAAAAAGAAATTGTATTTTCCCATCTCTGTTAGAGCAGTAGTTTATAAGATTAAAACTTTAAGTTTAAAAAATCACAATTTAGGAATTTAAAATTTGGAAGTTTTGTAAGAAAATATTTGTAATTATTATAAACCTTAAAAGAAGTACTTAAAAAAAACCCTAGGTAAAAAAACTTAATCGGTACCAGCAATCTTCCAGTTTGCAGAAATATTTTTTTGATAATTATTTAATACTTGTAAAATATATTTTTTATTAAAACAAGGCAAGACGAGAATTTCAAGGGAAAAAAAGTTTGGTTTTCTCAATTGATCCTCATTTTTATACATTTCGCGAAGTATACGTCCTTAGTCATTGTTATCGAAAAATGTTTAAAAATTATTTGGAACTTTTACGGTAAAATCTCTGATATGATCAAAAAATCTTTTGTTTTTTGATGATAGTCTATTGAAATATCTATTAAAATTTTTATTCGATATTTCTCGCTTGTCCCAAATTTCACATAAGCCCTAAATATAAAAATTGGTTAAGATACGTTTTTAATTTATCAGTAGTTTTGAAATAAAACGTTTTAGTCGCTAATTTTGGAAAGTTAATTTCAAAATATGCTTTCTTATATTAAAAGTATTAATACTAGGAGAAATGAGATACAAACTGAATATAAGCATTAAACCCATTCAAATTTTTTGCGTGGATTTATACATCTGAATTGTATTTATTTTATTGTATAAATTTTGTTCAATTTCCATATACAATCAACTAAAATTACGATCTCTAGCTTTAGGACAGAGAGATTTTTCTCGCTTTTCAAATAAGCCTATCAATAATTTTAAAAAGGACGACATTTCGCTGTATTTAAAAGTCCAAATCACAATTTTAGATAGGCCCCAGTCATTCATATTTAAAATGCAATTGTGATTTAAAAAAAAAAAATAAGTAAAAAATTGTAGCACTTTCAAAAATGCTGTCTGAATGTTATCCAAGCGCCAGTTCATTTCTAATTATGGATATTTTATAATGATCTGCTACTAATAACGTTCTAAATGAGTGTATTTATTACCCAAGCAAGTACTGTTAATGCGGTACGATATTATTTATTGAGCTTCCCTTGCGTACGTACGTACCGCAAGAAATTAAGGTCTGTCTTATCTAGAACGAACTTTTCCGACAACCCGTGCGCGGTCTTTGTTATGTCTCTGGTTCGTGACTTTCATTATTAAGCAAGCTGGCTACTTTCAATTTGACGGGGCATAAATCGTCGTGTGCAGGAGAGGTACCAATAACACCATCTACAATTTGCGTCAAATCAATCCTTTTTATTGGACCTGTTGCCTGTTGTACGAGAGGAGCTCGTGGTCCAGCTGATGAGGGAAAATTACACTGAGACGCCGGCGAGATGTCAGGAGAAAGAAGGAAGTCATCTGTGAAGCATGACGACGACGATATTGCCCAAGCCGCTAAGAGGAGGCTCTACTCAAGACTTTAGCAGGCCAAATAGGAAGCGTGAAGTTTGATTTAAGCCAGTTTGGAAAATATAGGAAAATAATTGCTGCTGCACACTAGTGAAAGTGTACACGAACACCTTCGTTAGAGACTGCAATAATTCGTCTGCACTTGCGCCATGCGATACCCTGCACTTTTATGAGTTGTCGCCTTAGTGCGCCTTTTCGATTTTCGCGTCTATCTACGCCTGCATAGGAGCCTGAGGAGAGATCGCTAAAGATCGACGAAGATTGGTGAAGCTGCGACACGTAGAAAGTGCATTCGGGGACTGACGTGCCGTCGGAGCGTTGCAATATTTCACAGAAACCATCCGGCTTGCGACATATGTAAAACAAGCACGAGGTCGTGGAAAGAGCACCGTCGAAAGGAGTCGACTCCGGCAGTTCCTTTTTGTTTCGTAACTATACCAAATGGAAAGTTGCACTAACTCGCGGAAGATTGTGCTCGAACGACATGACACTGTCTTCTGGGATCGACGTTGTAAATCTAGCAAAAGATTTCTAAAAACAAAAAAAGAAGTGGTTGACCCGACACCACTTTTTACCACTATATTTAAATTTTAGACAAACCAACATAAAATTCAAGTCAAATATATAAAATATTACTTTAAAGAGCAATTTTTAAATATAGATACAAGCATGTGTTTATCCATGGATTTACTACAAAATCATAAATTGTTTTATGATCAAAGTGTCAGTTTTACGGAATGACACGGAAGAGACCTTCAAAATATTTCTGGAACGAGTTATACTCGTAAAAATCCCATAATGGAAAGGAAGTATCTAAAAAAATATGGTGTATTGAAAATTCCTGGAGACCTTCCGGTCATTCTGATCCAACAATGAATGGAATAAATTGCTTAGTTATTGTTACCAAGTCGCTTAAAATATTTAAAAAATTATCAGCTCTATACGCAAACGTTTTATTTAGGAACAAATTGACCTGAAAAACCTTAGAAAGGTTAAACGAATAAAAATATAACAAGCTGAATTTTTATGCTGATATTAAAAATAGCTTTATGTTCAGT
Source organism: Proctacanthus coquilletti (assembly GCA_001932985.1). NCBI lineage: Eukaryota > Metazoa > Arthropoda > Insecta > Diptera > Asilidae > Proctacanthus > Proctacanthus coquilletti. The sequence goes on from MNCL01000009.1 coordinate 1,970,368, forward strand.
TTTATAGAGTTTAACGTGGTAAACATTGCCTTAAAGTATAAGAGATCACTTGAAATTACTTTTTTATGCCATTAATTTATGAAAAAAAAAACGAATGTTTGAAAATTATCGAATATTTTGTTTTTGATCAATTATGGTCGATATTTTATTTCGAGTTATTTCATGCATCAAAATAATCCATGCATTTGTCTATTTCTCGCTATTGTGCAGCATGTTTTTAATAATCCAACATTGAAGCAGTTTGTGTTTGGTAACTTGTGTTATTAAAGGTTTTAATTACTTTCATAAAGTAATTCTACTTCAGGAGTAAAGCTGACTTAAAACATTTAAATCAGTTTAAAAGCACCATAGAGCTAAGAACTGTACGAATATTGAAAATTCCTTTTAGAATCTAAGATTTTACTTAAATTTTTAGAGTTTTTCACATTATCATTTATCATTTTAAAGTAAAAGTACTGTCTGTTCTTCGTTGTCCAATTTTTAAAGTCGATATATTTCTGCGTTGGATGTGCCTTTTTATATGTGTATGTTTTAATAATGAGTAAATAAGTGGGGCCATTCATCAAGGTAAGTGGGTCTACTCATAAATAAATAGGATTCCCAACGCCGCCGCCCCGGATGAGGCCGAGACCCCAGGTCAGAGCGATTTGTAATTACGTCCGTGAGCCGACCAGATCTTCCTTCCGTCAAGACGTCCGACTTTTTCCTGAGATTTTTCAAATCCATCAGAGACCTATCCAATAAACTACGGAATAATTGGCGAAACAGAAATTTCATTACAGGGGAAGTGCGGTGCCGGGACCGGGCCGAGACTGGCAGGTATCATCTTGAGCATGATGCCCCCTCGTGCACAATAGTGGAGGCTCCATGACTACTGGATTTGTGTATACTGTCTCTGCCGGGAGCTCCACGTTCACCGTTGGCGAAGTTGCTAAGGCATCCCAGTTCAATGGCCAATTATGCGTTTGTTCACGGTGAGAGGTGAAATCCTAAAAAGACTTATTGCTCACGATCTGTCAACGTTTCTGCTTCGATTTTTGCTCGTCCCCATTCACCTCGCGCCTCGCGCCGACGTCTCTTGTACGTGTGTGGCTGGCCGTGGTCGGCAGGTATCTACGAGCGCGATTGAAAAACGCGCTCTTTTGCTGCCGCAAGTAATAAAAATCCTAAGATCCGCTCTTAATACCCGTGGATATTCCCTGGTGCGTCGCAGTCCAGTGCGTTTCTCACTTTTGAGGTTCCCACCTACAGGTTTCGATTATTGTCTAGTTTTACAGCCTCGTTATATCAGAAGTCGTTATCAACTGCTATAAACAGGAAGGGACATTTATTGCTTATTCACGGCTGATTTTAAATTTTCTGCTTGAGAGTTTTATTTCACCCGTTCGACTCTTCTTCCGAGAGATGCAGAATTTTCAATTAAGTGAAGTGAAGTGAAAATTGTTTTATTTTATGCACCTTCGTGCAAAACAAAAAAAACATTATTTCAATATTATATTTTTAGTTTAAAAGAAGAAGCGAAAAAGGGCGTGAAATTTCATTTTTACATATTCAATACAAATGTATTCTCAGGAAAAATCTAAATAAAATTTTTTTTTATTTTAGATTTAAGACCTTAAATGTGCACCTACAAAAAATATAAAGTTACAATATTAAGCAAATTCATTAGAAAATTTTGCTACTAATGCGGTTCGCATTTATTAGAATTCAAAAAGAAAAAAAAAACATCTAGACATTTAAATAATCAAAAATTGATGTCACAAAAAACAATAAAACCAACTGGAAAATTTCAAAAAATTTATTTGAAGTTACACCCGAATTTTACGAAAATATGAATAAGAATAATGAAAATTTTACGAAATTTTCAAAAATTTTTACATTATTCTCAATATTAAAACTATGTCGTAAAATAAACAAATTCTATTGTTTTTATCAACATCAATTCGATTCCCATTTGAGGTAAAATTAAAATATGAGCATAAGTGAATGGAACACTTTAAATAAAATTTTATGTAAAACTAGTTTTTATTCGAGGCTTTTTTCGCGTTAAATAATAAATAAAAAATGAAAGTAAACAAAGCTTTTTTAACGCAGATCAATGGATTTTCTCAGCTAAGAACCTAAAGTACGTCACGGACTTAAAACACGACCAAAATTAAAATGAATAAAATACCATAAAAATACAATTTAAAATTCTGATCGAGTATAAATGTTTAATTATTTGCAGTTTTCAAAAAGGTTAAATTTGCTAAAACCATTTTTTCAAAATACTGTAGTGGAAGTTTTCGTATCCCCTAGTAGTAGTTTCGGTCAGCATTTTTATCTTTTAAAATTAGTTAACAATAACTTTTTTTTAGATACGAAGTATCTGTTGTAAATTTGCTAATCCAATAAATCTAAAATTTTTATAATACAACGAGTCTTAATGTTTCGCAAAAAAAGAAATACTCAATTTTTAAATTGCTTCTTTGTAATTAGTTGAAGTAAAATAAATTCATTGAAATCGGGACTATAAAAGGGATATCCTTTAAACGGCATTACATCGAAAAATCTTAATTTTGATAAAGAGCTGGGAAAGTGGTGGTTTGCAAATTTTTAAGACGAAAAAACTCTTCCTGGATGTGCAGCAATGTCGTCACACCTTAACTTCCGTGTTGCGCTTTTTGCCCGATGCTTAGAAGTTGGAAAACAAAGTAATAGAAAGGTCCCCATTTCCATTCACGACAAGGCAGCCATTTCGTGCAAAGATGAGGAGTAAAAAAGGTCCATGACCAAGATGACAAGGCTAGATAGGCTTATTTATTAATAGTGAGGCATAAGCCTGCCGTCGAGCAGGCAAGAAGGCAATCCCATCTTGCGGAAACCATTAAAATCACAGAGTGCGACATCAACTACTATCAGGAAGCGCGATGTTTCCTGCTGCTAAATGCAAAACCTGAAGGCTGGCGAGCGCTTAGCGCGTTCAGAGTTTAGGGAACTCGTTCCCGATTCCCATTGATAATTTATCGAAATCAGATGTTCCCGGGACAAGTGCATACGGCGGCAGAGATAAACGCGAATCCGAGATTGGAATCGATCCGCCGCAATCCGTGATCATTTTTTTGCGACCCTTTTCATTCACTCTCTTTTCGCGGAGGGTTCATTCCCGGTGCTAAAAACACAGACGTGGAAAATTTACCTGCCGTGTTTTTTTATTTTTATTTTATTTTACTTTTATGTATTTTACTTGAACTGCATCGCGATATTCTTTGGCAGCTCGCGAATTACGAAGTTACAATTTTAAAGGAAAGGTGCAGCGGCCCAGCGGTACATTGGCGGTATTACCGCGACGACGATCGAATCCAGTGGATAGAGTGGGCTATAGTGAACTACTCGTTTGCAGGTCGCTCGCGGCTCAGGTAAATGATACCACTTGACTCGGCACGACACTGTTGTTGGTTTGGTACGCGCGACTCTGACTGGATTTCCATCCAGGTGAATTTTCCGTTTCTTGTGGATTATTTTCACCTACTTTCCGCTTTATCGATTTTAAACTGTTGCCTAATGGGCTTTACAGTTCGGAGCAATCGTTAATGGCGGCAAATAGCCTGCGCCTGAGAAATATTTCTTACAATTTGCCTCTCAAAGTCTAAAAAGACTCAAGTGCTACAGAGCTCGAGTTCTTGTGTCCAGGTGCACTCGATGTCTCTCGGTGTTTTATTGCTCGCCGAATCGACTATACCTGAGCGCAACTGTTAAGAAGTGATTAAGTCGTTTCTGGTTTGCTAAACGACCGAAGAAACTTCTCAAGACTCTCCTTGCGGATCCATGAAATAAAGAAATTGAGATATTTATGCGGATCTGACTAACCAACCGCGATAATAGTTCACGCTGCGCTTTCCTGTTCCATTCGGGTTCTGATCGCTCCCCAAATTGAGACCGGGGAAATTGCTTCGATTTATTTCAAGAGCAAGAAAATGACAACGTTAAAGTATCACCTTTCAGTTTTGAAAATATTTAAATGGAAAAGTTTTCGTTTTATAAAATATTAGCTTATATGTGCTCAAGCAAGAGTAGTGTATAAAACACTCCTTATTTGTCATGTATTTTCTACGAACGTGTGACAAATATTTTGGATAATATTTGAAAAGATATTTGCAAAATGTTTGAGAAATAGGTTCTGCCTTTGAGAAATGTTAAGAATATATTTAGAGCTTTTCCAGGGATTTTTTAGCTTTGTAGTTTCTGTTATATTTTGCATTCCAATATTCAAATATCTTTAACTAAATCGAGATGAAAAATCATAAAAATTGATTGAAAATGTTAATGCAATAATGGAATTTTTAAAATAACTATGTCGAACTTATTTTTAATAAATTGAACAAAATTATTTTTTGAAGATTGCCTTATAAAATTTAGTCAACTTATACGGAAATATTTTAATAATTTGAAGAAGAATCTAGTCCAAATGAAAGAACTTAAAAAACGTATAAAAAACCTTTACATATCTACTTTAAAAAAATAATAGAAAAACATATTTAGAGTTTTGTTTGTGAATCTTTACATCAACTTGAAGAAAATACTCTTAAAAGTACTTTTATTCAGTTCTTACTTCTTATACAGTTCGATATGTCTACATGCAACTTACCACATTCATTTACAATTTAATCAAACCTTAAGAGAAGCCTGCATGACTTACCAAACAAAAAAATAATAATAAATTGGATTAAATCCTTTTGGCAGAATTTACGACTGAATTAAAATTTTTCATAAAATTTACGATTGAGATAAGACAATAAGCAGCAGAAAATTAACCCTGACTTGCAGGTTTCTCACAAATAAATCTTTGAGAATAGCCCACTTAAAAGGAGGTTAGCAAAAAGGGTTGCAATGTTTATCGGGTATGGCGCCAAAATTCCCTTTTAAGGACAAGGCTTAGTTGGGTCGAAACAATAGACGCCCCGGCGACATAAATCCATCGTGTCCAATACAAAGGATCATCAATCAAAACGTTCCTCTTAAAGAGGAGGCAAAAATACGATCCGCTGGGAAAGACAGGCAAAAAGGAGTACAAATTTTTCTTGGGGACGAGCGCCAAGAAATGCCCCGGGCCGGTGATATAATCGTCCATCAGTCGTTTGTCACTCCTTTGGCTTTGATAACGATGCTGCTCGCTGGCCCTTGGTCAAGCCGGCCGGCGTCTTCCGTTTTTACATCGGATGCCCAACAATAGGGACCGATTAAGGCCGGTGAATAGAATGCATTAGATTCGCGCATAAATGTCGGTGTTCACCGTGACTTCGATCAAGACAGGTAATTTCTCTGGCACACCTGCCCACCTGTGACGACTTGTCGATGCTGTTTGATGCGAAAAGCCATTCACGATGCGTGGCAAATTCAGACAGGTAATGGACATTGACAGGTCTCCTAGGAGCACACCTGAATGGTGATGCGCACGTTATCTCTTCGTTCACAGTGTCTGATCGCGGTAATTGCTTTTCCCGATTAACCTGGGAACTTGGTCGTCCAAATTTATTTTGAGCAAAAATGTCGCGTCTCCAACGAATGACATCATAATTGCCCCGATGTCTATTAGTGTGCTGTTTTGCTCTGATGCACGCGTCCAATTTAAATACCGGAGACTGTCGTCGAATGAATGACAACATTTTGGCCATTTTCCCCGGAACATGAACTGATTTTCTAAATTTGCACGTATGTTCAGTTTTATTTGGTTTTATGGAAGTTTTATGGCCCACAAGTTATTTTTAAATTATGCATGAGAGACAGCGGCATTTGGAAATTTGAAAAGTAATAAAAAAAAAGAATGGACAAGTGCTTCGAGTAAAAAGACAGTGCACGGCGAGAGATGTCCTAAAACCTTAGGACCCAGAATCGGGATCTCATACTTGTAAAACTGTCGTGAAAGACCTACATTACTTACGCGTTTGTACTTTTTTCCTTAAATCACGTAATACCGAGCACAAAAAGTAATTATTAGAGTTGAGAAGTGTGCGACCAACTTAAGCGTTTAGGTTACTTTTTACGTTGTTTATAATTTAAAGAAATACTTAGCGATGGGAATTAAGAATATTTGGTATATTTTTTGAGAAAGAAACACAATTCCCCACTTTTTGTTTTTTTTTTTTTTTAATTTATAAAATCGAAATTGCACAAAAAACCAAAAATTATCATTTCACTTCATAATTTAAGTTACCAAATTCATTTTATTTTACGTGTAGCGCGAATTGACTCAGTAGCCCCTAACAAACCTGCATCAAAGATTCTCAAAATGCTCAGAAAAAAAAAAAAAACAAGTAATTAAAAATGTTGCATTAACATATCAGTCATTAAAATATTTAATATAATAATTTAGAAACGATTTATTGTAATAAAAATATTTTCCTTTTCGATAGTTTGTGTGACTATTTCAAAAGTTGAAAAGAAAAACTTTTAACATTTTCTACAATTCTTTTTTTTATTTTCAATTGCTTAACGATCAAATTAACTCATTTTTAAAATTTAATACGAATTACAAGACCTTTGCAAAATGACTGGCCTAGTTCGTGTATTTAAATTTGGCGAAGAGATTTCTAAATGCCAAGTGGAAATCTGGAAAGAAGTTTCACGTTTACATTGCCCGTGTTGTACCAATCGAAATTTTCTACAAATACGCGACTGACACAGATTGCAAACGTACGTCGTTACTCGCACTAATGCGACAGATTGAGATTTTCCACTTTTCATTAAACTTTCTCCTCAGCGGGAATACCGCTAGGCATTCCATGCATAAGGAGGTAAAGGTGTAGAATGGAGAATACCTGAGCAGTGCGTAAAACCCATCAGCTCGAAGTCCCGTGCGACGTGGCACGCTGCTGCTCATCTTGTCGCTTCGAGTTACGATCGTCCTTTATGGCACAACTTGCGGGACCGTTAAATACCTGCGTGGATTAGTGGGTCTTTGTATTCAAATTCGGAACACTCAAACGTCAACTCCGACGAGGTGGGCTAATAGCCGGCGGCGGCAGTTCGCGCGTACCTGAAATCATCATCATCATCAGTTTCACCTCGTCGGAAATTTTCTCTAATTTCATGATGGGCACGGAACCGTGCCAGACAACAAAAACTTTTTTGGGGCATTGTGTTGGGGCCTCCTCCTCCGCACCCGCCGCCCTCATCTTCCGTAGAAAATTGCTACCTTGTCTTCGAGTGACAAATCGCTCCAACTTGGAAGGTCTCGAGCAGGGACAGGGCGACGGAGTAAGTTTTTATGTCATGTAGTGTAAATTCCCCACTTTATGCTCGAAAAAATTGAGGATACATTAGAGGCCCTATGACCCTCCAGTTATCTTGTCTGGATTTAGTCACTAACTTTTTCGACTAAACAAAAACAAAATCTGCGGGGGGCTACGTAAGACGATGTAATAAATTTTCTTCATAACTTCCAAAAGGAATGAAGGGTATTGGGAGAGGAAAACCTTCAGGACAGAAAATCCTGTTGGATTTTTATTTTCTAGGATTTTCAATATTTTCGAAGAATCACAATCCTTTCAAAATTATTTAAGTACAATTCGTACGCTATCAAATCTTTTATACGAGTATGTTAATGAAAAACTGAGCGAGGATAAATTAGACTATTAAAAATGTTAACTTAGAAAAAAAAGATTAAAAAATTCACATCATAAATATAAATTAGATTAAATTCTGGCGATATTTAAGGAACAAATACAAACCTTTTAAAATTCTAATATTTAGTCCGTGCATGTAAAAATATTTGTGTTATTATGTTAACACCACTAATTTGTAACGTGAATTTAAAAAAAAAATTGAATGATTCAAAAAAATAAAGGACGCATTTACACAACATGAAATAAAAATTAATTGAAAGTTGTAAAGAAAAAAAGCAGCATAATCAACAAATCCGAATAAATAAAAGAACAAAATATAAAAAGTTTTTTAAAAAATACGAGAAATTAAAATAAAACAAATTGAAAAAATAACGATAATAAAAAACTTGCACCTGAAAATAGCAAATAAAAATGCAAAATCTAAATAAGACACATAAAGATAAAATTTAAATAATAAAAATAAGGATTTCTTAAAGAAAAAATCATGAATCCCTCATCAGCTTAATTAAGGGCTATTTTATTCTTATCGATTTTATTAGCAAAAGAAATCGTTTAAATCTGATTTGATTTAAAAACCAAGCTATAAACCCTTTAAGTATTATTTAAAATGTAAAGTCTACCACAAATTCTAAAAAAACTAAATTATAATTTAAAACATTTCCCGATATCCACTTATTTATTCTCTTTTACCGCAAAAGTTCCTCGTGTTCGGCCGCCTATTTCTCGCTTTAATGAGACTATTTAATTTTTAATACGAAATCTTATCAAAGAAACAGCTCCTCGGTGACTGCTATCATCATCAAAAGGTGGTAACCGCTTTGTTCGCACAGAAAACCACTATCCCAACGGACTGTAATGAACGCGTTAATACCTCAGTGTGTATAGAATTAATTATAGAAAACACGAATGATGAAAAATTTAAAATTTGTAATTAGTCGAGTATTTCGCAGCGTACAGGAAGTAAATGGAGGCACGATATGAATCCGAATTAGTTTAAAATCACGGGGAGCCTAATGGGAAATTAATTTAAATGCAAATCCTTTTCGTAATCAGTGATATGTACGTTATTTTAATAATTAAAATTATTAGCAGGTTTTTGATACGACAAACATGAATTTTCATTATGATTAAATTGAACCCCTTTGTGTGGTCTCGAAGCGAACAGTGGTGTAATGTTTATGAAATGTACCTTTTATTATGCAGATACAGGTGAAAATTTGTAAACCGTTTGGCTAAATACTGCGGAGTTATAGAGTCTAATTTTCGATGACATTATATTTAATTTCGTTTAAACAGTAATTAGAAAATAATCCAAATTACAAAGACTCTTTAGGCAGAAAAATAATAACTACAGAGGGCACAGAGGGACAAACAAAGTGCGCCTATACTCCGATTTACATGGTATTTTTTTACACGATTTTCATAGAAACCGATCTTGTAAATCGGGGGTGTGTATGGTATGAATGGTATAGGATCTTTTTTTTAAATTCACAAAATCAATATTTTTATGAGAATTTTTGAACATTTTGAAATTTCTTTTAAAATGTGATTTTAAGCGCATATGTGAGCCCGGGTAATTCGACGTATTCTTCTAACAAATTGTTATATTACTTATCGAAGAACAACTTGTTTTTCAAATGCACAATATTTATTTACTTTAAATGATAAAAGCAAAAGAACTTAGATTACATCGATCAATAAAAATACAAGAAATGTTTAATGCGGAAGGGAATGTAATTCGTCTGTAGTTTATATTTATCTTCTTTGTTCTTTTTTTATTTGGTTATTTTACTTTATTTTCGTGATTAGAATATTTTATACCCATCGTAGGTTCCATTTTTACATGCCCAGACCTCCCATGTCGCTCGCAATAGTCAAACTGCCCGTAGCAACTGACCATTCTGATGGCAGAAACTCAGCTGGAAGGTGATTTTGAACTCTAACCCAGCTCGAGTCGTAATCCTTCTCAAAAGCATTTTGACTGTACTTTGCAATATTTTGCAGAAAGGATAAATAGGCATATGGCTTTAATAAGGTTCCTTCACTGCAGTGTTCAATGTTTTAGACTTTTAACATGACCGCTGCTAGTCTTAGCGCTAGTTTGTTGTGAACGCTATGCTCTTCAAACGTTTGTTAAAGAGCGGCCATTTAAAAGGAGTGCTATTGCATTTATTATAACTTATAAACTTCTTTCAATGTGTTGTCATGTACATAATGTATTAATTATTAAAATATAATCTTCATTTTTGACCTCGTACAATGCACAGCATATGCAAATTTGGAGTCTACAGCTGCCGAACTAAAAGTCTAAGTAATTTCAAAAAATATGTATGGAAATTTTAAGTCATATTTTTTTAATTAAATATTTTGGGTACTTCTAGATAAATTTCTTTCTTAATCCTTTAAATTTGATATTACTTAGTCTCTAAAATTTATGTAGGAATCCTGAATGACATTAATGTCTAAAAATTATTACTTTTGTATGTTCGGTACGTGAAAGTGTTTTAGATGTTAAAATATCGGGTCTTAAAAAAATTAAATGTGAATAAATTTGCAAAACATATATTTTCAAAAAAAAAAAATTATTAAAATGTTTGATATGCTTTTTCTTTTGTTATCAAAATTTAATTTTTGTTTAAATTATTTTGCCAAATTTTGAAGTATAATTTGATTATTTTTAAGAAATGCTATGCTTCTGTTTAAAATATAAATAAAAATGTTTAGACTTCGAAAATAATTATAAAAAAATTACAGAAAATCTACATCTAATTGATTTGTCCTTATTTCCACAACAAAAGTCACATTTGATTGTATTTACATGTTCAAATCGAATACAACCATCGAAGTAGTAAAATCTGATTGACGATGTTTATTTTTCGGAGCTCTGAAAAAAGATAACAAACGTTCCACAAATTTTTGTTATATGTGCAATTTACGAAACTCTCAGATAGACAACACGTCGCGGAAGACACGAGATCCTTGTTCACGAACACGTTCCATTTTACTTGGATCGACGGGCAGGCAGGTCAATACACCTTTCGGCCGGGAACCTACTTGACTGAGCATTGGGAAATTCGCCGCTCAGGCGGTAAACTTGCAAATTCGTCGTCGGAGCGAAAACCAGTTCCCTTTGAAATTGAAAATTTATAGTAGCGAACCGCGAACGTTGTCCTACCTGGGATTCAATGGCGCTTTGCGGAACGAGGAGAGGTTACGTGTGGCGCGTGTCTTCTTGCCACCTCATTACGTCGTATCGTTCCAAATTAGCCCCATTACCGCATATTTGGGGGACGCGTGTGGGGTAATCGCGTGTGCAGGTAGCGAGAGCTGGGGGAACAACTAAGTACCTATGACAAATTCCTGAAAATCTCACCTCTGCTGAACAGATGTGTGGCGTAGAACATGTCACGAAAGTGCGACGACGGCGTCTGCAGGATTCCGAAGGATTGCGCCAAATTAGCTGCCATTGTGCTCCCGAGGGCAGGTGAGGGCGGTGGAAGGATTGTAGGCGACTGGGCGGACAGTGACGAGGTCGAGGACACCGTGTCACTGCTGCCAACGCTCGAGCTCCGGATCGGCGCTGGGATGTGGCCGCAATAGCTCAGGAGGCGGCCAGCACTTCCCAGGTTGCTACCATTGCTCTTCGCGAGCACTTTCTGCTGGTGCTCGTACAGCTCACAAAGCTTGCAGCCCTTCATTCTGGCTTAGGTCGTCCTGCCCGGCTTCTAACATTCGAGGACGTGTTAATTTACTTTTTTGTTTGTTTTTTTTTTTTTGTATCACAGACTTTTCGTTTTGATTTTCCTGCTGAGTATTTTATTTTTTTTCTAGAGAAGCACTTGAGATTGAACTTTATTTTAATTTCATGTATTTTTCATAAGCTCCTCATCGTTATCACAGCACAAAATTTCGACACTGTATGCAAAATATGTCAATTTAAGCTTTAGAATTTTTGGCAATAACTTTGCGAGAAAGCTAATTAAATATCCGCTTTTCACTGAAGTGCTCATATCTTTATTTAACGTACGTTTCAATTTAATCAAATGTTTTTTACTTTACTTTAGAAATTTTGCTTATAAACTTTACACATAGGAAAAGTTAAGTAAAAATGTTGAATTCTAAAAAATTTTGGGAAGATTAATCATATAATACAATGACAAAAATTTATGTACTCCCTGTAAAATTGCTTGATATATTTTTGTAAAATTTTATTTGGATGTTACGAATTATGTGAATAAATAAACTTTTTATAAATATAAAAATACTAATAATAATCTATTAAATTTTATCTGGATCTCTACCAATACAAAATTTCCATTAAAATGTTTAACCAAAATAAAGTTGCTCCAAAAATGTTAAAATTACTACAAACTATATGCACTATATTTACTAACGTTGCGGAACGTTATGAAATGAACAGAATGGACAATTTTACCAGACATTGGATTTCAAGGATAAATGTATAAAAATAAATGACTATTTTTTGAAATTCTAAGCTATAAAATTTGTTATTTTTATATCATAGATAAGGTTGAAAAAAATGGAAGATTCCGTATTATTACTAGAATTCATCATTCGGAAAGGTTAAAGAAATCGTAAACCTTTTTCGCTATCATTACGATCCGTAGAATTAAAAATATGAGATAAATTTTTACCATATTTCTCAAAGGAACTTGTTTGTTTCTCTAAAAAAAATACATAAAGGTTACAAATTTTTAAATAGGATCTAGATTCAGGATTTGCGAACGTTATCGTGGCTAGTAAACTAGAATTGAATAAGAAAGGCTGCCACACCTATGTCCAAAATTGTGGATTTTGAAATTAAGTTTGCGCTTATATTTTATGATAGAAAAATAATCAGATCCCGTCGACGCCCACATCGAATTTCTCGATCAATCGCGCAACTGCATTAATCACATTAATCCGCTTTCATCCGCATTCAATTCGAAAAATTGCTCGCGATCGCGAATCGGCTTTTTCGCCACGGCTCTCGTGGACTTGGACCGACGGCGACGGACAGTTTACGACCCAGCCGAGGAAAACTCAGCGATTTTGCATTGGACATGATTTAATTTGAATACGCAAATTAACCTCGAACTGAATATATTTCCTTATTAATCGGACGGACTAATTCGCCGGCGTTCGGGCTTCTCTGCGGTGCGCACTAGACCCAAGTGATCAGACGCACTAAATTTGCATATGAACGACTGTGATCGCAGTTCTTGGAAAAATATCCGTCCGTCTACGTCCTGACGAGTTTTATATGGATTTGTTACTATTCCAGTGCTGATTGCCACCCCCTTTAAGAAAAGCCCCACCTCCTTTAAGAAAAGCACAGTCCGTAGTTGGGATTGATCTTTCTTTTGCTTTCGATGATGACCTCCGTGTATCACGGAGGAATCTCCAAAGACAGATTGGAACCCTTCCGCTTTGATCAAAGAATTCAGCTTTGACCGATTGCATATCGTTTGCATTTATTAGCGCCACGGAGCCAATCCGGCGACTATGCTGCGCCACACTCCAAGACGGAGAGCAATCTTAAGATGGACGACAAGACGTTAGACCGCGCTGGGAGCCCACACCTTGGCATGTTTGTTTCTTGCTGGAAGTCGTAAATTAGTTCCATTTTTATGTGCCACCGGCCGTGGTCGAATCGATGGTGAGTTCCCAGTGGCCGGGACCGGGACTCGACCGAGAGGCGATTTCTCAAAGGCGCCATTAGCGACAGAACCACTTGGGAAAATTTTAGATGATGCTGTTTACTTCCCATCAGCGGCGAATTCGAGATAACCAGACTCCCATAAATCGCTGATTTTTGTAGGCATAATGAGTAAACAATGCTTGCGGCTCTTATATCGAATTTTACCAGCCCTCCTCGGAGGCATCTTGAAAGGAAAAATGGAAAACATGTTTCGAGTGCTTACGGAGGTCTTTTTGACTGCATTTAGAGGTCAGGGAAAATTTGATGAGCGAACATGAAAGTGGATATCTCATAAAGCCTCAATGGTACTTCGGCACATTTTCTTTTTTTTTATTATACTACACTACGTTACGCTTCATCGCGTTCAAATTACAAAATTTCCCAAATTCAAAAGATATGCAGAGGAAAAGATTTTTAATTTAAAAAATAGTGTAGTGAGAAAAACTGTTATAAAAGTCCAAAATTTGATCCAAGTTTGCGTAGATAGAATCTGAGTTTTATATTAAATATATATTTGCATTTTTTTTACAAATATTTATTCTCAAAACAATGTTAAGTATTTTTACACTTAATATAGTTTATTTTGTTTTAATATGTGTACACAGATATACTTATTTTAATTTTCTAATTATTTGCTCTTATTTTCGAATAATTTTTCTCGTTTGAGACCGAATTAATAAAATACTTTTTTGTTATTTAAAATATAAAAAAGACGAAGAATAAAGTTGAGAAAAAAAATGTAGTTTAAAATTTTGAAAAGTGAAATAAGAAATTGGTGAAAGACAGTAAAAGACAATTTTTACGATTATTGACTAAAAAATTCCTAATTCAATTATATAATGATTGTATCAACGTTTTCGTACTCTAGACTATACTGTGGAAAAATGAAACCTGTTAATATTTTTAAAAGAATTATTCGATATTTTTCTATTCATATTAAGATCCCACTTCGTGTTTGATAAAACGGAATGCATGTTTCAGTGCAAATTAAATAAGTTATTAAAAACTAATGATCAAATCTGAAATGCAAAATCCTGTTTCATCATAAAAATTACAATAAAATCCTTTTAGTTCCGATATTAAGAATAAACCTACTAAACTAAATTTAATGATCTTTTAATACCTTAACAAATAATGAATTTAAGAGTGAATTTTCTAAATGAGTATTTAAACCACTATTTTCTATAAAATGTCTATTTTATTAGTTCGGAAACTTCTCATAACTTTTAACTCGTAAAGAATACAAGGAGTTAGGTCATTACGAGTCACTTGGGGTCACGTGCCCACTAATAGTACAATCTTATTGATGGTAATAGACATGCATATCGAAGTGATTGAAATTAGGTCTTGTTGAAACAGAGGCACAGCAAAGTGTTATTAATTTTATTGGGTGCGAAATATTACTACAATGAAATTTAAAGTGAAATAAAATTATAATATAAATGTTTATTATTGTATTGATTTGATTTCATTATGATTTGTTATTAAGACGTGTGTTGTTTTTAATCTACGACAGGTAAAACTGATCCATTTGAAATCTTAAGATCATCATTTATTTTATTTATTTATTAAAATAAATTAATACTGTGCAAAATTTTTTATGAGGTAGAAGTTCAATTTAATTTTTTATCATTCTCTGGATATACCTGTTAATAAAACTATTTATTGAAATTATTATGCTTATTTTAAAAAATCTACAAGTTGTTGCTAATCTTATTACTTAAGTAATTGCATTCCGTAAAATTTTAACCACAGATAGATTTAATCTGTGCAGAGTATTACACTGCAAATGAATTGAATCAAGAATATCCTAAATAAATTATTCAAAATTTTAATTGGATAGCAGCAATTTAATTTACATATTTAAAAATCCACCCGGTGAATTAAGAATTGAATTAAGACTCGTTAAGTGTTGATTGGTGCCGGCCAGATATCAGAATCACTTAAGGTGCAGCCTGACCGCAAAATAACTGGCATAGTTCGCATAAGAAGGTGGCACGTTGACTTAGCGACGTAATTAGGACGTTGTTGTTTTGTTTAAGAAATCTAAAGAAACAGGTCCTGCGCGAAGCAGCTGGATACCAGTGAACAGGTAAATCCATGACCTTCATCCGCCAATGTCTTAGCTAAGAAGAGATGACGGTTAGAACGTTGGCGGCAGTGGCAAATTTTCGCCTCCTGTTGTGAAAAACGAAAAATGCTAATTTCAATGGATTTAACATAATTTTATCATAAATTTATGGAAGTGACTGATCACGTAAAGCAGTTATCAGGAATTTTGCAGACTGCTACTGGCAGAAGTCTCGCTGAGTGGCCTCAGGTAAACCGCGACTGTGTCACAGGTAAACCGCGTTTGTGGCTAGCTCACGTGTACGCTTCGGTGAACAGAAACTGGGATTGTTAAGGAACACTGTAAAGAACTGGAGCCACCTGATAATGAGATTTATAATAAGGTTGGGAATAGTCGATGAATAATGACGGCAAAAGGACATAACTGGGATTAGGTGGACGTAAATTGTCAGCTAAGACGATCGTTCCCTTCGTAGATTGCTTTCGAATGCATTTATACCATGGTCGTCTTTGGAATACAAAATAGACGTCTTGGTTATACCAAAGACCATACGGCTCCGAAGAAGCCCACCTCGCCTAATTGATGGCGAGACTCACTTTAAGATGTTTTTCTTCGGTTCGCTTCGTCAATGTCTGCACTTACCGTCTAAGTGTTCCATTTTTGCCTCAGTATAGTTTCTTTTCATCTTTTTCTTTTATTTTTATTAGTAGCTGAAGGCATCGTAATGTACGAGAATACAAAATTCAACGTCTGCAAGTCCCTGATCCCTGGATACAGGTCGAATCATCTATAAACATTGACAGGTCGTTTGTATGCAGAGTCCGTTTTCATTGTTATAACGTACGAGAACTTTATTTTGATTTAAAGTTAAAAATGTGATAATAAATTAGGGCCAATTCGACACACGAGTCGTAACGTCGTGGTTAGGCATGACTGCGTAGTATCCCAAAGTGTTGATACTCATCCATTTATAGTAGAGGGAAACAATCGTAAATTCCGGCAAAATTATCAAATATGATCGAAATGAAATTATATTACACTAGCTGTACCCGCGACTTCGCACGTTTTGTTTCACGTTTTATAAAAAAAGACAAGAAACTTTTAAAAATTATCAAAATTAAAGAAAAACAGTACTTGAAAAAACTTTCATAGTGTTGAAATTTACTCCTAAAAATTGAATATTTGTAATGCAAACTATTCTAGATATTTCTAAAAAGTCGTAATTTTTTGACTACTGCACAGAATTTTATTGAACCGTCCCACTTTCCAATTTTTGTCGCAAATATTTATTTATAATAATTTTTCTTGAAGAACTTAAAGACTTCCCTGCAAAAAAAGATTTTTTTCATTTTAAATTTGGGGCAAAACACCCGAATCTGTGGAGCCCATAAAAAACCATCAGGTGGCAGCATAAAAGCAACTGCTCGTGTCAAAGGGCGGCAGCGACATTTAAACGCCCGCAACGCTTTTGCTTTTGGGTTTCTGCATCCTGTGCCTTTTGACTGCGGGATTTGCCCCACTGATCCAATTGATTTTAAAAGTTTCCAAGCCAAAACAGAATCCGAGTAGGAAACTTATCCGCCCCCTCCTCTTGTGTGAAAAGACAAGTACAAAGCCGAAAAAAATTTTTCTCGGGGAAAGTTAAAAAGTGCGCGAAATGTTTCTTCCAGGAGGTGCACACTAAGAATGCAAGGGTACCTCCCCCTCCCCTACAAGAAGAAAAAAATATATATTCGTATATATTTTCAAAGGTTACCGTGAAATTCTTTTTCCAGACCCTTATTTTTGTAGAGGGGCGAAAATGCTGTGGTTGCCTTTCCGTTTATTAGGAAAATGCAAATGCTTCTTCTTGAAGTCTTTTCCTAAAAAACTCAACTCTTCGGCAACTTCAGTTTATTTAATATTTATGATCACGAAAATGGAATTTTTTAGCGAGGATTTGTTTGACTTTAAGTAAATCTCTTTATGAATAGAATCGCCTTTTGTTTGGGAAGGAGCCCAGCTGTAAATCGACAGCGAGAAGGAACAAGTAAGTGCCCGACACTGCGGTTCCGACAGATTCCATAAAGCCTAAAAATTTTTAAATTCAAACGTCTTATTTCGCCTTTTCCCTTATTTTAGTGCTTCAGTATAAAGCAAATTTTAAATATAAAAATATCTCATGAAAAATAATCAATTTTAAATTAATAAATTAAAATCAGTTAATAGGATTCATATTGCTGTTTTTTTCATTTAGTAATATTAATTAGTTCTACAACCCTTTCTTAATTTACAATTTAAAAGATTTTCTGTTAGCATGTTTATTAAAAACTTCATAGTGTAAATTATAAGTACGGGTTTTCTCAAAAGTACTTTTTAAACAAAATTGTTACTTAAAATGTTTCTTGTGGACTTCTAGTTAGTTCTAAAATTTCAAGACAAATATGCTTTTTTTTAATTATTAAAATTATTTTAAGTTTAGGTGTTTCCTTTTGAATTGTTTCATTCGTTGAAATTCACGTTTTTGTAATGCGAATTTTTTATTTTTCAAGATTATGCTTTACTTACATTTTTATCAGTGAATTAAAGAGTGTTTGTATGGAAATTGATTAAAGCTAATTTTTTTAAAAAAAAAGTAACAATTCTTAGACTATAAATAAGTTTCTTTTTGTAAAAAAATTCAAAAATGCAAAGTGCAAAATTTAATTGAACTATTATATTTCTATTTAAATAATGCAGACCTATATCAGATTAATTAAATTACCTTAGTTTTCTAAAAGTTTATACTCGTGATAATAACCATGCTGAAGAAAAACCCAATTCCATTTTTCTGATTCAGATGTTTCTAAAAAATCAAACGAAAACTCTTAGCAATATTTCAATAATTTCCACAACACCTACGCATTATTACGCACCATGTTGAATCAACAACTGTATACGGAAATCATCTTTAACTTGTCGCAATTTATGATCTATTAGTTACCTTTTTACTACATTCTTGGAGTTTTAAAATGCCTTCATTTGTTTAATTCGGACCGGTGATAAAATGCTGATCTAGTATGCTAGAGATTGTGGATTCGATTCCTTTTCTCAATCTTGCATTGATATTATAAAAAACAAAACTACTGACGGAGGTTAGAGGGATACCGGAAAAATTTAGTATTACTATACCTTTTTTTATAAAAACAAAAAAAAAATAAAGTTTATTTCGTATTGAAATTGTTTACTTTAACGTGATGAAACTCAATTTGAAACCGGTCGTAATCAATTGTATCATTCGGTCGAGGATGAAATTCCCACAGACCAGTGAAAAATTAGTTAGAAAATTAAACAGAACTCGCCGGTCCAATTACTCCCGGCTTGATGGTATCGCCAACAAACCGCCAAGTAATCCCAATTACGTGTGGTTCCTAATTTGAGACCGTATTCAAACGAGTCATCTACGGCCGATAACGAGCAGCTCGTTGCGCAATCAGACCACAAGAGCTTCCCGCTTTCTTTGGTTGGTGCTCAGTGCGAAGACGACGAAGATTGGACCCGTGCATGGCTCAATCACGTAACTCCTCCAGGGCCTGATTGTTTCCCCTCCCCCTTTACCCTCAACTCCCGAAGCCTGTTTTCTTTGTTTCTTTCTTTGGACCACGAGTGATGTCTCGTTCGATTGCTGGAGACAAGTGAGTCTCGTAATCCTGAACAATTCCCAGACCATCTTATCTAACCACTTCGGTCAGATGATCGTGATGATAACAACCTACACGTGAGTGATAGGAGCCAGCGGCAGGAAAAGTATGAATACCGTTCAAAACGATTTCGTTTCCGCGCGAGTTGATAAGCGCCCGACAAAACGCAAATCTCAACAGGTGGGCCTAATTTATGGCCCGTGTTCATGCGAAAGCTACTGCTCCTTGCAATTTATTAAATTCACACACTAGAGCTCCTGGGCACGTGCAGGTACGAAACTATTCCCCGGTATGGAAATGATGACAATTTTATTGGATTTAAAAGATACGGGGAATTAGGGAATATTTATGTCTTCTGTGACAACGACATAGCTTAAACGAATTCCCAATTAGCCAGGATTGTCGAAAGAGGTTGCTTTTGTCCTATACTCTAGTTTACAGCTTAGACTATAGCCTTATATATATAAATTGCTCTAAACTCATTGTTGATAGTCTTTCATGTTGATGCATATTCAATTTAAAATATTCAGCATTAATAATTTTCTTTTAAACGATTTAGAAATATGCAAATGCTGCTTAATATTTTTATACTAAGATTTTTGGTTAAATTTTTGGTTTTAATTTACATAATCAAATGCTGTAACGACTGGCGTTCTGTAGCTCAAGTAACGTATATAATAGCATTTGTTTGTTAAGTTATTATGCCAAAACTAATACACATTTTCATTTTTAGAGAGGTTTATAAATCAATTTTAAATACAAGCCACAAATTTTTGTTTGTCTGTCGTGGGTAAAGTTATGTCTAGTTAAAATTCCTCAAAATACTCGAAAATATAAAATCTGAAATAATACCAACTGTGTTCAGAAAATTTAAGGATATGACGATCTTTTTAGTAATATCAAAGCGCGAGTACAACTCATTGTAATGATTGTTATAATTTTATTTTAAATATTCTGCCAATCTTATTCCAACTTATTTAAGAAAGCCTAGCCTATAGTTTATATAAGTAAATGTACTCTAATATCAAATCGGTAATTAAAAGCAATAATTGCTCCATAAACTTATTACGATAGAGATCTCGGACCTACAATTAGAGTCTTCCATTGTGTCCAATTTCCTTCCTCTTCTTCTCATAGCATTTATTTACTAAAGAGTTCATTGCTCCGAGTATTTGAATTACGTGAACCTCAGTTAAAAATCTGCACATATTTACTTCAATGCACTTTACTGCCTCCTAATTCCGACCCATCCAGCGCGTACCTGGCCAACCGATTTCCCAATACATTCGGACCGTAAAATTGTCAGGCCGGGCATAAAACCGATATCAGTGCCAGAGCCCCATTTATCAAATCGAAATCTCGAGCGAGACAAAGGCAGAAAGAAGAAATTTCTTCTTCAGCAACTTTCTCCTTTCGCCGAGATCAGAGGTGTCCACCTCTTGAGAAGCGGCTCGCGTTACATCGCCGCCCGCTTCAACTAGCTTGGTTCCGTCGACTCACCTACATTCTGTACACAGGTAAGTTCACCTTACCCGCGACACGGGTGAGCGGAGGAGGGGCACGAGATCTTTTTATAGAACTCCGGTGCAGTGGTTTCACCTGGCGTACGTCCCCGCATCCAAGGTGGCATTTTGCATGCCCGCACGAGTGTTTTTTCACCGCGCGCGCGGCGCGCATTTTTTATGAATATTCGCAAAAGTTGGTCCATTAATCTTTCCACTGAAAGGAGGCTGTGCGGCGGCGGTGGCAGCGGGCGGAATCTGAAAAGTTCATTTCAACTCTTGGTGAATGAAGCGCACAGAAAGCAGAATAAACGCCGCTAAACTGAATGAATTCTTTATGCAGCCATGCCGACGGGCGGGCGCGGCGATATTAAGTGAAAAAGCTCAGTTAATTGAAAGTTGAAATCCTTTAACTTTCCAGTCATAACCCGGTTAAGGATAAGGATGGACTTCGGGATTCCGGGTCCGGAATGTGGAAGCGCTCGGAGTTCTTGCTTCTGCTGCCACGATAATTTGTAATTTTTAGTTCCTGCGGAATGGAAACCCTCAGTGTCAATGAATTTTTTATTAAATTCCCAACAGAAAGTTTTCTTGCCTTATGCGGAACATTTTTGCCCGATGGCGCTGAAAAGGAGCTGTTACATTTCAAGAGGGTCTTCTGCAGATAGCGCCACGGCATAAAGACCTTTTCGGAAAATTTAACTATGTTTATTTCAAAAGCTGGCAAATGCCACTGGGTTAAATTTGAATTCATTGTATATAAAATGTTCCAGTAACTTGTATTGCGGGTGTAAGACAAAATATTCGAATAGGATAACCTTCGCAATTTATACTATTTCTTTAAGATTTCCTCCCTACATTTATATTTAAACCTTTTAAAATTTACGTCTTATCTTCAAAAAAATATCGTATAGAGGTATCAGTTGTAAATATAAACTCTTTAAAATGAGTATTAGCCGAGATCTAAAGGGCTTCAGTTGGCTGCCACTGACGTCATTCTCGTATTCTTCGTGAAGCGAAATGTTCCTATCTAAATTTCAAGTATCTTCGAGTTTCGGATGAACATTCTAGTGCTAGTTAGAAACTAAACTTATGGTTCCTGTTCATGGGTTTCTTGTTATTTGTCATAGACAGCTAGACGTAATTCTCACGATGCTTGGGAAATGCAGAGAGTGGCAATAATGTTAAAATTTCAATTAAGTAGAATTAATGTTTCAAAAATACCAATGAAAATCTCCGCTTCTACCAACAGAAATGAAATGAATAGTAGTCTTAAAATTCGGATTCAAATTCAAATTCAAGAGAAGTCAACGACTTGGG
This sequence comes from Proctacanthus coquilletti, assembly GCA_001932985.1. Taxonomy (NCBI): domain Eukaryota; kingdom Metazoa; phylum Arthropoda; class Insecta; order Diptera; family Asilidae; genus Proctacanthus; species Proctacanthus coquilletti. Next base: position 1,992,225 of record MNCL01000009.1, read on the forward strand.
TAAAATATGAAGTCAGAGTTGTTACCCAACACTCGTGGCGGGAGTCCGATTTGCCTTTTCTTTATATTTTACATATAGTCCTCAATTTTCGGATAATCAAGTCTAATTTTTATTTCACCAATTTTATTTTAATAGTCATAAAAGCACAAAGGCTTACATTTTATGGGCGCTATAAAAGAATTTAATATCACTAGCTGAATACTAAAACTTGTGCCAAGAACCTGATACTCACTGTAGGCAATAGTGTTGTTGTTATATTGCCCAAAAACATGCCAGAAGCCCATTAAACATTAGACACTGTGCCATAGCATTAGTTCTCCTTGATAAATGACGCTGCATCGAGAATTTTGCCAGTTTGTCGTATCTGAGGTCCGTATTTTGGGTTCACCTAAATACCACAATATTTACGTCGCGAATCGGCGACCGCCATACGAATTCATTTGCTTATTAGCTTGACCATGTCACATTGGATTGGTCGCGTTGAAAGCATGATGGACGTGATACAACTCATTTGCTTTTGTCAGAGCCAGCCACTTGGGAAGCGTGCAGTTGATGGACTTCAAGTGTCCATCTGAGTTTCTACAGCATGCGGCAAATTTATAATAGACAATAAGACCGCCTTGTCGAAGCCACAAAAGACTTAAGGGAGCTCTCAGCCGAATGGGAGTTTGGTATTAGTACGCGGTCTATTAATAACCTACAGTGTCCCAGTGTCCATTGTGCATAGTGGCCACAGCCGAATGTGCGTCCAATGGCATTCATTATATAGCGAGTGCATTAATGCATTAAGGGCGGTCGCACACTATCCATAACTGAGGGTAGGGTGCAGAAGATATAGTGGCGCCAGGGGGGACCATCGACAATCTGCATCAGGCACACTGACACAGTTTGCCGTTTAAATTAATTAAAGACGGCCGAGGGTGACAGGACAGTCGGCAGAAATTTATTAATAACATCGATCAATGGGCCATGCTGCCTGTGCCACTGCGGGAACGCTGTCGGGATGGAAAAGTGTCAGGGACATATCTTCGCGGAACAGGATAATTTATGCCGTCAGGTCAGTGGGATTGCGGGGAATGTCGGAGCATCCATATTCTGTGTGGCAATCGAGGTTCGCGCGTGGCCTTTGAAGCACGCCGAAATCTCGTTTGCATTTATTAATAACTGCCGCGCTTTGTACGACTAATTCGCGCGAAAATCGGCGCGGTACAGCTCGACAGGTACTAAGTGAGCATCGCTTCCCGTCCAACTGCAGCGGCCTCTGATGCAATTCTGGCCATTAATTATCACTGCGACGAATGAAATTCGACATTTGTTTACTCAACGAAATTATGCTGTTGCGGTACGCACTTCAAAATTGTCAACAGCACTCGTCTAGTTATTTTTAAGTTGATTTTAGATAGTCGCATCACACACCCACGACTAACAAAAATGGCAAAATAATTTATCTTAGGTATAAATTTGTAGAACGTAATTTTTGATACATTCATTGCTTGTTGAATTAATGATTATATGAATAATATTAATTCTTATTGCAGAGAGTATAAACACTACGAAACTCTAGCCTAAGGCTCTCCATTTTTAACGTCTGGGAATTGAAAAAAAATTTTATTTTTAATAAATAAGCTGGTGAAAGAGCCACGCAGCAATTTAAATTTATTTATAAGTATATAATTTTAATATCATTTATGCAAATTCCACATTTATCAAACTTTACTAAAATATGTATATAAACAAAATTAATTTTAAAAAAATGGAAGAATAATATGCAGATTTATGATTTCTTGAGACCTTCTTTAATCCGACACTGATTGCAGGTAACAGTTCAACTTTATTTAAATTTGCTCAACATGAAAAAAATAATACGTTTAAAAGACCTCTGGTGAATTCTAGGTCATTATAATGCAATATAATACAAAAAAAAACTGATTTAGTATCGAACTTGGCTCTCTTTTTGCAAATATCAAAGAAAAACTTAATCAGACCGGCATCTTTTATCAAAAAGTTTTGATTTTATATTCTAAGCCAACTTGACTAACCACGTCTTTTTAAATATTTACGCTAGCGCGATGATAATAATATTACTTTATTTTATATATGTTCTATCTCTAAAAATATTTCCAGATTTTTTAATAGCATTTTTTCTTTTAGTTTTGCATAAATCGGTTTTTTTCTCAAACGAGATATTCTAGGTAACAACTTGAGTTAAGTTGAAACTCTAAAAAGAGTATAATATAAATATTTTTTGCTTAAGTTAAGTATGGGAGTCGTAGTAGACGTAGACGTAGACGCAAACGAACTTTTTCAATAAATAGTTTGGGTAGTTGGAAAAAACTTTAAACATGTTTTTTTCCCTGAACACCACCATCTTGGTTAAAAATTATAACTCAAATTTTATTCGATGCATTTCAAATATGTACGCACTTTGTAATAATAATAATAATAATAACAATAATAACAACTACGTAAAATTATATAAAAGTAGAATATATTTGAATTTTTTTTGTAATCTTAAAACCTTCAAGTTCCGAAAAATGAATAATTGTTAATAAACTTCTGATAGGTTCTAGCATTTCCTATACATTAAAAATTAATTTCGTTAAACCTGAATTTTTAAAATGTTATAGGGGTTTTTTTTTCTAAATATTAAGACATCAAAATAAAATTTACAATTCGAGTAAGAAAATCTCAAAATTTCATTATAAATTTTCATATACAAGCACAGACATAAAAATTAATTTTTATTTCTGTTTACTCCGGTTAAAATGTAATGTAAATAAAAGTCGTTGTACCTTGTTAGTTTACACGCAAATAGTAAATAATAGTTTTTACAGTGAGCACATATACGCACCAACAGGCCATAGGTAACTTCTTTATCTGGTCAAATTTACACATGTGCGATAAATAAACAGCATTTTCTTGTAAGTTGTTTTATTTATAATGAAGCCACCCATCACCATCTTTGGTTAGCGAAAATAAATAATCCCTTAATTTTTAATTTGTTCAATTTTTTTTGGTTTGAGTCATGTCCGTGTATTAAGTAAAGCTTAATTTTTTTGAACATTTCAAGCTTTAGGTGAAAATTATTTTGCGTTTAAAAATCATATACAAAATTAAAATATTTGAAAATATCGCTTTTACCCTGCATTTGAAAGAATTTATTTATAAAGAACTTTTTCAAAACCAGATGTTCAGATGTATGGCGTTTTTTCAATGAATGTTCCAGTCTAAGTATGATATCAGCATTTTTTAAATTACCACATAAAGTTTAATGTTGTTTTTATTTCCTTGGACTTAATAAATGTTGAAAATCAATTTTTTTATAGTAAATTTTAATATTCGATATTAAAAATCCCATAATTTTCAAAATGTTTAAAAGTGTCTTCTCCCATATTTTTTTTTTCAAATTCATAAATTTTATTTTTTTAGAAACTAATTCAATAAGTGAAACGATTTGAAATCCCCTACGTAGTGCCTTTTGAATTTTTAATTAATCCACAGCATTTTGAAATCGGTCAAATTCAATTGAAAAAAATTACAGACAGCGAATTTTTTGATCATTTCTAATACCCTTAATGATGAAGTAAGCATAAAATTCAATTATTGGTAGAAAAGTCCAATTACTTTTCATTTGAGCCATTTTTGGAGATCGACAAGCGTATCAAATCCGAATCCTCTCATCTCAGCGACTAAAAGTCTAGAAAGGTCACCGCTGGAAATTCGCGCGCAATATCGCGAAATTGTCGCCGCGGCAGATGTCGGTGCTTGCACAGCTTCGATCTAAACGCTAGAAGTGCACCAGCGATTATTGGCTCGATCGATTTAAATTCACCACGTGCCTCGATTTTGTTTTGCTCGGGGCACGCTCGAACCGAACGACCTTCTGGCCGGTCTCGATCTCCATCGAACAAGTAAACTTTTACGTCCGGAAAAATACACGCTGCTTGCCACCTCCCTTCGACTGACTCCGTCGTATAAGTTTTGTTGATATATTTGCTTATGATACGAAAATAGACACTCTTTTGCGCGGCACGGCAGCATGTTTATCAAGGCGCGAAATTTATGCCGTCCAATATCGTGTAAGTTCTTCAAACAACATAGGAAATCTCCTCCGGACATCTCAGAGGTCCATCGAACGTCGTCTGAATAGTATAGGGAAGAGTGTTAAAATTAGATGGTGACACAATGGCGATTAAGGAGCACGTCGGTGTCACATAAACAATCCCGGAACGATCAGTGGGGGCCGCAAAGATCCCGTCTTGATTCCATCTTTTTTGGATCTTCAATCTTCCCACCTTTCGGGACCGGTCGACGGTGTGTAAATTACATGCGCGCGCAGCTAGTTTCAGTCCAAAGCTCCCAGAGAGGTTGTGGCGCGATTAGCCGCGCAACAAATAGCAAAAACGTTCGTTTGAGCCATCAGACACTAAAAAGTCTTGAAAGAGGTTTTTGACTCGCGCGCGGCCGCGCCTGTTGCCATTTCAAACTGATCAGCTAAGGTGAACAACTTTTTCAAGTTTTCTCAGTGGTATGCACGATTGCGATTGTAATTGGAGGTATAAGACGCACGATAAATCGATCGATACCGGCCAGAGCGGCGCGCAATCGCACGTTGATTTAAGGCGACATGTCGCTATATGCATCTACGGTGGTCGCACATCGAGTGCAAGGTTGGCCCCGCTGCGGTCTAGTGTAGTGTAGTGCATGAGCAACCGACTCTATTCTATCTTGGATGCTAAAAAGTGCATATAGAATAATCTTATGTGCAAATGCTTCGGCATCGACAGCCGCGATATTTGCGGTGCAAGACCTAAATAGTCGGTCCCGTCGGTCCCACCGGTCGTTCAATCTTCACTTTGTTCTTTTATAAGTGTCGATGAACGACGACGGACGCGACGTTGTAATGTTAGTTTCTAGAAATGCCGCGGGAGAGGGGAAATTTTGGAATAATTACGCGTCTATCGATGGATCGGCAGATCAATTAGAAAATTTGAAATTCTGATTTGGAGGACGGCAGGGCGATTTTAGTCTAACCACCATGCCACCGGCATGGTCGGTTATTGATACTTATCAAATATGGCTGTTGCCTTACTTGAACAACAAATGGAAACTAGTTTTAAGCCTTTGTCCACATTTGACGGATTTCAAGCAACAATTAAAACTCATCTTGACTAGTAATCGCTTCTTTTGGCAATTTTATTTTACTATAGTCGTTTTTTTCTCGCTTTTTGCCCTTTACGTGAATGTTAGAACTTAGTGAAGACCATCACAGATGTACCACGCACGTACCGTTTGTTTGATCACCACAAGTGCGAACTAATTGGCTTTTAGCTAAAGTACCTTAGATGGACGCATGCCATAGTCAACTGATTGTTTTGCACAATTAAATGCTTGTTTAAGAAGTGAAGACAGAGAAAATTAATTATATAAGAAACGTGTAGTCATATCTATGCATTAGAATCACGAATCATTATTCCTTTTTAATTGAAAAATTTACATATGTTATTTATAAGCACACAAGTATTGATAGGGGAAAAGTGGTCATACAGTAAATAATATTATTAAATATATAACATACAAATTTTATGGGCCCAATTTTACTTATCAACATTCAATCGGAATTAGAATTGATATAAACATTAGCGTACCACAAGATTCTATTCTAGATCCTAAAACATTGATCATGACAACATTAACTTATTTTAAGATAACGAAAAAAAAAAAATTAAAATGAAATGAAATGTGATTTTAAAGTTTTCCACGTGCTTCTAAAATTAAAAGTAAATAAAAAGATTTTGTTTTTTAATACAAAATTGACGATTATGTTTTCGAAGTGCCAATCTTTCTCAAAGTATTTGGAAAGACACTCATTTTTTTTTAATCTATATAAATAATTTTTTCTTTCAATCTAATCGTTCTCGCAATTAAAAAAAAAACTTTTGGAATTTGATGGGAAGCTTGAAATAGCTTTCTACGCAAATCTACACAAATTTAGAAGAAAAAGAGTGTTAAAGTTATTTAATAAAAAAATCATTGAGTGCGCAATTCATAAAGAAAAAAATCCTTTCTTGGAAAATGAGCACCGTTTTCGTTTTTTAACATTTTTAATGAAAAATAAAATATAAATACTTTCCAGTTTTCGAATTTTGAAAATTTTAAAACGATTACAGAGGTGCGATTTATTAATTTTCAAACTATCAAAATTCCACTGTATAATTGTAAACTTTTGTAATTTATTTCGCTGTGTCCGTTGGAATCTTAAAATAATTTAGAATCTTGGAAAACTTTGCAGAAAATATCTAAAACGAGTTATCTTAATTATTATATTTTTGGACAATGATCCTTGTTGTACGATTGTCTAAATTTTTTAAATAATTTTTGGAGGAAATAAACATGCGGAAAATATTTAAGACAATGTACTTATAAATCCACGTTCGGTCGACATTAAAAATCGCACAACGTTTGAAATTCATCGGATCTAGGAAGTGTCGTATGGCTCTTCTGGCGTCAAACGCAATCGCCGTCGGCAGATTGGCCTGATGCAAAACAAATATCATGATTTATTTATAGAACAGAAAGCAAAAATGTACGACAAAATATTTGCTGAATTAAACCGCTATAAATACCCACCATGCAGTCTTATGCTTAGGACTATGAGGTAAGGACACAGTGCCCACATATGGCTAAAGGTCAAAGGTACCATTTGCAGAGCGCAACTGTCTTTTACACGCTTCCCATGCAATAGCATTTGATCCACCGAAGGGGAACGGAAACGGGAAATTTCCCTTGGAACGTCCTTGAACCAGACAACTTTACTTACGGAGGAAATAATTAAAGTTTGCGATGGCGGGGTACAATCTTATTTCTTTTCGAATTAACCGAAGACGCCTTAGAGTGCTCTAAAAATAGCGAACTACTTGTAGACCGAGAACAAACACACTCCAGTAACAAAACGACCGCCTACACCTGGCATTTTCCGCTCGAGTTCCACCTTCTCCTCCTTACTCCTTACGTCCCACGCTAGCCCTAAAATTCAACTTTAACCTTAAGACATTGTGGGAAAGTTAAGCGTTACTGATCCATAAGAAAACCTTGGCATATTTACAAAACTTGGAAAATGAGCAGTTCAAGGTGTGCTATGAGCAACACTGTTCCATCAATTCCGGGATAGAATTCAAGATCAAATCCTATGCCCTTTGCAGGGTTTTAAGTGGAATAGAGAAAAGAGAGCTAATTAAATTCGGGCAAGTTCGGGACCACGCTGTAGAAGAAGCACCGAAGAACCCCAGGAGAGCTGCCGGCTCAGAAGAAGCACCTGTTCGCCGTGTACCACCAGGGCCCAAGGCCCAACTATAGCAGCCGCCGCTAATTGGGCCCGCTCGAAAAAATACGAGAACCTTGAACGATTTATCAACTCACTTAGGCGTAACACCTTCGCCTCACCTTTTTATCAGATAGATATTAATGATGATGCATAGACCCTATGGGTGGCTCCTCGGCCGGTCGAGTGGTAGAAGGGCGAGATTGGACGGCGCGATAGGCCGTCATTAACTCGCAACTAAGTGCGGACCTGGTGCCCTTGTGGAATGGAAACAAGAAACCAGAGGACCTTAAGCCTGTGCACCTCGGAGCCAGGGCAAAGGTGCAACTAGAAACCAGGGAGCAGAAAGAGGCGCTACCGTAACAGATGACCAATTGGATGGTCAGGATGATTGTCTGTGTAGTGTTGCCGCAAGGTATACAAACAAATGGGGTTCATAAAATATCTACGGATTATTAAAACGTAATTTTATTTAAATAAATTCTGGAAAAGGGAATTTTAAATTATGAAACTTATCTTTATATTTCCTTATCTATATCTTTTCTTTTATTTATATTTCCTTTCTTATCTTTATATAAATTGAATAAATTGACCAAATTGCCTCCAATCTTATTTAAAAAACTTTTCCCTCATGCTGAGACATTTTCATGTCGGATTTATTTTCTGGTCGCGTGTACCAAAAATAGTACACCGTAAAAAATTGCAAACGAATAAAAGAATTAAATCTTTAATTCTAGAAGTTTATGGAAATTTTTGATTTTCCTAAATTTTCTCAAGTATCAAGAAAAGTGTTCTTGGCCAGGCAATGAGATTCAAGTGTGCACTGGAAACGGCACACGCGGTATTTAATGTTAAAATCATTAACTTCCCTAGTCTTGTATTGGATAAGTATTTTCGAGAAAAAGAGAAAATGGTATTCTTAAAAATAAAATGATTTAAAAAATTTATAAAGTAAGAATTAAAATGTGATATAAAAAATCTTGAATTAAAAATTATTTAATAGAATTTATTGATCTTGTTAATTGTGATGGATTAAAGTGGTAACTCTGGTCACCATGGTCCAAGTGTATCTTTAACGAGGAGGATCGCATTGTGGGAACGCACTGGGAGTTCATCTTTGCGGAAATTAGTGACAAAAAAACGCGAGGTGGCCTAGCGCGCGTACAGATAGAAGAAAGGGAAAAGGAAGAACATAACGACGACCACGAAAAGAAGATGTCCGAAGATTACCCTGGGAAGCTAGCCGCTGGCCACCTCCTGGTCAATAAGAACCTCCGCTCGGCTGCCACGATCGTCGTTGTAGGCCGCATTTGATTCCGCACTGCAACCGCCTGCATGTTTACGGTCTGTTGAATCACGAATAAAAGGCAGAATGCCAGTAAAAATCGCGAAATCGCGGGTTATCTCGTTTTTGGAGGAGAGCTGCCAGTTTCAGCAGCAGCAGGAGCGTAGCAAAACCATCACAAAAAATAAATAAATAAATAAATGAAAAAATTGAAAAAAACACTGCTGCCAGCCAACGTGAAGAAGAGCACAGAAAAAAATTGAAAAAAATAAAAAATAATAAAACGATCGTCGTCGAATGCAGAAGAAGAATGCATCGGACACGGCAGGTGCTATCGATTGATTGAGAACTGATAGCGTGACACAAGGTACGGTGCGGACGAGGGTTTTCAGGGCGCCTTTTTTCCACGACCAGGTACACTTCCTGCAGATGAAAACGTGCGTCGCTCGTCCCTAATGGAATACTGTGTGAAAATGAAGGATTACGAAAATCCATTTGCACACTTAAACGTGAAATTAGTGGTTCTGATTGTCCGGAAAAAACAACGAGCTTTCTTTTTGTCTTAATTATAGTTTGACCTCCATGCGCTTATTGCGGGAATAAAATCTGTGACCGTCTAACACGTCTTGATTCAATTTACGTGTAAAAATAACTGGCAAAAATCTCGGTAGATTTTTATAAGACAAAATTATATTTTGAAAATTTTATTATAGATTTATTCTTTCGAGGAAAATTTATATATTTTAAGAAATCCCTACTATACTACAGCTATAAACTCTACTATAATATTTTAACGTAATTTTTGGATAAACTTAAAATGTTTTTTAATTTATAAAAAATCATAGCCAAATCAAAAGCACTTTATTTGAAAGGATGTTTTTGTTTGTTTTACATTCAATTTTTTTAAAATGTGCTAAAGTTAAATTAATGAACCTTTAAATACGCGTGAATGGTGGAATCATATACAAAATACGGCTAATTTTTAAATCTGAAGAAAAATATTAACTTTCCATCGAATAGTGCAGAATTAACATTAATTTTATAATGTTATTTTTGATTTTTTTTTCGACTTTAAGATTTGAAAATCAAATTTATAAAAATTGCTCAATTAGCACGTTGTAGAGGCCTTCAAAAAAATTCATTCAAAAAACGTGCATTTAAAATGTTAAGCAATAATCTAAATTTTATTAACTTCTTCGAGATTGCCTTTTTCAAGATTGTAGACTTCGAAAATAATCTACGTCCTTATTTTACAAGCACTTTTCCAATTCCAAGATCAATCCTACAGAGTAATTTTTATTTTCACTTTACGACGGTACCATGTTAATTCAATAATAAAAATTAATTTATTTTTTCTTTAATTTGGAAACTTTCTCGTAATTTCTTTTCTGATGAACGAAGTGCCGATAAATGGCAATAATTTATTAATTGTGACGGCTTATTTGGATATTGAAACTCTTTTCTTGCTATTCTTAAACTAGTACAGGGTTTGATTAAACCATATCATCATATAAAAATAACGTACAATAAAAAGAAATTAATATTTGAAAGTTATTGTTATTAATTTATAAGTACAGAAGGACAAAACGATGTGGCGCTCTATGGAAAAGCAATAGCAGCAAAATTTAAGCAAATTGTTTAGATTTTTTTTTTTTGGTAGAATTAAAAAACTGATATAATAGAACACGTATTAAGTTCCTTTTTAAATATTTATGACTGGTGTACTTTCAAAATGCTATGCTTCCATTTAATCCTAAGCAATGTATCGTTCAAATTAATTTTTAATTCTTTTCTTTTTTTTTTAATCTAGTCCTTATGTCTCATAAAATGTAATAGCAAAAACACTCAAATCAATTAAATGAGCCATTTATGTGAAATTGATTTCTAATAAATTGAAGCTCTTCAGTGATTATGACAATCAGACTGATCGCAAAGTAATTGCCAAATAAAATAAACTGTAAATTTATAAAGATAAGATTTAACAAAGAAACAATGAAGAAAATAATACAAACACTTTAATCGCAGTCCATATATCGGCAAATAATCCATACGAGTGATGTAAGAGTAATCCAAAGAGATAAATCGCGAGCAATGATAACGTTTAAACATGTGATGTTACGTAACACGCCATTCAACGCAAAAAGTAAAAAAAAATAAATAAATAAAATAAAAACGTAAATAATTATTTGCTACGCCATTCACTCTTATCACTGTCACCTTTGTTTATTATTTATTTTTATCTTAATTTTTTTTTTTATACGAGCAAATGTAATAACAATTAAAAAAATTCTATAATTAATGCTGGATATTCAACAAATATATCTTTTAACAAAAAAATGTGATCTTTTGAATCCGTAGACGATGTTCTTTCTTCTGTAAAAAACAAAAAAAAACAAATGCACTGGAATTTGAAAGTACTAACGAATGGATACCAAAAAGCGAACACATGTGGGTCTCAAATGCTCATGTTAGCAGCGCAGACGGGGATTTAATAGTTATAGTATTAAATTACTTTAAGCAAAATGATTATAGATCAATTTATAGCAACTTGTCTTGCAGATCTTTCCTTCTTTCACGATTACTTTTGTCCTTCAGGATTTTTTGTTTTGACAATTTTTTTTTTTCAATTCAATTAATGTGCACACAAGAAAATAATTTTATAATAGTACACTTTGCTATGCGGAAAAGAAAATAACTGCTACTCTACTAAAATTGAAAATATACAAATTAAGCCAGAGAGTGTATAAATTATTTTTGTTTTATCGATTCAGCTAATGAACCAATTAATTACAATTCTTCACCGAAAAGAAAATGATTGATTTCACCAATGGAAGCAGCACACGGAATATTATTGGACAGATTATTCCAAAACCGTGAGACCGGGACAAGATAAGAAACCTTCAAATAGTAGAAACGAGGCACTAATAAACGATAAAAGATCCCTACAGGATTTTACTGTGTCAACTTTTAAGGGCTTTAAAACAAATGAGGATTTGGAAACATTTTAGATTAAATCGTTTTAAATTAAATATCCAAGATGACGAGGCTAATAAACCTTTTCTTGGAAAAAAAAATCCGTTTTATTTTGCCATCCATAATTTTATTAATTTCACAACCTTAATATAAATTGAGTTGAATACTAAATCTTATGCTTTCCTTACTTAAGACAATGAACGGAGCCTGCCAGCTGGGAAAAAGACTTGGGCGACTACTGCCCGACATTCGTGCACAAAGGGTTAATAAGTATTAAGAAATTTTTGACCCTTTGATGTGTTCCTTAGTTCATATTCAAGATTTAATATTTCAAAAATTCTTGAAATTCCTGTTCTGCTTTTAATTATCATAGAAGATTGGGATTCGTCTAACTGGTCTATGGCGTAAAGTCAGTCACTAAAATTTGTTTTTAAATAGTTAGTGCCAAGAAGTAGCAAAAACCTGCACTGAAATGGTAATTCTTTATTTTTTAGACTCATTTATAAGACGAAATTTCTTTGCTAATTGGTATGCGGTAGAAATTTGATTTAGTAACTTCGAATTCTTCGTTTTTTAACGTCTAGTTTTAAGCAGGATATATTTTTATAATGTATAAAACTCGTAAGATTCTTTGCTGTTATTAAACTTAAGAACTGACTTAAACACCATCTAAAGTTGATGCTGTATTATTTTCCTTCCACATAATATTAGGTTATTATTTTTATAACTTTTAGTCGTAAAAGAATACTTCTTTTTACCACACTGTAGAACGTCTCATATGTAAATTTACGAGTCTTACTTCTTGATCCTTAAATCTTTTATTATTCTGCTGCTTTATTATGCATATACAAGGACTACCTTAGTATTTTCTATCTTTGGTCTTCATATTTCGTTAAAAATATTGAAGTTGTCCTTTTACTCTTGGGCTAGCTTATTTCGCGCAATCCTTATATTTTGTCACCTTACAGAAGAACTTAGTTTAATAAAATGAAACTCCTTAGAATACAATTTTAATATAATTGATTTCATTTTTAAATTTCTTCTAGGGATCATCGATTACTTTCATTTTGCTGTTCTTCATTTGAAATGAATTTACTTTCTGAAATATCCTAAAGTTTAAAGATCTTCTTAATTATTGTAACGACTTTCAAACTTTAGTGTAAATTATACTTATAAAACACTTTAAACTACACATAGTGATTAAATATCACGTCTCTAATGTCTTCCATTGTTAGCAATAAGGCTTCAGTTGACAGAAATGTCCATGTCTTTTAAAATTGTCGTCTTATTGAAAAATAAAAAATAAAAAGTTGGTAAAATCAAACCGTATTAAACTTTTGGTATGCATCTTTACGTTGATTGCCGAAATGGCTTAAGGCCATCAATAAATTTGAAAGATGGGTGAAATGCATTAATTTAGAAAGTTTCGGAATTTTCCGTTAATTGTTTCTACATTCAATTTCACATTGCAAAAGTACTGAGTTCATTCAGGAAATAAACATGTTCGTTTCAGTAGGTAGAATTTAAGTGCCATATTTCTTTCAAAGAAGACAGTTTCCGCCTTTTTTATGTTTCCATCAAGTTAGTTGTATTTTACGACCGAATAATATTTACGATCATTGACATCACCCATGCTATAGGTAGCAATCGTTAAATGCTTGATGAAGCACACAATTCAAGTATTTGGTAACATGCTTTTGACAAAAATTGTACAGGCAAAGTATTTTCATTCAGCAGGGACAACTTTCTTATACATCAATAGTCTGCAGTTCGATCAACTGATGAATTGATTGATGATCTTTTTAGTATTATGGATGCAAATTAGAGAATATAAAAGATGCCTGTTTTTCTACTTTTTGATAGAATTTCGTATGCTGTTTCGTTTGGTCTAAATTAATCTTTTTCACTTATTTTATATTCAGACGAGTTTGGCAGTTAATCTTGAATTTCCCAAAAATGTGTATATCATGGATAATAAAATCTAAATTTGTAGGCACGGTTTAATGAAACACTGCAGAAGATACTGAAAAACCATTCCTTAGAAGTTTGATTAGACTAACTCGTAGAGTGACGAAATACTTTTGATATAATTTCATAATCGATGGCCGTGACGTAGTTGCACTCTCGACCCATATGCACTGCCCACCTGAGACCCACAAAATGTGTTGTCCATTGGCGCCATTCGGTGCACAATCACTCGACTATAAATCCACCAAGTGTGTCGTTATTGAAACTCGACAGTGATTTACATTCGGCCTGTTGTTATCTGGCCACTGATCGCTTTTATTTTCCCCCCTTTTTTTCTTCTCTGAGTTGGCTCAACACTTTTGACCGCAAATCGGATCACATTTCCGGCAGTCCCTTTAGGGCTGTTAATCATATGAAGCCTGGTCCGGCGAAATCATTTCCACATTTCCACAAATTGGGCCACAAAAAGTGCACAAAATTAACATTCCCATAGGAGATAAGCTCACAGGGAGCACATGTACTGTCCGCGGGGGATGGAAGGAGGCACAGGGCAAACAACAACAATAATAATAACTCGACGGGGGAGTGTAAACAAGAAAAACACTGAAAAAAACCCACTAAGGCCACTTCTTATATTTGATTGCGGCGCTTCAGCACTTCTTCACCCTTTTCCCATGGCTCGTGTGAACGGCTCCTTATAGTGCAGAACGTACCTACGATTGACGAGTGTGTCTAATTGAGCCCACCGGGCGGGCATCAAATACCTTTTAATGGTTACCCGACACCGTAAATATAAATTGTAACTTGTCACGTCGTAATCATCGGAGACAGTATCTTCCGGATGAATCGGTGACAAACAGCAACATTAGACGACGCGACCGAGGTGACAAGAGCGACTACGTGCGGCATCTAAACGCATCTCCCTTGATCTTCACCGCAGCAGGCGCGCGATACCTGGCGACACGATGAGTATCACCTAACCGAAAAAAGATAAAGAAGATGCTCTCCGTGTCGGTGCTATCGAGTTCGAGTATCGACCGCGACACGGACGCCAGCCACTGTATATAAGGCAAAACGAATCCCAAACGAGACGAAAACGAGGCAAGACACTGCTGCTCCTCCAACGGCAGGTAGAGTGCGACTAAAACTATCGCGGCGGGGCAGCTCGCCAAGCCGACAGTCGACACTCGACGGCCGAACGTGAAAATTTCACCGTCGTCGTCGGTGTTGTTATTGTGCCCGACCCGTTGCTCCTGGTGCTGGTGCTGCCCTGCTCCCGGCGAAGTCCCGATGCCCACCACTGGCTGCCGCTAGTGCGGCTCTGGCGAGAAAGGTGCAGCTCCTCTGTGGTCGTAGTCATCTGTGCGAGTGCGACACAAGTCCACACTGAAGACATCTCTCGGCGGTGCCGGCCAACCAGCCGACAATAACAAAAAGTCCATAGCGACGCTAGCAGCCGACAACGACGGCGACGTGTGTGCTGAGCCCCTATCGTACACTATCGAACAAAACTCGCGTGGTTCGACTTGCACGTATACGTGAAAGTATCAGCCGCACTCGACAGCCTCTAGAGGAGCGCCAGAGCACTTTCAAAGGCCGACTGCGATTCTCTAGGGGCACTTTCTGAAGTACGTATACAATCCGAGCAGTGCTAGCGCTCCTACAAGTATCGCAGTGCTAAAACCCAGTCCCAGTCCCATTCCCGGTTCCAGGCCCCCTTTTCCTAACTGCGAATCGAGCAGCCAACCGCAAATCGTTCGCAATCGAGCACTAGCGGTTCAGAAATGAGTGTTACCGCGGAACAAGTTCGTACTCACTTATTCCTTTTGATAAGTTCGTACAAGAAAATTATTAGAACAAACCAATACCGCTCCGCAGTGGTTAACTGCTCTACGAAATTTTAGTTGGCTGTCCCAACTGTTTATTGCATGCAGTTCTATAAAACAGATCTATTAGTTTTCCCCAACGTTCTTTTTAAACAGATTTCTGCTGCCCAAACACATCTCAAACGACTTCCAAGCAAGTGCCCAAACATTTCACAAACATCCTCAAATTTAGCCCAGGAAGACGTTACAACTTGTTTTAAAAGACGTTTCCGTAATGCTTGTTCTATTTGTTGAATTTCTGATTTTACGATTGCCAGTACAACCATAAATAAAAGCCATAAAAATCAATTGAGTAGCTGGAATCGAAAAAATTGAACAAAGCATACTCTGAATGCAAATACGATTCGTAGTTGCCTGAGTGAATAATTTTGCAAATTTTATATTTTTCCTTAATTCTAACTTAACCGCTGAAAGATTTGGGCATTTATTCGTACGTTTCATTGTTTGATGCATTGGTCTGTTTGTCTGTTGTCCTCCTTGTCCTCCATTTCTGGTACATTTTTTGGCATTGATTACAAATTTATACGAAATTGAATTCGGATTTGGAGCATTAAAAGTAAAATAAACGTTTTCTTGCTGCCTTAAATCACAGTAAGTGTATTTTAATCGATAAGTTAAGGAACTTAATGACGATACATAGAAAATGTTCTAGGAAGTTTAAATTTTTCAAGCAATTTCACTTCGATTTATAAAATCTTGACACCATTTCATTTCTCACTGAATTCGTTATCTCTTCTAAAAGATTCTATAGAATGGGATGGTAGGCAAGGAGTCGTCACTTTAAGCAACACGCATGAACAAATTAATAATGACTTTTTTGAATATACGAAAGGTGTACAAGTTGAGCCCATACTTTCTTTTAAATGGATTTTTTTTTTTTTAATTTGTAAAAAGAAATACGAAAAATATTCAAATTAAAAATAGTTTAAAAAAGTGATAAAACTCAACCAAATTCTCTATCTAAAATTCGTAAAACCGTGGTTTTATTTATTTCTACCTGAGCATTATTCTTTTTGCTTTTCAACGACTAAGAAATGTTTAATTTAACTTTTTTCTTAATATTAGAAAATTTTTTAAAAAATCTAACATAATACAATTTTAAATTTTTTGTTTCCTATTCCTACGGTTGAAAAAAAAAAACTACTTAAATCATACTCGGCAAACTAAAGTCATTTTTAAGTTTAAAATTTTCGGTATGTGCGGCGAGATTTCTTATTTTCTCAAAGACGTATAAAACTACTAAACATTGAAATTTATAATGCATATAAGTATAAATGTTCCAATTAATTCAATTTAACATCCTCTTCCCCTCAAGGCAATCGAAAATTGAGAAGAAGTCCCGATGCATTAGTAAGTGGGCATTACACGGTTAAAATAATTTTCCACATTTAACAAGTGAGTAGGATTGCCGATCTAATACAAGTTCCACAAATTAAATGAGAGCCGCATTGGTGTCAATACGCATAAAATCATTCGCACCATGAAAGCGGTAATCTCAGGCAATGATTGGCTCTAATGGATGTGAAGACTTTGCCCAAGAATCTTGTTCAAGATTTCACGTTGGCGCCAGGCCAGTACAAAGTGCAGCCTGACTGGGATAGGAGAAACCTACTACCATGCATTTTATACTACTTATCTCCGCGACTGTATTGACCTTCCGGCTTTATGACCAAAGGTATTGCTGATATGTTAAAGCACGCGAATTAAGAGTCAATATAAAATAAATTAAAACGAGAATAAAAGTCAACTAACGGCACGGGCCCTTGTGAGCGCGTTTTTGTAATTCATGTACGATACGTGCGCGGTATCATTGATGTCTCTCGTGTTCACTTTCTTGTGCTAAAAGTTCATTGCTGCACGTCTTGAGACGCTGATTGGGAGAATTCGAAGCCCACAAATGTAGAATGATATAGAAGGTACCAAAGTGAGCATCTTCGATACTCTTGGACTATATGTCTCACACACCATCAAGGTGGAAACAACGAAGCCAAGTAAAGGTATTATAACCTGTGGCAATACACAGGAAGTAGTTAGTGCGGAGGATTGTCGCCTTGGAGCTATTGAAATCGGATCTGATGGACACATACCTGGGTGTCCAGATACCTACTACCATCTCAGACCCCCCGTCAGACCCGTCTCTACAAGTGGGAGACCTAACAGACCTCACCTTCCGTATGCGAGTCAAAACGCGCTGGTGCTGAAGCTGAACTGGTTAAGTGGCATACTTAACAGCACTTGATGTTAGTAACGTTTGAAAAGCGCGCTTTCCATTAAGCGCAGTGGTAACGTACCTGTAAGAGACCTCAATGTCTTCGAAGTCAATACGGGTCCGTTGGGAGTCCATTCTGATATTTATGGTTGAATCCCAGATGGGAGGAGATTTTTCATCCATTGTACGGAGCCGGTACGAGTGCACACACGTAAATTAAGTGGGAAAGCTGGAAGTCTCCCGCACATTGTCTAGAGTTAGCTAGAAGAAGAAAGTCTTTGCACATTGTCTGAAACTGGTGTAGTATGTCTGTCCGTAATGGACGGGCTCCAGGGAGACAAGGATTCTTTTAACTGACTGCTCTGTGAGATTTTTCCTACTAAGATTTGCGAAAGATACTTGAAGCATGAAAACTTCCTATCCGGGTGGTATATGACGAGAACACTACTCCAGGGATGCATTCGGGGTAGGCGCACACTACATCATAGTTCTCAAATAGCTCTAGTAGTAAGCTTTTGAGAGATTTTCCACCATCCATCTGTTAAATGCGCTTCGTACAACCGAAAGTCGTTCTCAAGAAATCCATCGGGACGAGACTTGGGACTCCTCGGTCGACTTTTCTTATATGAGCTCGCTTACTTATGAGACTTGGTGAAACCGCGAGACGTTGCGCGCAAACGCGTTTCCAACTTCCGATTTTCTTCTTTATTTTTCCGCCGCCCTTCCCGATTCCATCTACCCTCGCGAGAGATTTCAATGTTTTGTTGACAATGACAAGCCGGCGACGACGACGACGGAGACGATACCCAACGTACTATATGTAGCCAACATACATCTAGACCTAGAGGTGCACGTATGTTCGCAATACCGCCACCAAGGTTGGAATTTATGGGCCAGACAAACGTTAAGAATTTATTAAGACGTAGCGTGTGCGATGGTTGGCGGTGTTATTGGAAGCTCGTCGCCTGTTAATTTGGTAGTCTCTGAGTTGTCACAGTGCGGAGGAATTAATTTGAATGACGCATTATAAAAAGCCTAAGGTGAAAACTGCCACTTTGTTAATGGATTAATTGAAAATATACGCACGCAGACGTATTATACCTCTCCTGGGGGAATTTCGATTAGTTTAAGGATTCTGATTAGAAGGGAAACGCTTTCAACGATTAATGCCTTAAAAATAATTAAAGGTCTCCTCTGTGTGGTAGGATCTTAAGGCAAATTTTGGAATTTCATCATAATTATCATCATTTCATTAATTCGAGTTGAATTTCATGCGTACTTACGGAGTAATTAATATTAGATGAGAACTTACCTGGAAAGAAAAAATTATTGAATTGAATTAAATATTATTACTAATCGCTAGTTATTCAACTTAAATTAAATAGGACATATTTGCTATTTTTTACTTAACATTTTTTATCATCAACAACCTCAAGCAGTTTTAGATTTTTTATACTTTACGTTACAAGGCTAAATCCAAATAGGAATGTGTAAAAAAAAAGTAATTTTTATGATTATGTGTGTAATAAATTTAGTTAACTAAAAGTACATGACGATACACAATGTCAAAAACATGTTAATAAAACTTTACTCATATTTTTCACTATCACAAGATATTGATTCAGATTAGAAGTTGTAAAAACACTTGCGTAAAACTTTTTTTTGTGGATCAACGAAATAAAAAAAACAATATGCGAAAATATCCATTAAAATGAGTAAAACGAACTTTAGTGTTAATAGATTTTTAAAATTCTCGTTAAAACAAATGAATTATATGAAAAGAGAATATTGCCAAGTTTAATTTAAATTAGTTTAATAATTTTGAAAATATCATCAGCGTTGATTTCAAAAGCAGAATTTTGAAAAACAAAATTTAAAATTTTTTTTATGCACATAGCTCCTTTAAAGTAGCTTATGATTGAAGACTGTGATTTATTTAAAAATAACACTTATTTAAAAATAACACTTTATTAAGACTTTTTTGTTTTAAGTTTTGCAGTTAAATAAAAATATTGTTGAGGAATCGTTTTTTTTTTTCGTAGTGGGTGTAGAAAAAGATAAAAATACAAGAGAAAGTTAATTTACTAGTTATTTTCATATGAAAGAATTATTTAATTTTAAATTCTTAAAAAAGAATCATAAATGCATTTTTTCTTACTTTGGATTATTGAAAGAATTCTTTAAATTGTTTAACATATCCATAACTATTAGTATTAAAAATTACTACGAAATTTTTCTTTTTTACGTTCGCTTTTACTGAATGTCTATTTAACGCTTTTGCTCCTGCTGCTCCGTCCCAAGTGTGTTCATTACCTTTGTAAATAGTTCTCATAAGACTCCGCAGGGACATGCTAAAGTGAAACAAGCTACTTTCAAGGTATTTTTTCCGCTGAGACGTAAGTTTTAATTTCGCAAGCGAAATATTTTGCGCATCTTTTTCATTCCTGCATTTCCTTTAACATTTTAAATTGGAAAGGCAACCTTTTCAACTCAATTTTTAAATTTAGTTCATTGGTTTTTAAGAAATCTAATTTCAAAAGTCATAGTAAAAGTTTTTGGTTTATGCACTATTTTTTTTTTTTTATTAATTACTGAAGTCTCTTAATTTTGAAACACGATTTCTAGAGATCTACTAATAAAACGAATTTATAAAAGTGAGGCGTTGATGAAAACAGAATTTTAATAGGCTTGAAAATGAGTTGCTAATGGACACTCTTCCAATCTAAAAATTTTAAGGGTAATTCTCGCAACCACTTTTAAGAGAAATTTTTGATTTTATTTTATCAAACTATTTGGACACTGCAGGCATAATTAATAAATAAATCCTAAATAATTTTAAACTCTTAAGTTGGAGTGGGGTGTTTTATTTTAATTAATCTTTGTATATTTTGTAATTTTCAAAATTTCTCAAAATTTCTAGAATAAGTTTCTGTAAGTGCCGTTTAAGCTCTTATATAAATTTCACAAGTACGCCCATTTCATGGTCTGTACGTCGACCAAAAAATAGCATTACAAAGAACGTAGAGTTCGTCACTGTACCATAGGGTCGCAGCCCACTTCTCGTCGAACCCATGACGACGACTCACAGGAAAGGTTCCCGTGGCGTAGTTGAAATTGTACGTTCGACTGATTTTCGCAACGAATGCAAAGACAACTCTGGATCTGCCCTTTTGGATGTAAACCGGTTTAAGTATTCGGTTAATTGCCGGTGGTATCGTGGACATGATTCTTAAAGCGTGGAAAAGGTCTCGTGGCGAAAGGGGGCCACGGGGCATCGTACTCCTTCGAAAGAAGAAGCTCATTTCTCCAAATAATCCTGCCCCTCGTCGTCGTTTGCTGCGACTTCTCCTCCCGACCGGGGACAGTTTATCATCGCATTTAATGATGCAGACAGACTGACCGTTCAGTCACAATGGGGAATGTAGAAAAAAGTCAAAGAATTGCGGCTATGTCTCAAGACGTTGGAGTAAAGTTAAAGAAGTGCTCAGAGGTTCGCGATGCCAACCATTCCAGTGTGTAATATTGAGCCGGTCGGGGGGGACCAAAGCGGATGGAATCACCATCATCGAAGGGACATTGAGGGCACGAAGGACGCCAGAGACGAGGAAAATTCGGCCAAATGGGAACGTTGACAGAAAGACCTAAGACGCAGCAGAGACCTCAGACTGGTATCAAGATGCTGTTGCAGATGAGGAATATGTTCACGGCGAATGCACTCGATAATGCAATTGTCTGTGCGGCGTGCACGACTTGCGATTGGGAATTGCGCGCCGAGTGGAAGTGGTCAAGGTTGGTCTGTCTGTCTGTCTGGCTGCTAGTCGAAGATGCTGGTGGTGGTGTCGGTGGTGGTGGTGCATCCAGCAGTCTAAAGAGTCTGAAAGTCTGTAGACACACAGATAAGGAGACGGCGAACGGCGACTACGGTGCAATAAGAAATGCCGGAGTCAATTTTAAGATGAAAAAGTGTTTTACTTGGCATTTTCAGACCTGCAGTTCGCAGTTGCAGTCGCTACGAAGGGGGGGCATGATGGGAATGCAGTTGCAGAACCGAGCTGCCAGGAGGGTTCTCCTTCGGTTGGGGGCTGCAAACAATGGGAATCTATTACTGCTGATTAGCAACACATTTCTCTGCACTTTACGATTAGAAATGAGTCTTTTGGCAGCAAACCGAGTGCCCGGGCTGGAATTCCTTGCCAGCGGCTGGTTAGGTGACATTCCTTTTATTTCGAGCCATTCGTTCAGACTGATTGAAACCGAGCCGAGCACTGGCCTTTATGGGCATTGGTATGGCTTTGGGATCTGAGACGGTTCCAGGGATTTTCATGGCAGTTTAGGAGAATTACGCTAGAAAATAAGAGAGTTAGATGAGCTTTTTAGATTTGGCTATTAGATCACAGTTTTTCTTTTGAATTTCCGGACCCAAAGCAGCCCAAACACGAACTTATTAGTCTCGCCTGAATGTCTGTCCGTCAGAGCATTCATCCGAGTTATGACAATATAAAAACCTTTGTTAAGGTTTTAATATTCATAATTTATTTATGGTATATTCGCTTCAGTAAATGCAAATCACTTAAAAAATAAGACAATATAACTGATTTTATTCTCATGACTAATAGGATTTTTTTTTCTGTTAGTTATCAAAAACTAAGGCTATGATAGTCTTGAAGGTTTAAATTTTCAGGCTACGTATTCAATCATTTTTATGGAACCTGATTTTTAAAAGACTAATCTTAACTACTTTTTCTATATCGTTTCTAAGTAAACGTCTAGTTTTCTAGATTTACCAAAAATTCTCTTATACGAATAAAGTTGCAAATAAGGCGATCTTAATCTCTGAAACCATTTCTACGATTAAAATATGAGTTTTGTTTTCTTAATACTTTATGATGTGGTCTAATGTGGACCACAGTTCCATTGAAAATTTGAAATCTACGGAACGGGCGAAAAAATACGCGTCACTCATTGAAGTCACTAAAGTGTTAGAGTGTCTGTTGATAAAGGACGACGAACAGTTGTTGTAGTTGTGATAAATCTAATATTAATGACTTCTTGCTTGAAAATTACATTTTCCTTGTAAATTTTAAAAGGATTTGACATTTCCTCCATATTTAATAGACAAAAAATTCTGAGAATCAGCTCGGTCAAGTTCCCCTTTAACAAATAAGAGGCACACGTTTTAGAGTACCTCGTTATTTTTATTGATTTGTTCATGTTTGCTGATAGAAGTATATTTGTATAGTATTTTAAAAAGACTGGCTGACATAAAAATGTGTTAAATTAGAATAGAGATTTTCAGCGGTAATTGCCGTAATTCGGTGATAGTTTCCTCCCATTAACACGACGTAACTTCCGACCATGAATTCCACAAGCTCCTTCAAATTCGAACTAATTTCTCATATCTGAAATTTCAATTTTAAAATTGCCTTCTCTAAAGTCGTGACTCCGTTGCGAGCTCGATAGAACCACTGTTTGGCAAAACTCTTCAGAAGTCGCTTTCCGATTAAATTCATTTTCGTAACAAGTTGAAGCGGCGCCGGAACCCCATCGCCGAACCCGGTGATAATCGCAGTCCATTATTTAGTGCAATAGTGTGAGAAATTAAACGCTATGAAAAATGTAAACAGAGCCGCCGGGCCGCGCTCCCGAGTCCCGTGTCCCGGCAAAAAGCCCTCCGGACGAATGAGTCACTCATGTGCAGAAACCTGACCCGCAGTCGGTGGCCCATATTGCGGCACCACAAGCAACCCCGCTAATAGTCAATCTAACACCGAATTTACTCCCTGACGGACGTAACTGGATTGCACCCCTCTGCTCTATCAAAAATGAAGTCCTAGAGGACGTCAGTGCTCGGGATTGGGACGTGTCCCTTCGACTCGCTCGGATCCTTTTGGACTGAGCGTGTGGACGACGGTGGCGGTGGATTTAGTTATGTGCGAATATGCCAGGGCAACCGGATCTGAATCCGGGGTGACCGGTACAGGGGCAGCTTTAGCTATCCGCCACTTGGCCTGTCGGCGTTGGCGGTGTGCAGTTGGCATGGTGAGCTTAGCGCTCGCCCATGGGCTTCACGAGCACTACAAGTAAAAAGCAATTTGTTCCCGAAATGGCTGCATTATTTTGCATTATTGTGTTATGGGGTTAGTTCGCCGAAAAATTCGCCCTGGATTTATGGCCGTGTTACATGCAGGACTGCCAACGGCTGACACGGCCGCACTAGTTGGCGCTTTCCACAGGGCCCGGCCTGGACACGGGGCAGCTGCGATGATGAACTTATCGCTGCATATCACATGCATTCGGACTTCCTGATTGCGCCCCTGCGGCCTGCTGGACTTAATGGACTGATGCCAGGGGGTGATTTTTAATAGCCACAAACATTTTTGAAACTGTTTCAAGGGAAACAACATCCTGTTTTTATCGAACCGCCGCTGCTGGGTCAGTAACGAGGGCGACAATCACTCCAATCACAATCGGGCAATTCACGTCCAGGGCTTATCGCAAAGGTAAAGAGAGATAATCAACCGGAATAATTCATCCATCAAATTGTCCAATTTATTATTATTAGTTTAAACATTAAAATTAAACCGCCAATGGGAGTTTAAAATGAAACAAGCGTAAGTATTAGCGCTTTGTTTGGTTCTGCATTTACAATAGCCATGTGTAAATTGATTTCTCTTTTTCATTACATTTTTGTTTCCAAAATATAAAAGAATTATTTATTTCTATACCGCTTTAATATACTAAAATATACGTAAAATAAAATTTAACAGAAATACGGAAATAAACTTCAAGGCTTAAAAGTTGCAATGGTTTAGACAGAAAACGAAAAGTTCAAGGTTGGAAATTTGCGAGGACTACGGCTTATACAAGACGAGGCGACACAGAAATATTAGAATCATGTTTTATTTTTATTAAAACGTTCAAACTCCAAATCGACTAACCACTTTTATTTCTAACTTAAAGAAATTTCTTTTATTGGAAATTCCTTGGCCAATTTTATAATATTACAAAATACGTCTCAATTAAAAGCTACCCACAATTTAACGACCTTAATCATTAATTTTTTATTCGTATCATTAAATTTTCTGTAAAAGGGAGTTAAAATCAAAGATAAATCCCAAATTAGGAATTCATTTTTTTGAATATTTTAGAAAAATATTCCAAATACCAGTTTTTATTTTTCATAAATTTTAGACATTTATTTTTCTATGTGACCTACTAACGTGACCACACAGAAGTATAACATTAGAATTTTTAAAAAAAACTGAAAATGAAATCTTCCAATTCAGTGTCAATTTTGGATCTTGATTTTGGTGATAGCTGAAGTCACTTGGAAATTCAAATTAGAATTCTGAGAAATGGTGACGATCAGTACTAAGATCAATTAGCATTTAAGCTATTCGGTCGTAAAGTTGAGTGAAGGTTAGCCAGACCCAAACCCTGTTCTTTGCAACGACCTTTTTAAATAAAATACACTCAAGAAATTAAATAAACGTTTCCTTACACTAGCTTTAAAAAATATCTTGTTTTTCAAATGTTATTAATGATGAGAAAAAAAAGTATTTGTGCTTTTTTTAATATTTTTTTCTTAAAATCGTTTTAGTTTTTTGTTCTGTAATTTTGTTTTATAATTTCGTTTTATAATTTCGTTTTATCTAACTTATTATTAGACTACTTATACCTATTATTTCCTTTCACAGGGAGAAATTGAAATGGCATATGAACATTTTAAAACTTTTCAACATTTTTTCTTAAAAGTCCAAGAAAAAATTTTATTTTCTTCATAATCGCATGGAATTTTTAGAGAGTTTTCTTGAAAAATGGCAATTTCGTTATTTCTTCAAACGTTTATATTTCGAAAATTACTATATTTTCTTAAGTTTGGTGCAAAATCCATTTGATTTCTCATAGACTCAATGGGGCCAACTAACGTATCAAATCAATA
Organism: Proctacanthus coquilletti; assembly: GCA_001932985.1. Taxonomy (NCBI): domain Eukaryota; kingdom Metazoa; phylum Arthropoda; class Insecta; order Diptera; family Asilidae; genus Proctacanthus; species Proctacanthus coquilletti. The sequence goes on from MNCL01000009.1 coordinate 2,017,809, forward strand.
AATCACTCAAAAACCCTATATTTTATTTCAATATTAAATTATTTTATGTAGGCTACATTAACAAAACGTTTACGCTGTGAAACTAGATCAGGTCAAACTATTATTAATAATTAATTTGAGAGGTCCCAACAACTTTATCATCCATTTTCCTCGATACGGGGAGTGAAGTTCGGCCGTATCCGTAATTCAATTCGACGTGCGGGTATCAAGTTAATCAAGTTATTGAAGCAGATTTCTATCAAAGAACACGTCAACGAAAATTGGAGCTGCAGATTAGGGCGTGTTCTTGGTCACCGGATTCTGCAGAACCAGCGCCTGGCTGGCAGCATCCAAGATAACCGGAGGGAACGAGTCGATCGCCGCCACGCAAAAATCGATGAACTTTTAATTGATTCGTAAACAGGCCGCGGCCCAGTCCGTCTTCCTCGTTTTTGTCGATTTCTTAAAAAAAAAAAAAGAAAAAAAAACTGAATCGGAAGATGTCTGCCTCGGTTCGCCTGCAGCGGACGAACGAGCTTATGTAAGGCCTCCGGGAGTTATTAGGTAACAAAATCGATTTTAAGGTGAAGAACCTTTTGTTAAGGTTCAGGAATAAGCACCGGTGTAGGCTCAGGTGGGTCGAACCGTCAATTCGCCTGTAATGAGTTGGGGTGAATACTGCGAATATTGAAAAAGGCTCAATACCGGCCAAAAGGAGGGTTCAGCTAAATGAGAATCCCACCGAGCTCACGTAGATAGACGGGATAGACGGGAATTTTTGGCGCTTGTCCAGAAATTGACTGAACAGGAAACGCCATAGAAGTCCAGAAATTTGCGAAGAGGGAGGCATTGCGGCAATGCCCGACTGTTGGTCGAAATAATTTCTTTTCAATTATATCAAGTAACTGCAGGATGCAACGGGGGATGTTTTAAGGTGGCTGCTGAAGCCATTGTTTTGGTGAACTCTTTTGACCACAGAAAAAAAAATACATATTCTGTGAAATTTTAATGAAACTTTCTAGACCACTACACGTCTTCCACCTAGAACAATCGATTAAGTTTTGCAATCTAGAAAACCCGGAAAACACCCCTAATTCAAAGACGTCCGGAACTCTTTGACGTTGACTTCTTTCTGTTCGATTAGTGTTTGCCAAATTATTTCGCTATTGAGTATAAAACGATACAAGTGTATTCAAGGAAGGGTATATTATTTGAAATCGGAAGTAAATAAAAACTGAGATAAGCGCAAAGTTTTAAGAGAATTAAGATTGTAATACTTAAAAAGAATTTAATTTAAAAACCGCAAAACGTGTTGCATGGTTGTTTAGTCATGCCTAAGTATTTATAAATATTTTCTTTTCTGAATGCATGAAATAGAATTAGAGATAAATAATTTTGAAATCAATGAAGTAACCTTAAGTGATAAACGAACTTGGTAACCAGGTAAAAACAAATTTTTACTTGATCCTCACTCTCAGATTTTCGTTAGAAAGTTATAGCGTTTTGAACTATTTTTTAAAGAAAATTTTCCTACAGTTTCCGTATAACTATGTGAAAATTATGTAAATGCCCACAAAGAAGGTACCTCTGTAATTGTCGGAGTTTAGTCTAATCTAGTCTAAGAATCTAAACTGATGTTTTGTAAATAATACTACTACAAAATTTTAAATAAAACGTAGAACTTAATATCTGGAAAATGCATTTGAATAGTATTTGGAGGTTGTCTAAACATCCTATTTCGTGATTAGGATGATTTTGAGGAAAAACAAACATTTCTAAGATGAAATTCTATACGTCCTAACATTACCCCAAATTCACTCGCGTGTCTTCCGAAATGTACTGAGATATCGTTTTCTTGAAAGTAAGATATCAAATTAAAGAGAACTTAGTAAGGAGAATGTAGAAATATGTAGTTTTTCAGTTTAAATATTGAGATTCAAAGATTTTTTTAATAAAACTAAATGCCACTCAACGTTCTAAAACTGCTTTGATTGTAAATTTAATATTATAAAAGCAAAATCAAGTCAACTTCTAGTATCTGAATTTTTCGATTTAATTACAGGCTTTGGCACTGGATCGGCCCGGAATCCCAGAATTCCCGTCTAAAACCTTAATGAGGATATGCTCGGATCGGAGTGAATAAATCGTTTGAGGGCCGCCTACTGTCGAGCGATCCATGACACGGTGTGAAAGTGCCGCGCGAGATTTATCGAAGCGATTCGTGGAGGTATTTGTCTCCGCCGGACAGTGGGCTGCGGCGGGTCTGCGTCCGCGGGCGACAATCGCTGCGATCGCGTCGATTATGTCCGAGTGCAGTCCAAGCAAAGCAAGATCAAGTGAGGAACGAGCCGAGATTATGTCGACGACGAGCTCGAAAGTAGGCAAGGAGGTGTCTGCTCGTGTGTCATGTGTGATCTGAACCGTAACAGCAGCTCCCTGCCCGCGATCCGCGATCAGTTGTGCCCGCGCATTGTGGTTCTGGCTAACCCGCGCGTCCGCGCAGGAGATTGTACAGCGATTGCGCGGATCGCGACTAGTGGTGGTTATCGGGGACGCGCAATACTCTCCAGGTAGCAGAAGGTGAAGTAACGGTCGTCCGGTGCGATGGCAAGACAAAGAAAAAGAAATAGACATAAAATTGTCTGTCTAATGTTCGTTGTTACGTGAACGACACCGGGCGACGGGAATTCTTTTGTATCGGCGAGATATAATTGAGCAGTCAGAGAAAAGGCACCTCCGCCAAGAAGAAACGATCGGCCATCTGGCCAGGCCCATGCTAACCAAAGCTAGCCGAAAAGGTTTAAGAAAGAGCCGCGAGATCGTCGATGTGCAGACACCAAAATATCCACCCGCGCTTCAATGAGCATCGCATAAATTTTCAATTTTATTCCTCAAATATTTCTACGGTTGACAATAATGAGGCCCTTGTCACGCTGGAATTCGTGGTAATAATTGGTATGCCACTTCAGTCTCTGGATTCTTTCCTTGCTGCGGCTGGGTGTCGATAGATCGCCTATCAAATAATAAATATCTGATTTCACACCACACGTCTTCTATTTATGAATCTCTACGAATCTTTTTATATTGATGGCTTTATTAAAAATGATGGATCTTTTATATTTTGGTAGGAAAATTAACGTTTTCAGTCGAAAACGTTTATGGATCTGTATAAGAAATAAAATACACTTACATCAGTAAAACGAATACGCTCAAACAATTCATGTGAAAAGACATACTATACTAATAAAAGGAGAGGAACGATATAGAAATTTTAATTTAACCATTTCTTCCTTCTTTTCCAAAACTTTATACTTCTTATTTCTAAAGAAAAAGGATATATCTCTAAATATTGACATAATTCCTCTCGCTTAAAAACAAAAAATCGATTCTTATAAGTGAATATTTTCTTTTTGGGGTACATAAAAATGAAAATTTGACGATAATTAAGCATTAAATATTCATACAGGAATTTCATATTATTTAATGATTGGCAGAACATGCATTCTTCTAATTACAAATATGAACAATAAAGTAAAATCTATTGAATTTTAAATATACTTTGAAAAAAAAAATCTTAAATATGCAAAATGATAGGCGCAAAGTTGAAAGGGTATAAGCCCAAGGTTTCATTCCGACTTAATCTCCTCAATTTTACTAGCAAACATTGAATTTGAAGACGATTTTATGCGCGAAATTGGATAATAAATTTCCGCCGGCGTTAGTCCTACACCGCCGGAGGTCGAATGCAAATTGAGATTCTGTCTAAAGTCATGATCCAGGCATTCAAATTACATGCAAATCCTTCGGATTTGTGCCTGCGGGAACACACTTGTATGCCCCCCAAAAGTCCTCAAGCATCTTGAGGTCTCAATAACTCACCGGTCCCGATATTAGGAACGCCTGCCACGACAGAATTGACGACCGGGCCGCTTCAACAACTGCTGCAGTGTTTGCGGATTGGTGAATCCCTACAATACTGTGTCAACACTTGTTGACACACCCGGCTGTAGTGATTTCCACTCTCGCACTATTTCGTATCGAAATAATTCTGTAGAATGAAATTTCTCTATGATGCGGCCGATCCAGACGACCTTCTTCCGAAACAGGGTATGTTCCAGATTATACTCCCGGAATCAGGAGAACCCACCGCTTTCGACGGAATCTAATGGCCTCTGATATTTATAACCCGGAGCCGGGTGGTGGCCTTTTTTCGGATCAGATATTGAAATTTATTGCGGCAAGTGTCGACTGAGTAATATGTTGCTCGTGGCACAAGTGGGTAATTGAATTGCTTGTTAGTAACACGCGCGGGTTCGCTTGCCGCCTGTGCGATTTTTTTTAGCAATTTATAATAACAGAAGGAGACTGGGTCTTTTACGGAATAGCATCCAAACATTTCCTTTAGATTAGTTTGTTTATTTACACGAAAGGAAGATTATAACCTTTAAGAAAATCGAAAACCAGTTAACAGGAAGTTGTACTCGTGCTCTGAAGGTTCCGTACAGTAGTATGTAGGGAGAAATTTAAATAAAATTATTATATAACTTAAAAGTTAAATGTTTCACAAATTTCCATTTGATATAGACACCTCTTTCTTTCAAGTAGACCGTTTTAGAAAATAGAATAGGGCTATTAGAAGAATATTTTTTCATATCTTTACTAAAATTTTTTAAGGACGTCTATAAGCTTTTATTTCCTATTTAATTTATTTAAAAATGTATACATGATCGGTAAATTTTTTTAATTGAAAATGTATAAACTTAGATCACACATCGTTATGAATTTTACACTTTTACATTAAAAATATGGAATTTTCGGGCACAGAAATTGCACCAGAACAAGAAAAGAACAGAATCGAATAAAAGATCTGATTTTCGGAATATGCAAACATTGTGGAATTTGGCCGGTATCGCGTGTTCAGAAATTATTTTAAAATTCAGTTCAAGGTACATTTGCCAGTTTTGCGTTCATCTGCATCAAAAAAGAAAAGAAAAGATGAACAGGTTTTCGAATGAAAGGGATGACCCGGTTTGCAACCGCATTTTTAGCTCCTATTGTGCAGACCTTGCGGCAGCAGAGCGACTGTTCCTCACGGAACATGGTCAAAAGAATGGCATCATATATGGCACACATGGGCCCTCGTATTGTACTTAATTTGTATGGCACCGCGAATGCATGTGAACTAATAACATTTCCCAGGACAGCAAGTCCATCAGTGCTACCGGCAATTTGCACGACCAGTCTGTTCCTTGCAAATTGCTTTCAACAGTTTGTACTATACCTTCGTGCATGTGATGGGAAAGATGCGTGCGGACGTTATGCGGCTGGAGGATTCAGGAAAATAATAATTCACTCTGGGAATGTTGTTTATGTTTGAAACCCGCTTTCTGATGTACGCTTTAATCCAATTTATGATCCTAATGATATTATGGATTGATTGGAATTAACTTTTATGAAATTAAAAGAAATTTCACATTTAAAAGAGCATTATTCGATTGCTGTAAGGATTTAAAATCTTTCTCTAATCTTTGAAAACAAAATCATCGCGATTCGGAAAGCTTTTGAAAAATGATTTAATTTTTGTCTTAAAAAAACACCGCAACAGCGAATTAAATATAAAGTATACTATAATAAAAGTTATATTTCAATGACTGCAATCCCGTGAATAATTCCAATATATGATTTTGAGATATACGCCTTGCAACACAAGCTTTAAAATGAGTTTTTCACACCATACAAGTAACATGCGACCACTTGTAGTCAAAAACACAGAAATTGTTTGGATTTAAGTACTAAAATCATAATTTTAGAATTATATATTAAAATCTCACCTAAAATTGTAGTAAATATATTAAATGAGTAATACTTGTTCATGAGCCGTTATGGTAACGTGCTGGCGAAAAATGAAACTGCAATACACTGTTTAAAATTCATTTTATGCAAATTTAAAATTGCCAGTAAAAGCAGGTGCTAAACGTGTCGCCTGCAGTGTTAACCTGAGATTTCAAGATAAAGTAAAGCGGGGAAGGAGTTGTAAGGCGTCTACGTCGCTTTCATTTGCACAGGTTTTGAACCCTTTTCACATAAAACCCATTTCAATAGAGTTGCATATTTTCATAAATCCAACCCAATACGGATATAGTGCGTCGCTTTCGAGAATACTTCGGAGAAATTGAACGGACAAACAAGACATTTATTAATGTCTTAATTGAATGGACGACATGCATGCGACGGGTCTCTCCCATAAATCGCTTGATTTTATCTCGACTGCCGTCATAAATTTCTCAATTTTTCCCCGGTTGGTCGGCGTTCAATGATCGGGAAGTGTGTCCGAATATGGGATCCAAACTTGTGCTCTTACGGCCACAGCCTTTCAATTGGCGAATTTCTCCACACGCGCTAATGGTCACCTTAAGTCCAAGAAACATTTCTTCATATGAGGAATGATTTAACAAATCACCAAGACACCTTGCTGTCCATCGCAGAGGTATAAAACATTGCGCAAACGATACTACCGTCAACGCGACGACCATCGAGCCTCATTATGCAATGTGTTGTCCAATCCAGCGTCTTAAGCTGAACGGGTTGTACCGTCGCGCCGGACGTAAGACGACGATGGTTAAGACGAAGACGTTGGCGGATCAACAGCTACGGTGGAGAATTCGAGGGGTGAGGAGGAAACAGAGAGCCTGTCGCTGCATTTATCAGCGGTGGAACGGCATTCCATCCAGGGACAGACCTTCCCTTGGCGCGCGGATTGCGCGCACTGCACTAATCGCGTAAAACTCTTGTTACAGAGTCGCCGCGAACAACTCTCGCGGAGCCAAGGCATGATCCGCGACTTAATTTGCGGGTAATATTTCATTGAATTTACAGTTTTAGCAAGAAGGGCTCCAGCTTAACTCCACTCCGCGACCTGCTTCTTCCATTTCTTCAGGTTTTGAACCTTTTTTGCTTGGATTTGCGATTCTTCAACGCGAGAAGATCCATGCGTGATTGGGTTATATTCCCCAAGTGTAGCCAAGTGAAGGCGCACTGTTTGGGTGATCCTGCGCAAACACCTTCACGGAACAACATCATAAATTCGTGAAGTGAGTCAAAATATTTGAGGGGACCCGTAATTGCTGCGATTTATCCGCGGATAGGTTGTAGACCCTATATCTCAAGATCTTGTTGGCATTCGCGATTGCATAATTCACAAAGACACGCTCATGGTTTCTCACGCTTCCTGATCATAGACGGTAATCTTCATGTAAGGTAAAAATATTAAACATATTTCATAAAGTCGTACAAGAGGACTGACTTGCACTGGTACTTCGAAGGTTCCCTGCTTCCATCGTTTGATGGTAGGAACCTGCCGACCCATAAATTAGCAGACTAATTGCATCATTCATCAACTAAAAGAGTCTCCCGGCTACTTGGTAAGAAAAGAATAAGAATAAAGCAATAATGTAAACTGCTTCAGAAGAGATGAGTCTTTTATTTTGTGATTAAACATTGGCGGCCATTAAGCCGTGCCCTGTGGTAGCCCGTAGCCCTTCACAAGTCAACCGATTCCCCATGCATATATCCACCAAGGCGAACCAGTTTTCTGTCCGTCATGCAAGCGTAACGCACATTTTGAAAGTCATTCGAACCTTTAAAAAACAACATCATTTCCCGTCTTCGCCCTTCTTGTCCGGAGAGATCTCTTTTTTCGAATCTTGCCTTCCTGGAATGTTTTCCTCGAATGCTCCTCTTCATCGGGGTTTTTGGAGGTTTTTCTCAATGTTTTCAAATTGCTCATTTGAAACGCTGTGAATGCGAGTTTCGAGCAATTTTCCCACGAAACGTGCGTCTTTCGATGGTTCACACATTTTCGGTGCATTTCACCACTGAATAATGGCACATTTCGGTTTAGTTCGGATCTTTTTGTTAATTTCAATTAAAAAAAAGGGGTCTTCTGTACCCTTTGAACCACGGGTTACCTTGAAATTTGATCACGATCTTGTTACCCTGTTTATTTATCATTTGTAGCAGGTATGCTTAATTTATTTTCGACCATCTTGGGTTCATGTACACTGTTGTATGTTACACGTGAAGTTTGTATGTAACACTAATGTAGCAGAAAATACTACAAATTTTTATAACACGGGTGATTTTTTAAGAAAACGTATGTCTACAATAAAGATAAATAATTTCTTAGTTTGGTACTCATAAAATTAAAGCATAAAAAAGAGGAACATTGATGAGAAACATTCATTTATCGAAAAAAATCCATTCTCCTTTTCTTATATAAAACTACGTATATTTTACAATAAAAAAAAATTTTAAAAAACATCTTCTAAAGTGCATAGGTATAGTGCAGGGTATTTTTAAGCGATACATAAAAAAATTGCAAGGCTCTAAGGTTTAAGAAAGGAAAAGTTATATAAACTATTTAAATGTTAAATTAAAATTTTTAAAAAAATTATTGAATATTGTAAGTTTTTGTCTTCAGTTAAACCTTTACGCATTTCGATATTTTGTACTATCTGATATTTTATTTTGATTAAAAGTCATAAGAATATTTTTATCCTTTTTTTTTAAAGTTGTTTAGTGATGCATTCTTCTATTAATAATCTAACTTCACATTCCCCTTGAGATAATGAAATATAATCTAATCACATTCATAGAAGAAAACCGGAATTTAGTAGAATACGTTTAGTGTAAAATGTTACGTGTTTACATCCAATCAATCAGTAAATTATTATATAATTCAAAACAAAAAACCAATATAGAGACATTTGCTTGGGAAACACAAGTCTTGAGACTTCCTTCCATCCATTCCAAAAATTTTACGGCTAATCACCCTTTCTTTATTTTATACTATAAAAACCAAACCACGGGCAAACAACTGCTGCCACTTTATCCTTTAAACCCACGTGATCCCCTTTCTATCCGGTAATAAAGTAAAACCTCGACAATCCAAATTCGATGAAATCATTTTATCCTTGGTTGGATTTATTTGGCAACAGCACGAAATGGAGCCACCAGTCGTGTAACGCTTTACCAGGCGGGCCATCTGATGGTCCGAAAAAAAAATGAAGAAAAGAAATTAAGGGCACGTGCCGGCTCAGCGGACACTCCCGGGCCATTGTCTGTCCAATTCGTGTTCCTTAATTTTATCTTGGCTCAAATATTTTAATAACTGTTATCATCCACTCTGGCCACTTTAAGAGGACTGTTGCGTCCTGTTCAGCTGTTCTTGACAAGAAGACAAGAAGGTAGGTTACCTGGCCCAGTGGTGGGATCTGGGCTGCAGATCTCTACCTAGGTAGAGTAGCACCAGTTCCAGGTAGTCCCAGGTGAATTGGCCAATCCGAAGCCTTCCATGCAGATGATACTGAAGGCATGAATGAATGGCATTCACGGACAAAATATATTACAAAGAGAACACGAGGCCCTAGTCGGACAGATGTTTCTGCTCCACGTCTTTTCTTCTAAGGTCTTTTTGTTCCTTCTCGTTGCACAACAAACTGCTCGCTATTCTTTGGACTCAATATATATATATAAAAAAAAAGAACGAAAAGAAATAAAATAAAAAATAAAGGAAGCGCACGAGGGCCAGAAGGATGAATCCAAAAGGGCCGCCGAACAACGAGGACAACTTCTTGAGCTCTCATTCGCATCAGTTCGCCACTGCGATTACAGGTCAGGTAAACAGACAAAAGAAGCTGCCTAAGAAGGCGCGCAAGGAGAAAGGAGCACCATCTTGTCTTGTCTTGCCCCATCTCGTTGTAGTAGCGCGCTTCTTTGCGTTATTCACGACAATCGACAGCACCGAAGCATTGCATAAGCTGTCAAAATTAACGTTTTTGTTGTGATCCTTAATAGCCGTTAAATCACTTCACTGGAATTAACTTTTTAGGTAGGTTTCCTGCGATCAAAAGACGCCGCAGATCTGAGAAAGAATTTATTAACGCCATCGAGTTGTTTTTACTCGTAACCGTAATTAAATCCGAAAAACTATAGCTTAATAATATCATTAAAAAAATAATCGCTTTTTCAACATAAGTAACTTATAAAATTGACTATAAAGCTCCATTAAAATCTAAGCGTTCGTTATGTAAGTAAAAACCCAATTTAAAACTTATACTACTTAATTTTTTTGGCTCATGTATAATTTATTTATTAATAAATAATAAAATCATAACTTTGTACGTGTAGTAGCTTCATCATCGATAGTAAAAAATGAGTTATAAAACAAAAGGAAAACTAAAACCTGTGAAAAGAATTACAAGAACTTAAAGCTCGTGTATCTAAGATAATGTGAAAATAAATTACATTACCAAACTCGCCCAATTGCTTGCGAGTCGAACTCGTACACCGGGAGTTCCGTACCATGGAAAAGTTACCTATGTCATATTTTGTATTTATTACTAATAATACAGAAGAAACATTTTTTAACTTATAAAATGTTTAATGATCTTTAATGATCATACCGTTCTCCTTCAACAATAAAAAAAATTAAAGAACATTTTTGTACTCTAATCAAAGAGCTCCTTTCAAGGATACCCCACACGCCCATGTAGAAAAAATATTTTACTCAGTGCCCTGGGATTTAAGCTGTACATAATTTTAAATACTTTATTTATACTTGAAGTCTAGTACTCATTTTGATTAACAGCTAGAGGCTAGTAATAGACGGATGATTGGCGTTGGCATAAAAATAGGTCCGTTCGAGTATGAAGGTCCCTGAAAATAGCTTTACAAAAACTGGCACTTGTAGTCTTTTTACGTTTAAACACAAATACAATCAAATTATTTTAGGCATCAAAATTTTCTCTTAATATTTAAAGGGAAGAAAACAAGCTCAATCAATGCCACCCACAGGAAAACTTCCAAAGTAGTGTACAATTCTTTACCAATTAATCAGAGAAAAAGTATTCATAAATTCTAATTATAGCTCCATTATGAAATGTAATAAATTTTTACATTTGGACATCTTTAAAGCAACTCATAAATAATGAATGCTCTCCAAAAAATGTTTAGGAGAAAAAAAAAGAAACATTATAAAAGCAAATAAAGCATAAAACCACGCGTTAACACGCGTTTGACATCCTCTGGAAAAGTCTAAAAATAAGCTAAAAGCAAAAAGTTACCTTCTCTAATGAGTAGACATTTAAATGACAAAACGCGAAATAATTTTCCTATAATTGTTCAATAAATCAGAATTATGCGAACATTTTTCATTTTACCTATGACGTCACGATTAAAGTTAAAATATTATTCAAATATAAACAATAATCATCCACGCTCACAAAAAACGACTAAATTTAGATAATTGTCTTCAAAAAATCATCATCTAATTGTAGTAATAATTGCGTAATTGCACTTTTGGAATTTTCCTTTGAATAAGCGTGCTTTTTGTATAATAAATATGCTTATTACTTATACTTAGAACTATTAAAAAAATTCCTTTGATTTAAGTCATTTGGTTTCACGTAGTTCTTCAGAAATAGTGTGATTTTTAATTTTAATATTAATTTGGATTTACGAACGTCAATTTGCCTAATAACGTGTTGGTAATTGAATAAAACCAAATTAATTAAGTCTGCTTAAGTAACAAATTGTAAAGCATTACATTTCATAAATAATATTTTGGTCTTTCAGGGAATCCAAAAAAAAGAAAAGAAATTTGATAACGTTGAGAGAACAAAGGTTAGAAGAAAATACTTGTTCAAGACTAGGTGATAAATCTGAAAAATATATTAGAACACTTGGGGCATTGTAGTGACTACCACATAAAAACTCCACTAGGTTTTGAGTTTAATTGGAATTTCTGAATCACGGCACGATAGACCATTTGTGCGTTGATGACTCAGAAAGTCGTGATCTTTACAGATCAATTCCTCAGAGCATAAAGAAGCTAATTACACTAAAATCTTCTTTTATATAAGTTTGATCTTGCTGGGGTTATATCCTGCACTTCCAGCATCTCGTAAGATCCCATATACTGAAGGCTTAGAACTTTTCAGCCGCACATTTTATCTAAGTGCCCGTGCTTACGCCTAAAGCTGGGCCACAAAAGTGTAGATCCGGCATTATTTTAAAAATATACGTAAGAGAATTCTGATAAAATAAATTTAATTAGATGTAATTGGGTCTTCAATCGGCTGCAGAACGAAAACTAATTCAAGAGCCGATAAAACAAAATTGATTGAACAATTGGAAACAGAATTTAATTCAAATTGAAAAAAACCAATCACTTTTATGCTTACTTAAATTCTACTTTAACGTTATGATGTTTCTAGAATATCAGCATAAAATTGTTTGGGTATTCACACCAAAATTAATTCTTCACTCACTAGAAGTCAGTTTCTTCGAAAATGATTTTTAAAAAGAAGAATTCAGTTAAATTTGCTAAAATTACACGAAAGTTAGGAACTAAAAGAACTAGGACTTTAACATAAGTTGAAATTTACTAGAGATAACTAGTTCTAGCTGAAAAAGATTTACGATGTATATGGCCACATTTTAGTAAAATCAAAACTCTGATCTTTGGCTCATTCTATTAAAGACTTATACTTAATAAATCAGAAATAAATGAGACCATAAATTCTACTATCTTCACTGTAATAACCTTGGCTAAAAAAGCAGAATATCAAACAGTCCCCGCCCTAAAAGACCGAAAGTCCTTCAAACTGCAATTTATGACAAATAATTGGTAGCTACACTACCGTCTCAATTATCATGTGCAGTCTAGATCCATAAGAGGCACGGTCGTGCAACTCGGTTCCGTTCGCTAGGAGAGAAGAACATAATGCCCAGAACAGCGAGAAAACACAGATCGTCTTGATATAGATCTACCATCTACTGCTAAGTGGCTGCGCGTATAGCTCAGGACAGAAAGTGGAGTCATATTGCGCACCAATAAATGCAAAAATACGTTCCGCCTGTTGAGGTTTCTTTATTGGCTCACTTCTCATCGAGCCGCACCGACTTCAGTTCAGGTGACATTAATTTCGGTATATCTTATAAATTTCGAGCCATCAACGTCAAGATATGACGACATCGGTCTCCAACTCGGGTTTATAACATTTTTCCAACTTTTTCTGAGGCTATTTCATCTTGACCAAGTGATGTACTCCCGGAGCATCTTAAAGAAAGACCGAGACTCCTGGGAGATTCCCCTGCGCTGGTAGAGGCAACTGTAGAAAACCCAGTGACAGGACCGTGATTGGATTTTATGAGCAATTGTGACTGGAATTCGTTATGTCCCCTGTAATAATAATCGACGGTGGTGCTGCTGTTTTCTGGAGGCGTTTATAGCCACCACCATATCGCGAACGTCGAGCGATTTTAATGTTTACACACGAACTGAAACGCTCAAATATAATAAATTGCAATAACCGAATGGGATCGTGCTACTGGGCTGCAAGCTCCGACGTTTCTCGACTATACCCAGAGGTTTGTGGGTTTGTGCCTTCTTCTTGGGCGTGCCTCGCGTACCCATCGTCTGAGATAATATCAAAATTCTGGGTATGAGACCAGGACGAATCCTTTTGAGGTGATGTGCTCTTTTGCCCTTCGCGTATTACTCTTATTTTTTGAAAGTCAAAGGAATCCACATATTTAATAATACTTATGACACTTACGGAGCATGCAGCTTTTACTCGGACTTGAAAGAGGAATACTATTTTTCTGTATCAAAAGAAATTTTCTATATTATGGTTTTATGGCATGGTTATTGAAAATATGGGTCTTGGTTTTCTCTCACACTATTCTCACACTTTATTATTTTTGGTCTTTCTTGTTTTGCGTTCAATTATTAAAAACAATACTTTATAAAGCGTTCCGTATTATTACTAATTCCAAAAAACACTATGAGAACATCGCCATTGCATTATTTTATTTCTCAAAAATCCATTAAAAATTTGAATGGAGAAAAAGAAAAATTCTTTTGTCTGTTAGGGAACAGTAAACACAAATTAAATTTAAACTTATTACTTCTTAAAAAATGATCCTTGATTTCTTTTTTTTTCAACCAAAAATTCCAATAATAATAGCATAAATAAAACATCCAAGTAATGAAAAATACACTACATCTTTTATGTACCAAATTCTTTTTTAAAATGGAAAAATTTAAAGAAGTGTAGAATGAATTCTAAAAATCTTTTGTTTTAAAATTTCGAAACGATCTTTTAGTTTTGTGGGACAACGGACAAACATATTGAATTCAATTATTATTGAATTTTATTTCATATATTAACTGCTCTGCAGTAAGTGTAAAAGCAGAATTATATCAAAAAAATTAATTTTTTTTCCGAACTTCTAAAAATTATATACTTTTATCAAAAATATGGAATTCCAAAAAACCAGTTAATATTTTCGGAAAGAAAATCAAACTGGGATAAAAGCGCACCCATGCCTAATGAAAATAAATTTTCAAATGCTTTTTCTTCAAATAACGAATTTAAAATTGATAGAAAATACGCCACAGTCTTGTTAAAATTAAAAAGAGTTATAATTTTTGAAATATGTTACGATAGACATTGTTTTTTTTTATAAAAAAATATATTCATACTCCAATATCCACTTTAAGAAAGCCCTAAGTAAGACAAAATGTTATATTTCCAATATCAAAGCAAGTGAAGGTATAAAAAAAAAAGCTATTTTTCATAAAAAATTAAAAGAAAGCGTTCTTACAGTAGCATTAACCTTATTAAATTGCTAAATCTGAAATGAAACATTACTTTTTGTCTAAATACCAGGGAAATATCTTAATGGAGTTTCAGTGGATTTAAAGTTATAATCTTCACAAAACTTTTTTATATTATTTTAAATGATAAAAAGCAGTCGAAAAATTATTATCGCGTTTTACATTACCATAAAACTTATTGTAAAAGCAAACACAAAGTTTAAAATAATACAAAATGTGATTATGTTCTTGCAAAATTCCTCAACTCAAATGAAAAAGAAAAAAATTTCTCTTAAGTTCTTTTAAATTCTGTTTATTATTTTAAACTATCATTAATCTTACCAAAAAGTATCTGAACACCAGAAAAGACTTACCTGAAATATAAAAAGAAACGTTTGTTAGTTAAGAATTAATACGAGCCCAAATTCAGATTTAATTAACACAGCATAGAACAATGTGATAAGATAGCTATCATTAAATAGCATCTCAACTAAGAAATATGTTAACTATTTTCAGATAGTGCAATATCTTCAGAAGTTCGTTCTTAATTAATATCTCCCTGTCACAACAAGTATAAGGAAACAGAAATTTGTAAATAAACAATTTTAATCACTTAGGCTGAACACAACACAACCATATCTTAATCTCACTAGCCTGAACAGAGACGTAGAACAAGAGGTGAACGAATTATGCACATACTTTTCCGAGCGGGGGAGGAGGAATTCAATGGTTCCCAGAGCTCAGGCACCTCTGGGAAGGAAACAATTCTTCCTTATCTCATCAGGCGGGGCGAACCTCAAAGTTGCCGCAAACGTTGTTTACTTACTGACTTTACCTTTTTCCAGTTGGTGCCACTGTTGCTGGCATTAAGGAAATTCAGCAAAGCCCTGCAGGGACGGTATGTCCGCAGTGCAAAATTAAAATGTCTTGAGGAGCTCAAAGCTAAACTGTACCACACCCTCAAGAGTTGCCGGTAGAAGATATCAAGAAGCAATTTACGCTTCTTCCGTTCTACCTTAGAAAAGTTCCCTTTTTTTCATGCCATTTTCACGGTAGGAGATTAAAGTCTTTTGCTACAGCATCTTCTTAAGTATTTCGAGCTTTAAAAAGAATCACGGCTAAACTGCAATGTATAGGGATTTTCTCAGAAGTATGTATAGTACTCCTTTCAAGGTATAGATAAATTGGAATTGGAGTATAAATCCCAAAAAGAGCTGATAAGGTAATTTGTTTTTATTTAACAATCACATCCTTTTATCGTTCAATACCCATCTTAAAATTTTCCGAAAAGTTTTTTACAAGTTTGATGAAAACACGCCTAGGTCCGCTTGCAGTGGATTATACAATCAGGTAATTGAAACAAATTGCCTGACTCGTAATTTGTTAAAGTCTATTGAGGCGTTTTTGAGCTATATGGGAACAAAGATACACAAAAGTAGCCTATATGTACATATATTTATTTTCTCAGGATTTTACTTTAATGGCGTGCGTTTAAGTAATTTCCGAACTATTTCTAAACAAGTTAAAGATCCTTGCTTGAAAATCCAACGTGAAAAAGAAGCCAAATATTATTTCGTACATCTAGACAGAAATCTTTTAAAACATATTTTTGAGTATCATACGTTTTGATAAAAAAAACCAAAATTTTATTAAAATTCTAATCTTTAGCCCTCAATTTAACCCTTGATATTACTCCCAAGCCAAATTTCAATAAACATTTATACTGAGGAATTTCCCTTAATATCCTCAATATAATTTAATAACACATTAATCCTAAGATTTTAATTACACTCAGATGCACAAAATTCTTGAAGGTGTTTTTTTGCTTGACAGAACGAAAATCCTTTCAAGCAAATAAAATCATCGAGCAATTAATCAGTTAAATTAAATTGAAACCTGTAGGGGATGACATAGGGTGTTATCAGACAAGGATTTGTAAGAAGCTCAAAAGGAAACTGCTGGAAAAGTAGGCAAATTACTTTTAACCGTTCAGTGATTTTTCTCTAAAAAAATCTCATCAAAATTTTTCCTCCGTACTGATTTTAATCAGGCTTAAAGAGCTGCACTGCAGGCAAAGCTGTCTAGAAAAACTGTCTCCTCTGTCCTGGCTGTAAACAGAAGCAGCTGGTCTTAATGAAATTTAAGGCTATCGTGGATGATAAGCCAGGAGATAAATTAAGTATTAAAAATTCTATACTATAAATAAATTTATGGTTTTAAAAAATTTTTTTCCAAAGAAATTCTAAATAACATGAAAAATTTCAAGCACCCTCAGTGCATTATAAATTTTCATGAAATACGCAGCATAAACAACTCCATTTGCAAAATAAATAAACAGAAAGGGTCCAAGTGGATACCCTGGGGAACATTCGGGAATTTTTTAATCTATCTCAATAAATAAAACGAATAAAAATGTGTATCGAGCGATCGAACTGATAGGACCAATGACCGTTTATCGAATTCGCGGTAAACTCCACAAACTTGAATTTATATAAAAGTAAAGGTCTTTTTTTTATAAAATCAAAAGAGAAAGATACCTAAATACCGTCAATTTGCTTGAATTCTTTAACACAAAGATAAAGAAATTTGTAAACTCAATGTCTTAGGCATTAGATTTGTCTCTTCGAAAATTTTGTTGAAAAGAACCTTAAAGAAAGGTCAAGGATTTGAATAATTTAGCGATGAAACAAATTGGAAGCTGGTCAATAATTGGTGATTGACCAGAAATTTCAAAGATGTGTAAAACAAATGAGAAAAATAAAAGACGACACGAACAGGGGAAAGGCCGAAAGCAAGTTCTGGTACGCATTAAACTGAATGCTGTCAACATACCCAGAATTTTGAATAAACTTAAAGAAATTTCTCAGATAGTTGAGTAAAAATTTGTTTAAATCGAAAAAAATAGATAGCACAAATGCTTGATGTCAAAATACACTACATTACAATATTAAATTAGTAATTTTTGATTGTAAAAGATATCAAACCGATTTTTTGGTACTTTGATACAGTCACAAAATTTATGAATGAATATTTAAAAAACCAATAGTAGATTAATTAAACAATTGATGTAAATATGGTAAACATGTTTTTGTATTTTTGATTTAGGTCAAACTTTCTTGTGCTCTTTTTAAGAAATCGATTTAATGTATTTGTACTTTCTATAGAACTTCGTGGTATCCTTCCTTCAATTTGATTTGCCAAAAATCTTCTACAACACTCTGGAATTATAAAAATTCCAGATATTTTCTAAATTTAAATTCTGTGCATATCACTGATAATTGTATTTAGAAAAAGTCTTTTTTATTTTAATATTGTCTTTTTTATTTAATATTTAATTACATCTCGGTTTATTAACTTGAATCTGACCTCACCACTGCGTGACTAGTGTTTTCCATAAATTTTTAAAAACGTGCTATTACAATATTAATTTATTACAAATCTATTAAACCTTAAACCTTTTTTTTATTCTTCAGTGAAGTTCGATAAGCCTGCACTATAAATGGAAAAGAACCCCTAAAAAAGGATTTCGATGTCTAAAACTTAAAATTTCATATATTAAAATACACCATACAATTGAGTTGCATGATTAAAGAAATTGTTTTTTGCCTATTAAGATTTAGAAAAATCCTCTTTACGGAATATTTCAAACAATAATAAACCATTTCATTGTAGAGAATTATCTAAAAACAAAAAAATACCTTGATTTTAAGACCATGGATTTTGAAATCCAACTAATTAAGCGGTGTACACACGAAAACCCCGCCGAGAACTTCTAAAAACAACATTGCATAACTTTTAATCTTGATCGTCTTAAACTTTCTACAGGGAAGATGAAAGCAGCTCAACGTAATGACTGTGCACAATTGGCGCTCATCTCTCGCTGATAAGGGCGATCAAAACTTAATTTGCTGCATCATGATGATTCATTCCGATTGTCACTAAGCCCCCATAGGAAAAAAATGAAGTGAATCGCTTGGGGGTTCCCCGAAGTTTCCCAAAGCAATTAAAATTCCTGAGACTGGTAATAAACTGCAGCGCTCCATTATCAGCTATTGATTACAAAGAGTAGATTCTTCCCAGTTCCGCCTTCCGTCTTCCAAGGCGTTTTGAGGCGTCTTCGGAGCGCCTTTTGTGCATCTTCTTCCTCAGCTCTTCCCATTATAGCCCCGGGAAGCGCCTTCATTTTCGGAACAAGGCCAATCAGTTCAATTTATCAAAGAGCCAAATTTGAAGTGCATTTTAAGTGGATCTCCTGTGAGGAGTGTTTAGTTCGGGATAAAAAAAATCGGCTGTCGAGTAAGCTAACAGGTAGGAACCACCCACCTAGCCTGGCCAGCACTTATTAGGCCTACCTGCGTTACTCTTCCACCGTTCACTTGTTCGTGCTGGCCCTATATAATTTAGTGTGGCCGTCGCTAGGCAATTTAGTTCCCAAATTAAATTATAAATTCAAATTGGATGGGAGAGCACCTTTGCCCACATTGCCCATATTAGACCATGAAGTAAATGCCTATGCCGCGAAGAAGCCCTACCTGTGACAAGACGTACGGGAAGTGCGTCTCTCGGGTGACACTTCCTAATGAAGGGCCAGACTTTGGGCGGCTGAAATATTACTGCGTTAATCGGACTATTAAATTTATGGCGGCAGAATAGAAAGGGCTGTCCGATGTTTATCGAACAGGAAAACAATTGCGGTGGGAGGCGCATTAAGGTATGCGCTAATTGGACTAATCGGGCTCCAATTTGTTTAACTAACAAGCGTTGGTTTAAAGAGGCCGCGGGGTTCTCAAATTGTGCGTTATACACAGCAGCCCGACATTGGGATTGTGTTTTTGTTTTTTTTTTTTGTTTTAAGCATGGACATTTCAAATACTAGGGGTTAGTTGCACTAAAAATGTTAATGTAATGGAGTTCATTAAGGTTACAGGTAAATTTCTTTTTATGGACACATAAGTAAACTGGTACAATGTCGTTCTTTTTGTTCAAATATGCACATTTATATTTGGGTGGTCTTCACAAATCTAATTCTAATGGACGTAAAAGAAACGCTAGAACAGATTTTAAATGAATAATTTTCAAATTGGGTTTAAATAAAATACTCAAGATTTATTTATTCTATACTGAGAATTATTTGTTTTATATTGGAAAATATGTCCGACTACAGAACAAACACTGTGTATAAATATTTTTTAAAACCCTTGCGTGCTCACATTTTTTTACACATTTTAAAATTCGTTGAAATTCGTCTCTAAAAAAAATATATTACTTTTTTAAATTGCTTCCAAAATATGTAAATGGTCACATTTTCTTTTATTTATGTTGAAAGAGGATTTGACTAATAAATTGTTTTCATTTTTATCTTTTTGTTAAACTGTAAACTGCCTGTAAGATGCCTCAATGCTTTAGACAGCAAGAAGAAGTGTGAATAGGTAGTCCATACTAGACTAATTTAATGATATGAAAAATGTTAACATCGAATTCAAAGATACCTTTCTCTTAGTATATTTTTCCAAACTTACACTGAATCTAATTAAATATTAGACATCTAAATATGGTGCAATTAATTAGACTATTTCAATATGAAATTTCTACAAATAATACGAAAAGATTATAATAAAAGATCTACAATAAAAAATCTATTTTAAATGTTGTCGAAGAAATCGATTTTTATTGAAATTCTCGTTTGCTTAATCTTACTTTTTTTTTTTACTTTTTGCTATTATATAAAAAGTAGATTAATTCGACAAATTCATTCCTCTTTACGTCTTACTGGATGTGCTAAAACCCAGAGGGGAACAAAAACAACATATTTGCAACTATCAACGGAATTTAGTAATTTGTTTTCGTTAAATGTATAAAAATTTCAGTATTATTATTCAGAGTTATTTGTGGTTTTAAACAGCCACTGAGAAATCGAAGGTAATTCAATATAATTACAAATTATTATTCAATCAAAATCGTAAAAATCAGGAAATATATTGTGGGCTTGTATAAAAGAGTAAAGCTGGTACTTTAGAATTATTACCCTATGAGTGGTATTTACGACTTTATTGACTTTTTCCCAAGCACTTAAAATATACACATAAATATACCCAGAGAAATGCGATAGACGAACAAATATTCATGGGATTTATGTACATTCCTCTTACTGAATAGGAATACCTTCCTCCCCCAAGCGTGAGGACCTCTAGTCAAATGGATAGGCATCTCCGACGTTCCTCACTAGAAATTTGTTAAAGCGAGCAGTCAACTTACCAGTACGTATTAATTCAAATGGAGTTCTAGCTGCTCCCTGTAAAGTGAAATATTAATTCTTGTCACACTCGCGCCTTTGTCGGACGCGAAATCACGTCGATGAACTTTGTCACATTTGAATAGAAAACAGCACGTGACCTCCACGCCACCCGTCAGGTCGTGCCTGGACGTACGGACATTTTGTACAAATGTATATAAAAAAAAACAAA
The DNA here is from genome assembly GCA_001932985.1 of Proctacanthus coquilletti. Taxonomy (NCBI): domain Eukaryota; kingdom Metazoa; phylum Arthropoda; class Insecta; order Diptera; family Asilidae; genus Proctacanthus; species Proctacanthus coquilletti. The sequence continues at coordinate 2,038,914 of MNCL01000009.1, forward strand.
AAAATAAAATAAAATAAATAAAATAAAACAAAATATATATATAAAACCTCTGACATTATTCCGCATTCATAAATTATACCCTTTTGTCGTTTCTCGACTGAAGTTGTAGTGTGCCCTCGGCGGGCTTCTAATGAAAGCAAAACGTGCAAAATGGATGACAGCTCGCCGGTGGTAAGAAGCTGCTGCTACAAATACGACCGAGCCCATGTCCCATAAATTTCAAATCAACAAGTTTACAACGAACCCAGCTCCGGGCTCTGGGACTCCAGACCTCGGCTCACGCACGGACTATGGATTTATGGGATTTGATACTCGACGAGATGTAAAGTTCTAAGCAGAACAACAATATTTTATTATTATTATTTTTTTTTTTACTTTTACTGTTTAGTAGTAAAAGAATGAAAATTCGGAGGTGACGACATGAACATCTTAATCTACGATCTTGACCATTTTTAGTCAATGCCTCCTGCGAACTTCTCAGGGCAAAAGTCACGGTGAAGAAACGATACAATGGTGATGTGCCCACAAACTATTTATCATCAACATTTTATGTTACAGTGATATGCTAGATATGAGTAGCTTTGTGGTGACGATTAAGTCATCGTCATATCTTCGGGCGATTTACTTGCCCAACATCCAAACTGAACTAACAAATTCACCAGTTTGTGGTCACGAATTTCTTCACGAGCATTTCTTATGTTGTTTTGGAATGAAGAACAGCAGACAGATAAAAACATTTGAAGCTTCCGTCTAAAGTCGGCTAAAAGGTTATCAAACAGTTAGTCACATGCTAATTTCCTCTACGTGATAAGGTAACAAACAGATAAATAGATGCATGCAAGTACAAGGTACACTATACTTTAACTTGAATGTAAGTTATGTTCTAATTCTATAAAAACCATCGTGGATTTTTGCGCGATAGAGTTATAAAGGAAATCCTCTTCAGAAACCTAATCAATTTTTGGATAAGTTTTCCTAGCTCTAAAAAGGGGACTATTATTAGATTTATACCATTCTTATTATTTTAAAATCTCTCACAATAAATAAATTTTTGGAAAATCCAATTACGATCCTGCAATTTGTTCGACTATAAGAAGAAGTGGATTTAAATCAAGAAAATGAACATCAATAAACCTTTGGTATCATAAATGTAATACATTAAAACTAAAAGCAGATGAAGATTTATTAATTATTATTATTATTTTTTTGTATGCTACAAAATTTACCTCGATCAGGTCGAAAAGTTGTTCCAAGAAAATTTCAACTACATATTTCTTGTGAATCTTCTGTTTGTGACGAAATTGTAAACATGTTTTTTACTTAAAAACATGGAGATTAATTGATTTTTTTCGTGTCATTTCATATTCTTCTTTTTACCATTTTAAAATTAATCAAGCCCACAATATTAATAATTCGATTTGTGTATTATCAAAAAAGGTGTTTTTACAAAAAAAAATAAAAATTTAAAACAAAACAAACAGAATTTATAAACAATGAAGAGAATAAAAATAATGAAATACAATAAAAATTTTCTTTCTTTTTTATTTTAGGTTTAAAATAGTCGTTTGCTTCATAATTATGTTTTCAATCACATAATTTTTTTACAAATTCCTATAAACTTGTATTTATTCTATTTATTCATCAATTTGTAAGCAATAACAACACACAAGAGTTTCCAAAATAATATACAACTGTCCTGTCTAGTTTTGGAAACACATTAAAATTGAAAATTAGTATAATTAAATCTTTTCAAAAACATTATCTATTAATTTTATTTTACCCTTTGTTTAAGGAAACAACTAAATTTTCAATTAAAATTTTTGTCTAGGATTTACGAGCACACAGTTTTATTATAATTCCTGTTCTAAAAGTCGTTAAAGCACAGAATTCTTAGAAAAGCAACGCTGATATGTTTTTAATAACATAATTCTAAGTACTATTGCAACCGAACTATAAATCTAACTCGCACGTCCTATGGGACTGTCCTTGAGGTGCCGCACGTAAGTGTGGAAAGACACATCACAGCCGAAGCGAATAAAATCTGAAAATTTATAGTTTCTGGCATGAAAGGCGCAATTAAATTCTTTGATTAGTCACTAAACGCCCAAATATCAAGCGGTTGGCGGCGGCACGCTTCTTTCTGCCATAATTAAAATTTATAGCCGCTCTCCCATTGCTCTGGCAATATTGCATGCTCCCTGAGAACGATAATGGCATTCCGCAGTGCAATCGTAACTATTCCGGGGATTAATCACACCACATTCAGCAACGCCCGCATCCGGGATCCTTGGGGAATGCGGAGACCAGCACACTCTGTAGACCGGATCGCATATTACTTTAGTTATAGTTATGGCCACCGGAAAATACAGCTCCCTGTAATAATCCCATAAAAATTTTTTTTGGAGATGGTGGCAGGAATAATTCCCGCGATTTTCCGAAACCACTTACAAACACGACGGCTCCCGTCGCCAGCTAATCCGCGGGTAATCTCAGGAGACGCTAATTCGCACGCTTCGGAAACCTCACCACAGAGGGCGCTCACATATCCGGCATCGTAAAACACACGATAAACTGTTTGTAAGGCTCGCGAATGCACGCAACGCACGCCCCTACCGACGGGTCTGGTAAGTACATGGAACTATTGCAAGGAGGAGCCGGGAGGATGGAACTCGAGGGCGGGCGCTGAGGTGTCTGTCGACGCACCAAGTGTTAATTTTACGGCCGCTTAAATGGAGACCCTAATCCCCGGCTCCAACTCCATTCGGCTCATTTGCGTGTGTCAAGTCAACATCGCGTCCTTGTTACAAGGATGTGATTTCCTGTTACCCACTTTTGCTCCACTACGTTGGAATTATCCTGGGAAAGCGGGACCATGCGAGTATATAAAAAAAAAATACAAAACAGATAGTAAATGGGAATTACTGCACCTCCCTGGAAGATATTAAAGAAAACTGGCTCTCCATGGAATTGAATTTATAAGGTTAATATAAAAATGAAACAACATTTTTTTTAAAAAATGTTAATTTGAAGAGAAATATTTCGTAGATAAGTGCTATAATTTCTTTGAATTGTAAATAATCTTTATAGGTATTTTCATATTTCGCTATACTATTGTATTTTTTCCATGCGAGTATTAGGGACACTATTATTAACCTTTGCATTATGAGGTTACCTCTGACGTGACAAACAAAGTTACTTTTTCCTAAAACTCTTAAACAAGTTGATAAGAAATAATTTTATTTAAAAAAACAACAGACCTTAGCGACACTCCCTGTTTTAAAAAGAACAATATTTAAGTTTGTGATTTCAGATAAGGTCTGAGATTCGTACAAAACAAAAACATATACAAAATCGTATAGACTAATTTTACGAAGAGGTCTTCACTTGACTACTTTACTTTTACTTTGTTTTAGTTGAAACTATAGTTTCTTAAATAAAAATTCAACTCAAAGCCAAAAAGTCCTAGTTTCTGGCCGTCAAAGTTTCTTCTTTAGTTAATTATTAGCCGAGATGAAGCTTGGAAAACTTTAGAAGCTTGGAAGTTAAGAATTAATAGTGAACACTTGCCAGTTAATGATTTTCAAATATGGTTTTAGATGAAATCAAGAAAGTTGGAGACAATGTTCAAAGTATGCTTATTTTTCTACAGTTGACACACAGTTCAGTTCCATTCGATTCTATGGCTTATGCTGATCAACACGTTTGTTCTGCCACATAATTTTACGGCTTTCATCCTAACACACTGTAACTTTATTGATTGAATTTATATTTCTCTTGCATAGGTTTCTTGAAAGAAAATTTCATACCTCTTCCAACAAGTCCTTACACGGCTTCCTCCATTTACCATGTCCTATAAACTTTTGGTATTCAAATATTCGGTCTTATTACAAAAATTTTCTAAGAATTGTAAAATTTAAAGTCATCTAGATCTAGATCATCACAGCATAAATGTGAAAGGGCGAATGAGAACTCCTGTAAATTATCGTATAAGTAGCATATGAGCTGCATAGGATACTTACTTCCGGCTAGAAGTGGAAAAAAAAGATAAAAACAAAAAGGGATATCGGTATAAGTGTTCATCCGAATGAAAATATAACTTTACACAACACCCCGTACTTTTAATTTTTATATTTAAATGACAAATGTTTTTAATTTTAATTATGACAATATATTTAAATAGTGACTAAAATGAATTCCACAATATCTCGCTTTCAAAGTAAGTAAACCTGTTTAAACTGTAGAATTAAAATTTAACATAGACTGGGAACATCCTGTGCTATTTTGATCTTCTAAAAATTCTGTTTCTTACGAGGCTTTTTCAAATTTTTAACTAACGAACAGAAGCGAATTTGTCCTTTTAAATGTTTTTTACAGGTGAGAAAAGAAAAACTGGACGAAGCAAATGAGGATTACCTAGAACTTTCGTATTTCAAAAATTATTTTATATAGAAACGAACCGCTTTTAATTGATTGATCCATAGATGTGAACTCTAATAATCCAAAAAATCTTTAATGAGGACAAGTCCGCTTCTGTTAGCCAGCTCCTCATTTGTAAAAGAGCAATACCTACGAGCATTGAGTATGGTCTTAGATGAAATCAAGAAAGTTGGAGGTAATGTTCAAAGTATGCTTATTTTTCTACAGTTAACATACAATTCAGTTCCAGTATAATACCATTCGATTCTATGGCTTACTATGGTATGGTACTAATTTTTGTTCACCTTTTAAGTCATCCACAAAAACGAAAAAAAAACTAGTGTCTTCTGACCTCATATTACATGTCCAAAAAAGACTCAGAAAAATCGGTAAATACCACCTCGATTCCTTTCCTTGAAGTTTGTTCGTGTAGTGTAGAGCTTAAAACATAAACATCTAAAAATCTGTTAAAAAGTTAAAGATGAAACGATTTGGTTTCTTTGTAAAAGATTTAATTGTGAATTTCGCAATAATAAAAAAAGCTATTAAACTACAAATTGAATACGAAAACTCATTTAAAACTTCTATAGTTGCTTTTGGAAAATGATTTCATAAAAAATTAAAAATTTTTTTTCATAACTTTCGTATTTTATTTATATTTTCGGATTTATGTTAAAAGTATATTTAAAACTTTACTTTATACATCGTATTTAATATTCCGAACATATAATGAATTTTGTTGCATATTATACTTGTTTTTTTTTTAATAATCGCAGCATACAACTTTTCGGATAATATTTGTACAAAAAATGTTAAATTTGATAACGTCTGCTGTTTGCTTCCAATTGGAACAGAAATAGGTAGACTTGTATGTCTAAAAACTGTGGGAATTAGCATAATTTGCGGGAAGGATGCCCAGAAATTCCCCTTTTAGAGGGAATGTTGGCTAGGAAACGTTTGCAGTACTCTGAAGAGGAGGAGAGCGAGAAGTATTAAGGGAACTCTCCTGGTGGATTTGTCCTTATTGCGGGGAAAAATAGCGAAACATCTTTGCGGAAGAATCATAAAGTCTGGAACTGCAGACGATTTGGTGCAAGATGAGATTATGTGGTTGGAATTTAATTAGCGCCCCTGGCCAAACTCTGTCAGATAGAGGCGGTCGTCTACGTTTTTGTGTCCATGCTCGAAATCTAGTAACTTGTTGCATGTACCTCGGTATGTATGATGAATATCTTCGGCCGCGTCTTAAGACTACCCCTCAGGTTCTGGACTGGAAGAGAAAGCAACTCCTCCACAAGCGGTCGTGCGGCGATGATGGTAATTATCATGTTTTATGCTGATTGCCCGTGATATATTGCCTTTCCCTGCCTCCTATAATTTTATTGCCGGGCTCTTTGGGTAACCAAGTTAGAAGTGCACGCCATTAATGTGAATTATCTATTGTTGCTGAGCACTCACTTGGTTTACCTTTAGTCCAACACTTGTAACGGCCGGGTAATTGAAAAGGTGATTTGCTTGATAGCGATCGCCGAGAAATGGAATTGGAGGCGCCAAGGATCTCCTCTTGTACCTTCAATTGCGGTAAGCATTCGCAATTTGCACGTTGAAAGAACAAACACACTGGAGTAGATTAAAAGAAACTCGTTAGGCCGGTTCGTTACTCGAAATTCAACGGTAAAGAAAACTTAAGAAAAATTAATCATTTCTTCTTCACTTCGTCCGTGTGTATGGTGTTGGACTTTCAATTGCTCTAGAGCAATTATTCCTTTGCGGGAATAAAAAAGAAGAAAATTGCAAAGAACGCGCTAATTTTTCTTATTGCGGAAATAGCACGATTTTATTATTTTTTAAATATATGAATTTCATAGACCAACGCTTCTTAGATACTAAAGTGCGATATCCGGGGCATTTCAGACGTTAATGTAACTCAGGGTGAAGACATCTTCCGTTCTCTGAAGTCTGAAGTGGGCAAAAGACACCATTGGAAATAAGAAAGAACGTTTTCATTTAATCTGGATTTAAATTTTCTCCTTTAGAATATGCAAAGTACTTCTAGTAGACTTGAGATATTTGAGAAATTCAAAAACTGTTTTATTTGTAATTTATGATCGTTTGAGAGAAACCGCATTTTTCATATACTTGTACTTGCAATTATTTTCTTAATTTAATTCGATTATAAATTAATGTTTCTAGGCTAAACCGACGTACTATATTTTATCAACTTTACATAATTTTACTTAATTTTTGTGCAAAAGACAAAAACTTTATAAAAAATACAAATATTGAAATTTTTATACTTTGAATAGATTGAATTGATGAACTAGTAAAATCGTAATCGTCAAATTCGTAATGGTTATGGTTATTAAGGGTAGCTATTTTTTTAATTTTCATGAAAATAAGAATAATTTTAAATTAATATTTACAAATGTTTAAGTTTTTTTTATTCTCATGAACTATGCCAACGATATCGATCTCTACCGCCGGAAGAAAGTTTTTCTACCGGTACTGTTTTATTCATAGTTTTATTTATTTTTACTCGATTTTAATTACTTCAATGCGTCTTTAATAATATTTTTTTTTCAACTCTTAAATTTTACATCCAATTATTTTCAAAACTTCGCGAGAGCTGGTCCGTATTTTGTCCCATCACAGTGAGGTTCCATCTTAAACTATTTTGATAAGTACTAAACTGATTTGAATAAAACTTTTTAATTTATTTTTATTTCTTTAAATCATTTTTAAGATCCATTTTTAATTTTCCTTCAGTGATTAAAAAGCAAACGATATTTACTTGAAAAACTTGCATTTTCACTATTAATTACCTACATTTTTTCTATAATTAATCTTTTAAATTTAGACAACGCAAAGATAAGCTTTATTTATATACTTTAAATGATTATTTTTTTTCATATTTTACTATTCTACTAATGGTAATGGGTTAAGTGAGTTACTAATTACAATTCCCTTACATACTAAGGAATAACTAATTAAAATTGTAGATGATGTGAATTGGTAAGTATGTAATTCAATATTTAATATTTAAAAGATTGATTACAGCCTAATTCTGGCAACAGTTAAAAATATTTAAATATTTTGCTAATAAACTTGGCTATTTCTTTATTTACAAAAATGCGCATTTTCTCGTTCTAAATCGATTTTTATGTAGTGGCAGTAATCCAGAAAACCAACTAGCGTGTTTTTTAAGCAGATTTTGGAAATGAACAATGGAAAGGACTTCAATTTAGAGAACAACGCGACCCAGACGGGTAGTGCGCACAAGGTGTGCAAGCCCGAGTTCGCGATAAGTCGAGGACTGGTTCCGGACAATGGCAAATTTATTCCACTTCGACGTGCCTCAATTGCAATTATTGCCACTCGTCCGCGCCGCCCTAGTTCCGATCCTGCGCCATTTGAAAAGGCGGTCCTCCTAAATCATGACAACGCTTCTTGGTCGCGTTTTTAATTATAATCAATGACAGCCCGCACAAGTGGTAACTCGAGCACATAAGTGAAAATCCACTCAATTACCACTCGCGACCCGACTCAATACTCATCAATCATGCACGTTGTCGACGTCGCCCTCATCACTTCACTCGCCGATCAATACGTGACGAGTCTTAAGCCACAGGCACCCTGAGCCGCCGCTGCCTTCAACACCTCGAGATTGAATAAATTCCCTATAAGCAGAGTTTGTCCGTTGTCTTCCTTAAGGCTTCGCACTTTCTTTAATTATATTTCCCCCCCGAAAGCAATCACGGCACTAATTAGCCGCGGGCGCAGTCGCAATTTCACGAGCGCGCAAGACAAAAACCGCACTATTCACACATCACGCCCGAGTGCGCGTCTAAATCAATCACTCATTTTGCATGCCGTTCACACGTCACGCGGGGCATTGGCTAAAGACAGCAAAAGGCACTGGAAATTAAAAGCAAGCAGCTATTTCACGTTTTCTTTGGCCTCGTAATTTACTAACTACCAATAAAATTTACAAAGGTATCTTCTGTTGGTAATCCCGGTAAAGAAGTTTTCACATTTCACGCAACCCACACGTGACTTGTCTTGATAAATTAATTCTAGAGAGAGGATAGTGAAACTAAGAAAAACGCTTTACGAACTTTTTCCAAGATATCAAAAACAAACAAACATTTCTCCGCTTATATTTCGATGAATTGACTAACTTATGAACTTTCTAACAGTGAACAAATAAATAAACTTGATAAAAATGCCGCTGCTTGCTTAGCTGAAATAAAAATAATATAAACAAATAATTGCAACGTAGATTTTAAATTGACCTATGAATTATCTAAAATTTCATTTTTTTCTTAAATTAATAAAAGAGGCAAACAAAGAAAAAAAAACTTTAATAGAAGTTTGATTAATTCTTAATTGAACTTGCTAATCTTTTTATATCCCTACATTTACTAATGATGCGTAATGCAAAGGGAACTCCCAAGTCTGCCCTCTAAAACAAAAACTGAACAAATTTCATGCATAGAATGGACTGCGGTGAACCTTGAGTGCGGAAGTACAACTCACAAGCAAATTCAAAATAAGCGTAATTTCGTAATTGTTGACTCAATTTTCAGGGATCTATTTTTATATTTTTACTTTCATAAAAAATCCGAAAAGTGAAAACGTTATATTTCGGCCAATAATGAAAAATAAAAAAATCATTAGTGGAGCAAGGAAATGTGATAATTTTCTCAAGTCACACTACCTCACGTTGGCAATTGTGGCAGGATAAGCCAAGGACGGGTATTTTTACGGTCGTGCAGTCCTAGACTGTGGCTGAGTCGCCGGAGGAACTAATTACCTCTCCACATACTTAAGCCATTTGCGAGGTACGTGCCCTGGCGTGTCACGTGCCTTTGATAGCCTTTCAGACGGCGCTAAATGGGTGCAATTTGAGGAAGACATTAATCAGGCGTGCGATGAATGGCGCAGTATGGCCACTACCTTTTACCTTTTCGATTTACTCCAATAATCGAAAAGTTGATTGGTGCGTGACATAAAACTTCCGAGAGATTAAGTGGATACCTGGCAGAATATGAATTACCTCTTTCTTCAAGCATTTCACCTATTTCGCATCCGACAGCGAAAGTGATTCCCCATTTATCCACCACCATTTCTAGCCTCCGATGAACTGTCGCCTTCAAGTAAATTGATATAGTCGCTTTAAGCAGACAGACTTTGAGGAAATTAGAGATTTCCTTCGGAAATTTACTTAGCAGCGAAAAAGCTCCTTTGATATCCTTGGAAATACCCTTTGACCTCCCTTGAAAAAACTTAATGCTTCCTTTTAAAACCTAGGCAAATAATGAAAAATCTTAAAAGTAATGAGTAAAATGCTTTTTGCGATCAATGAACAATTACAAGACTTTAAAAAAAAATGTAATGCATGTGTTTTCCCAGAAAAACCTTTAATATAAAACTTCAGAGGAAATGAAAACTTACGAAAACAATATTTGTGCCGTCTTATTTACAAATCAATCGATTTTAAAATGAAAAAATTAATTTTAGATATAATCAAAGAAAATCTTTTGAAATTATGTTTGCTGCCTTTGAAAAATAAGTAAAAAAAAAACAATTGAATGATATTGACCAGTGTTATTATTTATTAACCCTCGCCAATAACAAAAATTGGTCAACCATGACCAGAGAATTGCATTTCTTCGAATTTTTCCTAATTTCATGGTTTTTACTCAACGTTTCTTATGAGCTCTTCTAATGTAGAAATATACCCTTCATCTCATTTTTACGTTTATATTTTATTGGAAGATCCAAAAATTCTTTTTTTCCCTCATGTCGCGACGATCGACCACATCTAGCAGGCCATAATTAGGTAATGAAGGTGTCAAAACACTAATTGCCCATTTAAATCGTGCCCAGCCCATTTTATCCGGAGCATCCCAGCGAGCCAACTCTCGTAAATCTTTCTGAAGAGAAACTGGAGAAGAGGAAACCCACTTTTCTGCTTAATGCCTTCGGTAGTGGAACGAATGAATCATCAGTGCTCCCCGCCTTCCTGGACGCCGGAATATAGAGATAAAAAAAAAATATACATATATCTGGATAGCTTCAGGTTCCCGCCTCCGCGTTCCCGTGTCGTTTTGCCCTTCTTTTTTATCATGCATTCTTATCGGTCGCCCTACCAAGGCTGAAAATACACTACACAAGTTGTCGACCAAAGAAAAACATCTATAAACATCTGAAGATGAGGTGAGGGGAAATATAAATAGTGCGGGTGGTCTTAAGTGGCTCAAAGCGACCACCAGAGAAATTGCGCTCCTAATGAAAGTGACGCATCATTCACACATCCTCCGGGATTGAGTGTGACACGTTCTAGAACCAATCCTAAGGACTAATTGGGGCTTTCTCTGCGGGCCCTCCAGAAAGAAGTCGCATGAATATGACTGACTCAGGACTCATTAATTATGGGGAACTCTTCTTACGTTCGCTAGAGTTTATCTGGAAGATTCAAGCAGCAGCAGCAGCCTGACGACGGAGCAATTTAAAGTAATTCACAGGAAATTGAAATTCACTCAAAGTTTCTACACGCAAGAGAAATCGTGTCTTTAGCGCTTCCCGGACTTGCATAATTTCAGCCTTCATTATGCATAAGAGTCCTTTTGGATCATGCCGATTTTATGGCGTTAATTCGCGTTGATATAACCGTGGTAATTGCTGAAGTTATTTTTCTCATTCTTCTACCAGTTTTTCTTTTCCTTTTGGACAGGGTGTTGACCGACAGGGTATTTTTGACCACAAAGCTGGACACTATTCTTTCTTATATACTAATATAATGAATTGTTTACTATCTCAAAACCAACAGTGGCGTCACAAATAGAAGTATAGTGAAAATTGTACATTTTGGATGATTCGTCCAAAAAGGTTTCTCGTTCCAAACCTGCTACGAGCGCAACGTAACGACATGAAAGAATCTTCACAAAAAAACTATGCTATATGTAGCTGACACCTCAATCGGACAAACATTTGGAAATTTTGAAAACAGAAGCCCAGTGTTGACCTGCGCCCGGTATTTAATAGCAATACTTGTGGCACCAATAATTTCACATTTGTACCCTGGACCAATTGAACTATTCCCGAAAACAAACCATAAGATAGTAAAGTCAAAATTTGACTACTGTTCAAGTAATAATCCACTTTGTATGATGGTACCATCCATCACCATATCAAGATTATATCATTCAAAGAATCCATACACTCATTTTCAAGTTACATGGACCCAAAACTAATTTTATGACATGTACAGGAAGGAGTGTACATTAAATTCAAAATACAACTTATTAAGTTATATCTAAATAACTACAGATAATTAATATTTAATCGATGTTTATTTATACATTGATTTCCTTTCGATCTCTTATTTCTAAATATTATTAAATAATAATTTATATACCATTTAAAAGTACTAACTTAACTTTCCTAAGCACAGAGAAAAACCTTATAAGCGATTTAAAGCCCTCTGAGGCAAATGAATCATTTCATACCAATTATTCTGGCATCAATTCAAATTCATGGACATATAAATTTTATAAGCTTATTTTGGGTGCAAAGTTTCATGGTATGAAGTTTGGAAACAATTCAAATGATCCCACATCCATAAAGTGTATTTAGGCCTCATTAGCCTCAGGTGTAATGTAGAAACTGGAGGCAATCTGCGAAAAACTTTATTTACGTTGAAAAAAGTTTTGTTGTTTTGTTTTAATACGTACTCAAAAAATGCTAATGGTTTAAAAGAGCCAATTTAGAATTTTATTTAAATTAGTGTTTTACATATAATCCAATCCTCTGGTGTGGGAGTTGAGTTTTTTTAATCGCTGAGAGGTCTCAAACCAAAAAAAAAGAAATATGTATCTTCAAAATACTTTAAAAACTAGAAATTTCCGAGTATTAAAACCTCTAAAATTTGTTACTTAATATTCTTAATTTTTTAGCACTTTAACTGCTTGTGTATCTCTGGTAAATGCCACGAAATCATCCCCCAGTGATTCATTTGACTTAAAACAATTAGAAAATGGTTCAAAAATATTACTTTGAACAGCTCAATTTCATAAATAAAAAAAAATATTTAAACGAGTTATAGATCATAATTCAAAATATGTTAAAAACTGATAGCTCAAAATTTATACCTTTTTCAGCAATTCAAGACACAGAAATGGTTTTTTTTTGGACACTTATTACAAAATGTGTCCACCACCTTTGCTCTTTTTCTTGCATTTGTTGGATCCATTTCAGTGGACAAATTCGCGTAACACTGTTCCGTTGTTGTTTTTACTTTACTAAAAGAACAACAAATTTAGATGTTCACCGGTGATACATGACTCTTAAGGTTGTCTCCTATCTTGAAACACCGACCAATGTATCACTGGTGAACACTTAAATAAAATGTGTCCAGATGCTTGCAAATGCACATCCAAGCCTGCACTGAGGTCCACAATTTAATAACATTATTTTTTTTTTTTTGCAAGTAAGTTGGCATCTGGGAAAAGAAATTTGCAATGTTCACCGGTGATACACTGGCGTCTGGTGGAAGATTTTGTGGTGTTCACCGGTGATACACTGGCAGTCAAGGTGTTAATGCTAAGATTTTATTATTCCGCACCTGGAAATTATCAAGTATATTTATAAATCTTTTTCATGTAATCTTTTTTTCTCATATCCATTTATACAAATAGTTTTCTGGTATTATTATTTTTATTGAATTTCTGTTCCCTAAGGTAAAATGAAATTCCCAGCAATTAATCGAAAATCGCGAACATAAAAATAGACACCAATGAAAATGAAGGTTCTGCTCTCGCGGGTTAAACTGGGACTTAATTGACACGCGAGATGCTTCCTCGTGATAATGGCTAGGGCATTCGAGCAGTGTAAGTACCATACTACAACTACTGCTACAACGCGGGATCGTCGCTATCTATATCTATAGCGAGAAAAATATAGCTTTAGAATAAAATCGATTTAATTGAAGTGAAAATTGAAACTCTTGTATAAATTTAGATAGGTTTTGGATTGCCTTATGGTATTTTTTTCTTATAATTTCGAAACTTAATACTAATATTTAATAAACACGATACGACTTTCTAGGGTAATTGACAGTTTATGGCAGAAAATATCTTTGTCTAGATTACTGAACAGATTTTCTAAAATTACTACTTTTAAGAATAGTTTTCTCTTTAATATAATTTAACTAAAAAAGATATAAAAGTTTACAGGGCTTCCTTCCCCCAGTGTCTAGTGTTTATAAGAATGATTGAGAAATTTTGGAAACATTTTTCGGCTATTGATTGATACATTGAAAACTACAATTGAAAAAGAAAGTCACAATGCGTTTAACTGGCGTTTAGATCTAGTCGGAATTTGGGACAAATCTATAAAACTGAAAACAAGTTTTAGAAATCATAGTAACTAGCATATTAATTAAAATTTTAAAAGGATATTATTTTCTTATTTTTTACTTTTTATTGACGAGCTTTAAAAAGGTTTAAAATTTCGCAATAACCTGATTTTCAAATGATTTAAATTATATGCGAAAAATCTGCACTTGATTTATGATACCATAAATAAATCGAATCAAATTTTCCACGGTAACCTGCCGCTTCTCGCAACTCTTTTTTCTTTTGCAGTTCTAATAACTCCATTATACAAATTTATAATTGCTATATGCAAAATTTACCATTTTCATTTTTAAGTTTTACAATTTTTAATATGCAAACGTCTCTTAGGGTTTTAATAGTAATAAAAATGCAAGTCGAAGTGCATTTTACTTTAAACTTTAAAAATATTCATAAAATATTAATATAAAAAAATATGATACAGAAATAAATTAAATTGTTAAAACCGATTTATATAAAGCATTCTGTTTTTTATCGAGCAGTCTACACCATTTCAAATGTTATTTTTATTGCATACAAGTTTAAGTTTCTAGCTTAAAGATAAAATTGAAGTGAAGTTTAGCTTTAATTCAAGTTATGCTAAAGAAAATAATCACCGATTTCGTACATTCTGATGCCTTTTCCATGATTATTAAACTTTTGATTTTATTCTTCTTAAAATAAATATAAACATCTATATGATTTTAAAAATCATTTAGTTAGTCAAAACAATTAAAAAAAAAGAAACATTTTTATTTCCAAATTTGTACCCTACAGAAAAATAATTGGTTCGAAAATTTTGTCGCTGGCAATAAACGAAAATTAAATTTCTTAATCAATATAACAAAAACAAAAAACATGAACAAAATGATATATATTTTTATTATTTTAAGTTTTTATAAAATTGGAATATCATTTGAAGAGGATTCTTCGAAATTGAGTACATAAATTGTAAAAGATCTTGCTAAGAGGGGTGCTTTCTCAAACATTTTTCAAAAGCCACCGAACCGATTGACTTTTGTTTGTGAAGTTTGTTTATTTAATTTCAATATCACCACCACGGGTGCTCATTAAATGCAGAAGCCAAACAATTGAACGTGTACATTTTCAAGATGAGTAAATTCATAATACCTATCTATTCCCCAGGCAATTGTCCGATCCTGTCCATGGATAATTGTTCCATATTTAACGCAAACTGGAAGTGTTTAAATGATTAAATCGTTTCCGCAATAAGGGCGAAATGGGATATCCCATAATGAGGAAATCTCCCTTTATTGACTTTAGCTTCGACATACTAACACAATATTGGCGGAAGCGATATATTAATTTTAATCGAAAGCAGAATATACTTGCTTCATATTTAATTTCCGCCACATTCTCATCATCGTTGAGGAGAAAAAAAAAATACAACAACATAGCAGATTTTTAAAGTCGCGGTAACTTGGTGGCTTCAAATTATCTTCAATCGGAGACAGAAGCGAAGAAGAACCGTGCGAGGCATCGCACTTAGGCAAATCACTCGTCGCCATTGTGCTCTTTTTGTTTGAAGTTCCATCGTTCGCACGGCAACAAAAAGAAATGAGAATTTCTGCAAAGAAGGCAGTTTTGCAACTCTCCAGCTCCTTGGGATTTACCAGTTTTGCGCCTCTTGCCGGCTTCTTCCTTAAGTCCTGACGACCCTTTTTAACAAGGAAGCAGGAAACGGGCTATGGGCGAGGTCGGCGGAACGTGTTCAAAGAAACTATCTCAGCACATGTGAGCTCTGCTGGTTCTGCCGCTCTGTCTACTAGCGCAAACTAGACTACACCAAGAGCAGGCCAAGTTGTTTTTCCCTGTACGCTTCCATACTCCCAAAAGAAGGTGCATGTGAAGTCTCAATGGTTTATGGACAAAAGATAATTTTCTTTCCCATTTGACTATACATGCCCAAGATTATCCCTGTGCATTACTCGACGGTACATTTCTCGGTCGGTGTATAGGGAAAAACTATGAGGACCTCTTCGTTCAATGGGAAAGGGGCTGATTAGGGTGTACCTAAATTAGACGGGATTTATGCGAATGGGGTGAGGAATTCAGGGCTTCTTCACAAAGCCTTTTTTGAATGGGAAATGGGAAAATCCACTCTGGAGTTATTTTTAGATTACGTCTAGTTGACATCCGTTAAATCCCCTTTTTCTTTGGCAGGTAAAGAGGAATGTTTTGACGGTAAACGGAAAAACATCCCTCTAAAAATGTGATGAAGATTGAATTCTAGAAGAACAAAAATTCTTGTCTATTTTTGTTCTCAAAGAAATGTTCCATTGCGGTGTGAGAAGAAATTTTCATTTTACCAAAAGAAATTTTTCATAAATCAAAATTTAATGATTCGAGAACTAAAATTTTTATCACAAATTAACTATTAACACAAATATATTTATAATAATCTTTCTGTTCTTTGAACGATATCCCACTCAATAAATTGACATCGCCAATAATTCTCCAATTTGCTTTTAATTTTATTTAGAAAACTACACTGACTAGATTATGGCAGGTATTTTGATATCTCAGCCCTTTTAAAACCATGAAATTGTTTTATCAAGGTGGACTAAAATAAAAAACAATTCACCAAAAATAACAGCGCTGGGAAAAAGGATATAACTGGGTATTACAACCGATTCCCAAGGAAAATTCCATGCTATTTTCTTTTGGTACTCATCTCAAATCTTAAAATTCGCCGCCTTTCTGAGAAGAAGCCTCTTAAGAAGCCATTTAGAGCGCATGCGGATACCTTCGAGCGATTTTCGCAGAATTTATTTGAATGAAATATAAGATTGAAAGCAACACCTGTTGTTTCCTATGGCTCTTTAAAAAAACGATGCGATGTAATAGTCAGATATTTTGAAATTCTGAGAAGTTTCTCATTCTTAGTTCTGTTTTAAAAATTTCGTTCATTGTGCAATGGATTTCGTTATCAGATCGAAATGTCTAAGTGAATCTAATAGGTTTCTATAGTAATGACTTCCAGCCTAGCTTGTACTGAGTTAGATAAGAATAGGTGTGGACGATTGCTATTGGCACAAGCGAGAAGCTACGCAAGCCACTTGTTGCACCTGTAGGAGTCTGTACTCATTTTCGTATCATGTTAACACCTATCGGAACCAGATATTACAATTACGGAGCTCCAGTACAAGTACAAACACAATTCCCTGGAATTGCAATCGTAAATTGTTAAGTAATGAACGTAAAACAGTTCTCAACTACAAGGAATTGTAATTAGTGAATAATTCAAGAAATTACTTTCATCTAAAGAATATTTGGTTACAAATAATAGGGATTATAATTGCTAATTGAGTTTTAATTCAATTTCTAAAGGATTATTGAGTGATAACAGCTTTTATATGTTATTTTCCTAACAATTTTAAAATTTTACTAAACCACGGAGAAGCCAATAAACGGAAAAGAATTTACATCATCGGCTTTTAGTTTCAACGAATTTACTTTAAAAAGTACGCAGTGTTCAACAAGTTGGGTGAATTATACCCCAGACAAGACTGGGTCAAAGACAATTTTGTGAGTGCTTTGTTAAGATGAGTGAAGTAACAAAATTTTGTAGAATTTATTTTATATTAAAAGCAAATAAGAATAAAATCTGTGGTTTTCGAAGTTTCATTGTTTATCTATTAAAAATATGAAAAAGTTTTTTATATTACTTATTTTGAATACGGTTTTTAAAAGATATGTTTTTGCAGCTCTAGGTTCCTTAAAAATTAGTAAATTTCGAAAAACGCGAATTATAAAAAGATTACATCCTCAACATTTTAGACTTTGATAACTGCTTACATTAAAATGATAGTAATAAAAAGAATGCAATAAAAGAGGTTTTCATAAAGCACATTGCTCATCATCTTAATGCATTTCAGAATGACTCAAGAAGTCGATTTTTTTAATTTTTCGGATCGGCTTGTGAATTAAATAAAATTCCACTATTCAGAACTACGTCAAAATATTCATTAAAATTCTAGAGGATTTGAAGTAGGACTATTCTTCTTGTAGGTCGGTCTAGATCATTTTTACTGGGGGTAACCATCAAGTCTGCCAGCCAATGAAAAAATGCAAAGCTATAACTTTGATCTTTAAAAGCACCATTCCAATTTTGTTTACAGTTCATTGCACTTCATCGATTGTATGTCGAAAACAAATTTAGCTAGCTTCCAGTTCACGCTATAGTTCCTACATTAAGCGGGAAAGCAATCGTAATCGATTCTTAAGTTCTCCAACCAATCCGCATATTCAAAGGGAGATTGAAATTCTTTTGTTTGCTCCATGGCAATTCTATGATATGTTAGCCCATTACTATCGTGCATCCGACGTATGGAATAAAACAAAATTGTAGGACTTGAACAGAACAAGCCAGAAGCTCATTTAGAGTCCATTGTGGTAAGTGCAACAGGTAACGCAGGGAACCATAACTTCGAGCTGTTCTCAGACCATAGAATATGGTCGGCTTTAAAGCACTTGAGAGACATTAAGGGTGTTTAAAAGGCGAATTGTGGTGTTCTGGCTGTGGATTCATAAGTTCTTCTAAATGACGACAGGACGGTATTTCCTAAAATGTTTTAGGAGCATCCTTGAACCTACAACAAGCGATACAGAATGTCTACGGGCCCTCTAAAATTCTAGAAGGACGCCAATAGTCCGCCTTACAAGCCAAAACGTCCTTACTCATATCAAGGGAACTTGGGCAATTATCATAATTCGAATTTCTCCATTTCCACTTCGAGTGCAGGACAGCATGCGACTACTGTCGGGTCCTTGTAGAGAGTGCATTTGAGGACACCGAACCTATTCACAATGTGGGTCAACTCGGTGTATTGATTAACACGATAGGGACAGGGATGGGGCGCCGGGTGAACTTTATCTCAAAGATGAAATCTGAACACTACCGACTGCAGAGGTCCTTACCTCTGGTCGGTCGGTTCAACATGATCTAGGTGAAATTTTTTCTAGTTGGTAATTTTTTTATTTTTGAATCAAAAGTTTCTAGTTGGTTTCTTACAGTTATCCTTGCAGGACTATTCCGCACAGTGGTAACGTATCCTTTATAATCCCGGGTGGAATTGAGTGCTTCTATCGCGTCACACGTAATCCAAGTTATATATATAGAGGTATCCTAGAGGTGAATTTTTTTTCGCGCATTCAAGCACACATAGGCCCTTGCGCCCTCTTGTAGTCCGGAGTTTAAAGTGTTTATACGCGGGCTTGCCGCAAGAACCGATAGTCGATTGAGCGGCGTTTAATGACTCACACTCGCGATCCGCCGCTGCGGCCGCAACATTACAAACAATAACAACAAAACAATTTCCAGCGCTATTCTAGCGACGATAAACATTCGGTTTTTCGCGAACGCGCTACTTTGGCTCGCGGCGTAGAGCGACTGAGATGCTTCTTCGTCGTATTCTGCGAGAACGAGCGACAACGTCACCATCCAACTGAAATACAAAATGCGCACTAAACACGGCCGAGTCGAACGAACGTCTCGAAAATTCCCATGCTATCGTCGTGTCGGTCGGAACGACCACCGTAGGCTCGTCGGTCGAGACTCGAGTTCTGGTTCTTTCCACTTCGGCACGGTGAGCGCTGGCACTCCTCCTGTGCCTGAGCTCCTCGCCTGCTTTCGCCTGAAGTTGGCGAGGAACAGGAGTTCACACCACCAGAACCGCCACCACCACCACACATGCCATCTACAACCTTTAGATGCCAGGGACGTGCGCGCGGCCGCCGGGGGCACACCGCTGTGGGAAACATTCAGCACGCTTTGTTTGTGTAGTGGCCGTTGCCAATTTGACAGCCGAAGAACTTTTTCCGTGTATTGCATAATCCGAGAAAGAGGGTTATAGCTGCGAACATATGATTCGTGCTAACTTTCTGCGGGTGCGATGGTGGAAGTTTCACATTTTCAATTGTGTTCGCACACTCGCTGCGTATGTAGGCGCCTCTCCATTTAATACTTTCTCGGATCTCACGCCTCGCTCGGCGACGCGGAAAAATCCTCACACCCGCTGAGCTTCCTTTTTCCGATTTGCACTTCTATTTTTTTCCATTTTCTTCGTGTTTTTTACACGGCTACTCGACAGAGGCGAGCGGGACTGCTGCGGCATCTTTAAAATTCGTCATCGAGTGTTGCCACTGCCAAGGCGAAGAATATTCATGGCCGTTGCTTCATTGAAGTCGTTCTTTGATTTCATAAACTGCACACAAGGCTTCTTGCAGGTGGAACGCCGAGATCCATACGGGGTTGGATTTCGATTAGACCCAGGAACACGTGGGTGGCAAAGCTCACGAATACTAGAAAACATGTTTATCTATCGAGCTTTGCTCACCTCTCGCGACTTTACTTTTTTAACTAGGAACACTTATTCAAGGAAATTGCAACTAAATTATGACTTAAAATAAATTGGAGCGAGCACTAAATTCGCTTACAGAAATTATCGAATCGGATAAATGGTCTGTAGCTTATACTGCAGTAATACTCCGTTTTACACGTCTCCGTTTAACGTGGTTTCGTTATTACAAGATTATCTACTGTGGTTGATTATTAAATACATGTAGACGTAAATATAGCAGACAAGATTCTACTAATAAGCTTAAAATCTGTTAAAAACATTCAGGATCTTTAAAAAAAGTTTATTAAATGAAGTCTATGGTTACCAACTTTAGTTAAAGAAGCTAAGGCGTACATGACTCAGAAATTACCCTATAAAGAAATAAAAAAAACGGTATTGTTAATATTAATAAGACTAGCTCCAGCAATTTATGTTATCAAATCTTTAAAAAAAAAACAGTCTGGTTTGTATTATACCGTAAATGGCTACAAAATAGCCATGTCCGCTTGAAAAGTTATGAGTTGTTATAAAATTACATAAATAATAAGACCATTTCAGCGTGAATCTAACTTATCTTGATGATACTCTCATTTATGCCAATTGTAAAAGATATTAAGGCAAATGAAAAGATAAATATTAATAAAACACTTCGAATACTTTGTCGAGAATAGCCTCTATTTGTAATGAACTTCTAAGTAAGTCCAAAGTTAATCTGTACAAACAAAATCAAAGCCAGTAAACAGCAGGATTTCATACAAATGAACTCGGCGACGCCGGGGAGCAACATATATTCATGCCGGAAAATGTTCGCCCTAATAGACAACCTTTCTACATTTCATACCGGAGAATTTTCGCCTATGAGTTGAGTAACCCTCCGCAAAAAGCGAGCTATCGAAAGCCGGTTGCGTAAGGTTGGGGTCCTCATTGCCAATACGGCGCATGTCCCAGCGAGGAGCAGCTTTTATCAGCTTTACGAGACAAAAGCAGTCAAGTCCTTTTGAATGCTCTGGTCGGGATTTTGGGAAGGACTAGGAGAAAGCCACAGACCCACTCCGCGTAACAACGAAGAGCCTGCATGCTTGGCATGTTCCCGAGGTGAACTTGAAGTTTGCCCTCGATGACATATGGGCGCGCACAACATGCCTTATCTTCCGATGCTGCATGCATGTGTGTTGTCACGGGAAACTCTGGCGGTGATTTCATGTCTCCCCATCTGCCACTGCTCGGAAGTTTTCTTGGAGTTTTTTTTCCACTTTTATCAAATGAGCTACTGAACGATGGGGGCGTGCAGGGATTATGTTGGTAATTTAATTATTAAGTCAGCTCTTATTCATTTTTAGTTGGATTGCTTTTACGTAGGAAAGCTGATCTTTAGCTGTAATTTCAAAATTCGAATACTACTTTTATTGAAAAATCTTATCTTCATTTTCTTTGTGCAAACTATTATAAAAAGCACAGTTTCCTTGTTACTGTTAAAAGCAAGAAGAAACAAAGAATTCATATTTTGGTAAAACCAAGAACTAACCACTAACCCTTACTGGCAGAAGTACTATTTAAAAAAAAAAAAAACGAAAAATTCAAGGAATTTTCCTAGAATTGTTGCTACCGTGGACGTGTAATTGTGGCTAGGTTCTAATTATAGTCAAGTAAATGCCCTTCAGGACTACCATCAGTTTTAGATAGAGATCATCTACAAAAATTGAACCTTGAACTTCTACCAGGGGACTTTTACGTTGATTAGGGACACTTTACGTTGCCCTTTGGCAAGTTATGTGATTAAGTTAAAGGCTTGAAAAGGTTCCTAGGATTCTTCGTAAAAGCTGGCAGGGCGAAACTTCTAGAAGATAAGTGACAAATAAAAAAAAAAATAAAATAAATAAAATAAAATAAAAAAGTTAAGTGCTGACAGCGGTAGTTGCAGAAAACTTCCGAACGCTATTGGCAAAATTTGCAAAGTGATCAAGTTCCCAATGAAGACCTTATCAAGTAAATTAAAAACAGTTTTGGGAGTGTTGTCTTTGGTCACTAAAGAACTTTGCTGTACTGCTCTTAAATCAAAATACCAAAAACTTAAAATAGACACTTGAATCATGATTTGTTCCAAATTTGGTTTAACGGGTTACAAACACCTTAAATTTTTTTAAAAGTTGATATTCTTTTAGTACTGATTTTATATCACACTTGCTTTTTAAAAACCGAATTATTCGAAAATTTCATGTGGTGACGAAGTTACAACCATAAATGTGACCCCATCACAAGTCTTAAACTAAATTCTTCAACACTGTCCGTGCAGTAATTTAATTTTAAAAATTTTTGGATCTTTTTCCTATCTAAAGTTTCAAAATCGTATCGTTTTACAGTCTATAAAGTTATTTTATTTAATAATAGTTTTCCTTTATAAATATTAATGTAAATAAACATTTATTATAAATTGTCGTAAATTAGTTTTTGTGTTAATCCAATTATGGATAGAACAGTTATAAAGGAAGTGGAGCGGTATTTGATGCAACAATGGGCCAGACAATTACAAAAAACAAACTTTTTAGAGAACTAAGCAAAATGTTTCGATAAAATTTTACACTTAAAACATGTGTTCAAAGCACATCTTGATTTTTTATGCAGCCATTAAAATGTTTAAATAAATCTAAAATTAATTTTTATGATCTGAATAGTCAGAATATAATTGTACATTATTTTGAGAAAATTTTAATGTGAATACTTTAATTTAAAATAAACATTTTACCTTATTGAATTCGCAGGAGTATTACTGCAAACAGATTCAAAAGCGTTCCTTTAGAAATGCGTATAAAGTTCGATAAGAATTCTTCTCCATGTACGGACTAGCGTAAGACGCGAAAGGGCTTTTGCGGTTAGTGGAGCAGTTGTGCCACTTGGGTTTTCCCGAGCACTCCTCCGGGGTGCACAACAATGAGCCATAGTGTCGCTCTTAACCAGGTAAGTACGTTTACTTTGCTTATTTCCTTCCATTTTAATGGAATTTAATAAAAGCTCCATACGATGCGACAGGTTCTTTAACGTTTAATATCGCATTATAGAGTAGCACAAACCACGGTTTAGTGCGAGCTCCACCGGGCAAACAGCATCGCTTAAGCACCTTTCGAAGAGCCGTATTTGGCCAACTTTGTTGCTACTGTTGCCGACTCCGAAATCGCCGATGTTAAAATAAAATAATCGTTTCCGCAGTTGTCCCCAGCTGTCGTTGAAATTTAATATTTGCCGCGCGAGATAAAGCGCCGACTGGTCGCGGCCGCTCCTTCCCGCATGCCTCCAGAACATATTCCATATCAGCAGGCCGGGAATGTGATTTATATCGCCTCGGATCATAAGGAGAGGCCCGCGAAGGCGTACCAGCTAAGGAGACCTTCCAGGAATCGCCGACGGCGCGGAATCGGCGCAGGTGATAAGCGCTGCGTCGTGAAGATCCAGAATAGCAAAGCTAAGAGCAGACCACTCTGGAGGTTCTTATCGCGGGTGTAACGGAACGATTCTAGCGGACAGACTTTGATGACTAACAGACCGATTAATGGACCCGGCTTGTGCAGGCCTTAGAATCTAAAAATCAGGGTCAGATGGCGGACGGTCTATGTGCTGACGAAGCTAAAGCGATCAAATATTGAAATTCAGGCTTTTTCTGCTGCGTAAATCATCACGGAAATTTATCGCTATAAGGGCGAACGTAGAACGGGACCACCGCAGGTGATGAACATTCGTGCGTAGTACACCACTCACCTTAATGACTGTCATCAAGCGAAGATAGCGATAGTATTTTCGCTGCTACGACAACCAACCTGAGTTTTACCTGAGCTACAGATATGCTAATTTAGCACAACCGGGTGGAATGTGCCGTGAGGTGGGCAGATGCGAAAAGCGCGCTACACATTTAACAGTTTTGTTAAAGCTTACCACTTTGTTTTATTAATATTGCACAGGTAGGACAGGTAATATGCATGCAGTGTGAAGGTGGGGGGGACTGTGGGGCGACCGCGAGCGTTTTTCAGTGCCGCCAAAGGAAATTTGAGTTAGGAGCTACTCAACGTTGACAAACGCCTTAAAAGAGTGCGGTACCGGCTTTAGTGCGGGGGTAGAACCGCAACGCACTCATACCTCTATGACTTCATCAAAGGGAAAACAGTAAAAGTAAACAATATTTCGTTTTCTCCTAATCGATTCATTGCAAATTCTACCTCTGGAGCGTTTGTCCTAGCACATATTAGAGAAGAGTAATTAGCGAGTCGTGCGTAAGAATAGTTGGACGCCCACCATACCCGAACTACATCGACAAAATATAGACGCTATATTACTTAAAGCGCCGAAGAATGCGGCAGAGGGGCGCCCGGGCTAGCTTTCACGAGGGGCGCCAGAACAGCTAAGGCTGGCACTGTCAGAATGCTTATACTCTACTAGCTGCGACGACGTTCGATCTGAAAGGCCTCCTTTGTTCTACTTGCCGAACCTGCCTGTTCGCATTTTACATTTAATAGATTTCCGCAGGGATTTTAGTATCAAATTAAAATGTGTTCCAGGGGGAGGGATTCCCACATTTGGAAGCACGTGTATAAGTAGGTCAATTGCTACTTGATTGGTTCTCTTTGTATTCCCAATCGAATCGATCGACAGCAACTTAAGCATTTCTATACTCCTTTTTACTCAAGATATTATCAAGGAATACATTGAACGACTTAGTCGCTGTTGCCTAGAATTGTTTCAACACAATCTCTACAGACATTGTTCGTTTCAGAAACACTATTTCCTTCATAAAATAATATTCACATACAAATTTATTGGAAATTGTTGATAGAAACATAAAAGATTCTATAAAAAATTAGATAACTATATAAAAATTAACTACAGTTTCTTTAATGGATTTGATTTCTTCTCACACATTTCAATATTCTATAAACGAATTAAAGATCGTAGAAACTCTTGGCATACCTCAAATGAACCAAGGGCAAATACCGCTCTGTCAAATCAGATACAGCGAGTAAATTTCTAATTAAATTTAAATGACTAGATTTACGAAAAAAATATTAACTTAACTCTTCGTAGGCATTAGGCATAAGGGCATTGGTACTACTTTTTTTTTACGAGCAATTATACTTAACAGAAATAATTTTGTTTGGTCTGAAAAAAAAGAAATTTACTATTTTCATCTGGCAATACATCAAAAGAAATTTTTTCACCGTACCCTGTTCCTTCCTTGTTGTCACCTGCGCGGTTTTTTGGGACGCGCTCGAAGTTGCTCGTACCGGGTAAGGGATGTGTCCCAAAATCGGGAAGAAACTTAAGGGGCCGGCACAATCCCGTTCAATTTCGTCGGGTTTTTTGTGGCGCCGGGAGATATGCAACTTAAATGAAAGCACACTAAGTGCGCCTGCCTTGCATGCTGCCTAGGAGTAGGCAGTTCACAAAGGAAATTAATTCCGCCCTTCAAAAGCACGGACTGAAAGGAAGCAGAAACTTTTTGTCCGACATCCTGGGACGTCTGCAGCAGTCCCTTCTTCCTATACGGGAGGAACCGGAAGTAGGGGGCGGCGACCGTCCTTCCCGCCTGTGCAAACAGAAGAACTTTCCGTGAACGACTTCGTCGCGACGACAACGATGACGACAATGACGACTGTTTTGCTGGAATTCATCCTTCATTCCTCTAGATCTCGACCGGCTGGCTTTCGGGAGCTAGTCACAGAGGGTCGCCAGATCGCCAGACTGTCTTCTGTTTGAACGCCCGAACTGTAGGTCTCAAAGGTATGCATATGTGGACAGCGCGGTACGGAAAGGGTCGACCAGACCGAGGTTTCCTTGGACCCCGGAGCACGTAGTTCAATTCATGACGCCACAAACGAGTTTGGGGTTCCCGCCCCAGCCCCATCCCGCTTATATTTCGTAAAACAACGGAGGGCGCTGCGGAACACGGCAATAGCGAACAGGACATCGGGGACGTAGGGCATAGGTGGGGTGCCAGCACTTCCATTTGTGAACTTTTTGGCATATTCAGAGGTCACATTTTCGCCCATGTGCGGCGGCAACAACGCCACCTAAGCGCTATCACCGTCATATCGCGTCTGAGAGGCGCTCGCAGGGAGGCGGGCGGATTGAGTGATGCAATAACAATAAAAATAAAAACAAGCTGCTGGGAGGCCTTTTACGTAAGCACAAAAGGGGGCGGTGGGTTTGAGGTAGAGTTACCTGCACAGAAGACCCGACGTTGGGTAGTTGGCAACGGCATACGTGCTTCGGGGTGCCGGGGACCACGGACAGATCTCCAATCTCACTTTTTGTCTGGGAGATGTCTTTAGTCTTCCAACTTTCATATCAGCGTCGTGGCGTGTAAGTAGGGAAAGAACACGTTCGGCATGCGTTCCACGACGTCGACGCCGACGATGGCACAACCACGGACAAAGGGAGCACGCTTAACGATTTTTTAACTTTTACTTTCCAAATGAATAAAAATAGAAGGGCAGTTTTCCCTTCAATCGAACCTCCTCCACGATAGTGTCTTCAAAAGGTTCTTCTCTTTAAAAATGCTCTAGTGTGGCTTTGTTAAATTTCATACACTTTAGAGACATTTTTTCAACATTATACAAAGAGAATATTAACGTAGCCAAAAAACGAGAGAGGAATGACCAATGTTAGAAATTTTGTAGACAAAAGGGTCATCCTACAATGAAAATTTTAAAAAGCCATTTTAATTAACTTAGGTTTTATAGAACGCACATTCGAAGAATTATAGTTCCAATGTAATTTATAATTTTTGATAGTACTCCTAAATTTTGTAACGCATAAATTTTTTTAGAGCATTTTTTAAAGCAATATACTTTAAAATCACGTTTATTTTAAATCCGTAAAAAAAATATTCTGCAAAAATTTGCAACATTTGAAAGGAAACCATAGCGAAAAACACAAAAGTTTTTTATTTATTATTTAAGTGATAAAAGGATAGTTATTAAAATGTTATTTTCCAGCTTTAAAAAACAATAAATACAATGACATGATATTGCCCAAAATAATAAAAATGCTATTAATGTAACATCTGAAAGATTAAATAGTGAGAAGCCTATACCTTTTAAAAACAAAAGGAACTTTATAGGGGCTTTTTTTCCCCATTTGAAATTTAAATTGATAAAAAACAAAATTAAAAGATTAATGAAACGAAATGTTCCTCAGAAGTGTTAAAACCGTTTCACTTTTAACCCAGATCATACCATTCAAATGTTAAATTGCCACAAAATAATTTTATTGTGAGTTATAATTTAAAAAAATTTTCAATAAATGCATTTTATTTTGTTATAAACTCTTATAAAAGGGAAGACAACAATTTCTGTTGATACTTGTAAAAATTCCTACAATAGAACACTAAGAAATAAGCATATTTATTTAAAAAAAAGTTTTTAAATCGTCAAGAATAAATTTAAATTCTGTTCGACAGGTTTGTTTTTTTCCTTTAGTAAATTGATTTTCCGCTTTTTGTCGTTTGTAAAGTTCAATCCAGGAGGATGTCTTATTTTGTCATAGCCACCACTTCACGAGGCGAACTACTGGCTTTGTTCTCGGGTTCGACAATTGTAGTAGTGTTTGGTTGATGTTGCGAATTTACTGATCAACAGATTCAAGGCTCCTTCTGTATCTGGATCGGTGTTGTAATTGGGTTTGTGGCACGATCGCGTTTCGTGTACAAATATGTAAGATATTTGAAAATACATGCATTTTTTCGAAAATTTGGAAACCGTGTAAATTAAGCACCATGTCTGACATTTTCTTAAAAATAAAGGAGTTTAAATTTATCTGCAGCAAATTGTAAACTTCTTTGCACTAATTACGGGAAAACTTGTTTATTGTACACCTTGCCTACGTTTTCTGGTCTTTCGAAAATGTCTGGTAGCATTTCAGTTCTGCAATAGTATTTATATAACAATTAATTACAATTAATAACAATTTTAAATTCGACCAAATTTGCCGGCGCTATCCTGGAAACCTTAGCAACCTCGTTCCATTGAATTGATTTTGATTAATTTTTGTGTTAAATACAAAATCGCTGAATTAGGACTCTTGATAAAAATCCAATGAAAATTATCTTGACTCTAGTTCTTGGTAAAGAAAGCTTTTATTTAAATATCAAATATAATTAGCGTTAATTAGCCAATCCAAGCCTCTTCGGGTGTTTTCTTAATTAACTTTAAAAGACATAATCCAGATAAATTGAATTTGAAAAAAAAAATCAAATCTTAATTTAAGCCAGAGTGGGTCAATTGCCACTGATACGGTGACAAAAGCATTTCATTCTTATTCGACGCGAGTGTTTTACGACTATTGCTTTCCAACTGGTGCACGCGCTGCAGAGTGTTCACGTTTATGGACCCGAAAACACAAATTTCCTCACCTTGAGTGCATTACGCGCGATAAGAAAGTTGTAAAACGCGACATGGAAACGCTGATAGGTTCTGGTCTCGCGTTCCCGCCGACGACGACCCCTTCCCGACATTTCTATTAAGATTTTTACGAGGAAGTAACTAATGCAATTAACGACGTCCTTTGAAACGACGCTCTCTGCTTCTTAAATATTGAAAATAATTTAACCCGCCCGGCCGAAATTCCATTATGACTCGGCAATTTACGAGGAATATTAAAAATTTGATTAAATACCCTACCCGCCATCGTCGGGGTCAAACTTTCCACCACTGTTTGATCCCTTTTTAAGAAAATTTTTCAGGACGAGAACAGAACACAATTCGGGATCCGGGAAGTTGCACCTGCTGAGCGAATCCTCGTTAGATTTTCCTATAGTGCGTTCAACAAACATTTTGTTGCGTCCTGCTGGTACCCTCGAGGAGACATTTCATATCGTCCAATTAAACTTTCACCATTGGTTATGATAGCGGAAAAAAATATGGAACTTTTGGTATCGCACCGAGAGCTTCTTTCAATAACAAGAAAAAGAAAATGGCACTGAGTTATAATGGAGAAAATGAAAAGCATTAGTCTCCGCAGGAGTCTTGATAAATGGTCTGTTTGTGTCTCTCTGCAATATTTTCGGATCAACAGCACTATCCCCTTGGATTAAAAGGACCTTTGCCTTTCCCTTTCGGGGACGACGGCAATGCTTTATGCTTTCCAGAATCGCACAGATTGCGAATTAAGGGAATTCTTTGTACAGTTTAAGATTAATGGATTTTCATAACTTTTTTCCCAAATGTGATTTTCACTTTCGTTGAACAGGTGTCTTTTCCTAAAATACTATGGGTTTGCATGCGCGAAAACCGTGGGAACATTATTACAATGCTTTACTATCTTAGGACCATGTCAATAAGCGGGTTGAATAAACTCAAACTTTCTCACCTGAAACGAGTAACTCGTAGTTTGCATAATGAACTGTTTCGTCAAGCCGCAGCGAAAGCTTACCTATAAGTTTTCACATTCGCACCTTCTTTCATTCTTGTTTAAAAAACAATAAAACTATGTTGAGACATTTTATTTACACAAATGCCCGTTGAAAAGAAGAGTCAGAAAATTTGAACTCCTTTGCGTTTAAAAATATTAAATTTGAAAATAAAGCTTGTCAGACGCACGTCTGCTTGCTTTTCTACATTTTTGCGAATAAATTTTTTTTATTAATTCCCTAAGGTTACATTTAGAGGCTGAATGCATCAATAATTACGAAACTGGTCTAGCATCCTAGAGGGTTCGATTCTGATTTTGCGCTCTTCACTTAACATATTTTGTTTTTTATTTTAAAGTCATGTTAAATATACTTTTATTATATAAAATAAAAATAATTACAAGGATGTGTTTTTCACTTGTGTTGTTGTTATATCTAAAAAACTGGAAAATTAATTTCCAATAGAAAATTGAGTTATTTGAAAGAAATCAATTTCAGTTTTACATTTCATATCAAATTTGTATTTTCAAAGCAGATAAAAGCAGATTTTAGAGCGTCTTTGAAAGATTAGTGGAATATCCTTTTGATACAGATTTGAATTTTTGTAGAAAGAAAATCTAAAAAATACAAATAGATTTTCTAGTCTTCTTACATGCTCATAGAGAAATCATCAATTTAAATTCATATCTTATATCGGTTATTGGCCACAACCTACGAAAGATTTCAACGTTGAACATTTTGGAAGGGGATTTTACATGCATGTTTTCAGTTACGACATCTTATTTAAAGTTTACTAAAGTGTAATTCAATAAATAATTCTGAGCTCGTTTTAATAAATGTTTAACCATGTTCCTACACGTTTCTTAGTTATAATACTTCAGAATTTAATTATTCAATATTTTAGGAATTTTTTGTATGAAAAAAAATATTAATCACCTCCAGAAGAACAACTATTCAATGAAATTGAAATGACTAAATGTGAGTGGGCCAAATTCGCAGATTTCAGACACTTGAAAATTTTACTAAACAGTAAAAGCGCATATTTTCTTAGTCCTCGGAAATTTTGACTTATCGAAAATTTTCATTTAAAAACTTACTCAACTCAACTCACCATTACCAGACCAAGAACTTTAAAAATTCCCACAACGAATTATAAAAATGTTCAACACAACACAAACTAAAACCCCGAAAAATACCACCAAATTCACTTAATTAAAATAAAAATATTTTCAAATGAATTAGAATTTATTTTCTTTATATTCCACTATGATTAGCTAATTGTTATTGTAGCATCACGAAAAACAAACTGACTAATATTGACATTGCTGAATTCGCCGAAGCTTCTAATGCTTCTTACATCGAAGATATTCTAGTGATTCAGTCTATCTTATTAGCATCACCTAGTAAACAACATAGCCGCATTTTAATATCAACAGTTCTACTGAAATTTGCGTCATATTTCAATACCTCCTACGTCAACGATGTTATAGCTAAATTTATGTTATTTTGAACAACGTTGGCCATGTATTTTTTCATTTTTACAAAATAGGAGAACTTCCCTGCTATGCACAGTTGATAAAATACTATTTCTTATTTTACTGTAGTTGAAAAATGATCGTATAAACAATTTCATCGCAAATCAAACGGAATAATTAAATTATATTGAATTTTTTAAAGAATCTCTATAAGTAAGCCCTTTTATTTGTTTTTTTTTTCTTCTGTTTTGTTTTACAAACTATAAATAAATCAACAGTTTAAAATATAAGAAAAGTAATATCTCAAAAAACTAAAAAAAGTTAGAGAGTCAGTTTAATAGATTTTTTAATTGGATTTATATTAAGAATAGTTTTTTTTTAAATAAGCGGTTACACAACTTTGATAAGGTTAAAAATAGATCTTTAATTGCGTCTTCAACGAATATTCCGCCTTAAAGGAAAACCACAGATTTTGTTGCTAATCCTAAAAATACTGAGTTTATGCTAAACAATGAACTTTAGAATTTTTCCTGAGAACCACACAAAATATTAAAAATAACCAAACTAACAGATTACTGGTTAAAAACTCGAATTTATTTCTACTAAAGGAGATTACGAAATTATACAACATTGGAAATTTAATAGAGTGTATATAAAAAACATCGCATATTTTTTAATTTACTGATTTATAGTTTTTCTAATACTACGATTTTTTAAACAAATCTTGATTTTTGATACTTTTTTCTCCATTGACTCAAAAACCTATTTTTAGATGCTATTGGATTAAATTTAATACTTTAGAAAAACCTGTACTGTATTTTAAATTTATCACAATTTTTTCCAAAAATTTCCTTTTCTCACCCGAAATTTAGGAAACCCCTTTTAAAATTTGTTTTTACTTATGTAAAATTTATTAAGAAATGTTTCTTTGGTTGATATTTTTCTGTTCTACAAAAATTTGATCATAATGAAGATTTTCACCTGTGCTATTATTTACAGAGACCCGGCAAACTTCAAAGCCACCGTGTTACGTGACAGACCTCGAATAGGCGGAAAATTTGGAACAAAGCCGCCATGGAAATGCCATTAAATCGCCTTTTCGTGTAATTCTAGAGGCCTTTGAATCTGACGGAAGAATTAATGAACTGGTTCACACACGTGGAGCCGCACGGATTTTTTTTGTTCATAAGTAACGGTTAATTAACTGCAAATGATTGAAGTCGAATGCCGACTAGATCTGTGTAAATTGCTTGCGACTGATTTAAGCCGCGCCATCTACCGAACGACCCTGTAAATGCTGCAAAAAACGGTCGGATGGAGAGCGACGCATTCAGTGGCATTTGGCCGCATTAAATTAAATCAAAGACTCCACCAAAGATGGAAGCACTTACCGCTTATGTCGTGATGGGCCTGCTGCATGGGGGCACAAAATGCACTCGATCCGCTGCCGGGCATCGCGAGGGAGGGCGGCGGCAGGGGCGGCTGCACTGATTGATATGGGCCTGATTGATAGCGACCTGGAGAATCGCATCTGCTCTGTACCAGAGGTGTCGGCTGGTGGGGCTGCTGATGGTGATGGTGACGCGAGAGGTGCGGCGGGGGCGGACCGTACTTAGCCGAGTGCTGTTGCTGCGAGGGATGATGGTGGTGATGAAGAGGAGGCTGATCTGATTGATGCTGATGAACGGGAGCCATCGGTGACGTTGGGTGATGGTGAATCTGAGATGGGCCATAGACACGCCCGAGCGTTGGTCCCTGCTCCTGTATGGTTATGTGGGGCGACTCAAAAACACTTACAGGGGTGGTTGTTTGAACACCTGCCTGTTGGTGCTGGCCTGACTGCTGATGGGAAGGTGACGAGTGTTGCTGGCCTAATGGAGGGGAAAGGTAAACGTGAGCATTGCTAAAACAGATTCAATAAGGATTGGAATTTGGAGCACATAAAGCTCCACACGACAGTAAACCTTACCTTCAGGTGGCACTGCAGCCCCTGGTGGACGCATGCTGGAAAGGGCTCCCAGGGGCGTATACGACTTTGGAGGATCAATAGAGCTAGGCCTTAAAACCCGTTCCTCAGTTACACTAGATTGCACACGGTATTGCATCTTACAGTAGGCTTCCTGACTAGAACCAGTGCTAGAATTGACATAGACGCCAGTGATTGTAACGTCTGTGTCTTGTAGAATAACGACGCTGGATGACGTCGGTCGGCTACCTTCTTTGGTGCTACCTTGATCCTTTTTCTCCTGTTTATTGGAACCTTTTGTGTCCTCCGATTTATCCTCTTTAATTTCCTTGAATTTCTTGGGAGGATTGACGATAACTGGCTTTTCGTCTTCGGGAAAACTTTCAAAACTGCTACAGTCCGAATTCATATGACGCTCAACTTCGTAAGTCACTGCAAGCAGGGCACTAGCATTAAGACTAGCCATACGCTTTCGAGCTAGCATTTCCTTCAAGTCGCTAGCGATGTCTTCAGTTTTATCTCGTTTGCGTTTCTTGTTACCATGCGAGTTTTCTTCGGAAGACTTTGAATTCTCTTCTTCCTCATCACTTGAGTCACTTGAGGAGTGCCGTGGTGGTGGAGGTGACCGGGGCTTTTTCTTATAAACTTTAGTTGGTGCCACTTTCTTATTCTTTTGCTCCGCCTTCTCCTTATCCTTGTCCTTGTCTTTATCCTTTGACGACGTTGTCACTTTGGGTTTCGGCACCTTTCTTTTCTTATTTTTCGGTTTCGGATCTATGCGTCCTTTAAAAGTAGCATCACTTTCATGGCCACTTTCAAAACTGGACACATCGTTAAAATCCCAATGTTTCCCAATTCCCCGAAGACCTGGAGCATTGCGTAATTCGCGTTTGTTCTCGACTTCCGGTTCCTCCTTTTTGATATTCTTCAAATCCAATGTCTTCTTATCACTGTCCTTTTCTTCATCCGAACTGCTTCCAGACTGTATTAATCTTATCCTAGGTACTTGTGCTGTCTTCGACAATCCCAACTCATGTGCAGTTTTTGATTCATTCTCATACAAACACTGGACTTTGGCTAGGGCATTTAAAGACGCCATGCGATGCCTCTTTGGACCAAAGCTCATCTTTCTTAATCTTGAGTCACTAGAACTGCTTTCATCACTTTCTGTATCACTAGCGCTAGACGAAGAAGCTAAATTAATTCGCTCCTTTCGTTTGGAAACTGGGGGTTTCTTCGCCGGCTGCTTTGCTGCCTTTTCCATCTTCTTTTCCTCTTGTGGAGT
Source organism: Proctacanthus coquilletti (assembly GCA_001932985.1). Lineage (NCBI taxonomy): Eukaryota > Metazoa > Arthropoda > Insecta > Diptera > Asilidae > Proctacanthus > Proctacanthus coquilletti. Next base: position 2,073,204 of record MNCL01000009.1, read on the forward strand.
TATCAAAGTCACTGATTTCTTCTCCGCTCCTTTCTTGAGTGTTTGATTCTTCTTTTCACTTTTAATCTCGACTTCATTGGTTTTTTCAGCCGCTTTATTTTTTTCTTCTTCAAGAAGCAACTTTGCAGCTCTCTCCTCCTGCTCCTCCTTCAGTTGAATCTTTGTAAATTGCAAAGGCTTATCATCTTCATCGGAAAAATCTTTATCCAAGGAAATTGTTGTCAGAATGCTAGACTCTCCCAAAAGGTTCATTTTAATATTGTCGTCACTTTCAGACTCTGTCTTGAAATCGTATACATCCTTTTCCTTCTTCTCCAGTTTCTGCTCTTCAGCCACCGGTTCTTTTTTCGATTTGGAAAAAGGTTTCTGTGACTTAGCCTTCATAGCGATTTTTATGGGTTTCGACTGTCGATTCAGTTTGAACGATCTAAACCCGGTTATGGCAGCCCTACTCTGGATATACTTCTTTTGAAGTCGTTCTCGCACCGATAGAAGTTTAGACTGTTGCGATAACAGAGGCGAATTTGTCTTGGAAGAAACCATTTGTGGCAGTGATGTGGCAGAACTTATTCCCAACGAAAGGACTTCTTTTTGTTCAAGGGTTTTGGGTAAACTTTCCTTTTCCTTGGTTTTTAAAGTTGTTGACGATGATGATGATGGTGGTGGTGGTTTGGAACCGGACGAACATTTTCGGGAAGGGCTTTCACCGGTGGATTTTTGTTCTATTTGTTTATTCAAAGGGTTTCCTAGTTTTTCTCTAGAAACCTCTTGTTCTACTGAAGTTTTGCCCCTTGAGATTTTATCTCCCACCATGCCCGTTTTTGTGGAGGCGCTTTTCTCCTGACCAGATTCATTTTCATTAGAAGACTTCTTTTCTATACATCTTAATGTACTAGTCCCCGTTTTGCCTTCGATACCTTCTTCTCGACTAGCGAGATTTGTTGGACTAAGTCCTTCATTGCACGCAATTTTATTCTTTGATTTGTACTTTCTTACAACAGCCGCAGACGCCTTCTTCTGCTCATTCTCCTCGGAAGGTTTGATAATTTTTACTTCCTTCACTTCGTGCTGTAAGGCCTTTTCCTTTAAAGAGCCCTCCGCAGAGGAAGCCCCACCTGTTTTGGTGGACTTCGGCTCTGTGTCAGCCTTATTTTGAGCCTTTGAGTTATTTTTGGGTTTACTGAGAACCCTTTTAGTGGCAGTGTTTTTAACTGACAGCAATTCATTGGGTTTTTGCATTTTTTCACCCATTCCAACAAACTCGACCTTTCCAGTACCCTTTGCACTAACCCCCACTTCACCTGGGGCGCTTGTGCATTCTCCTGCCTTCAGTCCTAATACTGTTTCTGTTTTTTGTGCATTGCACTTATCAGAAATTTCAGCGACACCTTTGTCAGGAGGCGTTTTCTTGCCTTTTTTACTCCCTTTGGCGGTCGCTTTTTCTGCTTGTTGATTATTCCCCTTTTTCACCTGCTGCTCCTTCTTCTTAGGTTTGCTACTTCCGCTCGTTAAAGTTTTTACATCGCTCGTTTTACCTCTTACCTGTTCCACCACCTCTTTCCCAGGTTGAGTGGACATGTTACCTACCCGCAAATTAACATTTTCATCTTTACCCCGTCGATTTTCACCTGCTTCCTCAGGTGCTACAACTCCACGTAAATCAGACGTCCTATGCGCAGACTCTACTTCCTTTTCTTCACCCTTCCTAATGTTCTGATTTCTCAAGTCATCGACTTCTGTCTTATATTTAACCTTACCATCCTCACTTACTTGCACGTTTTTTAAATCTTTGGTTTTCGACACTTCGTTCTTTTTCTCTTCGTCTTTTTTCTCAGCACTTTTGCTCTTCTCACCCGTTTTGCCAACACTGGCGCCTAATGAAGACTTCTTCCCGCCCTCCAGACTCCCCCCGGTGTTAGTCTTTTTCGCTGACTTGGATACCGAAGAGGCACTTCCTACCTTAGCGGCAGCCGCTCTTGACTTAGTTTTGACTATTTCCGATATTGATGCCTTACACTCAACGGACTTCTGTTCATCGGGTATGATGTTCTTGAAGCCACTTATCTTGATGTCGAGATTCTTGAGCATCTTATTAATTGCCTTCGCCTTGTCTTCGTCTTGCTGCTTTGGTTGCTGTGCATCTGAAATCTGCTGCTGGGGCTGAGGTACCTTCTTGGGAGTACCGGAAGCGCTAAGCGATGATTTTGGAGCAATGGGAGTTTGACTGGTCCCAGCAGGTAAGGAAGTTTTCGTTTGACCACTTGTGCTGGAATTACTCGAAGAAGAAGTAGAAGAAGACAATGTTTGTATAGAGTCTTTTTTTATAAACTTAAGGTTACTGGGGGTAGTGGAGGATGACCTGTGCGCGGATGACTGTTTCGATTGCTGAGATTCTTTTGTATCTTTAGAATCCAAGGACTTTTTAACTCGTTTCTCACTTTTCGTGGATGTTGCCGCTTTCGATTTAGCAGGATTTTGAAGATTCTTTGAACTAGCTACCAAACGCGTTTTCATTTTCCGTAACACACCATGTGATTGCCTAGCCGCGGCAACAAGGGGCTTTTTAGCGCCCATTCCTGGAAAAAATAATACAAATATTAAAATTAATACATGAACTCATATGCATACTCATATGAATTGCTAAAAACACATATTTTCGGATATTGTTAATAGTATAAAGAATTAATTAGTACCTTAGTCACCATAAGCAAAAGTAAAGCAAAAACTTTGAATGCATTTATCACAATCGACTTTAAATCTGAAGGGCGAAAAAAAGCATTTAATTAAACCAAAAATTGCCTGAATTAAAATTGCAACTCGGTTGTATCATACGAAAACTTTTTAATTAACCATTTATTCAGGCTTGAAGAATGAAATCGTTATGACGAAACAAGCAACAGTAAAGTTGTTTTAAAAGCAAATTACCACGTACTGGTTGGCAGCTAGTTATTTACTTATTTTATTTCTGATGGGCATACTTGTTTCAATTTAATATTATAACATAAAATACTACTTCAAGGATAAATTTCCCATGAAACCATTTCCATTTTCATGTTTATTCTTTAAATATTTACTGAAAAACAAAAGAAAAGGTAACCATTGTTTGTAAAAAATAAATGTCCATATAAAAACCTTTAATTGTAATAATAAATTACTGATTTAAGTAATATTTTATTTATTTAAATTGAAAGTGGATGATTACAATAAACCATAGCTAAAGAACTTTACTATTCTTTAAATCATTAAATAAAAATAGCAAGATTTAATATAGTGTCCTAAGAAAGAATCCCTTCAAGACTAATTTTTAGAAATCTAAGTTGATTGAATAAAATTTTGCAGGTACTTACGTATATTTACGTATGTATTTCCTTCCTGCAAACAAAAAAGTCATTTTTATTTTGTATACTTTACTTAATTATTTTCTAGTTTGTACAAAACAATATATAATTAATTTTTTTCTCAAGGAGTAGTAGTTTTCCAGGTAAATCCTCAGTTCAGAAATATTGGAATTAAAAATTTTACTTCATATAATTAACGGGTGCGCAAATATTAAATATATCTTTCTTATCGTTTTTATATGAATAAAGTAATAAAAAATACCACTATGACTTGAATTAAATTAGACGCTAAAAGCAAATATACAGATTCCAAAATTTAGGTACAACTCCCTCATAGCTGGGTGTCACTATAAATCAATTTTTTAATTACTTATTTAAAAAATGGGAATTTGTCAGTTCGAAGGAATAAAAACACTCGTGTTTTCTTAAAATTCACGTCTTATGAGTCGTAATCCTACAAGTTTATAGAACTTTTTTGAAATAATTAGGGAATTAATAAGAAAATAAGATATAGAGATTGTCAGTAAAATTATATTTACCCTTATAATGTAAGTTCTTACATCAAATTAAAATAACAAAATTTGTGTTAATGTCTTCTGTAGGTGAATTGATAACGATCCGTTTTTATATTAAAAATAATTCTTAACTAAAACTAACTTAAACTTAACTTAAAATTCCTTCCATATTCGAGAATATTACTCCGGTAATTAATTAAACACTTTAATATTCATATTTTTTAAGAAAAGAAGGGATAAACATTTCACTCAAATTGGATTAGAATCCGCGATAGATCAACAGTCGCGCCCATCTTCAGCCACGTGCGATACGGAACAGATGCCGTTGGCACCCTCTATTCTAAGTCGGATGTATTAAGCATAGTTGCCAATAAGGCGATCAATTTAATTGAAGAACTTCCCTTATTCATCACGGGAAATCGTCTAATGGACGGCATCAATCATTTTATAAACAGTGGGAGACGCTCCGCCCACCTCGCACGTCGCGTCGGCGGTCGGGGGTGTTATTCATTAGAATGTTCGTCTTCGTGGTAAATTCACGGAGCTCGTTTTGACGCCGACTGACGAAAACATTTACCCTAAATTTGATAACGTTCACTGAAAGCCAGAAAATATGTGAGAATTTGTAAAATTGAAAGGCGAGAAAAGTAAATAAAAAACGTAAATTTTTGCCACATTGCGAGTCGGTGTTCACCTTACACCTTCGCGGCTTCACGCCTCCGCTCCGACGCGTTTCGCGCGATTTAGACGCATCAGGTAGCACGAAAGGGGGCCCGACCCGATCAGATAAATCTTCAGGTTCACGTCAATAAAGAGGTTGATGGCAATTGATGCCAGTCAATTGCTCTGTTGCCAAGGGTGAAAGTATTCTATGGCTTCAACGTTTTCCCCAGTGATATTACGTTTTATTACAATTTCATGGTTCTGCCATGAATGATTCATTTCCCCGTGATCCGATTTACATGGTGGGACGTTCTTTTCGTTTTTCTGTTATTGTTGCCCCCGGTCAAGGACGGGGATTCAATCAGGTGCACCCCAGTGGATTTACGTTCTTCCTTTTTTTATTTTTAAATTGAAAAATTGAATGGACGGTTCTAACAAAATATCCCAAATCGTTTTACCTTCTTTAGGAAACGAATAAATGTCCTAGAAAAGTTCATCGAGTCCTATTTATTTATAAATACATTAAGGAGGTCTTCTTGTGATTGGTTCTCTGGGTACCAAAAAAGTAAGTTGCTAGTAAGAAAAGAAACCTTGTGACGTGACCTGCCCATCAAACCAGGCTTTCCAACAATTATTTCGTTTCCCAAGAAGCTGAAGGAGATTTATACTAATAACAAAACTGTAACATAGTACACAAAACTTATACATTTTTCTGTCTGTTCGTTCCGGAATGACTTGGAATTCAATCGTGTTGTCACCGTTGTATAATTTAGTGACTTAGAATTAAACCGAGGTATATAGAAATTGGCATTACATTAAACATCTTTTACGTCGTAAATTATGTAATTAGAGTGGGAATAGAACCTAAGTACCGCACTATAGACGCAGGAAGGTTCTGGTAAGAATATCCATGTTTCGTAGATTTCCAATCAAATGGAGAGATATGAACTAACCCTACAAGATGATCGCATGACTGCAAATCAAAATTTTAGTGATATATTACGCCATCTACTTACAGTCATATATAAAAATATACCTCGTAAACAAAAAATGCTATTTTTAGTTCTAACAGAGGTGAAAAGTCCTTGAAACAAGGCAATATTATTCAATGCATAGGCAAAGAAATCACTCCCTAATTTTCCAAAGTACCAAAATGATTGAATTTAGTTAATCAAAATATTCGAATGACCCGTAATTTCAAAAATACCGAGGAACTTATTCATTGATATTTGCAGATGTGGATTTATTCTATTACCAGCATTCCTAAAACATCCATCCGCATAGAAACGCCTGTAGCAACAGAAACCGCAATTGGCTCTATATACCGTAAACATCGTCATCTCTAAATTGTCATTGCAGCAGTATTTACAGGTTTTCTACGCGCTGGGACTGAGATTTCTACGACCATATTTCACAATTGGCCCTGTGAAATCTACACCAGAGTACTCTCGGTCGAATTACATCATTAAAAGAAAGTAAAAGCAAAACTTCCAGCAAATTTGCGGGAACACATTTCTGTAGCTTGAACCTTTGGAACGGTCCATGGAGTGTGCAACAAATCCACTTATACTACCCCTACCCCTAAGCCCCCCATATGCCTGGGGTCGAGTGCAGACCACTGACACAATTCCCACAAGACGCAATAGTCGAGAGTTCGAGAAAATATCACTCGGATCGTGTTGTTGACTGCTGATGTTGACTCTGTGGCGGTCTACTAGATGGATCCACCTAGCCACCCAGTTATGGGCACTAAATCCACACTCAAGGACGGAATTGTAAAGGGGGATGGAGCTAGGGGAACGGAGGGAAAATGCTGGACTAACGTAGCTCGACAACAGGCGCCTTGCAACAAATTGTTAGACACACACACAGAAATTATGCGCCAAGCTTTGCCCGCCCATCTTGCCGTTTATAGCTGTAATTTCGCCAAGGTAAAAGTGGACCCCCGGATCCGCCTGAAATGGATGAACATTGGGACGGTCGGTTACCTCCACGCAAATTGATTACCCGTCCCCACCCTTGAGTCCCTTCGAGGGGATGGCATTTAAACCCTGATGGTATCATCCCACTGCAAATGAAATTTCAGTCACATCGAAGGAGGTGCGGGTTGCCATCGATAATCTTTAATTAACTCTCAGTGAGATACCGGCCTTCCTCCTGGATTCCGTTAAGAGCTTGCGGAAGTACTGCGCGTGGGCCTAATGTCCCCTCTCCGGGCTCCCAGCTGCTAGCAGGGGCTTCTTAATTTCCACCCGTCACTTGTTGTCTGGCAACTTTGGACATAGATAAAGAAGCCGACTTCAGAGCATACATTTCGCCATGTCCGGCCTTTTCCATTGTTGTACCAAAAACGGTATGTCTCAAACAAAAGCCACGGGGGGAGCGAATAAAGTGCAGAACGGTTAATTCGCGGAGGGTATGGTACTGCCAACCCCCAGACCATTCCTTCGAATCGATCAATAGAATCCTTCCTGGAGGAGGTCGGGCCACCTTTTGACAACATCTGGCTGTCTGGCACTAACGTATACGGCGACGACCCGTTCGACTAACGGTTAACGCACTTCAGACCGCATCTTTTGTGCGTTTTTTGCACATCGGAAAGACGTCCTTGACGTTGAAAGGGAAAATTTTCAATAAATCACCACCAGAGTGCATGCGGGCGCACACAACAGCGACCGAAGAGAGCTAAGTGTGCAGAAAAGCGGAAAGAAAAATCGATAAATTGAGCGGAAAATCAACAGAAGGCATTCAACCGTACGAAGAGAGGAGCCGACCGCTTCTGGGAAGAGAGCAACCACGCGTTAAGAGAGTCGCAGCAACAAATTTATTGAATTTATTTGAATTTAATTATAATTCCCGGCTGAAGCACTGCCAAGCTAACATTTCCCCCGGATGAGTTTTAAAATGGTTCAATTTTAATTTTCATTCTTACAATTCAAGTTCTAAAAGTTATTCTAAAATATGTTGTATTTTTGAATATTTACAAATCACGAAATTGTGACTAATTCCAAGAACTAATATTACGAAATAAGCACGGAAATTATACTGGAAATGGTTGGGGGTCATTAAGCAACATGTGCACCAAATAACCCAGCAACGATATAATTTACAATTACAACACGCGAGTTTTAGCACAATACTGGTTGCTAGAAACTAGTTATTATTACATAAATCCCCAAATAGTACAAGTGAATATAAAATTTTCGGAAATTATCCTGAAAAAGGTACTCCGCACTGATTGCCTTGACCTTGGGGTATGTCATTTTGGGGCACTTTCTGAGTAATTTCGTATATAGGGCGCGCATTCCACTCCTTCATATTTTTTTTAACGTTTAAAATCGTAATTTTACATGCAAATCGCGTACTGCTCGTAAGTTCAGCTGGTCAATGTTTTTGGAGGTAAGTCAGGAATAGACGGGGTGGACCGGAGGTCAGGGAGGTCGTAGAGATTGTTTTCATCATTAAATTTTTGTATTTCGGCAACTATTTTTATTTTCATTTGTAGTGAAGACATCGTTTTCCACACGAGTTATTTGGGGCAAGTTGTCAACGTTAGTTGTTAAAAAGAAAAGTGTTTTTTTTTTATTAAACTTATGTTCTTTTCTTAAAAGATTAATTTTATTTGATTTGCCTTAGTCACTTGTTGGTTACAGTATTGCAACTGTTTGTTTGTTAGAAAATAAGTATATTTGTCAAAACTGATCTCAAATGTAATTTGTGTAATTAATTAATTAATCCTTTCGGTGCTACAGACGTGCAAGTGGCACACTGCTGCGCTATGGGCGCATAAACACATTCGCCGAATTGGGAACTGAGAACGCTGTGGGCGTATATACACGGCCATATGTCGTCGACCTTTTGTATCTGCTGAATATGTTGAAATAAGAAATGATAAGGGGTCTTTTGCCACAGTTTGTGAGTTGCACCAGAGAATAGTTCTGTGTAAATATTTAGAAACACAAATAATATTCAGGAACAAAATAATAATAATAATAAAGACACTAATGCAAACACAGTTCTAGAAGTATGAACGTAATAGCGTAGTTTTGAAAGTGCTACTTTCTTTTTTCAGGTAGTTTTAAAAACGGCGATTTAGTAATTAGTTGATTTAATAAACATTCTGTACCAAGGCGGAATATTATTTAATAAAGAATAAAAACATAGCTAGACTTCGAAACATCGTTAAGCAACCCACGAAGTATGATAGTACTGAAATGCTATATAATCTAAATACTATTGTTTCTAATTATAAGTATTTTACACAACTAAAGGAACTAAATGTTAATAACTATAAGAAATAAAGTAAGATGCTATGCATATCTTTGTTTTTTAATAAGAAACAAAACATGTTGAGGATAGCTTTAGTATACAAACCCCATTACATTTCTCAGTTTTTTTTAGATTGTAACATGTTCATGGGTGTCATAGATAAAACAGACATGGTATTGACCACAATAGAATGTGTGCGGAAGTCTTCAAAATGTTTTTTTTTCCCATTTAATGGATATTTGTGTATATAACGCACATGTTCACTAAAGCAACTTCGTATCCATTTCGTATCCATTGCAGATTTTCAATTAAAATTAATAGCAGACGTGTTACAGAAGTACCATGTGCCTAGAAAGAAACCAGCAGTGATGTTCATCCCTTGCGATTGATAGAAAGGCATTTTCCATCAGTTTGTAGGAATAATAAAAATAAAACGAAATCTTCAATGTAAAAGTGCGTTGTTTGTAGAAAACATGGGAAACGCATGTAGAACTATATGTTGCTCCCTGCTTCCGGTCTTATCACACTCTGTAGAATTAATAACTAATATTTAAATGGAAACCCTAGGAAATTTGTGAATAAACATGTAATGAAGCACGAACAAGTTTTGGAATTGGCCTGTTCACACCTAGGGGTCAAAATATCCTTAACAAAAATACGTTTCTGCTTTAAGAGTGCTAAAACAAAAACGAATGCAATGTTTTGGAAGCGTTGGATATGAAGACGTTTAAGGCCAGGGTGAAGAGAATCTTTACCTTCAGACAATTACTGTAAGGAATCTGATGTCGTAGAACACTCGAACCATAAAGAAAGATCACAAAGAAACTAATCCTTTTTTTATAAATTAATTTTGGTCCTTCGATTCTATATGATGTTAATAAATGCTGAGTTAAAAGCCCGTTCTCACACGCAACTTATTTACGCATTTTTGGGTTCATTATAAAATTATAAATCAAATTATTTGCCTTATGCTGTACTTTCTGATGTGAAGACCTGCGTAAAAACGTGAATGCTTATGAATGAGGCTTTCATTGCCTTGGCTTGGTCTAGAATTGTTTTTTTCTGTTTTCCTATGGAATGAAAGAGTGCTCTGTGCAAGCATACGCACTAAGTCTGCGTCCCCACTGTATCATCTTATGAATTTCTTCTACGTATGTTATATGGAATGAAATATGAACTTTTATAATTACTTAATTCACTTAATAACTCTCGTATTCTTTAACACGTTTGTCTTTTTATTCATCTAAAGTGAACTAACATTTTTTCATGTTGATCGTGATTTATTCAACAATTTGGAGTTAATTTCAATTTTAAATTTATAATACACATAAAATTGTGCCACATTTTACAATCATATTAAAAAAAAGGGATATTCGGCAAAGTAAGAGTTAATTTTCTCTAATAATTTCTATAAATTTAGAGCTGGTTTCCAAAATTTTCTGGAGTGTGGCACCCTTCAAAATCTCCATTACTTCCAATTAAAGTCCACTTACGAAAAATATAATTTCTTTATTTTTTATGTTCTATTTCTCTACAACCAGAATAAATCCTAAGAGTTAGGGAGAGGAAATAAAAATCAATTCCTTTTACATCACCATATTTCTTGGTTTTAAATACATAACTAAATTTAAATGAATGTTTATGCGGATTAAAACGTTAGTCTAGTTGTTTATAAAAAAGAATTATTTTTTAAATTAAGATGAATCAAAAGTAAATCATCATATCAACTATCTCATCCGGCCTTAAACCTATGACTTTCTATTTTCAAATATTCTAGATCTAGACATGTTTTATATTCATTTGAGCACAGCAAACTTAAAACAGGAATGATCTAGTCTTAAAGATTTTGGCCAGGACAAAACAAATAAAATACGCGGACGCTTTGTTTTCCAAATATTACAGTTTTCTAGAATTCAGCAAGGATAAAAGAGGATTTTTCGTTTCTTTTACATCCAGGAGTCATAGAAATCATGGAACAGGTAATTTTCAAAGAAATGCATCGCTTTTACAGCATAGATTTTATGAAATCCAGAAAAATTCTTCTTCTACGAAATATTTGCTCTTTATGTAAAGGGTGCATTTACTTTGTACATTTTCCAAATTCTTCGCAAATAAGTTACAATTTATATTTAGAATGACATTTTTCAAAGAAGCTAGAATTGGTTAAGTATGCTTGAACAATGTTGAGAAATTCAGAAGTAAATATAGCGAGCGCGATTCTTTCAATTGTTTTTCTGACCGTTTTCTCGACCTGTAAGAATTTATAAGAAACCGTGGTCAAATCCTAGGTTCATGGAAATTTTAATCTTCATCTCTAATTAATTAACTTTATTAGTTCACAGAAGGAAATTTACAACTGCCAGATATTTAGAAAGTGCCTAACACTTGTATTTTCATCAGATTTTGGTGGAAATGTATTTTCAAACCCCAGTTAAAGTCTTAAAATTGAAAATTGCGAAATTGTCCCCTAATGTCTATAAAACTGAAGTGGTCCATTTCGATGATCACGTTATCCCGTTATAATCACTCCCTTAATATTTCCTTTCACCGTGCCGAAATTTGACGGATTCGTGTCATATCCACCAAATGAGCCACATCGATTTGCGATTTCGCTTTTCGCACGTGAACAGTGGAGGCCATCGCGCATCAACCAAACACAAATCGAATTGTTTATCACTGCCCACCCGCCATCTCTCCGTGCGTGTCGTAAGCACGTGCACTGACACATTTCGAGAGACTGAGAAAACTTTCTGGCTTTAAGAAAGATCGCTTTCTTTCTCCTCGCTCTTCCCATTTGACGTTTCTTCTCTTCAAGTGAGCTCCTCTTCGACCGTCCAAAAGAAGAATTTCTTCTTGCAAACGTCTTCTAGAGGCCTCCAAATCGTTTTTGGAAAAAAAAAATTTATTTTTAGCCACGGCCTGTATCAATTATGGAACTAATATTCCCCCTGCGGGGTGTGCTCTTCGCACACTCGAATTAGAATGAGCAAAGGTGGAAAAGGGAGGAGGAAACTTGGAACTTACTTCTTTAAGAAAGGAATGCGAATCCTTATTCAGATCGGCCTTCCTTGCTGCTGCTAGGGCGGCGAAGGCGGACAGAGGACATTTTCCTTGTGAATTCCAGGCAAATTGATCAAAGCACTCGAAGACGTTAATTCAAAAGCACGCACGCACACACGTGAATACCGCGAAAAATAATCTTATTATGTTTTCTTCTCGCGGCTGTAGACGCAGCTTCCACTGATGCACCAGACAAGGACCGAACGACTGCTAAAGTTGAGCCTAATTGGCACATCGATAGCTCACCAATTCGATTCTAATCCAACACGGCTCCTGTGGAATTCCCTCGGCCCTTTCTTGCACCATTCCCACTGAAGCACATTCACTTCCGCCACCGAAAAAAAATTGACCAGCACTCCTTCAGCGCGCCCGCGACCATCGCAGACTCCAAGATTTCGATCAAGATCCATCCACACCGCCGATGACGGCTTCTCCAGAAGTGCTCCAAGGAGACCCACGGGCCGAGAAATACACGGCTCAAGAGCACCGCCGAGTTACAAAAATCGAAAAAACACAAATCCACCGTTTTCTTTTGTTTACACAATCCGCCCAGTCAAAACGGCAAAAACACAGCAACAAAACACTTTCTTAGAAGCACCGAAGAAAACCAACGGTACTGAAACCGTCTCGGGGGCGGGGGCTCCACTGTCGCTTAGAGGAACATGTAATCGCGACTTGCAGCCTGCTCCACCGCCTCCATCTCCGCGCGGTCAGCGTCTTCTAGGAGCGGTCCGCGCAAACGGGTCCATGCACCATGGGCTCCACGACAGACAATTATTGATTAGAATTTTTTCATTCGCATTTGATCTTAGCCACGGAAGAAAGGCAAAAAAAAACAACACCGTACCTTAAGGATGAAGAATAAGAAAAAAATCTTGAATGAAGTGTGATGTTTGTGCGTGTATGTGAGTGTTGTGTGCAGCGCGCTTATAAACACCACCAACTACAAACACCGGACCTGGACTGAGATTATCCGCGACCGAAACGTCACTGAGTTTACAGGTTTGCGAGCGAACGTGCTGAAGCCAAACCCACTTTTGCCAACTGACTAAGAGAGCCGGGAGAGTTTCTGTGGCGACAGTCGCATCCGGAGAGGCAGTTTTGACGTTCTCTTAAGAATTCTAACGGGTCCTAAATTTCTTTTGTTTTTTTCCATCTGGGCGACGGTTTCACTGTTCTTGTAAGACACGACATTTGACTGGTTCTTATAAGAACGCAAAGATCTCAAACTCCCGAAGGAGCACACAGGCGATTCCCGAACGGCCCAACCTGCACCAGCCCTTGGAACTCCACTTGCATCGTGCGTGCACTGGTGATAGTTGGGAACTCGCCATTTTCTCATTACAAACTGTCAATGCCAAAGTGGAGAGAAATGGTGAAATTGCCGCGGTAAACTCACGGTGCGCCTGCGTCTTGTACCAAAACTCAAAATTCAAGAAAGACCCTGCCGCGGTCTCGGGTAAAATTTTTAGTTTTTGTGCGTGTAGGTGGTTTTTATTAAAATTCTGTAAACATTTCTTGTCACTTTTCTGTAACCCACTTCATTTTCTGTATTAATTATTAAAAAGTAGTATGAGTAACACCCAATTATTTGTAATTATTTTGTATTTATGTATTCCCTGTTAATCGGCAACTCTAGTGTTCGTTTTTACAAATGGGTAATTTTTCATCCCGTTAGCACTTGGAAACAAAGGTTATATTTTTGTATTTCTTGTTCAATCTTCAAATTTTGCGAAATTACAAATCTCACCAGTTACAGAGCGACATCTCTCGTTCAGTTAGTTACTGAACTGAAGCAGTTCGGGTTCTTATGCTTGATAATCGGCGGGATTCCTATGCTCAGGGCATTTCCACGTTTCTCTTCATAAATTTATTTAAAAACCTAAATAACTTTTTCGGAAAAATGAAATTGATATTTTGCCAGGTTTCTGAAATATTAGTCTACATAATTTCCACTCAAAAGCCATAAATAAATTTAATTAGGATACAAATATGGAAATCAAATGTTTACTCGCTTTTTTTTTATGTAACCCAAAAATAAGAAAAATTCATATTTCTTTTATTCGCACATTTTGAATATTAATAAAAAGTTAGAAATTCGATCTATGACTCACATGACGACTTAAGCCTCAGACAAATGGATTTACAAAGAGCGTCCACTAAAATTACACAAACTCGACCCGATAACCTCGGCTTTCTCAAGAATTTTCTGGCCGAAGATTTTTCAAGATCGGGCGAGGAAAGGTTTTTGAGAAAAAAATTATAAAAAGTTTAAACTGAAGATGCAAGTTATGGATTTTTGTACATGCATTTTAATAAGCTTTCATTTGATATCAGCACGATGACCTTAAAAAAGAGCAACAAATTGCAGCCTCTTATTTTTTCTTGAATTCATGATTTTAAAAAAGCATCGTTTTTATTTGCTAATTTGAAATTGTTAAAAATTAAAACCTATAAAATATGAACGAAAGATCAGATAAACTCAGAACATCGTTAGACCTTCAAAATTTGTGGCGTAAACTTTAAGGGAAAACGTGAAAATAAAAACAAACTTATGGTCTGATTTTCTGCGTTTAGTGAAACCAAGACAAATATTTCTTTGTTTTTCTTCTTTTATTATAAATTTTACCGCAAATTGGTAATTCTCTATCACCACGAAAGTTCTGAGAATTTTTTCTAAAAGGTTCAAGAATTGAAATCGTTAAAAATACGACAAATCTATGGGATGATTTTGTGTTTTATATTCTGTAGAAGTCCAAGAGGTACTACAGACACCTGTGCACATATAACCACTCAAGAAAAATACGAGAATCTGATTCTGGAGGTATTTTGTACAAAAAACACGGCCTAAATAAATCTCCCATTTTATTACTTAATTGTTTAACAGCCATTTAAATGTTTGTAATATTTTAAAATTAGCTTTTATTTAAGCTATAAAAGTTTTTCCAAAAAAATTCTGGAATAAAAATTATATAATTTTCAAATAAAATTCTCACAAACCTGGGAATTAATTTATGTGATT